>CM060689.1:125678545-126374795 GCA_030686995.1 Artemisia argyi
AAGTAAAAACTATCATAGCTTGTTAGTAGTCGTATAATATCATAATTCACCAACATGAAATATCATTTGTTCTAATTAATTGTGTTTGGGTGGGCCCGGGGGAAATATGCTTGTGTAGATTTTACAGGGGTGTCCCCTCTCGTTGGGCTCAAGGACAATGGGTTTACTGCGGGACAAGCTGTGTTGAAAGCGGAATCGAGCAAAGTTACTAAACACGAGAAGGCTTGTTTAGAAAATCAACATGTGTTTATCCCTTTTGCTTTTGATACATTTGATTTCCTAGCTCCGGAGGCAAGAGAGTTTTTGACTAGGGTACAACGGGTTGTGCAAAGTAATTTGTCGACCCTTAAGAAACAAAACTTCATTTTTAGTAGGATTGGGTTTGCTATCCAAAAGAGGGTTGCGGCGCAACTTGTTGCTCGCTTGTCTGCCATCTTATTGTAATTGTTATTTATCCACATGAAATTAACTTGCTGGAAAAAAAAAATATGAAAAGATTATAAACCTGAAAGTATAAAACATAAAATATAAAATTTAATAAGTTAAAAGCTTAAAACTAACAAAAAAAATACAAAATACAAACAGAAAAAGTTGTGTTATACTATAAACTAAGAGACAAAAAGATTTTTTTTAACCCTTACATCGTATGTCACATCCGGGGCGGGTAACATAACCCTTAGAGCAGTTACATTAGTAACGCATCTCATGCGTTAATAAGCATATAACGTGCGTTAATGGGAAGTTATCCTTTGTGAGATATTGTGTTAAGTCCACGTTAAAGTGGCAAGTTAAGTGGCTAACGCCACGTTAAGGTGGTTTGTGTATTAAAAAAATTAAAAAAAAATAAAAAAAAATTGTTTTACCTCCTAAATGAAAGAGTGTTTTTGTAAATTGTTGTTGAGTTAAAGCTGAGTTATTGTTGTGGGTGTTTTTGTGTGAGTTAAGGTTAAAGTGTTAAAGCTGGTGTGACGTTGACGTGTCACCGTATTAAAGTTTAACATGAGTGATGGATGCAAGTGCTCTTAAGACTAGTCTTTCACTGGGAACAAGAATGTTAAAAGTGTCGCCGAAACAAATTTAATGCAATCATGCATATGACACTACCACTCAAATTATCATTGCGTGGGACACCTTCATTTATGCGTCATAAATGAATCTTAGATTTTAAGCATGCTCAGTGCATGGCTCTAGTTGCTTCTTAAACTATTTTTTTTCTGTAAAATACTGTAAAAATTTAGGATTCTAACTTTTTTATATCATTAATTAAATGGCTTTTTTTGTAAAAAGAAAATTAACGGCCATGTGGCAACAAAAATATTACGTAACAGACAGAAAATACGAAACAAAAAACAGTAAAAAATTATTTCTCCATGTTCACATAATGGATAAAACGAGTAAAAATGACTTAAAAGTACCACTAACAAACACCCTATAAAAAACCATTCCCTTTAAAATAAAGTGCATGTGGTGTGCTCTACTTACACTCTTGCTTCTTTACTTAGGGGTTGGCAATGCACCCCACACCCCATCACCCTTCACTCACAAACAACCAATCCCCTTATGCCACATCATCCTCCCACTTTTCCCTTCACTCACTCACTTTTTGTTGGCGGCACACCCCTCACCCTTCACTCACTTCGTTTGTACCATTAAAACACCCCAACGTTCCAAATATTAAATGCATAACGTTCGAAATAGGCTCGGTAAGCTTCACCGAGAATGAGCCTCACCGTGCGGTAGGAGGGGGAGGGCGGCGGTGTTCCCGTGCGGTGGGGATGCCGCACCGTGCCTCCCCGCACCCATTGCCAACCCCCTTAGAACTATCATTGTTGCCTCCCATTACCTCAACACGAGAATTTAGAAACTTTCCACAACATGCATAAAGGATACTAATTTCGAACTTCATTGTTACTATTATTTATCAATTCTTTTTCTTTCTTTTTTTTTATTAACAAATTTTAGTTATCAATTCATATTCCGTAAATACAAGAAGAGAGATGTTAAAAGTGCCAATTAAAAAAAAAAAAAATAGAAAAAAAAAATAGCAATTTTAATAGACTTAATAAGTTAATAGTTGTATTGACTCGTTATAGTGTTAGTTGGAGTCCTTTTATTTTTCTTACCCACAAATCCATGTATATTAAGGAAAAAATCATCACCATCCATATAATTTAATCTAATAGTTGAGATTAATTTAAAATTTAATATGTAAACCTAAGTCAATATTTTTCTCTTGTATTTTTTATTTATTCACATTTTTTTACTTCACGCTTTTTTAGTTCATTTTTTTTTAATTCACGTTTTTTTTTCGCTTTCATATGTTTTCGCCTATTTTCATACGTTTTTGTCTGTTTTCATATGTTTTCATTAGTTTTTGTCTGTTTTCGCCCGTTTTCATATGTTTTCGCCTGTTTTCATACGTTTCGGCCGTTTTCTTACTTTTTTTTGTCAATTATTCATACGTTTTCATCCATTTTCGTCCATTTTTATACGTGTTTTTACGCTTTCATCCGTTTTCATACATATTCATCTATTTTCATATGTTTTTGTTCGTTTTTAAATGTTTTCGGCAATTTTCAAACGTTTTCGTACAGTTTATTCTAAATAATTCAAGTGATATTATGTGATATTAAGAATATCACAAGTGATCACAAATGATATTCTGAATATAACAAGTGATATTCTTTGATATTCAGAATATAACAAGTGATCACAAATGATATTCTGAATATCACAAGTGATATTCTAAATATCACAAGTGACGTTTTCATACGTTTTCGTCCGTTTTCGTCTATTTTGATACATTTTCATCTCTTTTCTTACGTTTTCGTTCGTTTTCATATGTTTTCGTCCGCTTTCTTTTGTTTTTGTCCATTTTTCATACGTTTTCGTCCGTTTTCATATGTGTTTTTACGCTTTCATACGTTTTTTTCATTTTCATACGTATTCGTCCATTTTCTTATGTTTTCATCCGTTTTCTTACGTTTTCATCCATTTTTATACGTTCCTAAATATCACAAGTGATATTTAGAATATCACTTGTGAAAAATGGACGAAAACGTATCATGGTGATTGTTCATACAGATGACGTTTGGGTACAGTCTAGATGACGTTTGAGTACAGTCTAGATGTCCTTGACTCTAATTGCATTATATGGCTCACTGTAGGCACATACAATTAAATGCACCATCTCAGCTCAATTTCTAATGGATCGATCTGGTAATACCATCAAAGTCATCAGACCTTCATTATCATCAAGTCACCTTATCTTTCAATCTTAATATTTGATTCTTAACTAATGTTTTATTTGGATATAGTGGTGTTATTAATTGTATTGTTGATTTCGTCTTTAATCAACTGATTGTGTTAGCTGATTAGTATTAATTTTAAATTAGTGCTTAAAAAATAACAACACCCGTGTTAGGGTTTCAAGATTAAGATTTTTGTGATATTTCTTTGGCTGGATTAGATTTGTATATTTGGTACGTGGAACGTTTTTAGATGATGTGTAAAATGATTATTTGTTCATTTTTGTTGTGTTTTTGGTAACTGTTTTTGTTTATATTAGTGTTGATGATTGGTATTTGGTAGTGTTCAGTTTTAAATTGGTGATGATGTTAATGAAATTAGTTGATTAAATTAGCGATGCCTATAGTTGAAAATCACTTGTGATATTCAGAAAATCACTTGTGATATTTAAAATATTACTTGTGATATTCTGAATATCACAAAATATCATTTGTGATCACTTGTGATATTCTGAATATCACAGAATATCACTTGTGATATTCAGAAATGTTTGAAAACGATCGAAAATATTTAAAAATTGACTAAAACGTATGAAAACAGACAAAAATGTAAGAAAACGGACGAATATGTATGAAAACAGATGTAAACATATGAAAGCGTAATAACACGTAAGAAAACAGATGAAAACGTATGAAAATCGACGAAAACGTATAAATAATGGACAAAAACGTAAAAAAACGGACGAAAGCGTATGAAAACGGGCGACAATGTATTAAAACAGGGTGAAAATAAGAAAACAGACGAAAATGTATGAAAGCGTAAAAACATGTCTAAAAACGGACGAAAACATATGAAAAATGGGAAAACGAAAGAAAACGGACAAAAACGAATGAAAACGTAAGAAAACGGATGAAAACGAACGAACATGTAAGAAAATGGAAGAAAACGTATGAAAATGGACGAAAACGGACGAAAACAGACGAAAATGTATAAAAGTGAAAAAAAACGTGAACTAAAAAAATAATAAAAAATACATGAATTAAAAAAAATAAAGATAAAAAAAATGTGAATAAATAAAAAAGACAAAAAGACAAGATAAAGGAAAAAGAAAAAATACATGGACTTAGGTTGGCATATTAAATCTTAGGTTAATCACCACCATTAGATCAAACTAGGTGGATGGTGAGGATTTGTCCCTTGGTAAACACCAAAATAAAAATAAGCAAATGAACTTTTCTCTAGTTTGATAGTATTTATTTATTTATTTGTTGCATTATAATATTATCAATAAAACTTACTACCTCTGTCCCGTAATAACTGTCCAGTTTGACTTTTTTAAGTATTTCTTTCTCAACTTTGACTTGAAATATTTTTGTTTGCGTTATATAATATTTTATGAAAATCATACGAATGAAAATACATTTAAATTCTAATCCATTCATATATTTTTTCATCAAGTGTTATATAATGTAAACAAAAGTATTTAAGGTTAAAGTTGAAAAAGAAAATCTTAAAAAGTCAAAGTGGACAGTTTTTATGGGACGGAGGTAGTATTGTTTACGAGGTTTTCACCGCACAACATGGTATCATAACAAGTCTGATCCTAGACCTAGTCGACCACTATAAGTCGTTGCTTCTATGCAACCCCGTAAAACTCTAACCACTGCCGTTTATCCCTTTATTGAAAAAAAAACCGCAACTCAATGTTTCGATCTTAACCATCAAACCGCTAAGAGTTAACTGATGTCGTCAACGTTATTGGCTTCACAATAGTAGTCCAATGAAAAGTATACTGGGATCGCCGTTGTAGCCTACATGGTGCACTATAACAATTATTCGGCTTTTATAAAGACATTTGGTTCACTGTTTTGCTTATAACTTTCAAATCGCTTAGAATAAGTTGACGCTAGCAACCTCCATTTTAAATTTTGAAGAAAATGCTACTGAAATCACCGCCTCCACCGACGGGACGCGCCGTTCTAAGTCCCGACAGTTGCTGAAAGAAAAATACAATTTTTTTCAGAAAAAGTTTTTTTGGCTGCGATAGGCGACTATCAAAGTTTTCATTAAGATAATTAATCTTTAGTTTCGTTTTTATCTTTATTTTTAATAAGGGAAAAATACTATAAAAAACATTATACTTGTTAAAAAATCATCTTCAGAGTAGCGAACTAAAAAAAAATACTCTTATGAACACTAATATTAACACTTTTGTCTTTATGTAAGTAGTACGACCATTTTACCCTTCCAAATTACACAAATGATCCTTGTGCGTTTGCGAAAATTGCATCCACCGTCCTTAGGATAAATTACATGAATGGTCCATATTTTTTGGAAAAAATTGCATCCACCGTCCCTATTTTTTTCCCGATGTTTTTTTTTTTTTTTTTTTTTTTTTCAATTTTTTTTGTCTATTTTTTTAATGAAATAATTCTTTTTGGAATTTTTTTTCATGACATGCGAACATTTATTTTTTGATTTTTTTCGTAATATTTTCTAATAAAATTTTTTTCTGATAAAAAAATTTCACTTGTGACAAAAAAAAAATATCACATGTGACGAAAAAAAAGTTTTCAATAAAAAATTATGAATTTTTTTTTCACATGTGTCGAAAAAAAAAGTTGAAAAAAAATCTAAAAAAAAAGGGTGAAAACATAAGAAAAATGAACGAAAATGGGTGAAAACGTATAAAAACGGACTAAAACGTATATCTATGGATGCAATTTTCGCTAAACCACATGGACCATTTATGTAATTTACCATAGGGACGGTTGATGCAATTTTTAAAATCCACATGTAAAATGATCATCACAAAACATTTTTTTTCTTTATTACTCATATAAATAAAGAAGTGTCAACATTAGATTAACAATAGTATTTTTTAGTTTGCTACTTTTAAGATAAATTTTTGACAAGTATAATGTTTTTTTTATGGTATTTTCCCTTTTAATAATTATAGTCTTTTTCTCCAATTTTAATTATTTCGTTGTCGCTGCTTGATCTGCATAAGAGTATTAGACGGCATTATGTTAGTTGGCTCAAACCTGCTTGTGAGGTTGGGATCCATTTAAGTTCTACATTTTCTATTGTAAATACAGTATTAATATAAAAATCAAGAAAACGTATTACCTAACGGGTTTTCAACCATTTAATATAATAGACGAGTAATCGTGCATAGCAACGAGATTTTATAGCGGCAGATAATTTTAGTGATAAAAAAGTTTATGGGTTATAAGCGAAAAATAATAAAAGTTTGAAGATTTGGGGATTAAACATTTTGAAATCTGGTTCGACCCGGGTGGTTCAACCAGCTGAACCGTTCCTGTCGAAAAATGAATCATTAAACCGGGTCATCCCTACGGGTTAGGTCGAAAAAACGGGTCAAATTAAATCGGGTCAACCCGCCGGATTTGAAGCTCTCGTGTAACCCGATTTTCGATATGTATTAATAGCAAACATTTCAACATTTCAATACTTTCCAAATGTATGACTTAATTTTCATACTTTCCAAATATGCTAAAAGTTTGATCATTTTTCAACATTTCAACATTAAGTATTTTTACTTTATATGCAACAGATACATATACACGTAATCATGTATGGTCGCAAAATGTTAATCATTTATTAGTAAAAAATGATGGCTTATAGGACCGGATCTATAGCTACCCAATCATCATCAGACAACTATATATGAAACGATTTGTATAATAGTTAACAGATAGATTGGGATCGTGTTATTTTCTATTTAAACGTGAGAGGTCATGATAGTTTTGTTATTAAGTAAAACTTATTTTTTATTAAAATAAAGGTCACATAATGAATACTTTATATTTTTTCTCCAGTCACATTAATCTTAGACAAAAATACACTGTTGGTTCCTAAACTTGTCTAAAAACATTGTCATGCCGCCTAAGTTTGCAAAATCGTCGTCATGTGTCCAAAAGTCTGGTTTTTGAGGCCGAATGCGTCCCTTGACCAGAAATGATGAGGTCAACGCTCATTTTTTGTTATATTTTCAAAGACATAATAGTCCAACAATATTTGTAACTATCATATGGTTAAAGCTAACACGACATTCAACTTCAGGGACCAACTATATAGTCATATCGTTTTTAACTATGCAAGTTGACCACATCTTCTCTGTTACGCCTATTAATGTTTGCGCGGGTACCAATAAACCCACAACTAACCATTGACATTTGAGTAAGTCCCGATGATCTATCATACACATTGTCATTTATTACCTCTACTGAAAACAACCCTCAACAAGCTACCCATATTTATTCTATAAAAAAAATTAAAAAAAAAATAAATCCAAAGAATGGCAGACATGGACCTTACTAAGACGTAAGTGACGGATAAGATGGTAGAGTATGTGAAGGCCAAATATGGTGATAGTTGGTTAGAAAGTGATGAAATATTTGATGAGATGTATGAAGATTTATGCAGATTTGCCAAAGAAACCGAAGTGATGAAAGGTAAAGGAAAAGAGTTTGATACATCAAATGCACAACCAGTTAGCACCAGCAAAAAAGAGGAAACATTGGTATGTGCCTCCCCCTAAGGACCTCAAGTGTCCCCTAATCAAAAGCAAGTCTCCTATCAAAAAGTTCTGTTGTTATTTTTAGTTAATTATCAGTAGAACCTTGTATCAGATAATGTTTTAAGTCATTTTCATGTTGTATCAGACAATGTATCCCTATTTGACTTCTATAAGTCATTTTCATGTTGTATAAGACAATGTTTCCCGAGTTGACTACTAAGTCAACTTGCTAAATAGTTGGTTATGTTACACTATGTGTTTATGTGTCTTATAGCTTATATTTTGTTTGTGTACATATTAAATTGTCGGTTGACCTTTAAAAGGTCAAAATAACCAAATGGTAAATGTGATGGTATAATGACCACAATCGGTGGCACCTTTGTATCAGCAAAACCAAACATAATGGCAAATTAACATTTGATCAACCTATGTTCAAACCATACCCAGTAATTGTACACGGTAACATGTGTTAAAAATGCAAATGCTTTACATATTTGAACATGTAATTCCAATATGCAAATGCTTTACCTATTTGAACATGTAGTTCCAATATGCAAATGCTAATCCAAACACCCAGTATATTCAAAAAGGAAAATCGTTTTGTTACTTAGACATCTAATAGTCAAACTGCCAAATTGACTTGTAAAAGTTAAACTAACCAATTAACAACAAGAAGCAAACTTTTGATTGCCAAACACTATCATTTAGTAAAAACCCAAAACTTTATTGATTAGTTTCAGGTTGACAACCATTACAAACTTCCCTACCGTCTAAACATACACTTAGCTAGACCCACAACTTTCCCTATCACCATTTTCCTTCATTTCCTTCCTTTCCTTTAGATAGTTAAACACAGCTTCAAGCCTTTTAATCCTTGTTTCCAAATCATCAAACTTTGATAACACATTGTCGGCAACCTCTTCATTCTCCTTCTTCACACCCAAACGGTCTTCATTGGAGCAATCCCCTTTCCTCAACCCATTGTACAAAGCCTTCCCCTTATCGTTTTGTGCCATTTTTAGTTATTTAGATTGAATGTATGTTGCTGGTAGTTTTGGGTTTTATAGAATTTAATAGAGTGTCGTGTTAGATTTAACCAATGATATTTATAAATGTTGTTGGACTATTGATGAGGCGAAAAATGAACCACTTTTAAGGGGTTATTTAAGCCTGGAATTGAATTTATTTGATCAAATATTACCCTAAATCGTTCCTTTTGTGATTTTAGGTACTTTAGGAGTGAATTCTGGAAAAGAAAGCATTTTGGACGTTTTTGGAGCATAAAAGTGAAGAAAACGGCAAAGACTTAATTTTCTGATTTGAACAGTACCTGACGGCGTCAAGAAGAAAATCCTGACGGCGTCAGGAGTAAAATCCGTGACGACCCAGTGAAAACCTGAAGGCGTCAAGAGAAGGGCGTCAAGAGTATTTTTGGTGACGGCCTGCATAAGGAATACACATGACGGCGTCAAACCCAGATCTAGGCAGTCCGAGAAATTATTTGGCGGCGAGATGACGGCGTCAGATATTTGTTCTTGACGCCGTCACCTCAGAAAAACTATATATACTTTTCTATTTTTCATTCATTAGGGAGGAACTTGTGTGGAGAATACTAGGGCCGAACTTATGAAACCCTAGGTCGTATTTTACAGTATTTTCAAGGGTTTTTACCCCTTGAAACCTTTCATGTTCAATTAAGATAAGTCCTCTTTCAATTCATTCAATATGTCTATGTGTTGTTTGAATATATCTTATGCTTGTCTTGATTTCAACATGCTAGGCTAGATCTATCTTGTGTTTGCTTAGATGTAATGAAACCTAGATGTTAATTATATGTTGATTACTTGTTTATAGTTGTATTGGATGAATGATTTCAATGTTACGCTTAAGAAAACTGGCAGATCTCCATTGTGTAACATGCTTGAACGTCTTAGGAAACATGAACCGATGTGTACTAGGTTTTATTGGTTGTATTTAATGCATGAGCAAATTCTAATGATCCCATGTTAGGAACTTCTTAGCCGGCTCGACATAGGAGTGAAGTAGGCGCTTATAGGATTGGGGAAGTAAGTACGCCACCGCATGAATGGTATTAAGGAATACAATCCGTCATCCACGCAACTGTAACAAGTAATTAACATGTAAAAGATATCTAGGGAGTAGTGAAATCTAAGTAAACACAATTCTCCCATATATTGCTCACACCACTAGTTAATATAGTTTATTTTCATTTTTAGTATTTTATTTTGATTGCATCTTAGTAATTGGGTTAGTTGACTAGCAACTAATTCCGCCCAACTCTTTCAAAACCGAGATTTTTATTTGCTTTTATAAAAACCTAAAAATACAAAAAGAATCATCCCTCATCTCTAGACCTAGTCTTTAGGTTTTCTAATCCTAGTGACACTATTCCTAGCTGAACGATCAATCCCGCGGTACTTGTCATTATACTATACTACATCGATCAGGTACACTGCCTGGTGGGGGTTGTAAGCTTCTCGAGATCCCTCGAGAGGTAAAGCCTGGTGCAATCCCTACGCATCAAGTTTTTGGCGCCGCAGCCCGGGGAATAGTTATTGTCTAGGTTAGAATCTCTTTTTATTAGGTCTACTTGCTACATTCTTTTCTAGTAAGATTTTATTTTTATTTTTAGGTTCTCTTTAGTCTATCTCATTTCTTCGTGTCTTTGTTCGTAACTCTTCGCCATCCGACATCATGGACGATGGTAACATCTTTGAACCTATCATCCCACCACAACAAAACCCACCACTAGCTAACCAACCTTAGGCCCCGAACCCTAGGAAAGTACTCCCGACCTAGCCACCAAGGCTACCGAAACACTATTGAGCTCACCGGAGCCAATGTGTCTCCCTTGCGATCCGACACCATCCGGTTGGTGCAAAGCGGATGTGCATTCCATGGACTTCGTTCCGAAGATCCAAATCAACATCTCAAGGACTTCCTTAAAATCGTAGATTCTATAGACCTTGATGTTACAACTAGAGAGTCAACCCGATTACGCCTATTCCAATTCTCTCTACGTGATCAAGCTAGTTAATGGCTTGAGTGTTTACCCGCGGGATCCATCACCACATGGGATGATCTCACCACTCGTTTCCTTGCTCAATTTTTCCCACTGGGGAGAACTACCAAGCTTAGAAATGACATCTTGATGTTCCAACAACATCAAAATGAAACTCTATATGAAGCATGGACTCGTTTCAAGGACTTACTCCAAAAAGTCCCTCATCATGGCATAGATCTTTGGCTCCAAGTCCAAATCTTCTATGACCATATCGATCTATCCACAAGGCGAGCCATTGACCAATCGGCCGGTGGTAAGCTACGTGATCTAAGTGCGGAACAATCATGGGAACTCATAGAAGATCTTGCTCTCTATGACAACGAAAGTTGGAATGATTCCCGTGATTTGAACAAAACGGTCAAGGCAATATCTTTGCCTTCGAACAATTCTAGCACTCCCGACCGTAGGATCATGAAACTTGAGGACCAAGTCAAGTTTCTCATGAAATCTTACGAAGCTCCTAAGCCTTCAAGCCAAGTGAACAAAATCACTTCTTCATGCGAATTATGTAGTGGTCCCCATGACACTCGTGATTGTGTGGAACTCCCCGAAACAGCTTTTGCGGACTACGCATCCTCGCGTACTGACGAAGCGGGAGATAAGTGGTACACTTTCAAACCCGAGCCAAACCCGTATGGTGATTCCTACAACCCTTCTTGGAAAAATCACCTAAACCTTAGGTGGAAACAAAACCAAGCCAATTCTTCCAATCCGCCTAATCGTTACCAACCAAACGGTCCACCCTCTAACCGTACTTTCAACAACAATCCTTCTAACAACTATGGTAGTACCAACAATCTTGAAGGATTGATGTCCAAGTTTATGGCATCTCAAGAGGCTCGCATAGCTAGGTTTGAAACCGAATTCAACTAACAACAAACGGAGATGACCAACAAGATTGACAACTTGTTGAAAGCCCTCAACAACCAAGCGTTAACTACACCTAGGAAGGACATTAGGGACGCCAATAACGGAATCCAAACTAAGGACCCCTCGTCATCCAAACATGTCCACTTTGTCAATGTTGTCACCATTAAGCCAAAAGATAAGGATATAGAAGAAAGTGACAAAGACGAAGTTGAAGTCGAAACCGAGACTAGGGATGAAATTAGGGAAGTTGAGGTTAATAAGGGAGAAGAGTTAGAGGAAGTAGAGACTGTAGAAGAGTACTTTGATAAGTTGCCCACCAAGGAAGAGCGAGCATATCATAAGGATTTATTCGATGACCCCGAGACACCATATATCCTTGGCACACCCCTTATCAAAATGGGAGACCCCTCTAACATCAACATACCATGCAACATCGGGCATATGCATATATGGAAAGCTTATATTGATCTTAGATCTCCTATAAACATCATGACTAGGACTTATTACAATTGGGTAATGAAGAAACAACTTGGTTATAGGATGATGCCCAATAAGAATTTGATAAGTAATTTTGTAGGAAGAGTGAAGGGATTGCATGTGATTATAGGTAATTTCACTTATGAGATCGATTTTATGATAGTAGAGAATACTCGTCCGGTGATGGATGATTGCCTAAGCCAAGTAGTGTTCGGAAAACCATTTGTTGAGGCCACTAGGAAGAGTTACGATCCGACTTTAGGAATAGTTAGGTTCAAGGAGGAGAATGATGAGATTGCTTACCAAATGCCCTATAAGATTGAGCAGTACCGCCTCCTGTCTAACATAGAAAAGGAACACAAACAAGCAGCTTACTATAGGAATGATGAGGATAGACGTAGAGGAGTAGAGTATGTGATGAATAGGATGCTTGGTTTCTACAAAGAATGCTTGCAACTAGGTCCGGAATACAAAACTGGTATAGGAGATGACCTAGAGAGTGGGACCAACAATGAGGTCACGTAGTAACCCATGACCTTGAGTCTAGCTACAAGACTCGTAAATAAAGAAAAACGCTTCTTGGGAGGCAACCCATGTTTTGTGTGATTTTTATTTTGTTGTTTGTTATTTGTTTCCTTATGCATGTTTTAATTTTATTGTTGGTAGATCATGTTTCAAACTAGAAAAGTGAAAATACTTTATTTTGTTGTTTGGCTTAGTCTTAACTTCATCCAAAGGTATTTCGCAAAAGATAAGTGTAAGGGGAAACCCCAAATATGTTTTTAAGAAACAAAACTCGATCATGATTCTCCACAATATTAAGTGAACATGTATATTCGTATTTGTTAGAGTCAAATGCTTGTATCGAGTCATAATGATGTTTTGCAGGATTTTCCAGGAAGTAGGACGAAGTATTTCCAGAAATTTTCCGGAAACTTAACATAAGAATTTTTGTAGATCACTTCTGACGGCGTCACGGGTTTCCTCTTGACGGCGTCACGTGTAAAATTCTGGAAATTTTACCAGTTTTGTTTTTCTAACAGAGTCTTAAAGTTTTTGTTGAATCATTAGTTTTATAATCTCCAGGAAATCTGCAAACATCATTCCACAAGTATTATATCTTATTTTGTTTTCTAGGATTTGTTAGCATATATAGATTGCCGCCGATTTTATGCGAGGTTGCCTTGTCTATTTTCTCAGGTTTTACAGGTTATGTATGACAAGAAGATGATTTATATTCTAGAAGGGATGCTTTGATTGTTCATTTTCTTGGAGGAAGATCTAACCTGGCCACCTTATTATCCATACCGAGCGAATCAGGGGAGTATTTGATTTCATTCTTTTTACTTATTTCACTTTTACATTCTTTACTTGAACATTGGGGACAATGTTCATCCTAAGTGTAAGGGGAGGGTAAAATGATGATACCTTACAAATACACTTTCGCTTGAGTTTGTTTGTTTGATAGTAGATGTGTAATAAAACTATGAGAAATACTTGTTAGTGTAATTTTAGCGCCAAATTTAAAATTTTTTACAACATTTAGGAGTGAAACTTTAGCCATGGCAAGCGTCTCATGGATAGGAGATCGTATGACTAGCACAAAACCGTACTATTCAGAAAAATTTTCCACCCAAATATGTGAGGTTCGCCTTTAAATTTGATAGGAAAAATATTTACTATTAGTACTTATGAGTGTACCGGTAGCATTTAGATTTTAGAACTTGCGTTAGTGATGCATCCCGAGACCGCTAGTGAGACTACATTCGTGTAGTAGGATTTACTACATGATAAGAGGCATTAGGATCACCCTTGTGTTAAACCCGTATCATAATTACTTGACCATTTAAGTCATATTACTTGGCTAGTTAAGTCAATTAATTTTTTCCACACCCTTAGCGTTTTACTCATTTTTAGTACACGAAACCCCTAGTACACCCCTCCGAGCCTATCTTTTCATTTCTAACTTTAAGCATCTTACTTAAAGGAAGAATTTGTTACACCCCACTTAAATGTACAACCAAATCGCCTTAGCCTTCCGTGTATGCACTCATCTTTAGTGCATTATTGTTATTTGTTAAACCCTTAGTTAATTATCTAATTGATTACATGGTTGCTAAGTCGAGTCATATCCGTGTACATATTGTTTTGGGACGATTGGGACTCATGGGTAAAGTACTTATTTTATGAAGTAATGGGGAAGAATATCATTTTATTACCCCCATATGTGCGTCAATCTTAAAAGTACTCAAAGTGTTTTGATTATCTTAATTCGAGTCATTAGATTAGTTTATTGTAAAGTATGTAAAAATTCAAGTGTAAGGAGAATTTTCATTCCCTATGATGTATTATTTTGGATGGTAGGGTAAGAGTGTATGCAAAAAAAAAAAAAAAAAAAAAAAAAAAAAAAAAAAAAAAAAAATCGAAAAATCAAGAAAAAGAAAAAAAAATAGAAAAAGAAAAGAGAAAAAACATACGGACTACCACCCCGTTTCATTCTATGTTTGTTTTATGTTTTTGTTATTTTCATTTATTAGCTTAAGTCGAGTCTAGTCTTGGCTTAGCAACGCCATATTGTACATGTAATTAACCAAGATTGTTAATTCGCCACCAGTAAAGACTGCCTATATCCAACAAAACCGTGTATTCAATATCCCTACACCTAACGTTACAACCCTTTAAAAGACCTCTTTGATAGTTTATCCTAGGTGCTTACGCCATGTGGTGAAGGTTTGATCCTTTCCCAAGCCTATGGTAATCTATTTTGCTATGACAGGTAGTGAGAGATGTTTTCCATTTCCATATTGTGATATTACTTTATTACACCCGAGAGATGTGAGGTGCTAGTGTATGACCTCCGTGCTTGTCTTTGGTCTTTAGTGGAACGATTATTTGTTGTAATTACTTTTATATTAGTGTTAAATGACCCCTAACTTGTATTTTGACTAGAATAAAAGCGCATTTGCTTGAGGACAAGCAAATCTCAAGTGTAAGGGTATATGATAAGACGAAAAATGAACCACTTTTAAGGGGTCATTTAAGCCCGGAATTGAATTTATTTGATCAAATATTGCCCTAAATTGTTCCTTTTGTGATTTTAGGTACTTTGGGAGTGAATTATGGAAAAGGAAGCAATTTGGACGTTTTTAGAGCATAAAAGTGAAGAAAACGGCAAAGACTTAATTTTCCATGCTGAGAACAGTACCTGACGGCGTCAAGAAGAAAATCCTGACGGCGTCAAGAAGAAAATCCTGACGGCGTCAGGAGTAAAATCCGTGACGACCCAGTGAAAACCTGAAGGCGTCAAGAGAAGGGCGTCAAGAGTATTTTTGGTGACGACCTGCATAAGGAATACACATGACGGTGTCAAACCCAGATATAGGCAGTCCGAGAAATTATTTGGCGGCGAGATGACGGCGTCAGATATTTGTTCTTGACGCCGTCACCTCAGAAAAACTATATATACTTTTCTATTTTTCATTCATTAGGGAGAAACTTGTGTGGAGAATACTAGGGCCGAACTTGTGAAACCCTAGGTCGTATTTTACAGTATTTTCAAGGGTTTTTACCCCTTGAAACCTTTCATGTTCAATTAAGATAAGTCCTCTTTCAATTCATTCAATATGTCTATGTGTTGTTTGAATATATCTTATGCTTGTCTTGATTTCAACATGCTAGGCTAGATCTATCTTGTGTTTGCTTAGATGTAATGAAACCTAGATGTTAATTATATGTTGATTACTTGTTTATAGTTGTATTGGATGAATGATTTCAATGTTACGCTTAAGAAAACTGGCAGATCTCCATTGTGTAACATGCTTGAACGTCTTAGAAAACATGAACCGATGTGTACTAGGTTTTATTGGTTGTATTTAATGCATGAGCAAATTCTAATGATCCCATGTTAGGAGCTTCTTAGCCGGCTCGACATAGGAGTGAAGTAGGCGCTTATAGGATTGGGGAAGTAAGTACGCCACCCATGAATGGTATTAAGGAATACAATCCGTCATCCACGCAACTGTAACAAGTAATTAACATGTAAAAGATATCTAGGGAGTAGTGAAATCTAAGTAAACACAATTCTCCCATATATTGCTCACACCACTAGTTAATATAGTTTATTTTCATTTTTAGTATTTTATTTTGATTGCATCTTAGTAATTGGGTTAGTTGACTAGCAACTAATTCCGCCCAACTCCTTCAAAACCGAGATTTTTATTTGCTTTTATAAAAACCTAAAAATACAAAAAGAATCATCCCTCATCTCTAGACCTAGTCTTTAGGTTTTCTAATCCTAGTGACACTATTCCTAGCTGAACGATCAATCCCGCGGTACTTGTCATTATACTATACTACATCGATCAGGTACACTGCCTGGTGGGGGTTGTAAGCTTCTCGAGATCCCTCGAGAGGTAAAGTCTGGTGCAATCCTTATGCATTAACTATTATGCCCTTGAAAATATCACAAAAAATGAGCGTTGACCTCAACATTTCTGGTCAAGGGACGCATTCGGCCTCAAAAACCAGACTTTTGGACGCATGACGACGATTTGCAAACTTAGGGGGCATGACGATTTTTGGACAAGTTTAGGGACCAACGGTGTATTTTTGTCTTAATCTTAACATGACATCTCATGTTCAAATTGAATATGAGAAGATCTCAGTTTTTAACATATATATCTGCTAGGGGTAGGTTATACAACCTTTTTTTTTTACAAATGACATGCCCCTTATTTTTGCGATTTTTTTTATTTAATTATTATTATTATTATTTTTTTTTTTAAATTACTGTAAACCTGAAAGTACGAAATAGAAAATATAATTTTTAATAGGTTAAAATCTTAAAACTGACAGAAAACACAAAACAAAAACTGATAAAAAACTGTGTTGTACTGTAAACTGAGTGGACAAAAAAAATCTTTGTACCTTTTACCCCCTTTATAGGTGTCTGCTAGTCCTAGATAAGACTTACGTTTGATCAACCACCTTGAAATTTCGTAAAGAATCCTAGATTAAAAATTGCTGCGTCTGAATAAATTGTACTCGTAATTCTCGAATCGGATAATAGATTTCGTAAATATAGTTCTTGTTTTAATTCTAGATGGAAGGAATTCACGGAAATAATACGTGATGACGTTCAAATCATTTAAAAGCAAGATGTAAATGTGGCACCAAACTACTATAAGTATAAGTAAACAATATCATCAATACGTAGTACAATATTTATGGATGTTAACTTATTAAGTAGTCTCGTAAAAAAATAATTGAATCATAGAAAATTTATCAAATGTCATCTGGAAATAATGATGAATATTATGATATGGGTCTACATAATTACAGTACTATCTTGAATGGTGATAAGAGTTGACGACTTATGATAATTATGATTAGTGTGAAACCATAGAAACTAATTTATTAAATTAATTAGTTTAATTTGGGGTCAATCAAACTTATATCTTACATATCTTTTAGCTTCATACAATTTGTGAAGTGAAATGATATCGATCCAACAATAATTCAAACAATTTTTAGCTTCATGGTTTTTGGTGTATGCATAGTCTCATTTAGGGCCCGTTTGATATGTGGGATTTGCTTGAGTTATGGATTTAATAAATGCAAATCATGTGTTTTGTTGTATTTATGAGGTTTAAAATTGGAACTCAACTCCAATGGTCTCACACTTTTCAAAAGTAGGGGGAAGGTTAGGATTTGATAAATATTTATGTTTTTTGTGAGCCTCACTTACAACTCTATTCTCATTTATGTTTATATTTATTTTTAATAATAATATTTTTTATTACAAAAATATTATTCAAAATAATTAATACTATTAAATAATATTTTCTCTCTTCTACATCAAATAGAAATCAAAATCCTAATCTACAACTTTACATTTATATCTAAATCCTAATTTAAACCCATCTATAAACCAAACGGGCCCTTAATTTAGAAATTTTGAATCTATAAGGATGGATGTCAATAAATGGATCAATACCAAAAACCTAACATACACCAACCATTTGTGGAATTTATGAAGACTAGTGTAACAATACGATGCAGGATTATTATGGGCTTTGGCAAATTACTTTTCAAGCTAGTTCAATTCTGGATAAGATTTATATTTCTTTGTATTCGTACTGTTATATGCTTTGGTCTCAGTATTATGTTATATTAAAGGTTAGTTTTGACTTTTAAAGTTTTTCTATTTTAACTTTAATTTTAAATATTTTTGTTTGTGTATATAATATTTAATGAAAATTATAATAATAAAAATACATTTATATATTTTGCATCAAGTATTATATAACACAAATAAAAATATTTAAAGTTAAAGTTAAATAAAAATACTTCAAAAAGTTAAAGTGAACATTAAATATGATACGGAAGGAGTAACAATATTTTTGGAGTTTTAGTAAAAAAAAATGCAAGAAAAGTAAGGGCCATACCATTGATGGCAAGTAAATGATGTTACCAACTTAAGTTGAAGATTACCTATTGCTAAGGTCATTCATGAGTTGTTTCAAGTAGATGATTCTAGGTAGAAATATGACATTCTTTTAAAACATATGGGGATTATTTTATCCTTTTTTGTTTTCTTTATAGATATATTCAACAACTCCATATGAGTTTTAGCAGTTAAAACCAAAACATTCATGATAGTATGACACCTCTAAGGAGTGTGTGCTACTGGTACCATAATAAGTACTTTAACGAAAAAATTGGTTTGTTATTGTACTTTTCTGAACATCCAACATTAACATCCAACATTTGGCCAACTAAATTCATGTTGAAATCCACTGACAATAGCATTAGAACACTTGAACTGTATCTTTAAGATAGATTTGCTAAACCCTCGTAAAGTGTAAACCAAAAGGGAAATAATTTACGCACTCTTAAATTTTATTGACACACTCCAACTGATGCAGTAAGCAGTTGTATTTTAAATATAATTTGCTTTAACCGCTTGTACATTAGGGTGTCCCAATAAAATTTATAAGTGTGCAAATAATTAGAGGTGTTCTTCTGTCCTGTTTTCGGGTTATTTGGTTAATTCGGTTCGGTTAGTTCGGTTAAAAGCTTTTTTAGAGTCAAACCGTGAACAAAACCAAACCGAATTCAAATTCGGTATAGTTCGATTTGGTTCGGTTCGATTCAGTTTTCGGTTTAATCCGAATTACACTCTTTATTAAAAAAAAAAGAAAAATATGCAAACACATTTAGTCAAAAAAGTTATTTTAAATATAAAAAGTATTTTTAATATCATGATAAAATTTTATTGTTATTTTTATATATAAATATAAATATAAATATAAATATATATATAAATATTTTATTGATCTTTTTATAAATATAAATATATAAAAAATATATAAGTTTATATGAATTTGGGTTTGGTTTCGGTTTTCGGTTTTGATTATCAAAACCATATTCAAACCGAGAACCGAATTAAAAGTTTGGTTTGGTTCGGTTTTAGCAAATTCGGTTCAGTTATTAGTTCGGTTCAATTATTTTTGGTTTGGTTCGATTTCAATTTTCTGTTTATTCAAATTTTTCGGTTTTTCTCTACCTACAAATAACTTCCCAAACCAAAAGCTTCAACTGTTAATGTTTGGGTAAACAAGGCCCACTTGTGGACCTTTCTGTCTTGATAGACACACGTAAAACAATTAGAATAAATAAAGCCCATTCCGTCTATAATGTTTAAAAAAAGGCCCGATCCGCCCAAGTTAAGACATTTGTACCAAAACATAATAGCTCTAAACAATACCACCAATAGTTTCATAAAATGACCCAAAAACATAATAGCTGATTTGTACCAAAGACAATGGCGAAATATGTTATGAATCAGTATTCAAACAACTAAATATATGTGTATTATTGGTTGCCATTCTTTGTCAACTTTAGACTAATAATAGTGTCCCTAAATTACCCAAGTGAAAATATGAAATATATATTGTATTTTAGTAGTATAAATATCCATGCAATATATGCAATAAACTTGCACCAATTCACCATTTTAAGGTTTTAAGGTGATACTTCTTTCTTATCTCTTTAATGATTCTTAGAAGTTCTTGATTATAATGGTAATCTTGTGATAAAAGTCGTTAATTTATAACACGTTATCAGCACGATTGTTCACGTCGTTATAATCAAGTAAGTTTTATAAAATTATATCATGTAAACTCTTTCTTAAATTGATTTTTGTAACCCGCAAAAGTATTCATTTCCATAAACGATGCCCATTTAATTTAAGTTATCATCCTGATTGTTTTTCCCCTATAAAGTTTTTGATTAAGTAACCTTTTAAACCTACATAGCAATTACTCTTTTCTTGACCAGTAAAAATAATCAGATACTACAATATAGTCAAAATCAATTTTTATATACTAGAAAGGTACCCGCGCAATGCGGCGGCGGGTACCTGGGGGACTATGTTTGTGGCGAACAAATGTTTTTCATTTTAAACCTTCCTTATTTAGTGTTGTCTCAAATACTTTAAAACGTTGTAGATATATATTTTTTAAAAGTAGAACATTTAAATTATTAATAGTGTAAAATCTGTGCTTAAAAGCTGAGATGAAACTGTGTTAGTTTGTAGGCTTTATATATATGAAATATCTTTACAATCGTTACTACCTTATAATGTATTTAGGACATCTAAATTTAGAAGTCTTAAAAAATTAAGACCAAAAACATTTATACAAAAAGAAAGTTAGATATAAAGAGGTTTCATCCCAAAGTTAATTGTATTAATTGTGCTATTAAAAAAAATCAGAATTGTAACATCCTGGAAATTAAATGTATGTAAGTGTCGACTTGTAACTGCCTTCGAATATTTATACCGTCCATTTCAACCAAACTTGTAATAGCCAAACCTCAGTTGTATATAAGCAAACCTAAAAACACCAATACTAAACACACAGGGTAAATGTTTTTAAGTTATATTTCAAGTTTTATTTGTCATGTTTTTAAATGTATTTGAATTATTATGTAATGGGTGAAAAAAAGAATTGTATTTCGCCATAAAAATAGTCACAGGGTACCCGCCGCCGCATTGCGCGGGTACCCTTCTAGTGCATTAAGATGTAGTTATAGTATAGACGTTTCTTTTTTTAAATTCTTTTTTTTTTTTTTAATTGAGTTGTTATAACATTGATTAAATGGGCTATTGCAAGTTAATAAGGTTCATAAATATTAATGGTTCCTACAATTAAAGAGATTAAAATTCATAATGTAACTTAACTCCTATTCATATGTATGTGTTAGTTTGAAATTCTTCCAATTAAAGAAATATTTTTGATCTTATTTTTTTAAGACTTTCTTTTTAAGAATAGCCTAAATGCATTATAATGTAGTTAAGATTTAGCATTATTAGGTGGTGCGTTTCTTTTATACATAAAAGTGCATGCCAACACATTAAGAAAAGACCACCTTGAGAAGAACTTAAAAATCTTAATCAACTATATGGACACATATGAGATTCTACCATGGACATATGACAATCTTGGGACTAGTAACTATTTTGTATTCTCTTATTATGCTAACTTTCATTATTGTTATCACTAACCTTTTATTTATGTAAATAACATTTACTTTATTGCGACTAACTTTTACTTATGCAACTAACACTTATTTTATTGCAACTAACTTTTATTTACGCAATTAACATTTACTTATTCAGTAACTAATCTTCATTTATGTCTTAATTGTTATTTATTTACGTACACTAATCTTCATTTCAGTAATTAATCAAGTTTTTCTCAAAGAAGTTTTCAAAGATGATTCACCCGCTTCTCATTGCCGTCGCCATTATGCTTATCTTATTTCTGATTCCGCTTTTTGAACTCCTACCGAATGAATTTAAATTTTTCTTAGTTACGTATTTTTTGTTTGGCTCTACCACTTTATTGTATTGCGTTACTTATTGATATATATGGATTTTAATATTAACTTTGTTACTTGCTCAATTTGTGTTTAGCGACGAAAATGTCAAACATTGAAAAAAAATCAAATTTCCAGCTCTTGACATAACTGGAGCAAATTATATACAATGGACATCAAATGTTAAAAGGCATCTAAAATCAATGGGTGCTTTAGCAACCTTAGAAGAGGGCAACAGATGCTCCGAGGAAATCAAAGCGAAAGCTGATGTTTTCCTCCATATACACATTGATAAAATGCTAGAATTCGAATATTCGAATGTGATGATCCAAGCATTTTATGGAAAGATTTACAAAGTAGATTTGATCATCAAAGGGAAGTTTTACTCCCTTCTACTAAAGATGAATGGAACAATTTAAGGTTCCAAGACTTTAAAAGGTTAATGAGTACACCTCTGATTTATTCAGAATATGCTCAACACTCAGATTTTGTTGGAAAATTGTTACTAAAGGAGATTTCTTGGAGAAAACTTTCTCCACATTTCATGCTTCAAACTTAAACTTTCAACAACAATATCGATTGCAAAAATTTAAAAGATACTCTAATCTAAATGCAAATCTTTTTGTAGCAGAGAAAACCAATGAATTGCTGATTAAAAATCATCAAACTCTCCCACAGGATCATTAGCACTTCCAGAAGCAACTGTTGTTAACAATAATGATACCAAAAACTCTAGAAGTAAAAGAAGAAGAGGTAACCCTCGTGGACGTGGTCGTGGTCATGGCCATTATGATAAAAACAATGTTCATGGTCATAACCGTTTATTTAATCGAAACAATACTTACCATCGAGGTGGTTATAATGGTCGTGGTCGTGGTCGTGGTCATGGTCGTGGTCAAAGAAACTACAATTACCATGCTCTACAAGTTAATAATCCGGGTCAACAAAATAATGAAGCTGGTACCTCTCAAAACCATGGAGGATCCTGTTTTAGGTGTGGAAGTACAAACGACTGATCAAAAGCCTGTCGCACACCTTCACATCTATGTGAACTCTACGAGGCATCTCTTAAAGGAAAAGAGAAAGAAGTGAACAATGTGGATCAGTTTGACAATACAAATACTGAGCTGAATACCTCCGACTTTTTCAATGACTTGGAACTATGAAAGAAATGATGTTGGATCTTAATGAATATGTATAATAACTATGTATTTCCCTTCCGTAACTTTGTCTAACTTTGTTTAATTAGTTTTTTTTTTCATGTAAAATAAATCAATAAATGAACCTTTTAATAACATCTTTTATATGCACTTATTATTATTATTATTATTATTATTATTATTATTATTATTATTATTATTATTATTATTTTTATTTTTACGTTCATATTAGAAGCTAAAAGATGAATCTCAATGGAGTACATCACCAAAAAAATGATGGAGACCTATGCATAGTGGATAGTGGTGCCACGCACACTATACTTAAGTCAAAGAAATATTTTTCTGAATTAAAACTATAAAGGGAACTATTGATACTATTTCAGGTCTTTTAAACCTGATAGAACGAGTGGGAAAAGCTAATTTAGTGTTACCAAATGGTATACTGCTTTTGATAGAGAATGCTTTATTTTTCATAAAATCCAAAAGAAACTTGCTAAGTTTCAGAAATATAATGTGTATGATACACAGTCAAGGACTATTGGGAACAAAAAGTATTTAAATATCATAAATGAGAATCATGTATTGGAAAATTGCCAATGCTCCATTTTGGTTTGCATTATACACATATTAATGTGCCACAAGAACATATGGCATCCAGGGAAAAACATTGTGATCCTGGTACATTAAACTTATGGCATGACATATTAGGCCACCCAGGATCAACAATGATGAAAAGGATAGTCGAAAACACACATGGACATCCATTGAAAGATCAAAAGTTCCCTAAGTTTTACATGGTACCCCTATGTACATCTTGTTCTCTAGGAAAACTAATTGCAAGGCCTTAACCACTTATAATTGAAAATAAATCACCTATGTTTCTTGAAATAATTCAAGATGATATATGTGGCCCAATTTATCCACCTTGTGGACCATTTAGATACTTCTTGGTCTTAATAGATGCATCCAGCAATTGGTCTGATGTCTCCTTATTATCAACTCGTAATGTGGCATTTGCAAAGTTTCTTGCTCAAGTCATTAAATTATGGGCACATTTTCCAGATTACACAGTTAAAAGAGTGATACTTGATAATGCAGGGGAATTCACATCACATACTTTTAATTATTATTGCATGTCTGTTGGAATTGTTGTTGAACATTCGGTTGCTCATGTCCACACACAAAATGGCTTTGCAGAATCGTTAATCAAACGTCTTCAATTAATAGCTAGACCATTATTAATAAGAACTAAACTCCCCGTGTCTATGCGGGGACATGCAATTTTACATGCTGTATCATTGGTTCGCATGAGACCAAGTGCAAATCATAAATACTCTCCCATACAACTTGCTTCTGGCCAAGAACTAAACATTTCCCATCTTAGAATTTTTGGTTGTGTAGTGTACGTTCCTATTGCACCACCACAACGCACAAAAATGGGTCCTAAAAAGAAGATTGGGAATTTATGTTGGATATGAAACATCATCCATCATAAGATACATTGAACCTTTAACAGGTGATCTCTTTACAACACATTTTGCTGATTGCCACTTTGATGAAGTAGTTTTCCTAGCACTAGGGGGAGAAAAGAAAAATAAAGAGAAAGATGTCTCATGGTGTGAACCCTCATTATTGTATCTGGATCCTCAAACAAAGCAATGTGAAACCGAGGTTCAAAAGATAATGCATTTACAAGAAATTGCAAATCAGTTACATGATACATTTACAGATACAAAAAGAGTGACTAAGTCACATATACCAGCTGCTATTGCCCCAGCTTGAGTTGAAATACCAAATAAGCAAGCTGATGGTAACATCGCTCAAGAATCTCAAAAACGTTTGAAACGTGGAAGACCAATTGGTTCAAAAGATAAAAATCCTCGTAAGAGAAAATAAATTGGCCATGAGGA
Source organism: Artemisia argyi (assembly GCA_030686995.1). Lineage (NCBI taxonomy): Eukaryota > Viridiplantae > Streptophyta > Magnoliopsida > Asterales > Asteraceae > Artemisia > Artemisia argyi. The sequence continues at coordinate 125,703,722 of CM060689.1, forward strand.
AAGTGTTCTCAATGAAACACCAAATATCAAAACCTCCCCCGAGGAAGGAATGAATGATTTCAATAAAGAAATATCAATTAATTATATTAAAACACATATCTTATAGGACTGAAATGAAATAGGAGATATTGATGAGATGTTTTCTTATTCTGTAGCAAGTGATATTATAAGCGGAGATGATGATCTCAAACCAAAGTCTGTAATTGATTGTCAAAGTCGACATGAATGGAAAGACACTATGCAAGTTGAATTAAATTCACTTAATAAACGAAAGGTTTTTGGGCCTATTGTTCCCGTACCTGAAGATGTGAAATCTGTGGGATACAGTTGGATTTTTGTGCGGAAAAGAAATGAGAAAAATGAAGTTATGAGATATAAAGCTCACATTGTAGCTCAAGGTTTTTCTCAAAGGCCAGGAATTGACTATGGAGAAACATATTCTCCTGTTATGGATGCAATTACTTTTAGATATTTAATCAGCTTTGCAGTCTCTAAAAATTTAGAGATGCGTCTTATGGATGTTGTTATAGCTTACTTGTATGGATCACTTGATAGCGACATTTATATGAAAATTCTAGAAGGATTTAAAATCCCTGAAGCATTAAGTTCACAACCCAAAGAAATGTGTTCCATAAAATTACAAAGATCTTAGTATGTGTTGAAACAATCTGGAAGAATGTGGTACAATCTATTGAGCGATTATTTGTTAAGCAAAGGCTATACAAATAATCTTATTTGTCCATGCGTCTTTATTAAGAAGACAACTTCAGGATTTGTAATTGTAGTTGTATACGTTGATGATTTGAACATAATTGGGACAAACAAAGAAATCCAAGAAGTTATTGTTTTATTAAAGAAGGAATTTGAAATGAAGGTTCTTGGAAAAACAAACTATTGTCTTGGTTTGCAAATTGAGCACATGCCTATTGGCATTCTTGTGCATCAATCGAATTATACAGAGAAGGTCCTAAAACCTTTCAATATGGACAAAGCAAAATCATTAAGTACACCAATGGTTGGTAGATCACTAAATGTTGACAATGACCCGTTTCGCCCATGCGAAGAAGATGAAGATGTCCTTGGACCAGAAGTACCGTACCTCAGTGCAATTGGAGCTCTTATGTATCTAACAAATTGTACCAGACCCGATATTTCTTTTGCAGTTAATTTGTTAGCAAGATATAGTTCATATCCCACAAAAAGGCATTGGAATGGAATCAAACACATATTCGAATACCTTCATGGAACGAATGACTAGGGTTTATTTTATACTAACAATTCAAAACAAGGATTGGTTCGATATACAGATGCAGGTTATTTTTCTGATCCTCACAAAGCTAGATCTCAAACTGGTTACGTGTTCTTAAATGGAGGCACTGCTATTTCATGGCGTTCTCAAAAGCAAACACTTGTAGCAACATCATCAAATCATGCTGAAGTTATTGCACTACATGAAGCTAGTAGAGAATGTGTATGGTTACGGTCGATGACACAACTCATTATGACTTCTTGTGGGCTTGAGAAAGAGAGTAGCCCAACACTCATCTACGAAGACAATGCAACTTGTGTCGCAAAAATGAAAGAAGGGTATATCAAAAGTGACAGGACAAAACATATACCTCCAAGATACTTCACATACACTCAAGACCTCATAAAGGATAACCAAATTGAAATGAAGTATGTCCAATCAAGCAACAATTCAACAGATCTTTTCACCAAGGCACTCCAAACTTCGATTTTTAGGAATCACGTTCCTGCTATTGGAATGCGGCATGCACAGAAGATAAAACAATCTATGGATGTCTACATCAGGGGGAGTCAACTATACACTGCACTCTTTTTCCCTTAGCTAAAGTTTTTTCCCACTGGGTTTTTTCTTTTGGCAAGGTTTTTAATGAGGCAGTACTTCAAGGTTGACCGTACATTGAAAAGGTGGCATCCAAGGAGGAGTGTTATGTATCAGTGTCACACCTCGCCAAGGCGGAAACGCGAGGGTGTAACTTCATGGATATCATCACAACACATGGTGTCTATATTGAGAATAACTACATGCAATAAAATGGCAAGGTATAGACACAAAGTGTCATAACAATACCCGAAAAGAAACAACATGATAAACCCCAAACGCACAGATAAACCACTTCCACTGCAACTAAGTTCTCGTCTAATCACTTCCTTCTATCATAGCCTTAGAATGCTCACCTGAAAATGGTGCTTAAAACGTCAACATAATGTTGGTGAGATTCATAGGTTTAGACACACTTACACTCACAAGGCAACCAGTTTACCGTGATCATAAAACATAGCTGGACAAATAAATTACAGTGATCATATAGCTACAGGTATTTGCAAGTCAATAATTACACACAAAGGCAACAACAGGACGGCTCGTGTCCTCCAATCCAACAATGATTACAACAGGACTGCTCGTGTCCTCCGATCCCACAATGATTACAACAGGACGGCTCGTGTCCTCCGATCCCACAATGATTACAACATCAATTAGGTCGCATGCGCGAGCAACAGGATAAGCATCCTCCTAATCGAATCACATATATATCCACACAAGCAAATAATCACACATAGCATGCATACGATAACATTATAAGTCCAAGCTTTTTTTGACACACATATAATCACAGTAACTTAAACATTTAAGACAAGCATCATTCCCATCCCAAGTTTAAAACAAGTAAAAATATGGGACTATGAACTCACCTCAAACCTTGCAGCTTCCACAACACAATACACAAGGCCAAGCTAAAAGCTAAAACCCATGTAATACTCATATGATGGATGTCTAAGACTCATATGACCCACCATGGATCTCCTAGACACCATACTAACCATAACCATAGCCTAACACTCACTAAATCCCTTGCACTTTTAAAATCAGAAAAGGCAGAATTTTAAGGTAAATTCGCCCACATTAAATCATAACAATTAAAGCTCAACAACTCACACAAAAAATTTACCATGGTCTCTCATAAGCATACAAGCTAATCACAGAAGGCCATGGACCAATAACACACACAAGTACTCAAAAGAAAATCAAATTTGTCAACTATCCAAATTCAGATCTGAACGCACACCAAAAAGTTTTAATTCGAATAAAATACTTCTACAACTTTTTATCGCGAATCCTTTTCGTGGTAGTCTAAGATAACCTAAGAATTAACTATTCCAGAAGGGCTAGTTTAAATACCACTTTTACAACCACAATTCACTATCAAAATTTTACCCAAATTCTGTCCCGGTTTGACAGCTTTGACACCTTAACAAAGAAAAATCAAAAGACCAACTTCCCGACCTTGAAATCAATCGTGGCTGGACTTTTTGAAAAGCTCTTTCATTAAACTTAAATGTAGACTAAAAATTCGTGATCTAACGCATCACCATCTATTAAATACACTCACATCTTTACAGCCTTACAAATCTGTCAAAACCCTAACTCAATAACTAGCATGTTTTACGCTAGGGATGGCAACGAGTCGGGTTTGGGGCGGGTTTTAGTGTACCCGTACCCGTTTATAATATCCAACCCCGTATCCGCCCCATTACCAGCCAGGTACCCGATTAATATTATCAATCGGTTTTTCGGGTTTCCCCGCAGGTTTCGGTTATCCCCAATTGAATAATATATGGACAAAATAATGGTATTAAGATTAAGTCACACTAAAATCCACCGAAAAAATAAAGGAAAACACCCTAATATATTCAATTTTTTTTTAAAATTAAAGAAAATGAATATCGTATCAAACAATTTAATGCTTTTGAATAATTCATATACAAAATAAAATATGTTATGTAATAGAGATACGTATATAAAAAAATATAATGAAAGAAATTATATATAATGTATATATATTCTAGTTAATTATAATATTAATAAAGCAGATGTAGATTCGGGTAAACGAATACGGGTACGGGTAATCAGGCGGGTATTACCAGAACCCGTACCCGGTTAAAATATTATATCAATACCCAAACCCGCATCCAAACCCGCCAACCCGCCCCCGAACACGCCCAACCGGCTCGGGTCTCGGTTTTCCCAGTCGGTTTCGGGTGCTTTTGCCATCCCTATTTTACGCTCAATTCTCTTCACAAATCATCATAATATAATCATTAATTGATCCCAACATGTTTTAATTAATTAATTTACAGAAGTTTACAAACCCTAGATCCATTATACTTAATATTACATGAATACTACTAATTAATCAATTATATGAACATAGGGTTTAAGGATTTTACCTTAATTCTTGATTATTGCTTCCAAATTACAAACCCTAATTTTTTTATTCTCTTTTCTCTCTTGGATCGACCTCAATCTCAAAAAAAAAACGTTCAAGGGGTGTTTGGGTTGGTATATATGTTAATTATGGATAATCCTTGGGCATAAGAGTTATATTTGGACTCAAATTGGGTTTCCTTTTTCTTCTTATCCCTTCTAGCCATTTTTTTTTTTTTTTTTTTTATCATATACATATATATTATATATTTTTTTTATTAAATTAATTTATTACACTCAAAACCTCATACTTTTTATATTTTATATATACCCATATCGAATCCTAACGTCTTACGCGATAAATCTTAATTTTACGACAAACCGGAAAAATTATCATTTTCAGAACAAAGTTTCCAAAAATAGATTTTCACTCATTTATGAAATTTAACCCACAAAAACAAAACACACATAACTTGCTTACGCTCATTAACTTGAACGAAGACTCGTTACGCAAAATCACAAAAACACCAAAACTACACAAGTCATTTCTACACCACAAAGGTGATCAAAATGAACTTATATCCAAATATCAACATTAATCATTCACAAAAACAACACCACACAAAGGGATTTAGTGCTAAAACTCACCTATATCACTCTAATATCACTTAAATCACCTAGAACACACCAAACAAACGTCAACCGAGTCAAGACTATCAGTCAAACTGACCTGCTAAAACCACGGTTGTTACATCATCCCCTACTTAGGGAAATCGCGTCCCGAGATTTCAACTACACGAGTCACCACTCACAACAGCAAAAGAAAATTTATGGATATTTAAGCGGAAAATACCACTCCATAAAATCACAAAGAAAGAACCACAAAAATGTGAACCGACTAAATACCCGAATTCACACGATAGAAAACATTCCGTTACTCCAACGATACACACAAATAGATACACTCCCGGATCAATAACACTATTGATCCAAATGACTTCTCATAGGTAGGTACGATACCCTCGAACTAAATGAAAATCCAAATGGTAACCGCAAGAAGCACACACATGTAACAGATACCCATAAAACAAAACGTTACTTAAAACATTTATGAACGCCCCACATCTAACTTCCACGATCTAAATCCAACTACAAACGATCTGCTCACCAACCACATCTACAAACAATTTTGAGTACTTAAATATCATCTGATCCTCACATTCCCAAGTAAACTCAGGACCACGCTTAGAATCCCACCGTACCTTTACCAACACTATCTCACCACACTTTACACTTTTTGACCACTCGGTCCATAATCTCTACAGGTTCCTTGACAAAATGGAGAGTCTTGTCAACCTTAATCTCATCTAATGGCACATGCAGACTAGCATCCGCCAAACACTTCTTCAAATTAAACACGTGAAACATATCAAGCACACTACTAAACTCCTCAGGTAATTTCAACCGATATGCCACATGTCCAATCCTTTCCATAAATCTCAAACGGTCTTACGTATCTCGGTGCTAACTTGCCTTTCTTACCGAAACGCAAAACACCTCTCCAAAGAAATACTTTTAACCTCACAATAGCACCAATGCCAGACTCTAAGGGCTTACGGCAATAATCCACATAACCCTTTTGGCGATCTCTTGCTGCCTTAAGTCTTTCCTCAGCCAGAAAACCTTATTCGTAGTCTCTCGTTCTAGTTCAGGACCAATTAGTTAGCTTGTTCCAACCTCTGTCCACAGAACAGGAGATATACATTTCCTTCCATACGATACTTCAAACGGCTCATTCTTAATGCTAGAATGATAATTATTGTTATAGGAGAACTCAGCTAAAGATACATGCATACCTCCGCTCCCTCCAAACTCAAACACACCCATGCTCTCATCTTACCATCCAACACCTGATTTGTACGCTCACTTAGTTCACTCATTAGAGATTGATAAGTCGTACTCATCTACATACGCGTTCTCAAGACTCTATAACACGTTTACCACTATCGCGAAGTAAGTATTTCATCATGTTTCTTGATGATCAACGCGACACCCCATGGCTCTTTTCCAACTCACCGAGCGAAAAGTCTCACCAAATCCTCCTTAATAAAATCTCCAGGTACCTCTGGCTGTTGCAACACCCTAATAATCGTTGACTACAACCTTTACCTTCAAGCATTTTAAACATTTGCTAAAGTATCGGTATTCTCCTTCATACCCACTCCTCCATACATCTCTTGCTAAGGTAATAATACGTATTATCCATTCTCGGATGTATCAAATACCTTTCATGATTGGTGTCCTTACGCTTCCTCTCAATGAAACAAATAGCTGGTCCGCAAAGTACATTCCTCCATCTTCGTTCCTTTCCATTTACTGGTCTAAACCAAGTAATCATTCTTCTTACATGTTCTCATCCTTGAACCTCTCTCTCTAGGCTGTCAGTATCATCCTCTTAACTCCGAACTGAATTATCATAATCATTGCTCACAAACATCTAAGTTTCACTCGTCACTCCCGCTCAACGCTCTTACCACGATGTCCGCCCTTCCTTGATGGTGGCAAATCAGACAATCGTGGTCACTGAGAAATTCCACATCCAACTTCTTCTTCAACGAACAAATTGATAATCAAAACGACAATCTATCCTAAGTAAACGACGCGAACCATAAAACCGGTCGAACAAAAACATATATCAACCAACTCAAAAGGGGTACGAATTACCAACTAGCGAAGTAACGAACATCAAAATGAATGCTAGAAAAACACAATGAGAAATTTCCCCCCAATAAAAGTAGGCACGGATAAAATGTTTCATGAAAACCCATACAAAGAAAATATAAAATACACGTGCCCATAAAACATCCACAAGCGTACCTCAACGAAAGAAACACTCGATCAACCAAATACATAACAAGTTTGGTAAATGAGAACCATAGATAGTTCTTATTCCCGTACTCGACCTTCCCAAAAACAAATGAACACCGTTTTTTTTTTCAGAAGACATATCTTAAACTCATACATTTTTTTATAAAATATATATAAACCATTTTATGTAAGACATTAACATAACCATTTTTTTCCACACTCCCTTTCACCATAAAAGTAATAGTTTTCAACAAATGACCTTGAAATACCCAAAACGAATTTTAAAATACCATAAGGACTTTAACACAACCCCTTTATTGGATGCGAAAAAAACACAGAAGAATCACATAATCAAAATAATCATCAAACGAATCTCATACCAGTGAACACTCACGCAAATACATTACAAACCAAACGATGAACTTACAGACTCATTCGTACAACGATCAAACCAAAATCATAGAAAAACACCGATACTAACAGGTCACAAAACATGTCACGAAATTCAATTGGTGTGTGTAAATGAGGGATCAAATATCCACACCAACTCGTCACGAACCAACAATACTTGAAGAACAATATAATATTCATTCGCGGAATGAATGCATGGAATAACCAAAGAAACAAACCAGTATCCAACAAAAACGAATTCGATTACCCAACACCTATCACGACGTCAAAGAGAAAGAATATGGTATCTGTACCATCGTGGTACGAATAGGAATGCCAACCAAAGAATTAGGTATACAAATGGAGTGTCTAGCAAATGAATCAACTTAAATACCACAACATAAGTATCCACCGATAATTGAGGTATCAACATATGATAGGTAGGATGGAATCTCACCACCTACACACCCCAACATATAACGACTGCCCAAACGGTTAAGAGAATACTTCTCTAACCATACAACCATCACCAACATGATATCACATACCATCTACCACAACATATAACAACAAACATCAATCGATGCAATAATGGTCACAAGTCTACATGTGTGATACCCTTATAATTATGTTCGCGACCATAGTTATAAGCCTATTCCATACGCATACTTACTTCCAAAACCACACATCTCAATGATAACACACCTATACCACATAGCACCTAATACACCATGCAATCCACGCCATCATACTTGCAAGTCCACTTGTGTTGTGACGCATCTATAATTATGTTGGCCACCATAATTATCTTTGCCCCATTTCACAAGTGTACTCCCTCCTATGACAACACATCATGCAAACAATCACGCTCTAACATGGCTCCAGACGGCAAAAGACAATATACGAATTCCAAAACATAACACAAAGCAAAAGACGTCGCACAATGGCTCAAACTCCATTCTCGCACTTGCCTCCTCACTCAAATCGGTTAAACTTACTGCTCGCTGTGGACTCCAGATCCAAATCCACATTATTCCATCCTAACTCCCCTTTCATCTTTACTCAACCACTCATTCCTATTTCCTATACGTTGAGGAAATCGACAACATACCAAAACCATCTCTATTCTTTTCTTCCAATTCCACATGATCCACAAGTGAATACAAATTATGAGGTTTGGACTGAACCACCTTTCCTTCACCTGAAAAGTGAGGAAACTTCCCAGGGTACTCGGTAACAGCTCTATCTCTAGAAGTTGTCGTGGTTATAAACCTCTCCACTTCTTCTCTACCAACGTATTCTATAAACATCCTCTCCTAGTTTGAACATGGATGCATACTAGCGGGAACTCGGATTCTGCGGTTAGTCCGCTTCATCCTACCACTTCTCTCGCATCCGATATCGACAACGGTAGTCCAACGAAGCATCTTACGCGCGGAAGACGATATAATAAAGTCGATATATACAATACTATGTATAGGGGATAAAATAGACGTCCAAAACTCATTAAAACATCTCATAAATATAGGAAAATAGACATATAAAATACTATACTTACAAATAGATCCTAAATGCAACTATATGAAGGACTCCTAGGTTATAGTCTAGGTTCAACCACCTACTTCTCTATAACCAAGGCTCTGATACCAATCTGTCACACCTCGCCAAGGCAGAAACACGAGGGTGTAACTTCGTGGATATCATCACAACACATGATGTCTATATAGAGAATAACTACATGCAATAAAATGGCAAGGTATAGACACAAAGTGTCATAACAATACCCAAAAAGAAACAACATGATAAAATCCAAACGCACAGATAAACCACTTCCACTGCAACTAAGGTCTCGTCTAATCACTTCCTTCTATCATAGCCTTAGAATGCTCATCTAAAAATGATGCTTAAAACGTCAACATAATGTTGGTGAGATTCATAGGTTTAGACACACTTACACTCACAAGGCAACCAGTTTACTGTGATCATAAAACATAGCTGGACAAATAAATTACAGTTATCATATAGCTACAGGTATTTGCAAGTCAATAATCACACACAAAGGCAACAACAGGACGGCTCGTGTCCTCCGATCCCACAATGATTACAACAGGACGTCTCGTGTCCTCCGATCCCACAATGATTACAACAGGACGGCTCGTGTCCTCCGATCCCACAATGATTACAACATCAATTAGGTCGCATGCGCGAGCAACAGGATAAGCATCCTCCTAATCGAATCACATATATATTGTAGGATCGAAAATTAATGATTTTTATGTGATTCGGGAGGTCGAGGTTGATCAAAATAGATGGAATCCATGTTTGGTTTTAGACAGATAAAGTAGAGAGAGGGTGAAGAAAAAGGAATATATTAAAGATAAATGCAAGTTACACAATTTCTCACACCCCTCATGGAGAGTCATGAGGGGTATTTATAGGCTCATAACAACATTACTATGCCTAGTGTACAATAATAGTCCCTAAAGGAACTACTTGTTACTAATCTAGTCCATTTCACGTATGTGACGTTATCTTTATAAAAGAGCGAGGCTAACAATCTCCCTCCAAGATATCATCACACGTGAATGGTTACAATGAGACCTATAAATACATTAACAATGTAAAATTACAACAATAGTAAACTATGTTGACGTTGTTGAAGCGCAGAGTCTCTGTAGTCTAGATACTGAGGCAGACTTGAAGTTCCCTCTTCCGACGATCTCGGCGTATGATCTTTGACACTGACGACAAAGGTCTTTGTAGCTTTGAACTTCAACTGTAATGGTCTAGTTAGGTTATTACTCCCTCCTAACTAGTGAGCCTTTATTCTTTTTCCTGCTCCCTCCTGAACCGACAACTCTCTTTTCATCATGCAGCGGATAAAGTAGATTCAAGAGTGTAGGCACATGGTTTTCGTTCAGGGAGCATCATGACAATATACCTCACATAGTATTGCACAGAAGGTTGGTAATACGCTCCGATGTACACATAATTAGTACTTCTTTGGTTCTAGTGTAAGCACAATTCCCTCGAACAACTAACATACTAGAGATGAAACACTACTTCTTTTGGCATGTTCTTCTCCCTCCTGATGGTTGTGATTTGTTGAAATCATCATACTATTTTGTGTACATGCCATAGTTACCCGTACTTTACACTTCTGATGCAATATAGATAGACCGTGTAAGCATAATTTGTGAGAATATGTTGAAAAAATACTCTCAATACTTGTCTCTCAAATCAACCTGTAATCAAACCTCCTTTGAATTCACCGGCTAATAGTAATGACCACATATGGAGACAGCCCGATATGACCAGCTTGAAAAAGAAGTAATCATCCCATCTTGTGACTTAATGCTTGTACGATAGATGTGACTTAATACCTATACTGAGCACTACAACGTAACTCCTTTAAGTATGAGGTTGCACGAAATATTCATCACTTGAACAATCCACTACTTCGTGTGACACTGAGTACTACAACGTAACTCCTTTAAGTGATAGCTATACTGTGAGCACTACAACGTAACTCCTTACATCAGTAATAACTAGATTGTCAAGACTGAATTTTTTAATTTGCGCAGACAAGTTATCTTCAAAAGTCATGCATCCAACCACCCCTAGACTTTGAGATAAATAAGTACACTTGATGAAATGCCACTTCAAAGTCAAATCAATAATACCGTACGAAAACCCCGCAGTCATTTGTGTCAAACCGAAACAATTCTAGCCGTGAATAATGTATCCCCGTGAAAACTTGCAATACCAAAATACCACTCATTTATTTTAGCAAAAATTTGTATCCAATATTTTTATAAAAAATACAGTAGGATAACAAATTTCGTTTTTAATATATTCAACCCACCATTTCAGTCCATTCAATTGCAGCCCATTTCAATTTAGTTCTCAATCCATGGTTCATAAGCCCAATAGAAAAATTTACACAATCCAGTGTGTGCTATCATATAACTGGCATTAAAATGATACAACACACATTTCATTTGTCACTAACCCTAAACTCACACTTTGTTATATCCGCCCCCCATCTCCTCGTTTCTCTCACCAAACAAATAATACGCTCATCATATCTTTTCATCTTAAGATCTGCTTCTCTCAACAAACTTCTCTCATCACAGATGAAATCAAATTCAACCATCATAATACAACCGATTAAGATCAATACTCATCATGAATCACAACCGAACACTCTTTATTTTATATGATTTTTCTTTGACCGTATAACAAACAAACAAAAATCATCCCGTATGTTCTTCCCATTAGTTTGAATATAAGCAAAGAAGAGAGATGGCTTCAAGATCTGTTATATGGGTCTCGGGTAGGTTGTGTTTGATTTATTTTGTTTTTCGTTTAATCTCCTTTTCAAGTCGAGTCTTGAATCAAAATAGGTCTATGATGATATAAGTTCAACGGAAAAAAATCTTTAGAAGATTGAAAACAACGTTGGACTAATCTGAGATCGATTTGCATTATCGTGTGATGTTTTTGTTATACAACGAGACTTATAGATGAGAGTCTTGAACGTTTGTAGAGATAGGATAGTGGTATGGTTTGGAGTTGTTTGTATAGGATTAGATATAGGCTCGATATGATCTTCTGCTTTTTACTTTTCTTTTCAGTTTTAGATAAATGGACCGATGATAGTTATAAACTGAGGTCGAGTTGGTATTTGGTTAATGGTCTTGGTCTCAGCTTCATCTTACTTCTCCTTTTTTTTTTCGATTTGACCCGTTTACGCATAATGTTACGCGTAGACCTGCTAGAAATTTTTTGCGTAGAAATCTTACGCGTAAAAATCTTACGCGTAAACGTATCTTTTGCGTAGACCTTAGACTTTTGCGTAAGTATTACGCGTAGGACTAGGGTTTTACGCCTAAGATGAACCTTACGCATAACTTGTCCAAGTTATGCGTAGAAAATTGAAGTTTCGCGTAGTAACAGGGTTTTGACCCTTTGACCACTTGCCGATGTCCTTTTCCGTTCAGATTCAGGCAAAAAAAAAAAAAAAAAAAATTAGAGCAGCATACAAACCGATATTACGACTATGTATTTGACCAGAAGACCACGTATGGCCACTTTTCCACGGAATGGTACAAAAAAAGTCATAAAACTGATATTAAAAAACTGATTGGACATAAGATGACACAAAGCAGTTTTTTTTTTCATTTTTTTTTAAACAGTGATATAGCATAAGACTTTGTACCATATTGGATACATAAAAAGTATAAAAGCTGTTATAAAACTGTTCCCAAGAAAAGATAAGAAAAAATTTCAGATCCGGAAAATATGGGATAAAAAACAGCAAAAAAATAGTACGAACCACCATAAAATCATCAAAACAAAAACGAGGCTCTGATCCCAATTGTAGGACCGAAAAGTAATGATTTTATGTGATTCGGGAGGTCGAGGTTGATCAAAATAGATGAAATCCATGTTTGGTTTTAGAGAGATAAAGTAGAGAGAGGGTGAAGAAAAAGGAATATATTAAAGATAAATGCAAGTTACACAATTTCTCACACCCCTCATGGAGAGTCATGAGGGGTATTTATAGGCTCATAACAACATTACTATGCCTAGTGTACAATAATAGTCCCTAAAGGAACTACTTGTTACTAATCTAGTCCATTTCACGTATGTGACGTTATCTTTATTAAAGAGCGAGGCTAACATATATCTACACAAGCAAATAATCACACATAGCATGCATACGATAACATTATAAGTCCAAGTTTTTTTTGACATACACATAATCACAGTAACTTAAACATTTAAGACAAGCATCATTCCCATCCCAAGTTTAAAACAAGTAAAAATATGGGACTATGAACTCACCTCAAACCTTGCAGCTTCCACAACGCAAATCAAAAATCTAAACAACACAAATAAGTCCACGTTACACAAGGCCAAGCTAAAAGCTACAACCCATGTAATACTCATATGATGGATGTCTAAGACTCATATGACCCACCATGGATCTCCTAGACACCATAATAACCATAACCATAGCCTAACACTCACTAAATCCCTTGCACTTTTAAAATCAGAAAATGCAGAATTTTAAGGTACATCCGCCCACATGAAATCATAACAATTAAAGCTCAACAACTCACACCAAAAATTTACCATGGTCTCTCATAAGCATAAAAGTTAATCCCAGAAGGCCATGGACCAATAACACACACAAGTACTCAAAAGAAAATCAAACTTGTCAACTATCCAAATTCGGATCTGAACGCACACTAAAAAGTTTTAATTAGAATAAAATACTTCTACAACTTTTTATCGCGAATCCTTTTCGTGGTAGTCTAAGATAACCTAAGAATTAACTATTCCAGAAGGGCTAGTTTAAATACCACTTTTATAACCACAATTCACTATCAAACTTTTACCCAAATTCTGTCCCGGTTTGACAGCTTTGACACCTTAACAAAGAAAAATCAAAAGACCAACTTCCCGACCTTGAAATCAATCGTGGCTGGACTTTTTGGAAATCTCTTTAATTAAACTTAAATTTAGACTAAAAATACGTGATCTAACGCATCACCATCTGTTAAATACACTCACATCTTTACAGTCTTACAAATCTGTCAAAACCCTAACTCAATAACTAGCATGTTTTACGCTCAATTCTCTTGACAAATCATCATAATATAATCATTAATTGATCCCAACATGTTCTAATTAATTAATTTACAGAAGTTTACAAACCCTAGATCAATCATACTTAATATTACATGAATACCAATAATTAATCAATTATATGAACATAGGGTTTAAGGATTTTACCTTGATTCTTGATTATTGCTTCCAAATTACAAACCCTAATTTTTTTCTTTTCTTTTCTCTCTTTGATCGACCTCAATCTCAAAAAAAAAAAAAAAAAAAAACGTTCAAGGGTTGTTTGGGTTGGTATATATGTTAATTATGGATAATCCTTGGGCCTATGAGTTATATTTGGACTCAAATTGGGTTTCCTTTTTCCTCTTATCCCTTCTAGCCAATTTTTTTTATCATATACATATATATTATATATTTTTTTATTAAATTAATTTATTACACTCAAAACCTCATAATTTTTATATTTTATATATACCCATATCAAATCCTAACGTCTTACGCGATAAATCTTAATTTTATGACAAACTGGAAAAATTATCATTTTCAGAACAAAGTTTCCAAAAATAGATTTTCACTCCTTTATGAAATTTAACCCACATAAACAAAACACACATAACTCGCTTACGCTCATTAACTTGAACGAAGACTCGTTACACAAAATCACAAAAACACCAAAACTACACAAGTCATTTCTACACCACAAAGGTGATCAAAATGAACTTATATCCAAATATCAACATTACTCACTCACAAAAACAACACCACGCAAAGGGATTTAGTGCTAAAACTCACCTATATCACTCTAATATCACTTAAATCACCTAGAACACACCAAACAAACGTCAACCGAGTTAAGACTATCAGTCAAACTGACCTGATAAAACCACGGTTGTTACAATTAGTATTGAAACAACTAGATATATGTGTATTATTGGTTGGCACCCTTTTTCAACTTTAGACTAATAATATGTCTACCTAGTGTCCCCAAGTTACCCAAGTGAAAATGTGAAATGTATAGTGTATTTTAGTAGTATAAATACCCATGCAATATATGCAATAAACTTGCACCAATTCACCATTTTAAGGTGATACTTCTTTCTTATCTCTTTAATGATTCTTAGAAGTTCTTGATTATAATGGTAATCTTGTGATAAAAGTCGTTAATTTATAGCAAAATATACATAATTCTGTTTCTTAAATTTATAGTTGTTTCAATGGCACCTATACGTTTGCTCAAATGAATGTAATATGATTAAATGTGATCTCAAACTCTTAGAAGGGTGATACTATCAATATCTTCTGACTCACATTTGATCACATCCTCACCCTCCTTTTATATTTCCGTTTTGTACTTTCAGTTTTGTAGTTTTAAAATAAAAACATTATTATAGAAAAAAAATCCAACAACAACAACAACAACAACAACAACAACAACAACAACAACAACAACAACAACAACAACAACAACAACATCAGGGGGTGGGTGGGTAGGTGTTGTATTACTTGTGTTTTTGGGTACTAATATCCCATCCCTTTATAGAATTCCATGTACGTTTTAAATGATGGTATATGCGGGACAAGTTACATTTATTTTGTGCAAGTGTCCACATCCGATAGAGTAACCATAAAATGTAAATTCGAAAAGACTAGCACATTTTCTATATCAAAAACTAGAAAATTGTACAACTATGTTAAAAGTTACTAATGGTAACATATAATCATATCTCTACATTTTTAAAGCTCCCATGGGAATCCTTAATAAAATGGAAGTGACTGGTAGGAATTTTCTCAACGGTGTGGAAAATTCAGATAGGAGATTATCATTAATTGGTTAGAAGAAAATTTTGGCTTCTAAGAAAAATGGAGGGCTTGGAGTTTCTAGTTTCTTTGCTCTTAACGGTGTGCTTCTCTTCAAATGGATTTGGCGTTTTATTTAGACTATGAGAGTAATCTGAGATCCGAGAAATTATCTACGGCATAATGCACATGAAGCTTACGACGTAGACAGAACCCTAATATCATTGTTACGGCATAACATATCATTAATTACGCCGTAACCTTCAGATCTGGATAAGATTACACTAGTTACGGTGTAACACATTTCTGAGTTACGCCGTAACTCTCGACGGGCCTATATATACAACCCTAATTTATGCATTTTGAAATACTACTTTCTCACATACAAAGTCAGAGATCATTGGGAGCTTTTAGGAGGCCCTTCTACAGCAGCATACGGAGCCTTTCCAAGGGAGAAATCACACCTCAATCACCATAAGTTTTAGCATTTAATCATTTCATTTATATTTTGAATTCATGGCTTTTGTAAACATTACTTCGAGTGTTGAATTTAATATGATCGGCTAAGCACCTTTGGTGCAAGACTAGTCATGATTCCTAGATTGTTTTAATCATGTTTCTGTACTTTTCTTAAATGCTTTTACATGTGTGCATGCTTAGTTTATCTTGAGAACCTCTAGTTTTGGTAGTTTTGAGATGCGGTAGTATCTGTTACGCTAGCTTAAATTGGAATAAGCCCCCAGTTTAGTTAGTAGGCTAGAAGAATTGACCATAAGACACTAGCCTGATGTATTGCAAGGAAATGGGAGGGATGACAACTGACCATACTGCCTTGTGTGCAAATTGACCATAGGATTACCTACCGATGTTTGATGAACTTAAGAAGTTAGAGAAATGGCCTATGATCGTGACAACGAGCCATTAAAAATAAGTGTAGCATGTAGTGGCGCTTAATGACTCAAACCCGTCTACCGTACGTCGGCTTACTAGCATGGGGTAGTGCCTGTGGTTCCTGACAGGATTCGGGGGAGATAGGCTAGGGAACTTCACCATATGCACCTAGTGATATACGTCCACCCCACCTAAAGCATGATATTAGTTTAATAGGGAACATGACCGTAAATGATATAGGAAGAGTTATTAGGTTAGCACATTTCTCTCCTACTACTCACAACCTTTACATTAATTGCTTTTGTTTTCCATTTCATTTAGTTTAATCAATCAATCAATCAATCAATCAATCTATTCTCTTTTTATTAATTAGTGACATTAGACTAAGATATAATCCGCACCACATAGCTCTTGGGACGACCTCAGAGTTACCATTACTAGCCTACACATGACCAGATTCTCTGTCCGTTAGTGCATAAGGTAGACCTAGGGTAGAAACGAGACTTTGTAAATAGTAAAACCTGGTCAGAAATCCTGCATCAAGTTTTTGGCGCTGCTACCGGGGTGCTATAATAGGATTTTTGTTTAAGTCTTTTATTTTCATTTTATTTTTCTCACTTTTGTTTTAAGTTTTAGGAATCATGGAAGTAATCGACATCGACACATTGCCTTTTATAGAGTACCTTGCCATGACTAGGGAAGAGCAAGGACCAGGCCTTGTGAAGCCGATTATTGGAGTGGATGTTCAATTTGAGATAAAGCCGCAGTTTATGAGGGAGTTGAGAGAAAAACCGTTTGCTGGACTCAAAATGGAAGACGCTTATGAGCCCATGGAAAATGTGCTCTACATTACTAGTCTATTCAATATTCCGGGTGTTTCTCACGACGCAGTCATGCTTCGAGTGTTCCCTATGACTCTTTCTGGAGCCGCAAAAAGATGGATAGGTTACCTGCTAGAACCATCAACACTTGGAATCTCCTCAAGAAGAACTTTATTCAACGCTTTTGCCCCCCTCCCTGAACGGCAAAACAATTAGAAGAGATTCATAATTTCAAACAGGAGGGTGACGAAACAATGTACCAAGCTTGGGAATGATACAATGAACTTTTGTACAGGTGTCCAACACATGATTTGAATAGCCAACAGAAGGTGAGCTTGTTTTATAAAGGCATCAATATCGCAACTAGACGGATGATTGATTCCCAAGGACCTATCCCGGGAATGACACCTGCTCGAGCCTTGGATGTAATTCAAGATATGGCTGACCACTCACAAAAATGGCACGATGGAGGTAGCACCAGGAGTACCGGAGAAGGTTTAGAAGGTATAAATGCTTTTACTAATCAACTTGAGAACCTAGGAAGGGAAATGAAGAGGATCAAGGAAAGCATTCATGCTATCCAAGTCAGATGTGATATTTGCGAAGAGGCCCACCTCACAAAAGATTGCCCACTAAGCGAAAATGATAAAAATGTCGAGGAAGTCAAATATGGGGATGGAAGACCTTTTTAGGGTAATGGTAACGGATATTGAATGGGAGCACAAGGATTTAATTCCTGGTTCAACAACCGGCCAACCTATGGTGAGAGGAGACCCTCTCTCGAAGAAACCATCAGCAAATTCTTGGAAGAATCGGCTAAAAGAGAAACCGAAAGAGAACTTTGGATAAAAAGTTTTCAGCAAGGAACGAAAGATAATTTAAAATCTCATGACGAGACTTTAAAGAACCTTGAAGCTAAAATCGAATTGCTATCAAAAGATGTGCAGGAACAAACGGTGATCGAGAAAGCTAAGGTTTGTGTTGCTATACCTTTGATCAAGGAATATATTGATATTATCCCCGAAGAACCTGCGCGTAAGAGAACTGAGTTACGCTGTAACACTAGCCAGACATTACGACATAACGAGGAATCAGACGAAGAAACAGTTGGCAGTTCCAGGGAAAGTACTTTGGCAAATAAAGAAGAGCTGAAAATTGTTACTGGTAAAACCTACGTACAGCTTAGGAACCCACCTAAGATTCCATGTACTCTTGAAAATAGATACCATTGGTGCGTGTCTATTCCCGTTGAAAACAAGTGGTCTTATGACCTATGGTCTTCATGCGACCCGAAAAAAGAGCTTTGTGATGGAGGTGAAAATGAAGAAAGATTTAGGAGTAACAAAAATTTGTGGACATCGCCTCTGGATCAGTTTCAGAAGAATTTAAAATGGAAAAGGGACAATATCCATTGACGAATGGGTACGGATAGTCTATGGGAACATTGATAGGGATAAGAAGTTTGAAATATGGGCAGAAGTAAACCGCATCGACGATGGCGACTTACCAATTGATAGCACTGGAGACCCAAGTGAAAAAGGTAAAGAGGAAATTGGAAAGGAACATTGGTGTGAGAAGATTAGGATCCATAATGAAGACGGAGAATCATTCTGGGCATCTTGCAACCCATATAGTGATAAATGCAATGGTGGAAGTAGTAAGGAATGAATTCAAGATGCATCAAACTACTAGAAATCTACCAATGATGCTGACAGGTGCGAGTTACCATGGGTCAACCGATTGAGTTTTGATAATTGGGTTAAAATAAGGTATGGTAAAGTTGACTCCCTAACTAAAGAAAAGATATGGAAGGAGTGTTTGAAAGATGAAAACGACGAGGAAAGATTGGATTCACCAGATGAAGAGGAGAAAAGTTACACGGTAAGTATGAACGAGGATAAGGAACTACAAATCCTTGACCTCATTGAAGACAAACTTGACGATAATTGGTACAAGAGTACGGAATCGGATGATGATGATCTTGACGGAATGGTAGAATACCTTGATCTTCAAGGATACGACGAATTCACCACTTTAAACGATGAAGCCTACGAGCAACGCCGGTGTAAGTTGCTCGGGATCCCCTATAAGAAACCTCCACCCATTCATGTTGAAACGTTTGAGGTTACTAGATATTCAATCGGTCCAGATGAAAAGTTCACTAAGATTGTTAGTCAAGAGAAGAAGGAGTTTTCGCGAACATCCGCGAATGTAGCATGGATCCGCCAGAATTTGATGAAGGAGATGGACGAGCTTGGACAAGTTCGCCGACCGTCCATGTGATGACCCATGGGAGTGAGTCTAACTTAAAGACTCGTTAATAAACAAAAGTGCTCTTACGGGAGACAACCCGTATTATCCTTTCATTTTCTTTGCTTTTGTTGGTTTGTATGTTTGTTTTGTATTTTTGCAGGAATTGGAGCTTGGGATGCGAGAGAATCTGTATACTGTAGAAACTGATGCTCTCGGATCAGCAGTTACAGCGTAACATAGTCTCATGACTACGTCGTAACCATCTTTACGTAGCTGATCACTACTGGTTTACACTAACTATGGCGTAGCTCAATTCCATGACTACGCCGTAACACCTCTCTGAGGTGTAATCCTTAAAATATTTTCAAACATATTAAACTTGTATTAATAACTAAATGAACTTTTTGAGTGTTTTCCCTGTAAACCCTCATGAGACTAAACTCGTCCACTTGGGATACCAAGTGGTTTAAAAGGCTTGTTGCATATGCTAAATGCAACCGTGATTCCTATGAAAGTGAGTTAGGCTTTTTCCTATTTTTGTTTTTATAGCTTTATGCTTGTGGTAGTAACGTGATTTCAGGGAAACGGAGTTTGCTCGTGGAGGCTACTTGAAGGCACGAAGATTTCTCGTGTACATTCTTTCATTTTTGGAGCAAATTTCAGGGAAGTTCTCGCTCTAATTCTATCTTCTCTTCACATTTACTTCATTTTTAGTACAAAAGGGGCTTTGTACATTTCAAGTGGGGGGACGGGAGTAGAATTACCTTTGACTTTATTTTGCCCTCATTTTTCTAGTTTAATTTGAAATTTTTTGCCATTTTTAAAATTTTGACATGTTTTTCTTAACCGAACTAGAATAGACCTTAGCCAAGCGCATTTAACCCTTGAATTAATTTGGTGAGGTTTAGCCTATTTAGTTTCACCATGTTTACCCAAATCCACCTAAATATTGAGTGTGCCGGTAGTTTTGTAGACTTTAGAACTTGGCTTTTACATCATTTCGAGACCATTATCGAGTAATGTGCTAGTCACATTTGGAAGGGACAGTTTTAGAAGGCAATCTTTTAGGATTATCACCCAAATAGCCTTATATGTGTGCGTTTATCTATTAGTCACCTCGACACCTCGACCCCCGTGTAAACCCTTTTTTGTTACACTCATCTTTAGTGCAAGATACCCCTAGTACACCATTTTGAGCCATTCCTTTCGTTTCTCACCCATATATATTGTTTCGATACACCATTACACCTTAGCCTACCGTGTAGTCTAGTTTATGATTGGGAAGTTATTATTTGCCCTAGTTCGAGGTCTAAGTGGAAGAATTCGGGAATCACGCCTACGTCGAAGACACATCATTGAAGATCATTTGAAGGCCCCCCAAGTCCTCGTATATTGTTCATCTCAAGTAGGGGGACGTACATATTGTTTATTTTTTAGTTATGATTCCAAAAAAATGTGAATTTCTGTTTATAGATAGTTGTATATGTGGTGAACCAATGTATAGCACCCTGATTATGAGCTCATCAAGAATTAGTATCGAAGAGGCCACTTCAGTCACATTTGAAGATATGAGTTGGTGATTGTTTCTACACCAACATGAAGACCAAGTTTTGTGCCCATAATGACGTCCTCTAATGGCAAATTTACTTGCTATGATCCAGTTCTTGTATTTCAAAGTTTAGACCTTGAGCGAACGGTAAATGGTGATGACTTAGTTGTAGGCTTAGACTATTTGCTTGTTAATTTTCATTTTACACCCATTATGTGATATCCCATGTCTATTCCTACCCTTTAGTCATGAATCATGCTTAGGTGAAGGAATCGAGTAGGTCTTGGTGTCTTGCCCAGCGTTCCGGTCATGTATCATTGCCTTTGTCGCTTTCGCTGTAGCATGTTAGTAACGACACTACACCGTTAACCTTATATATGTTCACCCAATGTTGCCTTGGAGGGTTGTTCCGACCTTAGCTCTAGTGGGGGAGTTTTGTGTAACTGCCAAGCCTATGATAGAATACATACTATGACTGAGCAATGAGTGATCACCCCGAAAATTGACACTTAGAATACAGAGAGAGTGAGTGTTTGTTCCCCTTTTTGTGATGTGTTCGGCTTTGAGAAATTCTAACATAGGATATTTTTAAATTCATATTTCCCGAGTAATATTGGGGGATATCTTTTTGAGAATACTTCTAATAAGGTCTACTTGAGGGCAAGTAGAGTTCAAGTGGGGGGATATTTGATGACATTAAAATAATCCTGATATTTAAGTGTTAATTTCCCCCTATTATGCTCATTTATATTACTGATTATGTGGATATATACTTTGATTCCTTTATATTTTGTATCCAGGTTACAAGTGAGCATAGGAGCTAAAGAGATGAGGAAATTGGAAAGAACGTGCAGAGATAGACAAATCCAAGTATGCTGGAAGAAGCTACGACATAACTTTATCTCTTAACTATGCCGTAGCTAGGATTTCAACTAAGAAGACCAAGTCAACGATGATCAAGAGTTTACGGCGTAACCAATTGCAAGGTTTACGCCGTAACAAACACAAGTCTTATGAATCCTAATATCTGAAGACTACGCCATAACACAACTTTGGATTTACGGCGTAGCAATGAGTACGAGAGTAGTCCTAGATCAAGAATTAACTTACGGCGTAACACATCATTGGATTACGACGTAATGAAGACTATGAGAGTAATCTGAGATCCGAGAAATTATCTACGGCATAACGCACATGAAGATTACGACGTAGACAGAACCCTAATATCATTGTTACGACATAACATTTCATCAATTACGCTGTAACCTTCAGATCTGGATAAGATTACACTAGTTACGGCGTAACACATTTCTGAGTTACGCCGTAACTCTCGACGGGCCTATAAATACAACCCTAATTTCTGCATTTTGACATACCACTTTCTCATACACAAAGTCAAAGATCGTTGGAAGCTTTTAGGAGGTCCTTCTACAGCAGCATACGAAGCCTTTCCAAGGAAGAAATCACACCTCAATCACCATAAGTTTTAGAATTTCATCATTTCATTTACATTTCGAATTCATGGCTTTTGTAAACATTACTTCGAGTTTTGAATTTAATATGATCGGCTAAGCACCTTTGGTGCTAACCTAGTTATGATTCCTATATTGTTTTAATCATGTTTTCGTACTTTTCTTAAATGCTTTTACGTGTGTGCATGCTTATCTTGAGAACCTCTAGTTTCAGTAGTTTTAAGATGCGGTAGTATCTGTTACGCTAGCTTAAATTGGAATAAGCCCCCAGTTTAGTTAGTAGGCTAGAAGAATTGACCATAGGACACTAGCCTGATGGATAGAGAGGAAATGGGAGGGGTGACAACTAACCATACTGCCTTGTGTGCGAATTGACCAAAGGAACATCTACCGATGTTTGATGAACTTAAGAAGTTAGAGAAATGGCCTATGATCGTGACAACGGGCCATTAAAAATAAGTCTAGCATGTAGTGGCGCTTAATGACTCAAACCCGTCTACCCTACGTCGGCTTACTAGCATGGGGTAGTGCGTGTGGTTCCTGACAGGATTCGGGGGAGATAGGCTAGGGAACCTGACAATATGCACCTAGTGATATATGTCTGCCCCACCTAAAGCATGAGATTAGTTTAATAGGGAACATGACAATAAGCGATATAGGAAGAGTTATTAGGTTAGCACATTTCTCTCCTACTGCTCACAACATTTATGATGAGAAGAAAAGTGTACCACTTTTGGGGGGTCATTTAAGGCCAAAGTCGAGATTATTTGATCAAATATTGCCCTAAATCATTCCTTTTGTCATTTTAGGTACTTTTGAGAGGAAATTTACAAAAGGAAGCATTTTGGACATTTTTGGAGCGAAAAAGTGAAGAAAACGACAAAGTCTCAAAATCATGCTAAAAATTGTACCTGACGGCGTCACAGCTAGCTAGTGACGACGTCAGGACTTGACAAAGAGGTGGATAAATCAATTACACGTGACGCGCCAAAAGGTTTTCTAAAGAGTTCGTTACGGCGTCACGTTATAAAATGCCAAGGCCGTCACGTATTATCACAAAGAGAGACGGCCCAGAGTTCACAAAGTGTGACGGCATTAGAAGTGGATCTAGGCAATACGAGTATTATTTTGGCGGCTAGTTGACGGCATCAGACCTAACTCTTGACGCCGTCAGGTTGTAAAATCTATATATAGTTTTCTAGTTTTCATTCATTGTGTGCAACTTTGAAGGGAGTAAACCCTAGACAAATTTTATAGATATTTTAAGGGTTTCAAACCCTTGTTTCATCCATGCTTAATTGAAGATAAGTCTTTCATCAAATCATTCAATATGTCTATGTTTTGTTTGATTATATCTTACGCTTGTCTTCTCTTTAACATGCTAGGCTAGGTTTTCTTTGTGTTTGCTTAGATGTAATGAAACTTTGATATTGATTATGGGTTGGTTGTTTGTTTATAATTGTTGTGGATGAATGAATTCGATGTTAGGCTTAAGAAATTTGGCAGACTTCCAATTGGTAACTTGCTTGAACATCTTAAGAAACATGATCGGAGGTGTACTACGATATATTGGTTGTATTTAATGCGTAGGTAACTACTAATGAGGCTATGTTAGGAGCTAGTAGTCGGCTCGACATAGGAAGAGGTAGAAGCTTATAGAGTTAGGGAAGATCGTACATGGCCCTACGAATGGTATTAAGGAATATAACCCGTTATCCATGCAATTGTAACATACTAATCAACCTGTAAAAGATAGCTATGGAGTAGTGAAATCTAAGTAAACACATTTTCTCTCATTATTGTTTTCGCCATAATTTAGTTTAAGTTTAGTTTATTTTATTTTGATTGCATCTTTAGTTATTTGGGTTAGTTGATTAGCAACTAATTCTGCCCACTCCTTCCAAAACCGAGATTTTACTTGCTTTCATTTAAAATGTAAAAATACAAAAAGAATCATCCCACATCTCTAGACCTAGTTTTAGTGAGTTTTAACCCTAGCGAACACTTTTCTTTGAGTTGAACGATCAATCCCCCGGTACTTGTCACTATACTATATTACAACGGTCAGGTACATGCCTGTTGGGGATTGCAAGCTTCTCAAGATCCCTTGAGAGGTAAAACCTTTTGCTAGGGCGCAATTCCACGCATCAAGTTTTTGGCGCCGTTGCCGGGGAATAGTTATTGTCTAGGTTAAAATTTCTTTTTATTAGGTCTACTTGCTAGATTCCTTTCTAGTAAGATTTTTATTTTATTTTTATAGGTTTCTTTAGTCTATCTTTTTCTTCGTTCCTTTGTTCGTAACCTTTGCCATCCGTCATCATGGAAGGTCATAATCTCTTTGATCCCATCAACCCACCACAACAAAACCATCCACAAAACCCACCACAACCAAACCAACCTCCTAGATCCCGAACTTTAGGAGAATACTCCCGTCCTAGCCACCAAGGCTATCGAAACACCATTGAGCTCACTCAAGGAGCCAATGTGTCTCCCTTGCGATCCGACACCATCCGGTTGGTGCAAAGCGGATGTGCATTCCATGGACTTCGTTCTGAAGATCCTAATCAACATCTCAAGGATTTTCTCAAAATCGTAGATTCCATAGACCTTGATGTTGGAACTCGAGAGATGACCCGATTGCGTCTCTTCCAATTCTTTCTACGTAACCAAGCTAGTCAATGGCTTGAGCGTTTACCCGCGGGATCCATCACCTCTTGGGATGATCTCACCACTCGTTTCCTTGCTCAATTTTTCCCACCGGGGAGAACTACTAAGCTTAAAAATGACATCTTGATGTTCCAACAATGTCAAGGTGAAACTCTCTATGAAGCATGGACTCGTTTCAAGGACTTACTCGAAAAAGTCCCTCATCATGGCATAGATCTTTGGCTCGAAGTCCGAATTTTCTATGACCATACGATCTCTCCACAAGGCGAACCATTGACCAATCGGCCGGTGGCAAGCTTCGTGATCTAAGTGAGGAAGAATCATGGGAACTCATAGAAGATCTTGCTCTCTATGACAACGAAATTTGGAATGATCCTCGTGATTTGAACAAAACGTTCAAGGCAATATCTTTGCCTTCAAATAACTCAAGCACTTTCGACCGTAGGATCATGAAACTTGAAGACCAAGTCAAGTTTCTCACAAAATCCTACGAAGCTCCTAAACTTTCAAGCCAAGTGAACAAAATCACTTGTTCGTGCGAATTATGTAGTGGTCCCCACGACACTCGTGATTGCATGGAACTCCCTGAACAAGCTTTCGTGGAAAAATCACCCAAACCTTAGGTGGAAACAAAACCAAAACATGCCCCAAAACAATTCTTCCACTCCACCTAATCGCTACCAACCAAACGGTCCACCCTTTAACCGTACATTCAACAACAATCCTTCCAACAACTATGGTAGTACCAATAATTTTGAAGGATTGATGTCCAAATTTATGGCATCTCAAGAAACTCGTTTAGCAAAGTTTGAAGCCGATTTCAAACAAAAGCAAAGTGAGATGACCAATAAGATTGACACGTTGTTGAAAGTTCTCATTGACCGAGAAATGGGAGCGCTCCCAAGTAACACGATCAAGAATCCGAAACTAAACGTTAACGCTATATCATCTGTTTCGCCTCCTACTTCTTGTCCACAATACTATTCGGTCAATAGCGTGAGCACGTGTTTCAAGCAAACCCAAATTTTTCAAAAGGACCAATTGAATAAAACACCCAACATCAAACCGGTCAATAGCATAGTTGAAACACCTCCCATACAAGACCTTGGCGATGAATTCAAGGAACTTCACCTTGAGCGCCCCGTCATTGATGTCTTAGCCCGTGCTCCCTATTACAATGCCCTTTTAGAGAAATATGAAGAGAAACTTAAGTTGGGTAAGAATGGGACCTCCTTCGTTCAAAATAAGTTGCCTAAAAAATTAGATGATTCGGGCATATTCGTTTTACCCTGTAAGATCGGAAATTTTGAGGCTTTCGACACATTAGCCGATCTTGGGTCAAGCCTAAATTTGCTTCCATTATCTCTGTACACCACTCGAAATTCTTAGGCTTTCGACACATTAGCCGATCTTGGGTCAAGCCTAAATTTGCTTCCATTATCTCTGTACACCACTCTTAAGCCAGGAAAATTAGATGAAACAGAGGTAATCATAGGGCTTGCGGATGGAAGTGTAGCATATCTGGTTGGGGTAGTGAAGGATGTGTTAGTACATATAGGAAGGTTGACAATGTTAGCCGATTTCCATGTCCTTGATATGGTTAGTGACACTACATGCCCGTTATTAATAGGAAGAGGATTCTTAGCTACCGCAAGTGCGATGATTGATTGTAAGGAATCTAGAATAGCGGTAGGAGAAGGAGAAACTTGGTCGGTCTATGATGTTAAGAAATACACCTATGATACTAATGAGGAACCAACGCCCCATTGGGTAGATGTGAATAGGAGACCATCTAGGTACGGACCTTGGGTTAATAGAGACTTCATAGGACCTCAACGCCCATTTTATTTTGAGGAGGAGTTTATAAACAAAACGCATTTGGTAGAGCAACTCATAGCTAGGGATGAAGAACTAAACCCCTTTGAGGATCCCTTAGTCTTTAGAAAAATGATTGAATTCCTAGGAGTGATGCCTATTGATGTGTGTTTATTCACACATCCTTTTTAGGCCTTAAATCAGACCAAAGATACCAAATACTAACCAAAAATGCCAAGAGAATGTGTGTTTTTGTATTTGTGTATGTGTAGGTATGGATATGTGAAAAATGGACAAAAACAAAGCCAAAACCGACAAAAACGAGCACGAGAATGAAAAAAAAAGTCAAAAGCCGGAGCCGGGGAAGCTTAATGATCAAAGAAAGCTCAAAATATCAAAAAAAAAGTCTTCAGAAATTCATAAAGTTGCAAGATTAGTTCCTGGGCAAAGTTTGGAAGAAATGGCAACTTCAGTCCCTCATCTTTCAGGAAATTACAAAAATAGTCCCTTGGAGTAATATTCAAAGAAAAGTCAAAGTCAACCATCTAAGAATTCAGAAATATCAAGAAATACCCTTGGAAGATTTACAGAATAGGTCCTTGAGAAATTCAGAATTACAAGATTAGTCCTTGTCTTATATTTACTACTCTTAATCACATCCGGATCCTAAATTACTAATAACCCATAAGATCCCAAAGCCCAAAAGAAAACACTAGCCCAAAAACCTTACCCGATCCACCACTCCTCACCCTGGTCAAACACCCCAAGACCCAGTCAAAACTACTAATAAAAAAACCCACACCCATTTCCCGCCCCCAATTCACCATTTACCCAGAAATCACGACACCCATAATTACCCCGATTGGTAATAATTACCCAATCATTTGGAGTTTCTAGAAGACCTGACAGCTGACACATGACAGAAGGAATGACACATGGTCCAATCAGGAGTGACACGCATGATTCATTACTCACACGCACATGATCCAAGGGTGATTATTCAAGGATTGGGGACCAAGGAAATCTAAGGGCTCAGAAAGGACTCAAGGAAGTACAACTCACACGGATTGGTGAGCTGGACATACCTAGAAGCATTCTCAGCTTCCTATATATACCTCCCCCTCATTCCTCATTAGAGTGTGTAGGTTTTATTTTAATATTGTGTTTAGTTTACTGTTTTATTGTAATTTCAAATTCAGCTTTGTACTCAGTTTCATCAATTTAATAAAATTTAGTTTTTCAGCTTATTGTCTTAATTTTAATTTTAGTTTTGTTTATTATTACTCTCTATTTAGCTTTAATCATTAACTGTTAGATTGTTTTAATATTTCATTTAAGTTTCTATTTCATCTTATATTGAAAATAAAAAAAAATAAAAATAAAATAATAATAATAATAATAATAATAAAAAAATTAGAAAAATAAAAAAATACATCAAAATAGTTTTAATTAAGCTTCAATGAGCTTTTTCTGTTTGTTAGAAGCTTCATAGCTTACTATAAGTTTATTTGTTGTTCAATTTTCAAAATTCCAAAAAAGGTCAAACAAGTCAACCTCAACTTATTAAATAAGCTTAGCTTATTCATCGGAGTTTCAGACAGTCAATAAGGAGCCACTGGCCTGTCAAAAGACATGCTAGCTAACTGAACCCCCTCTGTTTGAGCTGAGGGGGCTTTAGCTTGTAAGTTCTCATTTAAATTCTCTTAAATTGCATAATCATAGTAATAGTAGTTTAGCTTTGAATTTATTGCTTATTTCTATTTTAATTTGGTATTTGCAATTTAGTTAAGCTTAGTTTGAGTTTATTTTTCAATTAAATCTTAGTTTGTTTTGATCTTGTGTTCTACTGTTTCAATAAAGTAATATCTGAGATTTGTGGGATACTGAGTGTTTGTGTTTTGTTTCTGGTATTATTGGTTGATTGGATCTTAATTAGTAATAAGTAACTAAGTTTGAGTAGATTGGGAGTAAATTTAGGCCTGAAATCCATAGTTATAGTTTAATCAATAGGTTTAAAGGGTGTTTGGCATAGTGAGTTTCTGTGAGTACCTATTGTTCTTTTGCTAATCTCCTTGCACAAACAGTCC
This sequence comes from Artemisia argyi, assembly GCA_030686995.1. NCBI lineage: Eukaryota > Viridiplantae > Streptophyta > Magnoliopsida > Asterales > Asteraceae > Artemisia > Artemisia argyi. The sequence goes on from CM060689.1 coordinate 125,733,199, forward strand.
ACTTTAGGATAAATTAATTTAGTTAAAGTATAAAATAGGTAGGTCATTGTGCAAAAAGTCAAAATTAGCTTATAAGACAGTTTCTGTGAGCATAAGTTGAGAAGTCTGTTAGAATTAGGTTATATCTAGGTTAATTAGCTATTAAATTAGATAACCATATCAATTAGGATTAGATTAGATTAGTACAAGTTCATTTTAGTCAAAGTTTCTGTCAAATAAAAAATTCAAATTAGTAAGTAACTCAGTTTTTGGTCAAAACTTTGAGATCATTTTTAGGGTTTATTACTAATTGGAAATAACTTTGAAAAGTTGATTTGTGGATTTTAACAGTTTGTGAAACATAATCAACAAGAAAATTTCTGTTTGGAATTCATTTGCTTATTGAAAATCTGAGTTTAAGTTGTCTGTTTGAGCTTACTTATCCCCTGTACCATCAGTGTTCAACAAAGTTTAGGGCAATTATTAGGAAATCAAATCAGTTTGTAAGTGTGATATTCTGGTGTTTCTAGTATCTCAATAGGTTGGAGTGTGATTTGCCCCCATAAGCTCATCCTTAACAGCTTATCTTCACTGCTTATTTGCCTTGTCTTATTGTGTGGTTTGAGTTAGTAACTGTTTTCATAGTTTAGGGCTGCAATTGTGTTTGGTTGATCATAATTTGAGATTTGTTGCTCATATAAGTTCATTTGTGCCTGAAGTTGCTTATCTCATTGAGCTTTTGCCTATTGCTTAACCTGTTTCATAATTGCTTATCACAAAGTGCTTATTTCTAATGCTTTTGCTCATTATCTATGTTCCTGTGATCATTTTGGCTTTTCCACAGTTCATTTGAGCTTATTTATGTGAAAAACACTTTGGGTCAAAGTTTGGTTAAGGTTTGCTTATAAATAAGCACTATATATAAGCTATTTCAAAGCAATAAGCAGTTCCTGAGCTTATTTTCTACTTTTTTAAATTTTTCCTAGGTTTAGATTAATATTTTAGAATTTTCCTGAATTTTTTTTTCATATTTTCTGAATTTATTTGCTATTTTTCTCATTTAATTTTAGGTTTTATTCAATTTTTAATACTTTTTAATTACCAAAAATTCCAAAAAAAAAAAAAAAAAAAAAAAAAAAAATCAGAAAAAGCCTAAAAAAATCAAAAAATATTTTAGAAATTAGTTTTTATTTATTTCAGATTTTTAGAAATTAATTTTGTATTTTTCCCATTTATTTTCAATTTTATTTGAATTTTTAATTAGTTTAAATAGTTTTTAATTTATAAAAATTACACAAAAAGCCAAAAAAAATATATTTTCAGTTTTAAAATTACTTTTTAGTTATTTTAGAGTTTTCAAAATTTATTTTGTATTTTTCTCACTTAATTTCCATTTCCATTTTCTTTTAATTTTTAATTAGACAAATTAGTTTTTAATTCATAAAAATTAAATAAAAAGTCAAAAAAAATATTTTTCTTTTTCTCAAAATGTTCTTTTATCATTTTTAACTTAGGAAAATTATTTTCAAGTCCGTAGGATTAGTATAGTTTCAAATTCACGTTTCAATTCGCGCGTTTACGTTTAAGCTTACGGTTTTGATTCTACATTGCGTTTAAGGTTTGATTACTCACGAACCGGGAATTTGAAATTCCATTCACACCTTCACACGGACTACGACCTCGGGTTATCCGTATTTCTTGCGGATTTCTTTGAGTAATACTATCCTATATATACTTTGATTTGAGAATCTCACATCAAAATTTTGGCGCCGCTGCCGGGGAAGATTGAAGTGAATTTTTGATTTTCGTTTTCGAAATTGTGTTTTGAAATGCTTCCTTGTATATATTTTCTATAAAATTATAAAAATTAAAAAATCAAAAACACTTTTCCTAAAGTGTTTTCAAAAATACCAAAAAGAAAGTTATAGCATCGACTTCCTCGTAGAAGAGGGGGCGTTGTAAAATAAATAAGCTTACCAAAATAAGAACGCGTGAAATTAGTTGCTAATCGGATTACTTTAAATTCTACAACCGAATAAGCGGAAAATACGGAAGCTTAGACATTAAATTGCAAGTTGAAAAGAGAAACACTCTTCTCTCCCGTTCCGTCGCGAGTAGTTTTGAAGGAAACGGTTACGATTAACGTAACGTTTGAAAAAAAGAGAATAAAAGTTTTAAGTTTTTTTTCCAATATATAAAAAATACAAAAAGATTTTCCTTTTCCACTTTCGAATCCAGAAAGTTTGTTTCGTCACACACACCGAGTGCTTTTCCCAAACACGGAGGAAATGAACCAGAACGAACAACACTTGGGACCCCCGCCCATGGGTGGTGCTCAAAACAACGGGATCCCTCCGATGGGACCCCAACCGGCTTACAATTTGCGTCTGATGGAGGAACAACTCCAATCACCATTCAATGGTGTGAGGAGAGCCATCGTGATTCCCGATATCACTGCAAATCAATTTGACATTAATCACGGGTTACTCAACATCATCACGAGTATCTCATTTCATGGTTTAGAAAGTGAAGATCCTTATGTTCACATAAGGAATATCACCGACATCACTGAAACTATTAAGTTAAACCAAGTACCGTATGATGTGGTTAAAATGAAATTGTTTCCTTTCTCCCTTAAGGGAGCAGCCCGGACTTGGCTTGAAAAGGAACCACCGAACTCCATTCATACTTGGGATGATCTTGCATCAAAGTTCATGAATTATTTTTACCCTCCGTAAAAAACGTCTGATCTCCGAACTCAAATCTTTCGATTTCAGTAAGCTTTCGATGAATCGTTTAGCGAAGCTTGGGATAGATTTAAGGAGTTGTTGGAAAAATGTCCGAATCACGGGTTTTCACCTTTGCATCAGATTGATACTTTATACAATGGGTTGAGTCTTGCTGATCAAGATTCACTCAATTCTGCTGCGGGTGGATTGTTGACCCGAAACATTCAAGATGCTTTCACAATTATTGAGAACAAAGCTAAAGTGAGGATAGCTAGAAACAAGCTTCAAACTTCAACTGCTGACAACAAATCTAATGATGAAGTTAGGAATGCTATAGCTGCTCTCACTAAAAAAGTTGAATCAATTGCTATTGAAAAATCTTCTAATCAAGTCAAAAACTATCAAGTCAATATGGTCAACCATGTTTGTGAGACTTGTGGTCGTCCTCATTCGTATTTTGAGTGCCCAGCCTCCGGTGGCTTCACTCACGAGAATGTGTATGCTACTTCGGGAACCTACAATATGGGAGGTAACGGTTACCAACCACAGGGAGAGAAATTTTCTTAGCTACCGTTCTAATAATTATCTTGGACCACCCGGTTTCAATCAACCGAATCAAGTCAATCAAGTAAATCAAGTGAATCATAACATGCAAAACCGAAACAATCAATTTAACCAGAATCAAAATCAAAACCGAATGAACAATGGTTTTCATAATCAAAATCAAGGTTTTCATCAAAATCGGGGGAATTACAATCAAGGCCCGAATCAAGGGAATTTTCAAGGAAATTACGGAAATTTTCAAAATGCTAATAATGGGAATTACAATCATGGAAATCAAAAATTTCAAAATCAAGGTTTTAACAAGAATAACCGTGGACAAAATTTTCAAAACCCAGTTGTGAATCAAAATCAGTCGTCCTCGGATGAGTTACTTAAGCAGTTCATGAAAAGTCAAGAGGAAATGAATAAAAAGTTTATTAATCAAATGGCTAAATTGAAGAAGTCTTTAAATGATCGACCCTCGGGCTCGGGTACTCTTCCAAGCAACACAATCGCTAACCCGAGGGGTGATGCTAAAGCGATCAAGACTAGGAGTGGTGTTTCATATAATGGACCAACGGCTCCGACTACCTCTTCTTCTCTTCCTCCCAAGGTAGTCGCCCCTGAAACCGAGGTGACAACGGATACGGGAATTCCTATTGATAATGGAAGGACCGAAAACATCCAACCTTCGGTGGTCCAAATGTCAAAAGGAAAAGATAAAGTCATTTACGAAGCAGAGAAAGAAATTCCCGTCAAAACAAAATTGCCTTATCCGTCACGCTTAAATGAACAAAAGCACCGTGAGAAAGATAAAAACCAGATGGAAAAGTTTTATCAGATCTTTCAAGAATTGCATTTTGATATAAGTCTTGCGGATGCTATACTTTTGATGGCAAAGTTTGCTTCAATGTTCAAAGGTATTTTGAGTAACAAAGAAAAATTATTTGAAATGTCAAAAACCCAGATGAGTGAGAATTGCTCGGCGGTTATCCTCAAAAAGCTTCCCGAAAAGCTTGAATACCCTGGTCGATTTCTCATTCCTTGCAATTTCCTGGGTATGGTTCAATGCTTAGCCTTGGCCGATCTTGGTGCTAGCATTAACCTAATGCCATTATCCATTTGGAAAAAACTTGTCTTTACCCGATTTGACTCCGACTTGCATGACCCTCGAGCTTGCTGACCGAACTACTTCCCGTCCGATGGGAATAGCCGAGGATGTCTTCGTCAATGTGGGAAAATTTCATTTCCCTGCCGATTTTGTCATTGTTGATTTTGATGCTGATCCACGGGTACCTCTCATTCTTGAGAGAGGTTTCCTAAGGACTGGCCGTGCGTTAATTGATGTTTTCGATGAAGACAATTACAAGGGTATCGACCCTCGTTTTTGTACTCACAAGATTTTGCTTGAAGACAATTATAAACCTTCCGTCCAACAACAACGACGGGTTAACCCGAAAATTCATGAGGTTATCAAAAAGGAAGTTATCAAACTCCTCGATGTCGAAATGATTTATCCAATCTCGGATAGCTCATGGGTTAGCCCGGTCCACTGTGTTCCGAAGAAAGGTGGAATGACCGTAGTGACTAATGAAGATAATGAATTGATTCCGACACGTCTTGTTACCGGATGGAGAGTGTGTATTGATTTTCGAAAATTGAATGATGCAACTCGTAAGGACCATTTCCCACTTCCATTTATGGATCAAATGCTTGAACGTTTAGCGAGAAATGAGTTCTATTGTTTTCTCGATGGTTTTTCTGGTTACTTTCAAATTCCGATTGACCCTCCAGACCCGGAAAAGACTACTTTCACTTGCCCTTATGGAACGTTTGCTTACCGACGTATGCCTTTTGGCTTATATAATGCTCCAGGCACATTCCAGAGGTGCATGATGTCTATATTCTCATATATGATTGAGAAAACCATGGAAGTTTTCATGGATGATTTCTCGGTTTATGGAGATTCCTTCACTTCTTGCCTCTCCCATTTAGAAAGTGTGCTGAAATGGTGTGAAGACACCAACTTGGTTCTAAATTGGGAGAAGTGCCATTTCATGGTTAAAGAGGGCATTGTCCTCGGCCATAAGATTTCGAAATCCGGGATTGAGGTCGATAGAGCTAAAGTCGACGTGATTGCTAAATTACCTCATCCCACAACCGTAAAAGGAATTAGAAGTTTTCTTGGTCATGCCGGCTTTTACCGACGTTTTATCCAAGATTTTTCTAAGATAGCCCGGCCCCTGACCCATTTACTTGAAAAAGATGCTCCGTTTATCTTCTCAAATGAATGCATTGATGCATGTAATATCCTTAAGAAGAAGTTAACGGAAGCTCCTATCTTAGTTGCCCCCGATTGGGACTTGCCTTTCGAGCTAATGTGCGATGCAAGCGATTATGCTATTGGTGCAGTTCTGGAGCAACGTAAGTCAAAATATTTCCAGCCGATACACTATGCTAGTAAAACAATGACCGATGGTCAATACCATTATACGACTACCGAAAAAGAAATGTTAGCCGTCATTTATGCTTTTGAAAAATTCCGACCTTATTTGCTTTTAAAGAAAAGCATAGTGTATACGGATCATTTGGCTTTTAAGTATCTAATGGCAAAGCAAGATGCTAAGCCAAGATTGATGCGGTGGGTTCTACTCCTTCAAGAATTTGATGTTGAAATTCGAGACAAAAAGGGAGCTGAGAACCTTGCTGCCGATCACCTTTCGCATTTAGAGAATCCCCATCAAAGTGATTTTGAGAAAAAGGAAATTACCGAAACATTTCCTCTCGAGACACTTGGGAGTTTATCACACAGTAATCCTAGTACCCCATGGTTCGCCGACTTTGCGAATTACCATGCGGGGAATTTCATACGTAAAGGGATGTCGTTCCAACAAAAGAAGAAATTCTTCAAAGATGTTAAACATTATTTCTGGGACGACCCCTACTTGTTCAAAATCTGTGCGGATCAAGTGATCCGGCGGTGCGTTCACGGCAAGGAAGCCGCTGAAATTCTCATGGCATGCCACAATGGACCCACAGGGGGACATCATGGTGCCAACTTCACCGCTAAGAAATTTTCGATTCCGTCTTCTATTGGCCGACGATTTACCGGGATGCCCATGAATTGGTGAAATCATGTGATTCTTGCCAGTGTTAAGGAAAAATCTCTCAGAGAGACGAGATGCCTCAAAATGCTATCCCAAGTCTGTGAGATTTTTGACGTCTGGGGTATCGATTTCATGGGACCATTCCCGTCTTCCAGAGGAAACAAATATATACTCATGGCCGTCGACTACTTGTCAAAATGGGTTGAAGCGAAAGCGCTCCCCACCAATGACGCCCGAGTTGTTGTGAAATTTCTCAAAAGTCTCTTCGCCCGATTTGGGGCACCTCGTGCTATTATAAGTGATCGTGGGACCCATTTCTGTAATGACCAATTCGCTAAAGTTATGCTCAAATATGGTGTCACACATCGTCTTTCTACTGCATGTCATCCGTAGACGAGCGGTCAAGTTGAGGTGTCCAATCGTGGCTTGAAACGTATCTTAGAAAGGACCGTAGGAGAACATCGTGCTTCATGGGCTGATAAGTTAGATGACGCATTATGGGCTTTCCGGACCGCTTACAAAACACCTGTTGGGTGCACTCTTTACAAGCTGGTTTACGGGAAGGCCTGCCATTTGCCCTTTGAACTTGAGCACAAGGCATACTGGGCCTTGAAACACGCTAATTTTGATCTTCAAACCGTGGGTGATCATCGTAAAGTTCAATTGAATGAATTGACTGAGCTTCGTGATCAATGCTATGAGAATTCTTTGATCTACAAAGAGAAAACAAAGAGGATTCATGATGCTAAGATTAAAGATTGCGTTTTCAACGTTGGTGATCGAGTCCTTCTTTTCAATTCTCGATTGAAGATATTCTCAGGAAAACTTAAAACCCGTTGGTCTGGACCATTCACCATTACCCAAGTTTTTTCTTATGGAACCGTCGAACTAGCTCAATCCAATGGTCCCAACTTTAAGGTTAATGGTCATCGTCTCAAACACTATTTCGGAGGGGACATACCACCCATGGTTGTCCCGGATCTCCAAACTTTCCCTAAGGAAAATTAAATTTGGGTATCGAGTTAAGCTCATGTGACTCGGTAATAAAAAACAAGCGCTTCGTGGGAGGCACCCCATGCTTATCCATTTCATTTTCTTTATTTTCTATTTTCTTAGTAACGTGACGTGAGGGGGGCGACCTTTTCCAAACTCGTGTTTTCATGGTTGTTTGTGAATGTCCAGGAATTTCCCCGAAGATTGAGGACTCTCGTGCTCATGTTTTGCCGTTCTCTCCACTCGAGTCTCATTCTTCGCTGCTCTTTCGGAAATTCACCATATCCAAAATCTTATCGACTAACGTTTATCTCTTGGCATACTTAATAAACGGCCTTAGATATTACGTCAGACTGCCCGTACTCTTAAAACATTGAGGACAATGTTTCAGTTTAGTCTGGGGGGGGGGGGGGGGGGTGAATCTTCGATTTGATTTGACCTGTTTCTTCGTCTGAGCTGTTAACTTGCACAACTCCGTTTTTCCACCAAAATTTAAAATTTTTTGTCACCTTTTTATTGCAAAATAAAAATAAAAATGATATATGATATAATAGTTAAAGATTTGACACCTTGTTTTGACTTTCCTACCAGCGAGGGTAGAAATAAATGTTCCGAGTTGACGGGCGTGTTGAGCCCTAGCTCGTCTCCCTTAACCAATATAATCAAAAGATTATCGGCTAAGCATCCGCGGATCTCATTACTTGGGATTTTAAATTTGCGGAGATCGAGGAATGATAGAGTTTATTTAGAAGTTTGGTGCTAAACGTGGAGTAGTTGTATCTCTTTAGAGCCTACGAAAGGTACTTGTGGCCTCCTTGTTCCCACAAGATTGCACACCAATAATAATAGATCTCTAGGTTTAATTAAGTGTATGGGGTTTGGGCAATACTTAGTTTTTTCTCGTTCCCAACAAAATCTCTGCATATGGGGGTTTGGTACACATAGGGATACTGCCAGTGTTACGGTGAAATAGACTATTGCATCTTGCCGGTTCGCAGCCGATGTTGTGATCTTAGTAAAGGCCGTGGGACTCGGGGTTTGGCATATGATTATGAATATCAATAATAATAATCCAAAGCCAAAAATAAGGCAGAGGAATCCAAAGCTATAAAAAGCAGAGGAAATAATCCAAGGTCATAATAAAGCTCTTGCATCTTGACGGCTCATAACCGTTGTTGTAATTGAAATAAAGGACTAAGGACCAAATATTATTAAAGTGCTTATAATTATGCAAAAATGCCAAGTTTCGACTCCGGGGGTTTCCTAATAAAAAGCTTCCGTCTCGGGTATCAAACATGGGATGTTTCGGTCGTAAATAAAAATGGGCCCTCAAAATCGTGTTAAATCAGAGACCTCCATGTGGACCCGATTTCTGTATGCAGGGGTTTTCGAGGGAATGTTTGAAAACTACTTAGCGTTCAAATTTTGTGCTCTTATCGGACTAATAAATATCAAAACGAGAAAATATGAAGCAATTCATTTCTCACAAAAATAAATTCTTGAGATACAAAACTTAGGAATTGGGAACAAGAGGTAATGACACAAATAACTTTTGTGGGTAGTGTTAGCATCTAACTTGTGGATAAACAATGATTTCGATTTTACGCTTAGTTTGGGGGCTTGTGAAAAATCAAGGATGACGATTTTTATCCGTATGGTCTCTTCTCCATGAGAAATGTTTCTACTCGTAGACCCTGAAAATTATCAAAAGATAATGAAAGTCAAGCAAACCGTCACATATATAAAAATGAAAAAGTACAAAAATAGTAGTGGTAGTTGTTATTCATGAAAATCGGAAAATGGAGCGTTTTTGAGAATAAATGATTTTGAGATCCCTTTTGAACATCATTGCTACTTTACAACGTCAGTAAATAGCGGTTTTGAAATTATTTATCTCTTAAGCGTGAGGTGATGACATTGCGTGAGGGCACGACAATACCTTCGTCTGGGGAGTTTTGATGTGTGTTTATTCACACATCCTTAATCAGACCAAAGATACCAAATACTAACCAAAATGCCAAGAGAATGTGTGTTTTTGTATTTGTGTATGTGCAGGTACGGATATGTGAAAAATAGAAAAAAACGAAGCCAAAACCGACAAAAACGAGCACGAGAATGAAAAAAAAGTCAAAAGCCGGAGCCGGGGAAGCTTAATGATCAAAGAAAGCTCAAAATATCAAAAAAAAAGTCTTCAGAAATTCATAAAGTTGCAAGATTAGTCCCTGGGCAAAGTTTGGAAGAAATGGCAACTTCTGTCCCTCATCTTTTAGGAAATTACAAAAATAGTCCCTTGGAGTAATATTCGAAGAAAAGTCAAAGTTAACCCTCCAAGAATTCAGAAATATCAAGAAATACCCTTGGAAGAAACTTTGGAAGATTTACAGAATAGGTCCTTGAGAAATTCAGAATTACAAGATTAGTCCTTGTCTTATATTTACTACTCCTAATTACATTCGGATCCTAAATTACTAATAACCCATAAGATCCCAAAGCCCAAAAGAAAACACTAGCCCAAAAACCTTACCCGATCCACCATTCCTCACCCTGGTCAAACACTCCAAGACCCGGTCAAAACTACTAATAAAAAAACCCACACCCATTTCCCGCCCCCAATTCACCATTTACCCAGAAAATTACCACTATTCATAGAACCCTAGAAATCACCACACCCATAATTACCCCGATTGGTAATAATTACCCAATCATTTGGAGTTTCTAGAAGACCTGACAGCTAACACATGACAGAAGGAATGACACATGATCCAATCAGGAGTGACACGCAGAATTCATTACTCACACGCACATGATCCAAGGGTGATTATTCAAGGATTGGGGACCAAGGCAATCTAAAGGCTCAGAAAGGACTCAAGGAAGCACAACTCACACGGATTGGTGAGCTGGACATACCTAGAAGCATCCTCAGCTTCCTATATATACCTCCCCCTCATTCCTCATTAGAGTGTGTAGATTTTATTTTAATATTGTGTTTAGTTTACTGTTTTATTGTAATTTCAAATTCAGCTTTGTACTCAGTTTCATCAATTTAATAAAATTTAGTTTTTCAGCGTATTGTCTTAATTTTAATTTTAGTTTTGTTTATTATCACTCTCTATTTAGCTTTAATCATTAACTGTTAGATTGTTTTAATATTTCATTTAAGTTTCTGTTTCATCTTACATTGAAAATAATAATAATAATAATAATAATAATAATAATAATAATAATAATAATAATAATAATAATAATAATAATAATAATAATAATAATAATAATAATAAAAATCAGAAAAATAAAAAAATACATCAAAATAGTTTTAATTAAGCTTCAATGAGCTTTTTCTGTTTGTTATAAGCTTATATAAGCTTTATAGCTTACAGTAACTTTATTTGTTCTTCAATTTTCAAAATTCTAAAAAAGGTCAAACAAGTCAACCTCAGAGTATTAAATAAGCTTACCTTATTCATTGGAGTTTCAGACAGCCAATAAGGAGCCATTGGCCTGTCAAAAGACAGGCTAGCTAAGTGAACCCCCTCTGTTTGAGCTAAGGGGGCTTTAGCTTGTAAGTTCTCATTTAAATTCTCTTAAATTGCATAATCATAGTAATAGTAGTTTAGCTTTGAATTTATTGCTTATTTCTATTTTAATTTGGTATTTTCATTTTAGTTAAGCTTAGTTTGAGTTTATTTTTCAATTAAATTTTAGTTTGTTTTGATCTTGTGTTCTACTGTTTCATTAAAGTAATATCTGAGATTTATGGGATACTGAGTGTTTGTGTTTTGTTGCTGGTATTATTGGTTGATTGGATCTTAATTAGTAATAAGTAACTGAGTTTGAGTAGATTGGGAGTAAATTTAGGCCTGGAATCCATAGTTATAGTTTAATCAATAGGTTTAAAGGGTGTTTGGCATAGTGAGTTTCTGTGAGCACCTATTGTTCTTTTGCTAATCTCCTTGCACAAACAGTCCACTTTAGGATAAATTAATTTAGTTAAAGCATAAAATAGGTAGGTCATTGTGCAAAAAGTCAAAATTAGCTTATAAGACAGTTTCTGTGAGCATAAGTTGAGTTTTGAAGTCTGTTAGAATTAGATTATATCTAGGTTAATTAGCTATTAAATTAGATAACCATATCAATTAGGATTAGATTAGATTAGTACAAGTTCATTTTAGTCAAAGTTTCTGTCAAATAAAAAAGTCAAATTAGTAAGTAACTCAGTTTTTGGTCAAAACTTTGAGATCATTTCTAGGGTTCATTACTGATTGGAAATAACTTTGAAAAGTTGATTTGTGGATTTTAACAGTTTGTGAAACATAATCAACAAGAAAATTTCTGTTTGGAATTCATTTGCTTATTGAAAATCTGAGTTTAAGTTGTCTGTTTGAGCTTATTTATCCCTTGCATCATCGGTGTTCAACAAAGTTTAGGGCAATTATTAGGCAATCAAATCAGTTTGTAAGTGTGATATTCTGGAGTTTCTAGTATCTCAATAAGTTGGAGTGAGATTTGCCCCCATAAACTCATCCTTAACAGCTTATCTTCACTGCTTATTTGCCTTGTCTTATTGTGTGGTTTGAGTTAGTAACTGTTTTCATAGTTTAGGGCTGCAATTGTGTTTGGTTGATCATAATTTGAGATTTGTTGCTCATATAAGTTCATTTGTGCCTGAAGTTGCTTATCTCATTGAGCTTTTGCCTATTGCTTAACCTGTTTCATAATTGCTTATCACAAAGTGCTTATTTCTACTGCTTTTGCTCATTATCTGCGTTCCTGTGATCATTTTGGCTTTTCCACAGTTCATTTGAGCTTATTTAAGTGAAAAACACTTTGGGTCAAAGTTTGGTTAAGGTTTGCTTATAAATAAGCACTCTATATAAGCTGTTTCAAAGCAATAAGCAGTTCCTGAGCTTATTTTCCACTTTTATAAATTTTTCCTAGGTTTAGATTAATATTTTAGAATTTTCCTGAATTTTTTATATTTTTCTGAATTTATTTGCTATTTTTCTCATTTAATTTTAGTTTTTATTCAATTTTTAATACTTTTTAATTACCAAAAATTCCAAAGAAAAAAAAACCAGAAAAAGCCTAAAAAATCCAAAAATATTTTAGAAATTAGTTTTTATTTATTTCAGATTTTGAGAAATTAATTTTGTACTTTCCACTGTTCATTCGAGCTTATTTAAGTGAAAAACACTTTGGGTCAAAGTTTGGTTAAGGTTTGCTTATAAATAAGCACTCTATATAAGCTGTTTCAAAGCAATAAGCAGTTCCTGAGATTATTTTCCACTTTTCTAAATTTTTCCTAGGTTTAGATTAATATTTTAGAATTTTCCTGAATTTTTTATATTTTTCTGAATTTATTTGCTATTTTTCTCATTTAATTTTAGTTTTTATTCAATTTTTAATACTTTTTAATTACCAAAAATTCCAAAGAAAAAAAAAATCAGAAAAAGCCTAAAAAATCCAAAAATATTTTAGAAATTAGTTTTTATTTATTTCAGATTTTGAGAAATTAATTTTGTACTTTCCACTGTTCATTTGAGCTTATTTAAGTGAAAAACACTTTGGGTCAAAGTTTGGTCAAGTTTGGTTAAGGTTTGCTTATAAATAAGCACTCCATATAAGCTGTTTCAAAGCAATAAGCAGTTCCTGAGATTATTTTCCACTTTTCTAAATTTTTCCTAGGTTTAGATTAATATTTTAGAATTTTCCTGAATTTATTTGCTATTTTTCTCATTTAATTTTAGTTTTTATTCAATTTTTAATACTTTTTAATTACCAAAAATTCCAAAGAAAAAAAAAATCAGAAAAAGCCTAAAAAATCCAAAAATATTTTAGAAATTAGTTTTTATTTATTTCAGATTTTGAGAAATTAATTTTGTACTTTCCACTGTTCATTTGAGCTTATTTAAGTGAAAAACACTTTGGGTCAAAGTTTGGTCAAGTTTGGTTAAGGTTTGCTTATAAATAAGCACTCTATATAAGCTGTTTCAAAGCAATAAGCAGTTCCTGAGTTTATTTTCCACTTTTCTAATTTTTTCCTAGGTTTAGATTAATATTTTAGAATTTTCATGAATTTTTTATATTTTTCTGAATTTATTTGCTATTTTTCTCATTTAATTTTAGTTTTTATTCAATTTTTAATACTTTTTAAATTACCATAAATTCCAAAGAAAAAAAAAAATCAGAAAAAGCCTAAAAAATCCAAAAATATTTTAGAAATTAATTTTTATTTATTTCAGATTTTGAGAAATTAATTTTGTATTTTTCCGATTTATTTTCAATTTTATTTGAATTTTTAATTAGTTTAAATACTTTTTAATTCACAAAAATTACAAAAAAAGCCAAAAAAAAAATATATTTTCAGTTTTAAAATTACTTTTTAGTTATTTTAGAATTTTCAAAATTTATTTTGTATTTTTCTCACGTAATTTCCATTTTCTTTTAATTTTTAATTAGATAAATTAGTTTTTAATTCATAAAAATTAAATAAAAAGTCAATTTTTTTTTTCTTTTTCTCAAAATGTTCTTTTATCATTTTTAACTTAGGAAAATTATTTTCAAGTCCGTAGGATTAGTATAGCTTCAAATTCACGTTTTAATTCGCGCGTTTACGTTTAAGCTTACGGTTTTGATTCGACGTTGCGTTTTAGGTTTGATTACTTGAATTACTTGCTTAAGTTGTTAATTGTGCTTCATTTTCATTTTCATTAGTGTAATCTCATTAAAATCACTTTTTCCCACTTTCACGACACGTTTCACGAACCGGGAATTTGAAATTCCATTCACACCTTCACACGGACTACGACCTCGGGTTATCCGTATTTCTTGCGGATTTCTTTGAGTAATACTATACTATATATACTTTGATTTGAGAATCTCACATCACCTATCAACTTAGGAATGAACAAGTGGAAAAGGGAAGGTGATAAATGTAAATGGAATTGGGACAAGCCACCTAAGGAAGGTGACGGATCATGGCATATGAAGATGATTCTATATGATCCGGATGGAGAAAAATTTGAGAAGTCATACCGCACCAAGAGAACCGATAGGAAATTGAAACCTAAGTTTAATCCCAAAGATGTCCTCGATGAGGAGCTCACTCATATAGGATAGCCCATGACCTTGAGTCTAGCTACAAGACTCGTAAATAAAGAAAAACGCTTCTTGCGAGGCAACCCATGTTTTATATGTTTTATTTGTTTATTTGTTTTGTTTTTTTGTTTGTGTGATTTTATTTGTTTCCGTATGCATGCTTTATTTTTATTGTTAGTGGATCATGTTTCATACTAAATTATGAAAATGCTTTACCTTGTTGTTTGTCTTAACTTCATAAAAAGGTATTTCGCAAAAGATAAGTGTAAGAGAAACCAAAATTTGTTTTTAAGAACGAGAATTGGACATGAACCACAACAATATTAAATGAACATGTATATTAGTAATTGTTTGAGTCAAATGCTTGTATCGAGTCATAATGATGTTTTGCAGGATTTTCCAGGAATTAAGGCATGAGTTTTTCCAGAAATTTTCCGGAAACTTAACATGAGATTTCTGTCAGAACCCTCTGACGACGTCAGGATCATAACCTGACGGCGTCAGGTGTAAAAATTCTGAAATTTTTTTGCAAGTTTTGTTTCTCTAACGGAGTCTTAAAGTTTTTGTTAATTCTTTAGTTTTATAAACTCCAGGAAATCTGCAAACATTCATTCCACAAGCATTATATATATATATATATATATATATATATATATATATATATATATATATATATATATATATATATATATATATATATATATATATATATATATATATATATATATATATATATATATATATATATATATATATATATAGATTGCCGCCGATTTTACGCGAGGTTTGCCATGATTGTTTTCTCAGGTTTAACAGGTTATATTAGAAAAGAAGATGATTTATATTTCTGGAGGGAAGCTTTCAGCGTTCATTTTCTTGGAGGAGGATTTAACCATGTTATTCATTTATCCACACCGAACGAATCAGGGGAGTATTTGTTTTCATTCTTTTACCTTCATTACTTTTACATCATTTTTAATGAACATTGGGGACAATGTTCAACCTAATTGTAAGTGGAGGGTAAATGATGATACCTTAGAGAATACACACCTATTGCACTTGAGTTTGTTTGTTCAATAGTAGGTGAGAAATACTTGTTAGGGTAATTTTAGCACCAAATTTAAATTTTTTTACAACATTTAGGAGTGAAGCTTTAGCCTTAATGAGCGTCTCATGGATAGGAGTTGTATGACTAGCACAAAAACCGTACCACTCAAAAAAATTTTCCACCCAAATATGTGAGGTTCGCCTTTAGATTTGTTAGGAAAATCATTCATTATTAGTGCTTATGAGTGTACCGGTAGTACTTAGATTCTAGAACTTGCGTTAGTGATGTATCTCGAGACCGCTAGTGAGACTACATTCGTGTAGTTAAGATTTACTACATGATAAGAGGCATTAGGATCACCCTTGTGTTTAAACCCGTATCATAATTACTTGAACAATAAAGTCATAACTACTTGACTAGTAAAGTCAATTAATTTTTCCCACACCTTTGCGATGTACTCATTTTTAGTACACGATACCCCTAGTACACCCCTCCGAGCCTATCTTTTCGTTTCTAACTTTAAGCATTTTACTTAAAGGAAGAATTTGTTTACAATCCACCCCAAATGTGCAACCAAATCGCCTTAGCCTTCCGTGTATGCAATCATCTTTAGTGCATTATTGTTATTTGTTTAAACCCTTAGTTAATTGTCTAATTGATTACATGGTTGCTAAGTTAAGTCATATCTTGTACATATTGTTTTGGGACGATTGGGACTCATGGGTAAAACTACTATTGTTATGGAGTAATGGGGAAGAACATCATATATTACCCCCATATGTTCGTTAATCTTAAAAAGTACTCCAAGTGTTTTGATTATCTTGATTCGAGTCATTAGAATAGTTTATTGTAAAGTATGTAAAAGTTCAAGTATAAGGGGAATGCAAATCTCCTATGATGTATTATTTTGGATGGTAGGGTAAGAGTGTATGCAAAAAAAAACAAAAAAAAAAAAAAAAACAAAAAAAAGAAAAAACAAAAAAAAACAAAAAAAATCGAAAAAATCAAGAAATAGAAAAAAAAAATAGAAAAAGAAAAAGAGAAAAAACATACGGACTACCATCCCGTTTCATTTTATGTTTGTTTTATGTTTTGTTAGTTTTTGATTAGCTTAAGTCGAGTCGAGTCTTAGCTTAGCAACGCCATATGGTACATGTAATTAACCAAGATGATGAACTCGCCACCAGTAAATATTGCCTTTATCCAACAAAACCGTGTTTATCATATCCCTACACCTCACGTTATAACCCTTTAAAAGACCTCTTTGATAGTTTATCCTAGGTGCTTACGCCAAGTGGTGGAGGTTTGATCCTTTCCCAAGCCTATGGTAATCCATTTTCTATGACAGGTAGTGAGAGATGTTTTCCATTTCCATATTGTGATATATACTTTATTACACCCGAGAGATGTGAGTATCTAAACACTATTTGTGAGGTGCTAGTGTATAATTTCCGTGCTTGTTTTTGGTTGAAGTGGAACGATTATTTGTTGCAATTACTTTTATATTAGTGTTAAATGACCCCTAACTTGTATTTTGATTAGAATAAAAGCGCATTTTCTTGAGGACAAGCAAATATTAAGTGTAAGGGTATTTGATGAGACGAAAAGTGTACCGCTTTTGGGGGGTCATTTAAGGCCAAAGTCGAGATTATTTGATCAAATATTGCCCTAAATCGTTCCTTTTGTCATTTTAGGTACTTTTGAGAGGGAATTTACAAAAGGAAGCATTTTGGACGTTTTTGGAGCGAAAAAGTGAAGAAAACGACAAAGTCTCAAAATCATGCTGAAAATTGTACCTGACGGCGTCACAGCTAGCTAGTGACGGGTCATGACTTGACAATGAGGTGGATAAATCAATTACACGTGACGCGCCAGAAGGTTTTCTAAGGAGTTCGTGATGGCGTCACGTTATAAAATGCCAAGGCCGTCACGTATTATCACAAAGAGAGATGGCCCAGAGTCTACAAAGAGTGACGGCGTCAGAAGTGGATCTAGGCAATACGAGTATTATTTTGGCGGCGAGTTGACGGCATCAGACCTAACTCTTGACGCCGTCAGGTTGTAAAATCTAAATATAGTTTTCTAGTTTTCATTCATTGTGTGCAACTTTGAAGGGAGTAAACCTTAGACGAATTTTACAGATATTTTAAGGGTTTCAAACCCTTGTTTCATCCATGCTTAATTGAAGATAAGTCTTTCATTAAATCATTCAATATGTCTATGTGTTGTTTGATTATATCTTACGCTTGTCTTCTCTTTAACATGCTAGACTAAGTTTTCTTCGTGTTTGCTTAGATGTAATGAAACTTAGATATTGATTATGGGTTGGTTGTTTGTTTATAATTGTTATGGATGAATGAATTCGATGTTAGGCTTAAGAAAACTGGCAGACTTCCAACTGGTAACTTGCTTGAACGTCTTAAGAAACATGATCGGAGGTGTACTACGATATATAGGTTGTATTTAATGGGTAGGTAACTACTAATGAGGCCATGTTAGGAGCTAGTAGTCGGCTCGACATAGGAAGAGGTAGAAGCTTATAGAGTTAGGGAAGATCGTACACGGCCCTACGAATGGTATTAAGGAATATAACCCGTCATCCATGCAATTGTAACAAACTAATCAACCTGTAAGAGATAGCTAGGGAGTAGTGAAATTTAAGTAAACACATTTTCTCTTATTATTTTTTTCACCATAATTTAGTTTAAGTTTAGTTTATTTTATTTTGATTGCATCTTTAGTTATTTGGGTTAGTTGATTAGCAACTAATTTCGCCCACTCCTTCCAAAACCGAGATGTTACTTGTCACTATACTATACTACAACGGTCAGGTACACTGCCTGGTGGGGATTGCAAGCTTCTCAAGATCCCTTGAGAGGTAAAACCTTTTGCGAGGGCGCAATTCCACGCATCAATTTACATTAATTGCTTTTGTTTTCCATTTCATTTAGTTTAATCAATCAATCAATATATTCTCTTTTTAATAATTAGTGACATTAGACTTAGATATAATCCGCACCACATAGCTCTTGGGACAACCTCGGAGCTACTATTACTAGCCTACACACGACCGGATTCTCTGTTCGTTACTGCATAAGGTAGACCTAGGGTAGAAATGAGACTTTATAAATAGTAAAACCTGGTCGGAAATCATGCATCATACACTATAACCTTCCCATCACTATTCAGTACCTTCTAAACTTTACCACACTTATCATTGTAGATTTTCCAGTCTACTATCTGAGATTTTGCTTGGATTACATTAGAATGCTTAACCTGAGAACTTTTATGACAATCATCAGTGATACTTCCTTGATCAAAGGAAACTTCTTCATTATCATATTCTTCCATCATAGCCAAGTGTTCTTTGTAACTGAGCATGTGCCCTGAGCATCCACTATCCAATATGTCTCTATTTCCAATGTTCGTCAGTGAATGATCATGCACATAAAAATTAAGAGATTAGTTTCTTTTAAGGACCAAGGCCTGAGCAGGCTTGGGTCTGCCTTGTGGATCCTCATATTTGTATGTCTTGTAAGAACAAGATCCACTGCTGTTTCGGGATTCATAGGTAAGGTCATTTTTGAATGGATCCCAACTCCAACATGTTGAGGCCCTTAACAGCAGACCCCCCATTACCCTTTACAACATTAGAATTTGACATTTTTGCTGCATTATTAACATTGGGTCTCTTCACAAGTGAATGTGATTTAGCAAAATTTTTTCTTTGATTAACTGTGTTCACCTGTGGTATGGGTCTCCTCACAGGTGAATGTGATTTAGCAAAATTGTTCCTTTGACTAACTTTGTTCACTTGTGGTTTATTAGCAACTGATTGTTTGGGTCTATAAGCATTACAATACCCAAAATTACCCATGGGCTTAACATGATTGACCTTTTACCCAACAGGTTTAACATTTTGCTTACCAGTACTAATATTTGGCTTAACAGAATTAACATGTGATCTACTAGCATTAATTTGACTGGTCTAGGAATAAACTGATTAACATAATTAATTCTGTTTACATTGTTCCATACTGGTTTAGCCATCACATTACTAGTATTAACTACTCTTTGTTTCTTTAATTCAGCTTATTTAGCCATTTTCTTTTCATGAAAGTCACAATCTCTAATTAAATGGCTAAGACTACCACACACAAAACATCTCTTCTGAGTAAAAGTATAACCTGCTCCTAACACTCTTTACTTTTTCTCATTCCTATTCTTTTTAGGTGTCTCTTGGTTGTTTACTTGTTGCCTAGGAGATTTTATGTGAGGTTCACAACTAGGTTCAACATGTTTAGGTTTAGGTGCAGACACAATAGGTTTGTTAATTTTAACAGATTTAGGTTTTGACACTTCACTTGGAACACTTTCTGGTTCTGATTCAGAATGCTTAGAGATGTCTCCAATGGACCCTTCACTGTCATCAGATTGACAGTAGAATACTCACTGGTTTTATCTTCTAAGATATTTGTTTCAGGCACTTGGGCCCCCTTTTTACCATAAACATACAATGACTCATCAAAATCGTTTTCTGATAGAGGAGTGTACTCTCCATTTAGAGGAGGTGGAACTCCTTTAAAGTTGTCAGATTTTACAAATCTATTGTATACATGTTTATCTACAAAATCTTCTTCTGTACAACCAAAAATAGTGTTTTCCATTTCTTCTTCATAACTTAAGACCTCACTATTTGATTTTATCTCATACCCCAAGCCTACTTTACTATTTGAGCTCATTCTTGAATCAACTAACCTAAACAGGTTTTTATTTGAATTTTCCCATGTGTCAACCTTATTATGTAAATATTCTTTTTCTTTTAATGCCTTCATACCAATTCTTCTATACTTGTTCAGTTTTTCATCTTTTTCATAAATTGCATTAGCCTGAAAAGTAAGTTTTTGATTTAAACCGGCTTGCTATTTTTGAAGCTTAATAATTTGAGTCTCTAAAGTTTCAACAGCATTGTCATAAGCTAGAATTTTTACATCTTGTTCTTCTATCTGATTCATTTGTTCATCACAAAGTGCTTTAATATTATTATATGAATCAATGCATAGTTTAAAACATAGGGATACCTCATAATTTGAGCTTATTGCCGTAAGAGCATGATTGGTTGGTTCCTCCTCCTCCTCAGTGTGCTGTCCCTAGTTAACCACACCATCATTCATTGTCAACAAACCAACTTGATTCTTCTCTTTCTTGTGCATCTCTTCTTGGCTTTGACAAATAGAGTCCCTCCTTTTCTTCTCATCAGGAGTCACTTTTGTTGTGCATTTCTTGGCAAAGTGACCAGTATTGTTGAACTTATAACACTTAAGCTTTGTCTTATCAAAACCAACTAGTGTCTTCCCATCAAACCTGAAGTTTCTACCAGTTCTCTTGTAGAGTCTTTTCATTCTAAGAGCAATCATTGCCAATTGCCAGTTTATATCCATCTCTTCAATATCATCATCATTTATCTGCTCAAGATCTTCATTGATAAGATCTGTGTCTTTTGACCTTTTTGAAAAGAGTGAAAAAATAAGTTCATCAGCAAACCCTGCAGGAACTTCTCTTTCTCTCTGATTGCTAGAAGAGGTACCATAACTGCTAGAACTAAAACCACCAGAATTAATTTGGCCAGTACTGCTCGTGCTTTGTCCCACAAAAGCAACATTAGCAGCACTTGTTGATGCCATTGAAGCCCCTTTGATGTCATGTTCAAACTCCATTAGGTTGTTGTACAGATCATTAATTGATCAAGTGTCAACATCTTCCTTCATTCTCATAGTCATGGCCACAGTTGTCCATTCGTTTGGCAAAGACCTGAGAAATTTGTTTGCATCTTCAGGAGGCACACTTGAACCATGAGCTTCCAACTGTGAGAGGAGATGTTGGAACCTGTCATTAGCTTTTTCTAGCCCTTCAAACTAGACACAGTGAAAGCTTTAAACTTATGTTTAAGAACAGCCTTCTACATCTTCTTGGAGTTAGCATTGCCTCCAATTCTAGTTCGGATTGCTTCCCAAATTTCCTTGGCATCATCCATCCCAAGGAACCTCCTTAGATGTTCCTTTAGAATGGCCATCAGTAGGATGGTTCTTGCCTTCCTTTCCTTCTCCACAACATGGATCTCTGCATCAGAGACTGGTGGAAGTACTCTAACAGTACCATCCTTACCAACAAAGATCCTCTTCTTTGAATTCCCATTCTGAATCACTTTCCATACATCATTATCAATGTATCCAAGATAGTGCTCCATCTCCATGGCCCAGATATCATACTCCTCCTTCTTAAGAATTGGGAGTTTGATATTGGATATAGTGGTTGTTGAAGGTATGATCTGTTGTTGTTGTTGTTTTGGTTTACCACTATCTGAGGCAACATCATCATGATTTGATTATTCAGAATCACTGTGTTGGCTAGAGAATGCATCATTACCAGGAACAGACATCTTTTAGGATTTGTGAGTGATTGATTTGTGGTTCTGTGTTTCTTCTTACTCAGAGTCCCTCTATAGGCTCTGATACCATTTGTAGGTCCAAAGTTCTGGATCTAAGCAGCCTGTGTAAGACACTACTTAACTTGAATAAATCCAAATCAAGTATATGAGAAACTCTAAACAATGTGTACTTGATGTTAACGCGGAATATTAACACAAGCAGTAAGAACAACACAGAGAATTTACTAACTTTATATTTTCTATTAAACTTGAAAACTTGTCATTTTTCACAATGCCGTAGGGTTCCTTTTCTACTATAAGGAAAACCCTAATCCTATCTATACAAAACGTGTGAAAGGATGCATGTAATTTTCTCCTATGATATCTAATCGTATGCATATCCTTTCCTGTTATATCTCCTAACATATATATTCTGTTAGTCATAAACAGACATAACTATAACAAAAACACTAACAGACTTAACTTAGTACTAGCAGTACTAACTAGCTACCCGACTTAACTAATAACAGACTTAAGTCTGTTTAAAATAATTCCCAACAATAACTTTGGCAAAATTATGTGAAATTTTTGGATTTGTAGAACCAAAGACAATACTATCAACATCTATTTGTACCATTATGATGTGCTCTCCATACATTCGAGTGAACCGTATCGAATTGACCACTCCTTTTTTGAACTTCTGAGAGATGAGGTAGTTGGACAATTGATCATACCAAGCCTAGGGTGCTTGTTCGAGTCCATAGAGAGCCTTCTTCAACTTGTAGACGTGATTAGGATACTCCATGTTAACAAACCCTTCTGTTTGACTGACGTAGACTTCTTCTTTAAGAATACCATTTAGGAATGCGGTCTTGAAATCCATTTGATAAACTATGAAGTTCTTTGGAGTTGGATACGCCAGAAACATTCAGATTGCCTCAAGTCTCGCAACGGGTACAAAAGAATCTTTGAAGTCAACACCTTCCTTTTGTCAATAATCCTTAGCAACGGGTCGTGCTTTGTTACGAATGACATCTCCTGCTTCATCTGTTTTGTTTTTGAGGATCCATTTAAGTCCAATGATCATTTGTTGAGAGGTTTTTCAACAGTTCCCAAACGTCCTTAGGATCGAATTGATGGATTTCCTGTATTGCCTCTATCAAGTCAGAATCATTCATCGAATTCTTGACACTTGTTAGCTCTAGTTCTTTTGAAAGCCGCATAAAGGCATGGTTCGTGCTAACCGATTATTTGAGATTGTTTATTCAAATCTCATTCAAAAGTTTTCAACTGAAAATAGTTTCAGTTATAGAAAAATAAATAAATGGGATTGATAGCCTATGTAGTTATCTCGGTGGAAAATCAAATATTGTTCAAGGTCCGTTATTTGAAATAGTGGTTATCGTGGTGAGATATTGGCTTTTATATATCTAGGATATATATATATATATATATATATATATATATATATATATATATATATATATATATATATATATATATATATATATATATATATATATATATATATATATATATATATATATATATATATATATATAACATGATGTACATGACGTCATCAATGCCACATATGCAACCATAATGCCACATCAGCAACATGCCATGTCATCATGCCACATAAGCAATATGATAACATTTTCGGATTTATTTTCAAAAAAATGACACTTGCAGGATTCGAACCTAGGTCTTGGCTTCCACACACAAGCGAGTAACCCAGTGGAGTCAAGCAGTTGATTGTGATCAAGAATCCAAAACAAAGAAAATATACGGCTAAATATTTATCAATCTAAATACAGAATAAATATGAGAATCCTATAACTTAGGTAACCCTAATAATACATATAAAATTCCGAAATTTTAATAAATTAAAAGGATGTACATGACGTCATCAATGCCACATATGCAACCATAATGCCACCTCAACGCCACTAAGCGCCACCTAAGCAACATGCCATGTCATCATGCCACGTAAGCAATATGATAACATTTTCGGATTTATTTTCAAAAAAATAACACTTGCAGGATTCGAACCTAGGTCTTGGCATCCACACACAAGCGAGTAACCCAGTGGAGTCAAGCAATTGATTGTGATTAAGAATCCAAAACAAAGAAAAAATACGGCTAAATATTTATCAATCTAAATACAAAATAAATATGAGAATCCTATAACTTAGGTAACCCTAATAATACATATAAACCTACATAAAAAAAATCACGATTCATTATCATACGATTCATTATTTTTATAGGTTTTAATGTCGGGTTTAGTATCTAATGAATTTTCTTGGCATTGATTTATCTTGCTTTGCCATGCAACATGAATGGGTTAAATATGAATGTTCTTTGCTGTTACATAAAAAAGTAAGGCTCGCATGCAATATTTTTTATAATTCTTCATTCAATTTTTTATGTTTTGTGGTTCGTGAATTAGGGTTATTGAGAGACTATTCATGGTGATAATTGCTGATTTCACACCAATTAATATATAATCAGGTATCTTTGATTTCCAATAAGTTTCTTAATTTTGATTATAATTGTGCTATTCATTGTTGATTTTTGTTTAGGGTTTTTGTCACCTCATATGCAGTTAATACACAACTATTGTTTCTTATGAGTAATGTTTGCCTTCTCAAATACATGACATCTATAGAGTTTAGTGCCTATAATTTGTTTATCGATTGAAGGTAGTTATGTTTCTGTGGCTTATCATAAGTCTGCCTCGCTAATGTTTATAACGTTTTTACTGCGTTTTTTATTTGCAACTTGCTAACTCTAATATGTGTCCCATCAGTGAACCAATACCGATGCGTGCTGACAGAGTTTATGGTGACTCATTATTTTCTAATTTGTATCATTCGTGTCTGTGTTAGAGGTTTTTTTAGTGTCACCTAAAAGACATACTCCCAAAACCATATGTATTCACTTTTACTCATTGTTATGTTTTTTATTTTCATTTTTTTTCTTTTTGTAGATACTTGCCTATTGGACTACACAACAAATTATTAAAAGTAATGGCCAGTGGAAAAAACTCAAAGTAATGGCCAAACATATAAGCTGAAATCAATGTCAAAGTCAGTTATAAAAAATAAGCTACATTATTTTGAAGTGTATACTCTACGTAATTTGTAGCGTTTCTTAAAGTTTTCTAAGTAACATATGCATTGGGAGCCATCCCATTGTTTCTGATATAGGTAATAGGTATAAAATATATCTACATGTGAGTAAGCTGATGTTTATGTGTTAATATTGTAAGTGTAATTATAAACAGCGTATCGAAAAGCTTTCTATAGTCATGGCTCTATTGTTGTTGCGCCCGAAGCAGCGAAAGAGATGTATATGTTTACATTTTATAAAAATTAAAAGCATGGCTCTTCCATTTGGTACCACTGATTTCTAAAACCAAAGTAAATTGTAATATTAGCTAAAATATCAGTACTTTCTTAGAAAACATGAGTTCGGTAACTCATAATCTGTTATTGTTAACAGGTGTCAAATAATGGGTGGCTGAAGGTGAATGCGAAGGGAAAGCAAGTTGGTCCTTTTTTACAAAAGATGAAACTTCTGCTGTAAAGAGTACAGTGGATGAAGCGACAGGTCTGGAGAAGGCATAGGAGCTACCGAAGAGTATAGAAAAACATGAGAATGACTATCAGTTAAATGTCAGCCTCTCAATTAAGCCCCTGTATCCTTCTTTGTTTAAAAACTATGACGAGGCTTTGAGATCCCTATATATAGAGTTTTCTTGAAAGCCGCTCAAAAGTTTTTTAAGTATGGCGGCATGGTACTTCTATCTTCCTACAACTCTATAGTTATCTGTGTTGATATTGTAATTTATTCAAGACATATTGTCGTCTAATTGTCAAGGTAATTTGAGTACGGTTAATGGTGTTGCTAAAGACCGGTATTGATCTTACTTTATTAGTTAGTAAAATGTGTTTGGTTTTGTAACTGTATAGTGATTGTATCATTGTTTATATACTATGAGTAGTTTTTAGCGACCGATAATAGTCGTTGAACAGATGAATAATATGTTTGGGGAGTGACTTGGAGCCAGATCATAATGATAACATGCCTGCTGTGTCCGAGATTTTGATCAAATCTTTTGACCAAAAACCTGTGCCAAAGTCTAATTTATCAACAAGCACAGAAACACCACCAACACCTGCTACAAGTGGGGGAGGTGTTAAATCTGTGACAGATGTTGCTTTAGAGTATTCCTTTTGTATGTGTTAATTCGGATACAGTTCATAGGAATTCAGACAAATGCCAGTGGTGTAGCAATTTGTGGTGCCTCTAGTAGCAGGTGTTTTGACTCATAATTTTTTATTCGCGTCTGTGTTAGAGGTTTTTTAGTGTCACCTAAAAGACATACTCCCAAAACCATACGTATTCACACATACTCATTGTCATGTTTTTTATTTTCATTTTTTTTTCTTTTTTGTAGATGCTTGCCTATCGGACTACACAACAAATTATTAAAAGTAATGGCCAGTGGAAAAAACTCAAAGTAATGGCCAAACATATAAGCTGAAATCAATGTCAAAGTCAGTTATAAAAAATAAGCTACATGATTTTGAAGTGTATACTCTACGTAATCTGTAGCGTTGCTTAATGTTTTGTAAGTAACACATGCATTGGGAGCCATCCCGTTGTTTCTGATATAGGTAACATATATAAAATCTACATGTGAGTAAGCTGATGTTTATGTGTTAATATTGTAGTGTAATGATAAACATCGTATCGAAAAGCCTTCTATAGTCATGGCTCTATTGTTGTTGCGCCTGAAGCAGCGGAGGAGACGTATATGTTTACATTTTATAAAAATTAGAAGCATGGCTCTTCAATTTGGTGCCACTGATTTCAAAAACCAAAGTAAATTGTAATATTAGCTAAAATATCAGTACTTTCTTTCAAAACATGAGTTCGGTAACTCAGAATCTGTTATTGTTAACAGGTGTCAAATAATGGCTGGCTGAAGGTGAATGCGAAGGCGAAGGGAAAGCAAGTTGGTCCTTTTTTGCAAAAGATGAAACTTCTACTGTAAAGTGTGAAGTGGATGAAGCGACGGGTCCAGAGAAGGCATAGGAGCTACCGAAGCGTATAGAAGAACATGAGAATGACTATCAGTTAAATGTCAGCCTTTCAATTAAGCCCCTGTATCCCTCTTTGTTTAAAAACTATGACGAGGTATTGAGATCCCTATATATAGTGTTTGCTTGAAAGCCGCTCAAAAGTTTATTAAATATGGCGGCAAGGTACTTCTATCTTCCTACAACTCTATAGTTACCTGTGTTGATATTATAATTTATTCAAGACATATTGTCGTCTAATTGTCAAGGCAATTTGAGTACGATTAATGGTGATGCTAAAGACCGGTATTGATCTTATTTTATTAGTTAGTAAAATGTGTTCGGTTTTGTAATTGTATAGTGATTGTATCATTGTTTATATACTATGAGTAGTTTTTTTGCGACGGATAATAGTCCTTGAACAGATGAATAATATGTTGGGGGAGTGACTTGGAGCCAGATCATAATGATAACATGCCTGCCGTGTCCGAGATTTTGATCAAATCTTTTTACCAAAAACCTGTGCCAAAGTCTAATTTATCAACAAGCACAGAAACACCACCAACTCCTGCTACAAGTGGGGGAGGTGTTAAATCTGTGACAGATGTTGCTTTAGAGTATTCCTTTTGTATGTGTTAATTCAGATACAGTTCATAGGAATTCAGACAAATGCCAGTGGTGTAGCAATTTGTGGTGCCTCTAGTAGCAGGTGTTTTGACTCATAATTTTTTATTCGCGTCTGTGTTAGAGGTTTTTTAGTGTCACCTAAAAGACATACTCCCAAAACCATACGTATTCACATTTACTCATTGTCATGTATTTTATTTTCATTTTTTTTTTCTTTTTTGTAGATGCTTGCCTATCGGACTACACAACAAATTATTAAAAGTAATGGCCAGTGGAAAAAACTCAAAGTAATGGCCAAACATATAAGCTGAAATCAATGTCAAAGTCAGTTATAAAAAATAAGCTACATGATTTTGAAGTGTATACTCTACGTAATCTGTAGCGTTGCTTAATGTTTTGTAAGTAACATATGCATTGGGAGCCATCCCGTTGTTTCTGATATAGGTAACATATATAAAATCTACATGTGAGTAAGCTGATGTTTTTGTGTTAATATTGTAGTGTAATGATAAACAGCGTATCGAAAAGCCTTCGATAGTCATGGCTCTATTGTTGTTGCGCCTGAAGCAGCGGAGGAGACGTATATGTTTACATTTTATAAAAATTAGAAGCATGGCTCTTCAATTTGGTGCCACTGATTTCAAAAACCAAAGTAAATTGTAATATTAGCTAAAATATCAGTACTTTCTTTGAAAACATGAGTTCGGTAACTCAGAATCTGTTATTGTTAACAGGTGTCAAATAATGGCTGGCTGAAGGTGAATGCGAAGGCGAAGGGAAAGCAAGTGGGTCCTTTTTTGCAAAAGATGAAACTTCTACTGTAAAGTGTGAAGTGGATGAAGCGACGGGTCTGGAGAAGGCATAGGAGCTACCGAAGCGTATAGAAGAACATGAGAATGACTATCAGTTAAATGTTAGCCTCTCAATTAAGCCCCTGTATCCCTCTTTGTTTAAAAACTATGACGAGGTATTGAGATCCCTATATATAGTGTTTGCTTGAAAGCCGCTCAAAAGTTTTTTAAATATGGCGGCAAGGTACTTCTATCTTCCTACAACTCTATAGTTATCTGTGTTGATATTATAATTTATTCAAGACATATTGTTGTCTAATAGTCAAGGCAATTTGAGTACGATTAATGGTGATGCTAAAGACCGGTATTGATCTTATTTTATTAGTTAGTAAAATGTGTTCGGTTTTGTAACTGTATAGTGATTGTATCATTGTTTATATACTATGAGTAGTTTTTTTGCGACGGATAATAGTCCTTGAACAGATGAATAATATGTTGGGGGAGTGACTTGGAGCCAGATCATAATGATAACATGCCTGCCGTGTCCGAGATTTTGATCAAATCTTTTTACCAAAAACCTGTGCCAAAGTCTAATTTATCAACAAGCACAGAAACACCACCAACTCCTGCTACAAGTAGGGGAGGTGTTAAATCTGTGATAGATGTTGCTTTAGAGAATTCCTTTTGTATGTGTTAATTCGGATACAGTTCATAGGAATTCGGACAAATGCCAGTGGTGTAGCAATTTGTGGTGCCTCTAGTAGCAGGTGTTTTGACTCATAATTTTTTATTCGCGTCTGTGTTAGAGGTTTTTTAGTGTCACCTAAAAGACATACTCCCAAAACCATACGTATTCACATTTACTCATTGTCATGTTTTTTATTTTCATTTTTTTTTTCTTTTTTGTAGATGCTTGCCTATCGGACTACACAACAAATTATTAAAAGTAATGGCCAGTGGAAAACACTCAAAGTAATGGCCAAACATATAAGCTGAAATCAATGTCAGAGTCAGTTATAAAAAATAAGCTACAAGATTTTGAAGTGTATACTCTACGTAATCTGTAGCGTTACTTAATGTTTTTTAAGTAACATATGCATTGGGAGCCATCCCGTTGTTTCTGATATAGGTAACATATATAAAATCTACATGTGAGTAAGCTGATGTTTATGTGTTAATATTGTAGTGTAATGATTAACAGCGTATCGAGAAGCCTTCTATAGTCATGGCTCTATTGTTGTTGCGCCTGAAGCAGCGGAGGAGATGTATATGTTTACATTTTAAAAAAATTAGAAGCATGGCTCTTCAATTTGGTACCACTGATTTCAAAAACCAAAGTAAATTGTAATATTAGCTAAAATATCAGTACTTTCTTTGAAAACATGAGTTCGGTAACTCAGAATCTGTTATTATTAACAGGTGTCAAATAATGGGTGGCTGAAGGTGAATGCCAAGGCGAAGGGAAAGCAAGTTGGTCCTTTTTTGCAAAAGATGAAACTTCTACTGTAAAGTGTGCAGTGGATGAAGCGACGGGTCTGGAGAAGGCATAGGAGCTACCGAAGCGTATAGAAGAACATGAGAATGACTATCAGTTAAATGTCAGCCTCTCAATTAAGCCACTGTATCCCTCTTTGTTTAAAAACTATGACGAGGCATTGAGATCCCTATATATAGAGTTTGCTTGAAAGCCGCTCAAAAGTTTTTTAAATATGGCGGCAAGGTACTTCTATCTTCCTACAACTCTATAGTTATCTGTGTTGATATTGTAATTTATTCAAGACATATTGTCGTCTAATTGTCAAGGTAGTTTGAGTACAGTTAATGGTGATGCTAAAGACCGGTATTGATCTTATTTTATTAGTTAGTAAAATGTGTTCGGTTTTGTAACTGTATAGTGATTGTCTCATTGTTTATATACTATGAGTAGTTTTTAGCGACCGATAATAGTCCTTGAACAGATGAATAATATGTTGAGGGAGTGACTTGGAGCCAGATCATAATGATAACATGCCTGCCGTGTCCGAGATTTTGATCAAATCTTTTGACCAAAAACCTGTGCCAGAGTCTAATTTATCAACAAGCACAGAAACACCACCAACTCCTGATACAAGTGGGGGAGGTGTTAAATCTGTGACAGATGATGCTTTGGAGAAGTCCTTTTGTATATTTTAATTCGGATACAGTTCATAGGAATTTGGACAAATGCTAGTGGTGCAGCAATTTGTGGTGCCTCTAGTAGCAGGTGTTTTGACTCATAATTTTTTAATTTGTATCATTCGCGTCTGTGTTAGAGGTTTTTTTAGTGTCACCTAATTGACATACTCCCAAAATCATACGTATTCACTTTTACTCATTGTCATGTTTTTTATTTTCATTTTTTTTCTTTTTTGTAGATGCTTGCCTATCGGACTACACAACAAATTATTAGAAGTAATGGTCAGTGGAAAAAACTCAAAGTAATGGCCAAATATATATGCTGAAATCAATGTCAAAGTCAGTTATAAAAAATAAGCTACATGATTTTGAAGTGTATACTCTACGTAATCTGTAGCGTTGCTTAAAGTTTTCTAAGTAACATATACATTGGGAGCCATCCCGTTGTTTCTGATATAGGTAGTAGGTATAAAATATATCTACATGTGAATAAGCGGATGTTTATGTGTTAATATTGTAAGTGAAATTATAAACAGCGTATCGAAAAGCCTTCTATAGTCATGGCTCTATTGTTGTTGCGCCTGAAGCAGCGGAGGAGATGTATATGTTTACATTTTATAAAAATTAGAAGCATGGCTCTTCATTTTGGTACCACTGATTTCTAAAACCAAAGTAAATTGTAGTATTAGCTAAAATATCAGAACTTTCTTTGAAAACATGAGTTCGGTAACTCATAATCTTTTATTGTTAACATGTGTCAAATAATGGGTGGCTGAAGGTGAATGCGAAGGGAAATTAAGTTGCTCCTTTTTTTCAAAAGATGAAACTTCTGCCGTAAAGAGTGCAGTGGATGAAGCGACGGGTCTGGAGAAGGCATAGGAGCTACCAAAGAGTATAGAAGAACATGAGAATGACTATCAGTTAAGTGTCAGTCTCTCAATTAAGCTCCTGTATCCCTCTTTGTTTAAAAACTATGACGAGGTATTGAGCTCCCTATATATAGTGTTTGCTTGAAAGCCGCTCAAAAGTTTTTTAAATATGGCGGCAAGGTACTTCTATCTTCCTACAACTCTATAGTTATCTGTGTTGATATTATAATTTATTCAAGACATATTGTTGTCTAATAGTCAAGGCAATTTGAGTACGATTAATGGTGATGCTAAAGACCGGTATTGATCTTATTTTATTAGTTAGTAAAATGTGTTCGGTTTTGTAACTGTATAGTGATTGTATCATTGTTTATATACTATGAGTAGTTTTTTTGCGACGGATAATAGTCCTTGAACAGATGAATAATATGTTGGGGGAGTGACTTGGAGCCAGATCATAATGATAACATGCCTGCCGTGTCCGAGATTTTGATCAAATCTTTTGACCAAAAACCTGTGCCAAAGTCTAATTTATCAACAAGCACAGAAACACCACCAACTCCTGCTACAAGTGAGGGAGGTGTTAAATCTGTGACAGATGTTGCTTTAGAGAATTCCTTTTGTATGTGTTAATTCGGATACAGTTCATAGGAATTCGGACAAATGCCAGTGGTGTAGCAATTTGTGGTGCCTCTAGTAGCAGGTGTTTTGACTCATAATTTTTTATTCGCGTCTGTGTTAGAGGTTTTTTAGTGTCACCTAAAAGACATACTCCCAAAACCATACGTATTCACATTTACTCATTGTCATGTTTTTTATTTTCATTTTTTTCTTTTTTGTAGATGCTTGCCTATCGGACTACACAACAAATTATAAAAAGTAATGGCCAGTGGAAAAAACTCAAAGTAATGGCCAAACATATAAACTGAAATCAATGTCAAAGTCAGTTATAAAAAATAAGCTACATGATTTTGAAGTGTATACTCTACGTAATCTGTAGTGTTGCTTAATGTTTTGTAAGTAACATATGCATTGGGAGCCATCCCGTTGTTTCTGATATAGGTAACATATATAAAATCTACATGTGAGTAAGCAGATGTTTATGTGTTAATATTGTAGTGTAATGATAAACAGCGTATCGAAAAGCCTTCTATAGTCATGGCTCTATTGTTGTTGCGCCTGAAGCAGCGGAGGAGATGTATATGTTTACATTTTATAAAAATTAGAAGCATGGCTCTTCAATTTGGTACCACTGATTTTAAAAACCAAAGTAAATTGTAATATTAGCTAAAATATCAGTACTTTCTTTGAAAACATGAGTTCGGTAACTCAGAATCTGTTATTGTTAATAGGTGTCAAATAATGGCTGGCTGAAGGTGAATGCGAAGGCGAAGGGAAAGCAAGTTGGTCCTTTTTTGCAAAAGATGAAACTTCTACTGTAAAGTGTGCAGTGGATGAAGCGACGGGTCTGGAGAAGGCATAAGAGCTACCGAAGCGTATAGAAGAACATGAGAATGACTATCAGTTAAATGTCAGCCTCTCAATTAAGCCCCTGTATCCCTCTTTGTTTAAAAACTATGACGAGGCATTGAGATCCGTATATATAGAGTTTGCTTGAAAGCCGCTCAAAAGTTTTTTAAATATGGCGGCAAGGTACTTCTATCTTCCTACAACTCTATAGTTATCTGTGTTGATATTGTAATTTATTCAAGACATATTGTCGTCTAATTGTCAAGGTAGTTTGAGTACGGTTAATGGTGATGCTAAAGACCGGTATTGATCTTATTTTATTAGTTAGTAAAATGTGTTCGGTTTTGTAACTGTATAGTGATTGTATCATTGTTTATATACTATGAGTAGTTTTTAGCGACCGACAATAGTCCTTGAACAGATGAATAATATGTTGGGGGAGTGACTTGGAGCCAGATCATAATGATAACATGCTTTCCGTGTCTGAGATTTAGATCAAATCTTTTGACCAAAAACCTGTGCCAGAGTCTAATTTATCAACAAGCACAGAAACACCATGAACTCCTGCTACAAGTGGGGGAGATGTTAAATCTGTGATAGATGATGCTTATGAGAAGTCCTTTTGTATGTGTTAATTCGGATACAGTTCATAGGAATTCGGACAAATGCTAGTGGTGCAGCAATTTGTGATGCCTCCAGTAGCAGGTGTTTTGACTGTTGCCAATAGTAACAATGTTGGCACCACTTTATATATTTATTCATATCGTGTA
Organism: Artemisia argyi; assembly: GCA_030686995.1. NCBI lineage: Eukaryota > Viridiplantae > Streptophyta > Magnoliopsida > Asterales > Asteraceae > Artemisia > Artemisia argyi. The sequence goes on from CM060689.1 coordinate 125,766,894, forward strand.
TATTATTGATATTGGTTTTTTCCCCCGACATATGTTCAATTATAGTTTTGTATATATGATTGTCATATGCTTTCATTTATTTTTAGCTAAAACAACGTGTCTATGTTTGTTGAACCTGCACAAGCCAATGGACCTGCTGAAAAGGAACTTATTTAATGAAAACTGCTTTTCGAATGTACTTTTGGTAGGTAGTTGATTATTTTCTTCTATCTTTTCCGAGTGCTCTATGTCGTTATTAAGGTGTATAGCATTGGATCCATTTTAAGGTATATTAGGTTCTTGCAAATTGTCGTTGTTACAGTTATCCAGAAAAAATAGCAGATACTTACACCTTGATGCTTTATTTTCAGGGTTGCTTTTATAAGTTTTGCTGATAACAAGGCCCTTGAACTTAGTGAAACGAGACTTGGTGATTATTGGTTAGTTTTAGGTTTTATTTGAGTTTTTATCATAAGAAGAGTGTAGAAGAGCTAATTGGTCTAACGGGTGCGTGAGAAAAGCTGACTTGAACTGTGCTGGTGGAGACGGGTTTGTGAAACAAAGGGGTGTGAAAGTGTCAGATACACGGAAGACTTGGTTTAATGTTAGTATGAACATTGAAGAATGTGACAAAGCATGCTTAAGGAACTGCAATAGTACAACCTACACTAATTCAGATGTTAGATCAGGAGGAAGTGGATGTTTGATTTGGTTAGGTGATTTGTTTGATATCAGAATGTATGGTGAAGATGGGCAAGATATTTATGTAAGAATGGCTGCCTCGGAATTACGTAAGTGTGATTTAAATATTCTTTTTGGTATCATATATATGTTAAATTCAGATTTAGGTTACTCCAGATTCATTATTACCATATGCAACAGATAGGAGAACTAAAGCAAAGAGACCAGTGATATTATAGTCATTCCGGTAGTCGTGGAAATGACTTTGATACTGGGACTATGTATTTGTTACAGGAGGAGGAAATATAAGAAAAATGGTAATGCCTATGTCCTATTTAGGACCCCACCCTTTTCGAATATGAGGGTCACTAAAGTTGTGGTTTTGTATTCTACAGGTATAATTAGTGTTGGTCGTGAAAATGACATCTTCTTTTAAATTTCTCAATAATCATCTTTAGTTTGTGATGGTATTTGTTCTTCGTTTAAGTTGGAAACCATAGCAAACACCAAATGGCTCCCTTCTGCAAACCATGGAACCAGTGTTGAATGTCGCGTGTAAGTAATTATCTGATTTATCTTTCATTCTAAGACGATCTTTCTTATTAATGCATATAGAGAGAGATCGGTTGCTCACTGAAGTTGAAAATCTTTTTGCTTCTTCTGATGGTCAAGCACAAAATGTTTGAGATTTGCACTCCCATCCCTTTTGTCTCGAAGAACTCAATTTTTTCTACTTCTTATTAGCCATGTATTTGTCAATCCATGTTCTTCTTCTATACCTACCAACCCTTTTGTCTCGAAGAACTCAATTTTTTCTACTTTTTTCCACCCATTTATATTTTTTTTTCCAATCCATGGTTTTAGACAACCACCTTTGGATGTAAATGTGATGTAAGTGGAGTTACCCCTTCTGCTCAGACACCTCACGAATACAATGGCGGTATTACACAACCTACTGTAAGTCTATCTCAGCAATGCCTGCATAAAAAAGAAACAAACCACGAAGAACTGAGATTGGATGACTATCTATCAGGAAATAAATGTAATTATCATCATGGCATTACTATCAAAAATTTCTTCTACTTTTTCCAGATTAATTAATGAATAATTATTTTCTTTTCATCCATACAGGAGGGGCCAACATGTAGCAATATGCAGTCAAACAGTTTTAGGATCCCGCTTCTGTTTAGCAACATGCATGAAATTCCATTTTCAACATCTACATCTACTGATCCTAATGTCCCCAAGACCTCACCTTTTGGCTTAATTCCTTCACAAGCACCATCTCTGTTTGAAGAAAGAAGAGATAATAATGAGTAGTTTTAGTGTGTCGAAGAGATGCAAGTAAGTTTTTTGGTGTCATCTTTGTGTGTATCATCCTTTGTTTATCAGTTTGATTAAGTATTGATTTCTCTAACAATATAGCTTATTAAGAAATGAATATTGTGTTTTATTTTGAATGCATAGGGGGGTTGTTGCATGATTCCAGAAACCGGGACTAAGCCATTGAACTTCCATTGTTCATTTTCTACAGAATAGCTATAGCTACTTCCAATTTCTCAGCCAACAATATACTTGGAAGGGGTGGATTTGGACCGGTTTATAAGGTAACTAATAACTACTATAACAAGATATTGTATTTGTATATCTTATGTTGAACCCGCCCAAACTCTTGCATGCTTGAAGTTCGTAAAATAATATTGGGGTTAATAACATCATCCCCGTTACTTCATGTGGTAAGACAACATAGATTCCCCAGTTTATATTAGGAATCAAATATCGACGCCTTGCGTGGGGCCACATGTAGTGTCGTATGTACTCAGCCTTGCCGCATATCTACTATGTCTGACTCTGAAAGAATTGCCACGGAAAGAAGGGAGAAATTGGGTGAAACTGTAAGTAACTTTACCCTCGAAACCTTTTTTTGCGTTGATCTTTTAGTTGCATTCGTAAAGCTTTTCTTTTGTCTTAAAGGTTGGATTTGAATTTCGATTAGAGGGTATAAAAAGAAGAGATACACGCCTGCTATTGGCCGCGAGACTTGACCTCTTAAAACCATCATTGGCACGTGTCTATAAATTCCTTGAAAAGAGTCCCCAAAGGTATTTTAATTTACTATATAAGATAATTTAGGGAACACAATGAGCTACAATTTTTTGTAATCACATGTTATTTTGTAATTGGTAGGCTTTCTTCTCAAATAAATGATGTGGTCTAGAAGCTATAGTTGTTGAAACGAACAAAGGCTGCTTCCTTAATAACATACAAATAGGAATAAAGTCATTGACTATAAGTCAGTTGTAGAATATCAATAATCAAAACATGTATGGTTCTTGTGAGTATTGTTAGATTCAAGAAAGAAAACTAGAGAGAGAAAGTGAGTTGGGTGTTCCTAGAGAGAGAAAGAGATGAGAGAAAAATGTAAAGATTAGATTAGTGGAAATGGAAAGCACCAACCCTCTCCACATGTGGAGAGGGGTATTTATAGTTTCCTACAAAACAAATAAAAACGCCCACACCCGGGCTGTGGATCAGGCATACAGTGGGTAAAGACCCGTCCTTCTTCCACGGTGTTACTTAAACTAATACTAACTAATAAATAAACTAACTACGATCTAACTTAATGCTATTACAATATATTTAGGTGATCGAGTATTTTATAGGAATATTTGTATTCCTAACAATCTCCCCCTAAGCGAGGTCACCTTTGGAAATTAAGCTCTTTGTTCTTCAAGCATTCTTTGATCTTGTAGCTCATAGGTTCTGATTCTTCACTGTAGCCGCACTTTGTACAACAAGCAATGATCTTGTGAATTGAGTTCCTTTGAGGTGAGTAATCTTTGAGCTTTCTTTGAGATCATCAGCCACAGTAAATCTCCAAGCTCATCCTTAGTCGTATTGCCTCCATGTGATGTTGTGACTTTGGGACCATCATGTTCACACCTTTCTGGTCAGAAGACATTACATCAGAATTGCGGATCAGGAGACTTGTCATCAGAGTTGCGGAAACGTTGTTGGTAGTCGCTCATCATTCGTTGTAATAAGTCTCTCATCATTCATGATCATCATAGATAGTGTGTAGGATGTGTGAGCATTAGGTATGGATTGACCCGATTCAGCTGGAAATTGGAACCATCAACTCCATCTTTATATGTGTCCCTGAAATAAGACAGTTAGCAATAAAGATAGAGAACGAATATGGCTTTGTCATTCGTTCTGCAAGGACAGAATACCCTCCGATTTTGTGAAAACCAACCTGTGATCAGGTAGAATCTGTTTTAAAGAAGACTCTCATTGACAAGAATTTCAAGCTTGTAGTAATGAATCTTCCTAAGAATCCACTTAGGAATCTTCATACTAAGCATGTTCTCATACCGGAACGTCTCAAAGCAGACAGCACGATAGAGTGAATCGGTGAATAGGTATTCACGGATTGATGAGAAATTGATTTATAGAAATCACGCGCGTGTCAAATAAAGACATTTTTGAGACACGACGAGAGTTTTAAGCTTTGAATCACATTTCCATCAAAAATACTTTTGTTTGAGAGATTTTACACAATCAACGTGCTCAAAAGTAAGTTTGTGAGCACATTGAAAGGTTTTTGCAAAAGTATCCGTCAATCCATATCCTGGAACAAGTTTGATTCAATGTTGAATCGCACCATTGTTGCTTTCCAGTTGTCACTTGATCATTGATCCAAGATGGATCTCACATGTTACCTACCAAGAGCTTGAGTGATGTTCGCTCTAGAAGGATTTCCATCTTCATTGTAAATATTTATCATATCACTTGGATGTTCTGGCAATACCACAAGGATAATGCGTAGGACTCTAAATATTTTATCTTATTTTCCACATTGTGTGAAACAATAAGAATATTTGAAAGTGTGTCATATTGAGATTTATGGATGATCTCATGGCTCTAGACTCAATAGTGCGTTTTGATCCGCTCCTGGAGACTGGGAGGCGTCTCCTGTTTAGGTATCAACATAGCTCGCAATGAGCGGTCGATACATTGCACAGGGTTCCCCGTGAGAATGAAACAAGCTCTTTTAAGAGAACTTGAGTGGTTGGGAAGTTTGGTGCAGTGCGTCACTGGGTCCATGACGTCTTGTCTTCAATACCGGTGTTACCTTAGTAACTGCCAGTAGATTATGAATTGAACCCGGTTTCTGCCCTAAGGTTGAATATATGGAGGGCTATTTCTTTTCACCTTTTCTCATTTCATTTCTTTTTCATTCTTCAACCCTTTCAATGCTTACCGAGACTTCATCACTAGAACCTTGTTGGGTTTGTTCCAGTTCTAGCTCTATCTCAGTCCGCACTCTTCCTTTTCTCACCTTACTCCATTTTTCAATCATTCCTAAGGACTTCTAATCTATCTATGGATTGTCCCTGGGAAGATCCTTCCAGTTCTGGTGGATCATGGGAACTCATACCTAACCTTAACCATCCTTATAACTCCGTGCATAAAGATAAATGGTCGGTCTTTGGTATTACTTCCACAAACGCTTTTTGCTCCCCCTCAATATGTGCATCGATATTCGAAAGTGTTTAGCACATATGTGGGAGCCTATTTATTGAGTCCAAAAGATCTCATTTGATTATCAGATTTCATATTTAAATCACATTCTCTCCCCCGATCAAAAATTTCAAATCTTTCGAGATTTTGGATCTCAATTGATTAAATAAGTTAGAAAACGTTTGGGAGAGAAATGCGGTAAGTTTTAATATTTTATGATAAAAGGAACCTTTTTCTTGCTCCCCCTCAATCAGTGAGGGAGGTTGTTATGTGTTAGATTTGATGAGTTTACAAAAGATTTAAAGTTATAACAAAAACTCTTTGAAAATGTTCTCATTCTGACACATAACCATCACAAATTGTTTTATTTTCATTGTTTTATTGCAAGGTTTTTGTACAAAGTGTGGAGAGTTTTGACGATACATAAAATTTTGAGAAATCACTCTCCCCCTCAATCAATGATGGATGTTAAAACTTAAATATTTTCATAAAATATTAAAGTCATTGATTGAGTGAAAAATTTTATCAAAATTTAGATTCAATTTGATTTTCAATCAAAATCTCATGGTACCACGAAGTTTTGCACAAATACTTTCCGAAAAAATCATAGAAGGGAAAGTATTTGGCGATAAAAAGAAGATTTCTCTTCATTATCAAGAAATAATGCACTGAAGCGTACATTAGATCGAGGAAACATGGATATAAAGTAATCCATGCCCAGGTGAACTTCACCCGGTAAAAGGAACAACCGTCTTTTTGCCGACGTGTTTTCCCCATTTTGAAAAACGGGTTGCTATCTGAAGTAATAGCAAGCCATAATTTTGAAGTCCGGGTTACAGCCTGAAATGACTGCAAGCCATAATTTTGAAGAGTATTTTGAGATACGACATGTTTTAGAAAAAAACTTTATTTGAAAACGAAAAAAACTCTTGCTCAAGCATATGTATGATTCCGTGTCATTATTGAATGACATTTCTAGAAACGTACATAATATTGATTACACAAGAGACATGTCGTGAGAAGAATATTTTTGTATCTTTTTATGATTTTCCAGATTTTTTTTCTTTTTATAGGTTTTAAATTTTTTTCTATTTACGTATTGGTATAAGATATGTACAAAGGATACCAAACAGTTTAAGGAGATGTTGACATGAGCATCAAAATGAGATTATCGTTCAGCTCGTTGTAGAAGTATGTAGTCAACATTTCTTAAACTTTCACCACCAAAGCTTTCGAGGCTACTGAATAATCGTCTGAATCTGTAGATGCCATGATATAATCTTAAACGGGATTTTACAACTCTTGTGACTTAAACCGAGAGATCGATTCTCTCCCGGGAGTTTACTAAAGTCAACAAAAGAAAACGAAAGATGTAATATGCGAGTTAGCCTTAGAGAGAGATCTTGGATAAGTGACAATTAGCATTAAGTGTCAAGTCGCGACAAGTCAAGTTACAATAGATCCGATCGTAATAAGTCAAGTCGTAAAGATTAACTCACAACGTCAAATTACAATCAGACTAATCGAAACGACTTAAGTCACAACAATTCACCAAACACAAGTAGTTAACAAATCACTAGAATCTCACAACTGAGTTAATCGCTAGACACCACCAAATTGCTCAATATTAGCCTCCTCAATGTAAAGCTTTGGTAGCTTCCCCCCAAACCAACAATCATCTTCATGAGACCGCTTCCCCAAGTAGCGGAAGTGACGCAAAAAGTCTCATTGTATGACACTCAAAGACCCAAAGGAAATGATAGCACCAAAGTAACAAGGTGAACCATGGATCATCTCTTCGGTTATTAATCCCGGAATGTATGATGAAGCCCGATCACATGACCCTGTTGGGCATCCCTAATGTACACATTACTTTATGGTTTGGAGCAGTTGTCTATTCGGGGGAATAAGATATCAATATCTTCATTTCACCAAATGCTTTCCAGTTAACTTACACATACCAACTCAATCCATATTGTACGCAGTATCCAACACAAGAAGAAATGATGACACCGAAGTAACAGGTTGAAGCACTGATCATCTCTGCGGATATCTCCTCCGGAATATATGATTAAGCCCGATCACATGAACCTGTTGCGCGTCCTTGATGTACTCAAATCTCTCCCCTAATGGTTGCGATCTCATCGGAATCAGCATAACAATGTGTACACGAAACATTAACCAGAAGCACTTTACCATAACTCTTATCAGCTCATATGAAGATGTCAATAAGCAATATCATCTCACGTTCCACATATCCTTCTCATATTTCTTTCCACTGAAAGCTGAAGTAATTCACACCACAAGTATCAAGAGACCACTTCGCCCACGTAGTTGGAATAATACACCAAACGCTGCGAGTTAAGACACTGAGTTTCTCTATGGTTATGACATATGTCTTCATGGGATAACTTCAATTAAGAAGAAGTATTATGATCATCACGTGTACTCGTTATGCATTCAGATGTATGTCTCCTTCCCCCTTGCTGGTTTTGATACATCAGAATCAACAACAACTTTTACGCCCATCTACTTGAAATATTGAGAGAAGAACAACATTAGGTAAGATATAACATGTGAGAATCAACTGCTACAGAAACACTCTCTAATTGGGTTATTACTCCCTCCCAATTAGTGAGCCCATTAATTAACTTGCTCCCTCCCAAACTGACGACCCGTTTGATATAACCTTGATGCTTGTTGAAGAAGTATCTCTCATTTCTGCCCAAATTGTCTTCAGTCTTTTAACATGTCATCCACAACGTTAAATGGATCATAGACTGATAATCTGTAGCTTCTTCATGGGTCTGTTTGGGGAACGTCATGTCGACATTTTCAACTCACTTAGAATGCTTCCGGTTCTTTGATAAAAGCCCCAATGTACACAATTCTCCCTCTATGATGATGACGATCTCAGGAAATCATCATAACTATGTGTACATAAATATATCAACTGGAAGCAATATACAAATCAATACCCCATGAGTAGATGTCGATGACAATTCTCTTCAACAATTCACTGTAGATCAACCCCTAAGTAAACCTCTTTTCACTTCCACTGGCTAATAGTAAATGACCACGTATGGAGAAAACCCGATATACCAAACTTGAAACTGAAGTAGAGTTCCCCGTTCTTGTGACTTAAGCTTGCACTAATGTTGGAAGAATGGTGTAGAGAATTTATGCTCCAATCAAATCTCTTAGTACTCACTACCCAACCAAAGTATGAGACATTACCACCTCTTGCGATTATCCACAACGACATCGGCGTGTGACACTGAGTAATACAACATAACTCATTAAAGTGATAGTTAACCAGCTCTTCAACCATCCACCTTGACTGCTGGTAACTAGATAAACCAAGTCTTCAACTAAAATCTCAAGCATGGGCAAGTTACCGTTGAAAGTCATTCATCCACCCAACCATGACTTCAAGATAAACTAAGATCACGCCTTTGTGAAAGTCAATTTCAATCTCAAATATGTGATACCCAATCAAATCCGTAGTCAGAATTAGTCTTCCTTAGTTAGAGGAGAGGAGATTCATTTCACGCATCAATCAACATGTATTTTATTCACACTTCTCCCCCTCAAATATTGCATATGAGGATGCGATTTTTGATTGAACAAGTGAATAGAAATACATGTAGTTTATTCACACTTCTCCCCCTCAAAAATTGCATAAGAGGTTGATCCACTGTTCACACTTCTCCCCCTCAAAAATTGCATACGAAGTTTGCCATTTTTGAATGAGCAAGTGAATACGAATTCGATCAAAGATGAGTAGATCCACTTGATGACTGAACGAACATGGAGGAAGCATAAACTGTGTTGTTGAGAATAGTCAGAAGCAAGAGCATAACACGTCTTCAGAAGATAAAGCGCACTCAAGCGTACATTTTTCTTTTCTTTGAGGAAACGGGGCCTGAAGTGTTGTCAGCAGACACCATAATGATGACATTGAGGACCGAGGCTTGAACTGATTTGTTCAAATGTCATAGTCGTTGAAGAACGAGGCCTGAACTGATGTGAACAGACGTCATAGTGAGCATACATCAACATTGACCTTCTATACCTCCTGAAGTAGGAGATATGCTTGCTTTAGGCCTCCAGACTTTGAGTCTTCTCGTGTGGTGAATGATTGATGTACCTGCAACTGAGTAATGACTACCTGCACTAACATTACAAACTTGATTGCATATATATGGGTTAGTGATAAAAATATCCAAACCCTTGGGGGTTTCACGGTCAACCAAGGTATTGCCATTGGTAAGTATCTTTCCGGTAGGTATCCACTTAAGTCCAGCGTCCTTAAAAATTCTACCAGTTGGAATCCACTTATGGCAAGGTCTAGAATTGTTAAGCTTCTTATGCACAGTGGAAGGCTTATCGATATTCCTAGTCTCCAAAGATTTAGCAGTTTGAATCCACCTAGGAGAAGTTATAGGTTTGTTTTGCTTCTTATGCATTGTGGATGACTTACTGTAAATCCTAGACTTAACAGGTTGAACTTTAGCATTGTTCCTCAATATCCTAGGAGGGATCATATAAGGTTGTGAACCTAAGATTCCATCCTTATGAAGTAGTGCCCTTTTCCTAGCCTTTTCTAGATCATAGTTCTTGTACAAGTCATTTATATTATAAGTGTTTTGAACCTTAATGCTAGGTTTCGACACTGTTTTCGAACTAATCCTAGAGGAGCTGGGTGTAGGAGTAACTACATGTTGAGGCTTAGCAGAACTAGAAGCAATAATCTTAGGCAAATAATGTATAGTGACTGGTTTTGTCAAAACTTGTTCTGCATCAACTTGGGAGGCAAACCATGTTTTTGAAAGTTTTGGTCGTTCAGATGTAAACGCAGTCGGTTGCCTAACAACAGATTGGTTTCTATTTGATTGAGAAACTGGTTTCCCCAAGATTGATGGTTTTGCAAACTTAGTGTTCACACTATTCCCTGTTGCTTTTCTTAGCTCGTTTTTTAATGCTGTTATTGTGAACCCCTTTTCCAAAAGTTGAGCTTCGAATTTATCATTTTTGGCAATCAAAGAGGTTATCTTTTCTAAAGTCTTAGTTTTCATTTCTTTGATTGATTCACACAAGTCTTTACAATGAATATTCAAAGTCTCATTTTCCTTAAGTAACTCAGCCACATTTTGTTCCAATTCAAAATTTCTATTTGCAAAAGACTCACTGACATGCTTATCCTTAACATCATTACACATATCACACAGCTCAGAAATCCATTTTTTCAGGTTGTTGATTGTCAAGTTTTTGGTTTCTAGTTGAGCTTTCAAATCATTTATCATAAAGAATTCACGGAAATCAGGAATTTTCGGATTTTTACATGGTTGGTTAGTTTGAAAGCTTTCTTCCTTTTGTTGCATTGCTATTTCAAGTGAGATACAATGCTTTTCAAGTTGTAAGAATCTGTTTTAAAGTTCATTAAACACATCTTTATCAACCATATCATGTTATTTGAAAGTCTCAGCCGTAAACAAAGAACTTGACTCATCATCATGTTCAGCATCCTGATCAATTTCTCCCCCTTTATGACTCACATTTGTTGAGTCAGGAATGATATTGCTATCAGTCGTTTCTAACAAATATGTGTCATAAGTGGGTTTAATTTGATCAGTATGCAGCAGTTCATTAGAAAGCATATTGTGTTGACCAGTGACATGTACCTCAGCAGATGGGACATGGGCATTTACTGGCTTGTGATCAATAATCATGCCATGTGTGGTAGAAAACCAAGAACTGTCGTTTATATTATGCTTATCAGAAGTAGTGTCACTGCATTCTTGTTGCTGCGCTCTTTCATGAATGAACTTTTGCACATTGCCCATGAGTTGGAGGACTGTATCTCTGAATGTGTCAACCTCAATTTCCGTGTGATCAGCAAAACACTTCATTGTCATCTGACTTTCATAGTCATAAACCATAGCGGATTTCGAATCGATGAACACCTGCAGTTGTTTGTTGAGCACACAGAGGGCAGCCATGGATCCAATATTGGAAGGTTCTGCTTGTTCAAGTTGTTGTCGTAATTGATCTAAATTAAGAATCATTGTATCTGTGAAAGTCTGAACATCTTGATCGAAGAGAGTTGCAAATGCACGTTCAAATCCCATCTTGAATCCAGTTCCCTCTAAAAGTACCGAGAGGTGTGAATGAAGTTGTCGAAAGCATTCAATGCAACAAACCTTTGCATCATCAAGTAATATAGTTGGTTGATGAATCAAATTCTCTTGAGGATCCGAGCACGAAGATTCCATCCTAGCAATATCGGATTCAAACACGTTAATTTGTTGTGAAGGGTTGGAAGTCTTATGTTCATCGACCATGTCGTACAATTTGAGTATCTCGGATATGACTAAATCTAAAGAATTTGACATGATTGGACGCGCACGGGATTTTACACTTCTGTGATTTAAACCGAGAAATAAATTCTTTCGCGGGATTTTACAAAATCAAGAAGAAACCGTGAGATGATGAGAAACCGTTGGAATGGTAAATGATGGGATGATAGTTTGATGAACGTGATGGTTGTATGATCAAAATATGAATAAACCCCGAAATTATATCCAATAAGCTCAAAAACCCGAATTCATCTCCAATAAGCCCGAAAATATCACAACTCAAAACTCAATTGCGTACTTTGAAGATCACTCAAAACCGTTGTCCAAAATTATACCCGAAAATATCTCAACCCAAAATATCACTCAATCTCGAAATATTGAAACTCATTCAAAACTGTAGTCCACACTTATATCAATGAACAAATAATTTGTCCCTTGTAGATGAACACTTTGGCAACACAAATAAACTTCAACACCACAACCCAATTTTAAATAATCATTTCATATAAATTCATGAGCCCAAGAAGAGATCACACATAAACACACGGCCCAAGAAACAAGGATCAGCCCAATGCAACAAACAAAAAGACATCCAACTAAACTACCCTAATTTTGGGTATAAAATCAAACTAAGCACAAAATATAGCACTTTAACCGTTATCCTCTCAATCAAAAGAAATACGCAGTCACACTCTTATTAGTCCTTCTTTATCTCAATCTCAAACCAAACACAGCATATAAAAAATAGGCACCGTCCCTTTGTATCTTGATATTTAGATAGAATGAATCCAAGTACCACCCTTGTATTTTCTTGGTCTTCTATGCTAACGAGAAAGAGAAAAAAAAATCAAAGGTAGGTTTTATTTGTTGTGTCTCGTTTTTTCAATTAATCCGAACAAAAGAGAGGTTGAAACAATTTTGTTTTGATCTTTCTTTATGAATCGAACATTCAAAAAGAAGTTAATCTTCTTAAATCGATCTATGATGAACAATCTCTTATATGTTTGTTCTTTTGAGCGGATCTTGAAATAGATAAAGATATGACCTGAGATCTACGATTGTTTTTCTTTAATTTGTTTTCATTTTTAGACTTCAAGATGGATCGATGATGGTTAATCTCTTGTGATGTAGTCTTTGGACGAATCTTCAAATTACAACGAGATATGAACTGAGATCAAATTTACCGTATCGTTTCTTTGATGCTTGTTATGAGTCTTGATTAGATGTAGTTTGGAGATTATGATAAGACACTTGATGAAGGAATTGGATTTGGTTTATATGAGCAGCACTACTACTTCTCTTTTATCTTTTAATTGAACAAAGGATGGAATGAAAACCGATGTGCTTCTTTCTATCTTAAATGGTTAGGATATAAACTAGTTACAGATTTATGATGATATGAGAGGTAATCGCTAACTTTTAAAAAATTAACCGCTACTAAAGTAAACGCTAGCAAGAAAAAGATAGCCGCTAAACACTATAGAGTTAACCACAATAATCTGCTAACTGCTGGACGGGACTTAATCGCAAGTTTGGAGAGTGTGAGCAAATTGCAATTAATAAAAAAAAGTAATCGCTACAACAACAGGATAAAATACAGCCGAGATAAAAGCTACATATATGCTGCCAAAATAGTCGCTGTCACTTTTTTTTGTTATTACTCACTTTATGGACAAAATACCCAAAAGATGCTCTGCCAGTACAATAACCAACAGTGTACTATACGCAACCAAGAACAACAAAGAAAAACTAATCGCTAGTAAGAAGTAAAGGTAAACGCAATCAAGAACAAGCCACCAAAACAAACATTCGAACACACCCAATGGCTCAAGGAACAAGAGAAATAAGAACACCCAATGGCTCAAACATGAAAGAATAAGAGTATTGCGAATAAACCCACAAACAAAGTAAAATTAATGAATTTCCTAAGAAACCATTCGAACTAAATACCAAACACAAGAACCAAGCTACAAGCTAGTCCCTAAGATGAAACCTTGGCTCTTGATACCAATTGTAGAATATCAATAATCAAAACATGTATGGTTCTTGTGAGTATTGTTAGATTCAAGAAAGAAAACTAGAGAGAGAAAGTGAGTTGGGTGTTCCTAGAGAGAGAAAGAGATGAGAGAAAAATGTAAAGATTAGATTAGTGGAAATGGAAAGCACCAACCCTCTCCACATGTGGAGAGGGGTATTTATAGTTTCCTACAAAACAAATAAAAACGCCCACACCCGGGCTGTGGATCAGGCATACAGTGGGTAAAGACCCGTCCTTCTTCCACGGTGTTACTTAAACTAATACTAACTAATAAATAAACTAACTACGAGCGAACTTAATGCTATTACAATATATTTAGGTGACCGAGTCTTTTATAGGAATATTTGTATTTCTAACATCAGTGTACAGTAAGTAGCGGGCGCTGCCACCATATGTCTTCAAGTAATATCGAGGAAAGCTCAACATATATATGAGGTGTTTGGGAATGCAGTTCTAATAAATATACTAACATTAACCAACGGTACTTGCGGAAATGGCATGAGCTAATCTATGTACAATTATGTTCATGTACAGGATTTAGTTTGTGTGGTATGGGACTTAATAACACAGGTAACAACAATGCAAAAAATAATAACTATTCTGAAATCACAAGCACACATCAAACATCTTTTTAAATTATCTGCTGCAACCTTTGTTCCATCTGAAAAGCCTATTTGTTTTTGTAGAGAGTGTATTTTTTATCGCAAGTGGGTAAGTTTTTGGTCTAAATAATAATGCATTTGTTATTTGTAAATTAAGTAACTGTTTATGTAGGATATTTACATCAGCGACACTAAGTTAAACATCACCAGCCATTAAAATTACCAGCATGGGGGTACGGTCATTAAAATAAGCAATTCCAACGCCCTTTTAAACCATTGCTATATTTAACCACGGGTCACTTCAATCGTTGATTAATAGGGCAGGTAAAAAGGGAATTGGAGATGAGCGAGTATTTTACCTTGGAGAGAGCTTAGCACATAACCAAGCAAGATAATCTAATAATCAGGTTTAAAAGTTTATTATACATGCTTGTTTAAAAGTCTGTAAATACATGTTTTGATCATATACCATCAAAAACGTTTGTCCTTTCCCATGCTACCTGTGTTGATATATTTTTATTTTAATGCATATTTTTCATTAAATTCTATAGTTTCTATAGCTAACCGATAAATATTATCAGAAGTTGCAAACTATATTAGAATCTGTTATATAAGACTTTGGCACCATACACCTCTAATAAGGCTGGTTTTTTATTTTTTTAAAAACATTACATGGTTAGATAAAAGTCATGTTACTTAAAACAAAACATAAAATCAAAAATCAAAGAAGATCATTAATAACTTTATTGGAGAGCATGCTTTAAACTTTTTATATAAAGTTGATCGTATCCATGAAAATACTATATAAATTGTAAATGGTTCAACTCATAATTAGGGGATCTCGGGCACACCAATTTAAACAGCTCTGTGTATGCCGTCATATTGCATTTTGTAATTGAGGGAAACATGTTGTCGCAACAATACTCTCGCGAGCCAAAAACCTGTCATGCACTCTTACACCCTCCTCAACCCTTCAACACCAGCTCCTTCGTCAGATAGTTGCAAGAAATATGACATTTGCAAGTCCAATATTTTCAACTTTTCAAAATTAACAATTATATATATAAGAAAATGTCATATGTCTAACGCAAATCACAAAAAATTCTCACCCAACATTTCAAAATTAACAACTATATATATACAAAGAGTAGGGATCCAGTAAGATGTAAATTAAAATAAAAAGAGGTGAGAAGTGACAAAAACCACACATTTGAGATGCAACGACTTACATTAGATGCATTTCTATTCATATAGATGCAACATCTTGAGTTTCGAAAGTTAATTTGATGTATAGATGGTGCAAATTAATTTTCATGATTTCGGCACGTGCAAAGGAACAAAAAACAAGAGAAATCATGAAATTCATCTAATATACGTATATGCATCTGATTAAAAGCTAGAAAACATACTATGGTGCGTTATAATGCATCTAAGATTATAGGGATGCATCTAATTTAGGTTGGTGCATCTCGAATTTGTGGTTATAGTTCTTCTTATTCATTCTTATTTCAAGTAATCTTCTTATTTGATCATATCACATGTCTAATGCGAATCACAAAACATGCCCGCCCATTGGGCGGGCCATGACCACTAGTGTATATATATATATATATATATATATATATATATATATATATATATATATATATATATTAGATTTCGAAGCCCGCCCGATGGGCGGGCATGACTTGTGATTATTCTTTACGAATAGAAAGATATGTATATATGATTTTGTATTTTTGTATTTTATTAATATGTTCTACAATACAATTATATTTATAATAGGAAAATGTTAGTTTTTTATTTTTGTTTCAACTGTAAAAAAGGTTCAAAATATGGAGGTGCGGGAAATCGAACCCCGTGCCTCTCGCATGCAAAGCGAGCGCACTACCCTATGAGCTACACTCCCAATTTGTAATCGATATAGTTAATTACGTATTAATCTAAATGTAAGATTGACTATAACCTCGATTAGTGCCATGTATAAATGCATTTCCAGTATCATACCATAAATCCAGTAGTGCACCCCACCACTAAATATCAATTTTTAGTATAAAAATATCAATTTTTAGTAGTGCACCCCAGCATAAATATATTTCGCCGAAAAATATCAATTTTTAGTATAATTTTTTATTTTATTTTAGGACTATTTTATTAAAGTGCACCACACCACAAAATCATATTGCCTCCAACTTTAAAGTCAAACAATGTAAAAACCTTAAATCTATATTTTAATCTTAAAAAAATATCAGTTTTTAGTGTATAAAAAAATATATATGACCTTTTATTAAATTGCATCACGAATTTTATCAAAGAAAAAAAAATTAAAAAAAATATATATATCCCCCCGTACTCTAAAATCGTGGGTCCACCACTGGATAGAATAGTATTTTGTTTTAAGATAAATACTATTGTTAGAAGAATCCTAATTGTTGTAGGTATATATCAGACTTTTATATGAATAAGGCACAAAATATAAGTTTCCCTGAGATAGGAGTGTCATCATTAATGTTTGGAACCTTGGCATTGCACCTCTTATATTTACCCACTTTTGTTATACCAATTAACTCTTTCATTGATTTAGCATTTCTTAAACCAAATATTGATAGGCAATATTAAATCACACCATGTAAGTATTAGGGTGGTGACAATAATCTTTAAACAATTGCCATGATCAGCCTAGCTAAAAGTGATACCGGATGTATGGTATGTTTAGAGTTATTACACATATTACATAAGTTAAAAAGTATGTGGAACGATAAAAAAATAAAAATAAATAAATAACTTAAAAATCAAGAGCATAACCATACTTTTCCAATACAACCCAACTTGCATAAAATTTATTGGCTTCTTCAGCAACCGGTCCGCACGATGAATCAGAAAAAATATTTATTTTAACATTTAGTTGTAATAACATAGATGATTAACTTATAAACCGAAAAGAAAATTAAATATTAAGAAATGAGTAACTCCAAACCTTATTCGGATCATATACGTCGTGAAGCTGAATGATCATTTGTGAGCAAGAATCCGTAATCTTAGTTTTTTGGTCCACAGTTGTTCCTAAAAGAGACTTCCTGTGGCCATTCTCGATATGGTTCATGTACTCAGTAGGGGTTGTTATGCCAATACACTTTACCGGTTTGAAACAGTCAGTTTGGGATAAAGAATTCCAAAAGAAAAAGTATTTACGTATATCTTTACCTTTACACAACTGAAATTATGGGTTGCAATTTTGGCCCGTTTATGTGGAAAATGTAATCTAAAAAAGGTAGTTATGTTCTTTAAGTTGTATATAAGAGGCATACAAATTGGAAACATTGCTAACACGACTTCTACTTTCGACATTCACAAAATATAGCCAGTTATCAACTAAATATCTTTTGCCACTGTTATCAAAATGTATAGTCATTTACGTAGCCTACTAAACTTAGAGAAGAACAAAGAAACCCCTGATGTCTTGTGTTGACGACCGACAATATATGGATTTGTGGTAACTGTAGTGGCTGCTCCGAATAGGATCCGGCTGCCTTTGTACTTCTCTCGGTTTGTAGATTAACAAAAGGCATAAGTACACTCCTTGTCGCGAGTCCTCCTATAACAAAAAGCATAAGCACAAATATAGGAGTCATTACACCAAAGGGTATTATTAGCAAAAAAATGTAAACTTGGATGGGTCACACTGATTGATCGATACACTATTTATCCATTAAGTTAAAAACTAAATACATATTGTATTTATAATTTTATATTGTATGATTACAAAACTTAATAACTTATACAGGCTTAAAAGGGTTCGATGCACAAAAACACAATTGTTCATTTCTCTTGTTTAGTCATTATACTTTTGCTATTTGATGATGATTAACAAAAGAGTAGGAATTTAATAGCGTATTTTCTTAAAGATAATTGTGTATCACTATAAAAGAAAAAAGAAATCCTAACTTGGATCTACACTCACAAACACTCCTAGAAACAGCTTATTAAGACGCAATAAATGGATAATTACTTTTAATAAGCAATCATAGACACATGTTTTCTATAAAACATTTCAAATTTTTATAAAAGTTGACACTGAGCATAAAATAAATTTTTAGTGATAGTACGATGTGTGAAATAAAAATGACCTCAAATGAAGGAAAACTACATACCCGAGATGTGTTCACTATTTTGAAGACGCATCCAAGTTTACATTTTTATCCATACACTATCTATCCATTAAGTTAAAGACTACATATTGTATTATACCTGAGATATGTTCGCTATGGTGAGGAATAAACCAACTATAAACGGGTCATATATTTGATTCCCTTTATATATTTTTTGGCATACTAAAATGCACTACCAGTTAGTTAAATTAAACTAATGAGAAACATGGAAAAAGTTTAAAGCTTACGGTAAGAGACTTTGATCACATGTACAGTGATAACCACATATCTTAAATATTTGATATAGCATAATTTACAAGTATAAGAAACATGAAAATATCCCTCGAGGCAAAATACACTCCAGATAGTACTTTGAGCAGCATTTTGAATCAGAATAAAATCTAAGAGTTTTGCTCGTCTTTTTGCATAACAGTTACTGATGCATATAATAATCAAATAAAAGATAGTTAATATCTAGGGATGGCGTTGGGGATATTGCAGATTTGCAGGAGTTCTTGTCATATGGGGATGTCGTTGATGACAGTAAGGGTGATGATGATGATAGTGATCCAGTAGCGGTTTGTTGCCGTCAGTAGGACCAACAACAGGACCTATATACAGATATCTTTATGAGAAAACAACACAGTCGCTCATAGTAAAACTCTCCGTTAAAAACATAAAGTTTACTTTATGTTGATAGCTGCAAAGTAAAAGCACAAACAATCTAATTGCTGTATTTTACTCAGAATGGGAATAACTACATATACACGATTATAAACTGAAATGACCCATTAACTCTAAATGGATAATTTCAGACGTCAAGCATACCTTAGAGTCTGAAGTAGTTGTGGTTTGAAAATAAGGCATGTTTTTGTTTACCTACATAGTTATCCTTAAACATTCTAGGAGTCACTGGCGTAGCACGCATATTATCCCACCCAAAACCCCTTACAGAAATAACCTGGAAACTCCATTATTTCTGCTACTTTGTAGTAAAAATGGCTTTGGCAACCACCATTTTTGAACTATGTATTAGAACCCCTATTACGGCATTAGCAGTATTTTATTATGAATGAAAACCTTTTATTAATATGAATATTATCTATTTATGCTGTAGCTTGACTATTAAATTTTAAGCATCTCCAAAACACACATTATTTCTGCATTATGTCAGTACCGGAATAGCCTGGGCCAAACACACCTTATCCTTATTATTGTAACAAACTGATTCAAATAAATGAGCTGGTTTAAATATTACGGGGCAATTAATGAGTAAAATAATATCTAATGGTTATTGAGGGGGGAAAAGAGGAGTTACAGATTAATTGTTTGATGACAGTATTGGAGATCACGACTGCAACTGAATGCATCCCTGATATTAGGAAGGCGATGTTTAAGAGTAATTCCCCTGCTGCAAAAGTGATAATGAAACAACTTATTAGAATGGTTAATCAATCTAATAATCTTGTGATTAAGATTCCACTGCAAATATAGGAGTAAAAGCAACTACCAGACATGGCTGCAACTACAACTCGGGTTAGGCTGCCCTGCTAAGATCCTGGCATTGCTAAATTACGCTCATAAAATATATAATTGTAGATAATTATCATAATTGCCTTTCTTATATACCCTTATTGATCAGATACATATTCTAGAGGATCTGACAAATGGGATATATAAACCAACCACGAATAAGGCCAACGCTAAATTAACAGATAAGACAATAAAATGAATCACACATGTATCTATAAACTATACCCTCTACACTTCTACAGTTCATTACATATAGAACACCATAAATCATTACTCCACTAGAATAGTGCCGAAGACCTGAGTGAAATACTATCAATGATAGCAGTAGGCTTCGAAGAGTGCCGATGCACGTCGTCCTTCAAGATTCGCTTGCTGAAACGCCAATTCACTTTCCAAATGTCCTTGACCATAAAGGAGTAAACAATATAGCCATTTTAAAACTTCGAGACTAATATCTGACAATCCAACAATATAGCCATTTTAAAAATGGAATTGACTCGAGTTTGTTAATGATCGATCCCGAGTCGAGCTACAAAAATCCTAGCTTGAACGCAATCCCAAACACCACTAAATAATTACATAATTTTGACCCAAACCCATTTTGACTTGTCACTCAACCCGTTCATGTTGGCACCTCTTCTTACAATGATCAAAATGAAGTGGTTTCAATTTTAGTTTTTTATACTAGTAAATGGGTCAGATTTGGGTTGTATTCAGACTCAAGTAGATAGGTTAGTTTAAATATCGCATATCTAGAATAAGAACAATAGTAAGGACAAACCCATGGTTTGTGCCCACTGCTGCATGAACCTCTACTGAACCAAATTTCTGGAAGTAACATCAATGGGTCAAAATGTGAAACTGATCAAAATGATAAGCCACAATATTTCTGAATTTCAAATTCCATCAAATAGGTTAAATGGGCTACATTTAAAGACTTTTTCCAAATGCACTCTTTTCTGTACTGCAAGCCTACCCTTCATTTTGCAGATGCTGATTTGCACTTCATGGCTAAAATAATTCGCCACTTTAGTCTTGTGGTGCATCTATTCTGTATTGCCTTTATAGAAGCTACGCTAGCGGGATTGTCTGCTCTATTTGCCCCTGTAACTGCCCTGTTAACTTCAGCAACAACTTTAGCTACATATGCTTTCTCAGCTATTAGAGCTTCCTGATACACCAATACAGACTGCGTGATTAGTTACCACTACTAATGTCTTTACCTTCCCTTTTTGTATCTCATAACAACTAATTTGTTCATTATCATTAAATATTTATTTAAGTTTTTCTTTAATATATGGCATAAAAATAACCTGAAGTAAACTCATGATTTATCATGTTCAAAAAAAAAAAGAAAAAAAAACTCATGATTTATTGGTACCAAAAAAAAGAGCGGTTGAAAATTATAGATTAATGCAAACTCGCCTATTTTCGATAGCCTCCTCTTTATTGCTACCATCCAAATTTGTCGTGACATCTCAAATCCAAGGAAGTTGCCAATAAGGGGTCACTAACCGGCAACGAAAATCTCTAAAACTTGAAATTATGTGTTTAAATACATAAAGGGGTCAAACTATACAGATACTACAAATATCAAAAGTCTATGCAGTACAAAAAAATTAGTACATTACATATTTAAAAAACATAATTACAAAATGATTGATTCTTTGTTGAAAAAATGGAACCAAGTTAATGTTCTGCAAATTCTTTGTTTTGATTTGATAAATGAATTAATTTAATTTTAAAGAGTTGCTTATATTACCATCTCCATTTTGTTGGTTATTATGTGTTTGAGTGTTCCCAGAACAGGGTAAAGATAATCAATGAGTACCGGATATTCATTTGAAATCGTGTTATCACTTTCCAATAGAAACTATTCGACCCTATGCCTGGGTTACACGAATATCTCTATGGGATAAGACCAAGTGATGTTCTTGTTTTAGGCTTAAATCAAGAACAGAATCGTGTTCAAGTGTTTAGGGTTTGTGTTGATATCGTATCTCAAGCAGATGTATTATGACCTCTATTTATAATAGAGAATACTCAAACCTTAGCCCATGAAATTATGTATAATTAACGGCCCGTTAATTATATCATAATACTTTCCATAATAGTAGGAATCAGTGGTTATGAGTGGAAACAATAATACTAGCAGTGGTAATGTTAACACCATCAGTGGTAATAATAACACTAGCAGTGGAAACTAGCAGTAGAATCCACTGTCAGTAGAATCACACTATCAGCATAAACAGATTCATGCTATCAGTAGAAACAGATTCATGCTATTAGCAGAGTCAATACATAACCACTATTGAGTCAGGGGATTCAGTGACCAAATGGGTGTACACTCCGTACCTCCAAACCCATTACCAGGTGTGAATTAATCCCTCAAGTGCACTAAATTTTCCAACAATCCTCCCCAAATTTAGTTCACTTCCTTTGCATGAAAAATAAACACAAAACATAATATATGCATAAATGAAAATATCTTGAAGATTGAATTCTCATCTTAGTACATTACACGTTCAAATATTCGAGAATCAGGGTGTTCTAAGAATTGAACCCTTCAACCCATTTGAATACCTGAAGATAAAATACACATACATTTTCAAACACTTAAATAAACCTGACACTATACAAGCCATGTGTCCATATCCAATTCATAAATGTTGTAAAAGCTAAAAATCCAAAGCTTTCTGAAGCGGCAAAACTTCAACATTTACATAGTTGGTTCCTCTTTATTCATGCTTCTGATTAGCACTTTTTCAAAGAAAATAACCATTGAGAAGTAAAGACTTCATCCTCTTTATCCAACAGGTTTTGAGCACAACCTTGGGATGTAATATAAAACATGTGCTCCAGTCCACTAAATGTTCAGCTTTCCACATTGAACTCAGCTCCCAAGTTTCCTCAGGAGGGAGTTGGATGTCTTAGCATTCAGTGACTAAGTTGGACTTCAAACCCATCCCTTTTGCAGACTTCAAAACCAAGTCTCTAGCTAAACCCTTCGTCAAGTGATCAGCTAAGTTTTGTTGAAATTTAACAAACTCTATAGATACCACCCCATTCATGATAAGTTCACGAATCATGCTATGCTTGACACCTAAGTGTCTAGACTTCCCATTGTACATCTGGCTATAAGCCTTTGCCAATGTAGCAGCACTATCACAATGGATAGAAATAGGTGCTATAGGTTTAGGCCACAATGGAATCTCAAGAAGCAAGTTTTTCAACCATTCAGCTTCTTTGCCAGCAGCTGCTAAAGCCACAAATTCAGATTCCATGGTTGAACTGGTGATGCAAGTTTTTCAAGAAATTGCACCTCCACCAAGTAGGAATACCCAGCCACTAGTAGACAAATTGTCTTCAGTGTTACTGATCCAACTTGTATCAATGTATCCTTCTAATACAGAAGGATAACCAGTATATGCGAGACTATAATCTATAGTTCTCTTCAAATACTTAAAAACCCTCTAAATTGCTTGCCAGTGATGAGCACTAGGATTACTAGTATACCTGCTCAGTTGACCCACTGCAAAAGCAATATCAGGTCTTGTACAAGTCATGGCATATATCAAATAGCCAATCACCCTAGAATAGTTAAGTTGAGATACAGCTTTACCAGTATTAGGCATTAGCTTCTCACTTGTATCCATAGGAGTACTCACTGGAGTACACTCAAAGTAATTAAATTTCTTCAACACCTTCTCAATGTAATGAGACTGAGAGATAGAAATTTTGTTACTTTCATGTTTAATTCTAATGCCAAGGATAACATCAGCCTCCCCCATATCCTTCATGGAGAACTTTGATGACAAAAATGCCTTTGTAAGGTTAACTTGATTTTGGTCAGTGCCAAAGATCAACATGTCATCAACATATAGACAAATGATGACTCCTTTACCAGATTCATCAAATTTGCTATATACACGTTTGTCAGCCTCATTAAGTAAATAACCACTAGACAAAACCACTTAATCAAACTTTTGATGCCATTGCTTAGGTGCCTGTTTTAGTCCATAAAGAGATTTAATCAGTTTACACACCTTGTTTTCATTGCCAGGCATGATGAAGCCTTGAGGTTGGTTCATATAAACCTCCTCATCTAAGTCACCATTCAAGAAAGCTGTCTTCACATCCATCTGATGAATAATCAAATTGTGAATTGATGCCAAAGCAGTCAGCAATCTTATGGTACTGATACGAGCCACAGGAGCATAAGTATCAAAATAGTCTATTCCTGACTTTTGTTTAAAGCCATGAATAACTAGTCTTGCCTTGAACTTTTCAACAGTTCCATCTACCTTCATTTTCTTTTTGAAAATCCATTTGCTACCTAGAGGTTTGCAACCAAGTGGTAGATCAGTCAACACATAAGTGTTGTTGCCCATGATGGAATCCATCTCATCATTAATTGCTTCTTTCCAGAAAGCAACATCATAGGACTTCATTGCTTCTTCAAATGTTTTGGGATCACCCTCAACAATGAAGCAATAGGAGTATTGGTCAGAGACCTCATCCCTTGTTCCTTCAATTAAATACAATTGAAACTCAGGTCCAAATGACTTTGGTGTCCTGACCCTTTTACTCCTTCTGAGCTCAGGTTCAGGTTGTTGTTCCACAACCTCATCAGGGATCTCTGAACCGCCAGTATCATCAATTCCATTTGAAATCCTCTGATTTGGTCTAAGGACTGATGAAAATCTATTCTCATCAAATAATGCATCCCTTGATTCAATTATTGAGTTAATTGAAACAGATTCATTAGGTTCAATAACATAGAACCTATATGCCTTGGAATGCTCAGCATATCCAACAAAGATGCATTCAATGCCTCTTTCACCCAAAGTTTTCTGCTTTGGATCAGGGAGTCTTACAACAGCCCTACAACCCCAAACCCTGAAATAATTCAGGTTGGGTTTCTTTTTAGTCCAGAGTTCATAAGGGGTAACCTTGTTCTTTTTATTGGGAACTCTATTTAACAAATAGCAAGCTGTTAACATAGCTTCACCCCAGAACCCTTGACTCAGCCCTGAATAGGACAACATGGAATTAACCATCTCCTTTAGCACCCTGTTTTTCCTTTCAGAAATACCATTTTGCTGAGGAGTATAAGGGGCAGTCGTTTCATGGATTATACCAACAGACTGAAAATACAGAGTATCCATGTACTCACCTCCCCTATCAATCCTGAATCTTTTGATTAGAGACCCTTGTTGCAATTCAACTTCAGTTTTAAATACTTTAAATTTATCTAATGCTTCATCCTTAGTATGTAACAAATAAACATAATAAAACCTATAAGCATCATCAATAAAAGTCACAAAGTATTTCTTGTTCCCCAAAGAGGGAGTAGCATGAAGATCAAATAGGTCACTATGAATCAGCTCCAAAACTTTAGTTCCAAGTTTTACACTTTGAAATGGTTTCTTAGTAATTTTGGTCATCATGCAAGTTTTACACTTTTCAGTGTCCATATCAAAGGCTGGAATTAACCCATCCCTAGACATATCTCGCATTATTTTAAAGTGTACATGGCCAAGTCTTGCATGCCATATGGTTGAATTATTGAGTTTAGAGGTTGATATAAAAGCAGAATTACCAATATCATTAACAATATTAAGCCTGAACATTTGATTACACAAGTAGCCAAAACCAATAAACACACCATGTTTAGATAAAACAAACTTAATAGATTCAATCACTTGTTTATAACCACAATTATTCAAAACACTACTAGAAACCAAGTTCTTTCTAATATCAGGAACATGTAAAACATTAAACAAAGAAATAATCTTTCCAGAACTAAACTTCAAATCAACACATCCTTTTCCATGCACCAGGGCAGTTGACTCGTTTCCCATATGAAGAATAGAACCATCATTCATTGACTCATAGGTCTTGAAACAGCTTCTATCTTTACCACATAAATTGTTGCACCAGAGTTAACCCACCAAGCAACATCATCATCCTGCACAAAATATATTTCAGATATATATGTAACATAATAAATCTCAAAAGACTTATTAAATATATTCTGACCTTTCAGAGAATTGGTGTTACCATTCCCTCCACTTGTACTTGATCCATTGGTTTTATTGCCAATCTTAACACCTTTACAATCCTTCCTGAAGTGTCAAGTTTTACCACACTTCCAACAAGTTACTTTTGGTTTCTTGTTAAGATCAGATTTGGTGTTATCCTGATGCTTACGCTTACCCTTGTTGTCATTGTACCTGGAGGAGTTGTTATACTCCACCATATTGACAACTAATGGACCAGTAGCATTGCTACTCTTTGGCTTGTCAATGTCTTGTGCTTTGAGTGAATCCTCAATGCGCAAGTCACTGCCCAACTCAACAAGAGTTAATTCCTCCTTCTTATGTTTCAGCATATGCTTAAAATCTTTCCAAGAAGGAGGTAATTTATCAATGATACAAGAGACTGAAATAGCCTCATCCATGTTCATCTTGTGTTGTGTGAATCGACCAAGTATACTAAGAAGTTCATTGTATTGTTCCTTGACAGGTCTAGAATCAACCATTTTGTAATTGTTAAAATTACTTACAAGGAACTTCTTACTTGATGCATCCTCAGCCATATATTTAGCTTCCAAGGAATCCCATAGTTCTTGAGAAGTTTCAACATTCTAGTAAATATCAAATAGAGAATCATACATACCATTGAGAATTAAACCCTTGCAGACATAATCATCATTCTCCTATTTGCTTCTTGCCCTCATCTGTTCCATAGTAGCATATTCTCCATAATCTTCTGGAATCTCAGTTGTCAGAACATAAACCACATTCATACTTGACAACAAGAAGTGCATCTTCTTTTGCCATCTTCTGAAATCAAAACCTTCAAACTTTTCCAACTTGGAAAAGTTAGCAGCCATTTGTCTCATAGCAGCAGCCATTGATTATCACTAATAGTTTCTATTGATTGTTGGTTATTATGTGTTTGAGTGTTCCCAGAACAGGGTAAAGATAACCAATGAGTACCGGATATTCACTTGAAATCGTGTTATCACTTTCCAATAGAAACTATTCGACCCTATGCCTGGGTTACACGAATATCTCTATGGGATAAGACCAAGTTATGTTCTTGTTTTAGGCACAAATCAAGAACAGAATCGTGTTCAAGTGTTTAGCGTTTATGTTGATATCGTATCTCATGCAGATGTATTATGACCTCTATTTAGAATAGAGAATTCTCAAACCCTAGCCCATGGAATTATGTATAATTAACGGCCCATTAATTATATCATAATACTTTCCATAATAGTAGGAATCAGTGGTTATCAGTGGAAACAATAACACTAGCAGTGGTAATGTTAACACCATCAGTGGTAATAATAATACTAGTAGTGGAAACTAGCAACAAAATCCACTGTCAGTGGAATCACACTATCAACATAAATAGATTCATGCTATCAGTAGAAACAGATTCATGCTATCAGCAGAATCAATACATAACCACTATTGAGTCAGGGGATTCAGTGACCAAATGGGTGTACACTCCGTACCTCCAAACCCATTACCAGGTGTAAATTAATCCCTCGAGTGCACTAAATTTTCCAACACATTTTGGATGAGTTACCTAGAAATTGCAGGGTTCCCCGATGCAAAATCCATAAGTCTTTCCGCTAGCGTCTCCAAAAATATTCTCTTGGATCCAAAGCTTCTTGAATCTAAACATACCGAGATAAAGGCAAAACTAAGGTATTCCAAACACCCCTTAACCACCTAATGACTTATTAGCATTCTTAACTACTTCCTAATCTAACTTTTTCCAACAAATATTTGTTCATTAGCACTTCAGGTGCAATGTTGACCCGTTTATTCATCAACGGGATGGTTCGGGTCAAATTTTATTTTCGTCAAGTAAAATGATTTAAATCATAGGCTTTATTGTAAATAAAATACATGTTGAACGGCTGAAAGTTTCCTAAAATGTGTGTGTGAGCTAAACGCTAATATTTCATATTGACAAATATTACATATGTACACTAAGAACACCTACCTTATTGCCGAAGAGATAACCAAACCAATTGGCATACATAGAAGACGATTGCATGTTTGAGTATACATACCATGACTTTGTTGGTGCTCACAATGTGTATCAAAACTATTTTCAATCATCCAGGAGTTAGAAAAGTAAGATGGAGATCTAATCAAGAACATAAACAATGATATATACTAACCTCAATACAGATTGCATGATTAGTTATCAAAGTTTTTTTTCACACTCGTCTCTAATGATTCATAATCAGATTTAGTGATCCAACATGTCGATTTCAATTTCATTTACTACAAAAAGTGTGATGAGATAAAAAAAAAAAAAAAAAAAAAAAAACAACAACCCTAATGAAAAAAGGATTCTTGTTAACACAAATCAGCAGTCAATTTCTTTGTAGCAGCAATAATGAGCAAATGCTTAATAGCATAGTATAATATACTACAGTAAAATTAGAAGCCAAAATCTACCTTGGATAAAGCCTCTTGATGTCTTCCAAATTTTGATGTGGCTTTAACATTACCAGGCGTACATACCTGTATAAAAAGATACAATGCATCAATACAATATTAAACTTATATTTAAAGAGATCAAGAACATATGAACATGCCTGGAAACGATATCACCAATTAGATATGTGCTGTACCGAAACTGAATGCAATTATAACATATATCATTGATGATATCATATTCAGAATCCATTATGATATACCTTCAGACAGTGTCCATAATTTGAATTCACATGCCTGTACTTCCAGCTGTCACCATGTACTTATCTGGATGATGAATGATATCAGGGTAGTCAACACAAGCTTCTTTCTAATGGTGAAACACTTCCTTTTTCCTGGAAAAATATATTTTAGTGAACATCTGACAAAACACTGATTAAAAAAATCATACAGATATCAGATTAATTCAAACTAATAGTAAATCATACCCACGGAATTGCCTATGCTTGAGCTTTGAAGACTCGTAAAACTGAACTATATGCTTCTTGATCCAGTTGGTGAATTTGGGGATTCCATATCAGTGTCCCCACGCATTCTAGGATACTTTACAGACAATCACTCATAGTGACATAAAAAAACAGTTATGCACTTGACATGTCAACTTCGTCATCTAACTTGTATTTGTGAGAATCACTGGAAGTATCGTCAGCTCCATCTCCAACATTATTCAGTAACAGGAAACGGTAAAGTCCAAATTCTTTGGCCCATATGTCACGTTAAAAAAATGGGTTTTGGAAAAGAACATGTAGAAAGCCGTTCTTACGTTAGCAATCGAAAAAGAACATTACATGACATATGATAATGCGAATGTAACTGCTAGATAATATCGTAGTTGCTTAATTTGGATTGGAGATTGAATATGATCCAAGATGGCTGTGGAAACAAATTAGGATTTTGAAGAATGGATGAAACTCATACGTATGGCATCCGTAATGTTTAAATTCTATTTTTGTATGTTTTTTTTTAAATACGGTTTAAATTCTTTTCTAAACATTATAATTTTGGGTTTGGAGTATGTAACACAAAAATTAAGTTGGTCTGGTGGTAAAATTAGTTACAAACATAAGACCAAGAAGGTCTTGAGTTGGAATCCATGCACATGTTTTTTGTAAAAAAAATTAAAAACCCGGATTCTAGAAAAAATATTGCTTAGGTAAAAAAAAAATTAAAAAACCGGATTCTATAAAAAAAAATGCTTAGGTGGACAAAATATGATGACATAGACTAAATGGCTGCTAAGGTGGCAACAAAAGTTTCTTGCATGGCCAGAATGTGATGACATGGCAGCTAATGACAATTACATTGCAATGAGGTGGCGTTTATATATATATATATATATATATATATATATATATATATATATATATATATATATATATATATATATATATATATATATATATATATATATATATATATATATATATTAAAATCATAAAAGATTAAATAGAAAACATGGCATAAGAGTTATTAGATATATTTAAAATCCAAGGGTTCACCATAATAGAGCATAAAAGTATTTCATAGCATAAAATTAAAACCACAAAAGCTTGAAAAAAACATAACAGAAAACAAACGGAATTTAATTGTAATCCACGGGTTCAACATCTGAACCAACATAGTCTAAAGCATTCACTTCTTCATCCAAGTTACCACCCAAACCAAGATATTCTTCTTCAATACTAATCTTATCATCATCATCTCTATAGCGCTCCATTTTACTTCTTGTACTTGGTCAGGTGTTTTAATTTCCTCCCATCGCTTCTCTCACATCTGACCAAAGAAGACCATCACCTGCATCCACTAAGTCTTGAAGCTCATTCTCCGTTGGTATCACCCACTCATCGTTTTCCTCTACGTCTCTCAACAAGATAGGGTCTAAAGACTTGTTGGTTTTTATAGACTCAAATCGCCTTCTTAGACTAGTGTTGTATTGGATGAATACAAGGTCATTGAGCTTTTGATGCAAAAGATGCTTCCTTTTCTTCGAGTGTAAATGGTCAAATGTACTCCAATTGCATTCCCAAGGTGAAACACTACAAGTTTGACTAGGGACTGTGATAGCAAATTTTGTTCTAGTCCTTTTAGCGGAATCAGATCCAAATTAGCCCCGAGAATCAATGTACATATTCAACTCTCCCCTCACAGTATCATTTTCTTCTGGATTGGGTACAAGTTTGCCGATGGCAGCATAAAGACTTGTTGTAAGCTCACTATTGGCATCAAGGTTTAAATTTTCTCTATGATAAACAACGGGGTTATGGCAACATCCAACTACACGTTAAAAAATGAAAGTTTTACATCAGAAAGTTTAAAACATCATCAGAACGTTCAAACATCAGAAAGTTTCAAAGTTCAAACATAAAGTTTCAAAGTTCAAACATCAGAAGGTTTTAATAATAGAAAGTTTCAAAGTTCAAACATCAGAAAGTTTCAAACATAAAGTTTCAAATTAATACCAGCATGTAAAGGATGATGGAGTTGGTCGGTCCACCTTGTCTGAATCATAGACAAAACTCTACTAACTACTCTTTCGTTCGAC
Source organism: Artemisia argyi (assembly GCA_030686995.1). Classification (NCBI taxonomy): domain Eukaryota; kingdom Viridiplantae; phylum Streptophyta; class Magnoliopsida; order Asterales; family Asteraceae; genus Artemisia; species Artemisia argyi. Next base: position 125,797,828 of record CM060689.1, read on the forward strand.
CCATCTTGTTATTTGCTCTTTGGCTCTACTCATCGCATCATAGATATAACCCATGAACGACTTCTCTTCCGTATCAATCAACTAAACCACATCCACCAAGGGAGCGAGTACTTGACAAGCTAGATGATGAGGTGAAAAATGAACCGTTTTTAGGGGTCATTTAAGCCCGGAATTGAATTTATTTGATCAAATATTGCCCTAAATCGTTCCTTTTGTGATTTTAGGTACTTTGGGAGTGAATTCTGGAAAAGGAAGCATTTTGGACGTTTTTGGAGCATAAAAGTGAAGAAAACGGCAAAGACTTAATTTTCCATGCTGAGAACAGTACCTGACGGCGTCAAGAAGGAAATTGTGACGGCGTCAGGAGTAAAATCCATGACGACCCAGTGAAAACCTGAAGGCGTCAAGAGAAGGGCGTCAACAGTTAAATTGGTGACGGCCCGAAGATGGAATACACGTGACGGCGTCAAACCTAGATCTAGGTAGTCCGAGGAGTTTATTGGCAGCGAGATGACGGCGTCAGACATTTACTCTTGACGCCGTCACCTCACAAAATCTATATATACTTTTCTATTTTTCATTCATAGGAGAGGAACTTGTGTGGAGAATACTAGGGTCGAACCTAATAAACCCTAGGTCGTTTGTAACAGTATTTTCAAGGGTTTTCACCCCTTGAAACCTTTCATGTTCAATTAAGATAAGTCCTCTTTCAATTCAATCAATATGTCTATGTGTTGTTTGAATATATCTTATGCTTGTCTTGATTATAACATGCTAGGCTAGATCTCTCATCTGTTTGCTTAGATGTAATGAAACCTAGATGTTAACTATATGTTGATTGCTTGTTTATAGTTGTAATGGATGAATGATTTCAATGTTAGGCTTAAGAAAACTGGCAGATCTCCATTGTGTAACTTGCTTGAACGTCTTAAGAAACATGAACCGATGTGTACTAGGTTTTTATGATTGTATTTAATGCATAAGCAAATTCTAGTGATCCCATGTTAGGAGCTTCATAGCCGGCTCGACATAGGAGTGAAGTAGGCGCTTATACGATTGGGGAAGTAAGTACGCCACCCCATGAATGGTATTAAGGAATACAATCCGTCATCCACGCAACTGTAATGATGCGTGGGAATCGCAACAGGCTTTACCTCTCGAGGGATCTCGAGAAACTTACAACCCCCACCAGGCAGTGTACCTGATCGTTGTAGTATAGTATAGTGACAAGTACCGGGGGATTGATCGTTCAGCTTAGGAACAGTGTCGCTAGGATTAGAAAGCCTAAATACTAGTTCTAAAGGTGAGGGATGGTTATTTTTGTATTTTTATATTTTTTAGAAAGCAATTAAAATCTCGGGTTTGAAGGATTTGGGCGGAATTAGTTGCTATTCAACTAACCCAATACTAAGATGCAATCAAAATAAAATACTAAAAATGAAAATAAGCTAAATTATACTAAAGTTGTGAGCAGTAATTGGAGAAAATGTGTTTACTTAGATTTCACTACTCCCTAGACATCTTTTACACGTTAATTACTTGTTATAATTGCATGAATGACGGATCGTATTCCTTAATAACATTCATGGGGTGGCACACATAACTCCCCAATTCTATGAGCTCTTATCTCCTCCTACACCATGCCCAGTACAACTATAGGGATTGTAAACAGTGGCTCATGCATTAAATACAACCAATAAAGACCTAGTGCGCCTCGGTTCATATTTCTTAAGACGTTCAAGCATGTTACCATTTGGAGATCTGCCAGTTTTCTTAAGCCTAACATATAAATCATTCATCCAAGACAAGAATAAACAAGTAATCAACACATAATCAATATCTAGGTTTCATTAGATCTAAGCAAACACAAGATAGATCTAGCCTAGCATGATAGAATTAAGACAAGAACAAGATATAGACAACCAACACATAGACATATTGATTGAATTAGAAGAACACTTATCTTGATTAATCATGCAAGGTATCAAGGGGTTGGAACCCTTGAAAAACCTGTAAAGTTACACCAAAATCGTACTTAGCGTTTCTCCCCAAAACTTCTCTCTTAATGTGTGAAAATTAGAAAACTATATATAGAAAAATAGGTATGACGGCGTCAAGACAAACAATGTGACGCCGTCACCTCGCCGCCAAAACTCTCCTCGGACTGCCTAGATCCACTTCTGACGCCGTCAAGACTTAAGTACTTCCAGGCCGTCATGACTCTTTTACTCTTGACGCCCTTCCTATGTGACGCCGTCAAATCTGTTCTGGGTCGTCATGGAAATTCATGAAATTTGCACTTGACGCCGTCACCTACTGTTCCCAGCTTGGAAAATTAAGACTTTGGCGTTTTCTTCACTTTTATGCTCCAAAAACGTCCGAATTGCTTCCTTTTCCAGATTTCTCTCCCAAAGTACCTAAAATCACAAAAGGAACGATTTAGGGCAATATTTGATCAAATAAAGTCAATTCCGGGCTTAAATGACCCCCCAAAAGTGGTTCATTTTTCGCCTCATCATATACCCTTACACTTGAGATTTGCTTGTCCTCAAGCAAATGCGCTTTTATTCTACTCAAAAGACAAGTTAGGGGTCATTTAACACTAATATAAAAGTAATTACAACAAATAATCGTTCCACTAAAGACCAATAGACAAGCACGGAGGTCATACACAAGCACCTCACAAATAGTGTTTAGATACTCACATCTCTCGGGTGTAATAAAGTGTAACTTACAATATGGAAACGGAAGATATCTCTCACTACCTGTCATAGCAAAATAGATTACATAGGCTTGGGAAAGGATCAAACCTCCACCACATGGCGTAAGCACCTAGGATAAACTATCAAAGAGGTCTTTTAAAGGGTTGTAACGTTAGGTATAGGGATATGAAATACATGGTTTTGTTGGATAAAGGAGGTTTTACTGGTGGCGAGTTAACAATCTTGGTCAATTACATGTACAATATGGCGTTGCTAAGCCAAGACTAGACTCGACTTAAACTAATAAATGAAAAATAACAAAAATATAAAATGAACATAGAATAAAACGGGATGGTAGTCCGTATGTTTTTTTCTCTTTTCCTTTTTCTATTTTTTTTTTCTTTTTCTTGATTTTTTCGATTTTTTTTTTTTTTTTTTTTTTTTTTTTTTGCATACACTCTTACCCTACCATCCAAAATAATACATCATAGGGAATGAACATTTCCCTTACACTTGAACTTTTACATACTTTACATTTAAACTAATCTAATGACTCGAATTAAGAAAATCAAAACACTTGGAGCACTTTTAAGATTAACGTACATATGGGGGTAATAAATGATGTTCTTCCCTATTACTCCATAAAATAAGTACTTACCCATGAGTCCCAATCATCCCAAAACAATATGTACAAGGATATGACTCGACTTAGCAACCATGTAATCAATTAGAAAGTTAACTTAGGGTTTAACAAATAACAATAATGCACTAAACATGAGCGCATACACGGAAGGCTAAGGCGATTTGGTTGTACATTTAAGTGGGGTGTAACAAATTCTTCCTTTAAGTAAAATGCTTAAAGTTAGAAACGAAAAGATAGGCTCGGAGGGGTGTACTAGGGGTTTCGTGTACTAAAAATGAGTACAACGCTAAGGGTGTGGGAAAAATTAGTTGACTTAACTAGCCAAGTAATATGACTTAAATGGTCAAGTAATTATGATACGGGTTTAACACAAGGGTGATCCTAATGCCTCTTATCATGTAGTAAATCCTACCACACGAATGTAGTCTCACTAGCGGTCTCGGGATGCATCACTAACGCAAGTTCTAGAATCTAAATGCTACCGGTACACTCATAAGCACTAATAATAAATGCTTTTCCTATCAAATCTAAAGGCGAACCTCACATATTTGGGTGGAAAATTTTTCTGAATATACGGTTATGTGCTAGTCATACAATCTCCTATCCATGAGACGCTTGCTATGGCTAAAGTTTCACTCTTAAATGTTGTAAAAAAATTTAAATTTGGCGCTAAAATTGCACTAACAAGTATTTCTCATAGTTTTATTACACATCTACCATCAAACAAAGCAAACTCAAGCGAAAGTGCATATGTAAGGTATCATCTTTTTACCCTCCCCTTACACTTAAGATGAACATTGTCCCCAATGTTCAAGTAAAGAATGTAAAAGTGAAAAAGTAAAGAGAATGAAATCAAATACTCCCCTGATTCGCTTGGTATGGATAATAGGGTGGCTAGGTTAAATCTTCCTCCAAGAAAATGAACAATCAAAGCTTCCCTTCCAGAATGCAAATCATCTTCTTGTCATACATAACCTGTAAAACCTGAAAAAATAGACAAGACAACCTCGCGTAAAATCGGCGGCATTCTATATAAGTTACTAAACCTAGAAAACAAGATAAGATATAATGCTTGGGGAATGAAGTTTGCAGATCTCCTGAAGATTATAAAACTTAATAATTCACAAAAACCATAAGACTCCGGTAGAAAAACAAAACCGGTAAAATTTCCAGATTTTTAACTCCTGACGCCGTCAAGAGTAAACTCCTGACGCCGTCAGAATTGACCTGCAGAAATTCTTATGTTAAGTTTCCGGAAAATTTCTGGAAAAACTTGGTCCTACTTCCTGGAAAATCCTGCAAAACTTCATTATGACTCAATACAAGCATTTGACTCTAACAAATACGAATACACATGTTCATTTAATATTGTGGAGAATCATGATCGGTTGTTTCTTAAAAACATATTTGGGGTTTCCCCTTACACTTATCTTTTACAAAAATACTTTTAGGTGGAGTTAAGACTAGGCCAAAACAACAAAATAAAGTATTTCCACTATTTAGTTTAAAAACATGATCAACCAACAATAAAAACAAAACATGCATACGGAAGTAAATAACAATCAAACAAATAAAATCACACAAAACATGGGTTGCCTCCCAAGAAGCGCTTTTCTTTATTTACGAGTCTTGTAGCTAGACTCAAGGTCATGGGTTACTACGTGATCTCATCATTGGTTTCACTCTCTAGGTCGTCTTCTAAACCAGTTTGGTATTCCGGACCTAGTTGCAAGCACTCTTTGTAGAAACCAAGCATCCTATTTCTCACATACTCTACTCCTCTACATCTATCCTCCTCATTCCTATAATAAGCCGCTTGCTTGTGTTCCTTTTCAAAATTAGAGAGAAGGCGGTATTGCTCAATCTTGTAGGGCATTTGATAAGCAACCTCATCATTCTCTTCCTTGAATCTAACTATCCCTAAAGTTGGATCATAACTCATCCTAGTGGCCTCAACAAATGGTTTCTCAAATATTATTTGGCTTAGGCAAGCATCTATCACCGGACGAGTGTCCTCAACTATCATAAAATCGATCTCATAGGTGAGATTCCCTATAATCACATGCAATCGTTTCACTCTTCCTGCAAAATTACTTATCAGGTTCTTATTAGGCATCATCCTAAAATTAAGTTGCTTCTTCATCACCCAATTGTAATAAGTCCTAGTCATGATGCTCACGGGGGATCTAGGGTCGATGTAAGCTTTCCATATATGCATGTGCCCGATATTGCATGGGATGTTAATGTTGGAGGGGTCTCCCATTTTGATAAGGGGGTCGCCAAAGATATATGTTCTCTCGGGACTATCAAATAAATCCTTATGGTATTCCCGTTCTTCCTTGGTTGGCAACTTATCAAAGTATTCTTCTATAGGTTCTACCTCCTCTAATTCCTCTCTACTATCAATCTCAACTTCCCTATTCTCATCCTTAGTCTCGGCTTCTATCCTAACTTCATTCTTGTCACTCTCTTCTATCTCCTTATCTATTGGCTTAATGGTGACAACATTGACAAAGTGGACATGTTTGGATGATGAGGGGTCCTTAATTTGGCTTCCGTTGTTGGTGTCCCTAGTGTCCTTCCTAGGTGTGACTAATACTTGGTTGTTGAGGGCTTTCAACAAGTTGTCAATCTTGTTGGTCATATCCGTTTGTTGTTGGTTGAATTCGGTTTCAAACCTAGCTATGCGAGCCTCTTGAGATGCCATAAACTTTGACATCAATCCTTCAAGATTGTTGGTACTACCATAGTTGTTAGAAGGATTGTTGTTGAAAGTACGGTTGGATGGTGGACCGGTTGGTTGGTAACGGTTAGGCGGATTGGAGGAATTGGGTTGATTTTGTTTCCACCTAAGGTTTGGGTGATTTTTCCATGAGGGGTTGTATGAATCACCGTATGTGTTTGGCTCGGGCTTGAAAGTGTACCACTTATCTCCCGCTTCGTCGGTACGCGTGGATGCGTAGTCCGCAAAAGCTGTTCCGGGGAGTTCCACTCAATCACGAGTGTCGTGGGGACCATTACATAATTCGCATGAAGAAGTGATTTTGTTCACTTGGCTTGAAGGCTTAGGAGCTTCGTAAGATTTCATGAGAAACTTGACTTGGTCCTCAAGTTCCATGATCCTACGGTCGGGAGTGCTAGAATTGTTCGAAGGCAAAGATATTGCCTTGACCGTTTTGTTCAAGTCACGGGGGATCGTTCCAACTTTCGTTGTCATAGAGAGCAAGATCTTCTATGAGTTCCCATGATTGTTCCGCACTTAGATCACGTAGCTTACCACCGGCCGATTGGTCAATGGCTCGCCTCGTGGAGATGTCGATATGGTCATAAAAAATTTGGACCTGGAGCCAAAGATCTATGCCATGATGAGGGACTTTTTGGAGTAAGTCCTTGAAACGAGTCCATGCTTCATAAAGAGATTCATTTTGACGTTGTTGGAACATCAAGATGTCATTTCTAAGCTTAGTAGTTCTCCCCAGTGGGAAAAATTGAGCAAGGAAACAAGTGGTGAGATCATCTCATGTGGTGATGGATCCCGCGGGTAAACGCTCAAGCCATTGACTAGCTTGATCCCGTAGAGAGAATTGGAATAGGCGTAAACGGGTAGTCTCTCTAGTTTCTACACCTAGGTCTATGGAATCTACGATTTTGAGGAAGTCCTTAAGATGTTGGTTTGGATCTTCGGAACGAAGTCCATGGAATGCACATCCGCTTTGCACCAACCGGATGGTGTCGGATCGCGAGGGGGTCACATTGGCTCCGGTGAGCTCAATGGTGTTTCGGTAGCCTTGGTGGCTAGGTCGGGAATACTCTCCTAAGGTTCGGGGCCTAAGGGGTTCTAATGGTGGGTTTTGTTGTGGTGGGATGACGGGTTCAAAGATGTTACCACCTTCCATTATGTCGGATGGTAAAGAGTTACGAACAAAGGCACGAAGAAATAAGATAGACTAAAGAAAACCTAAAAATATAAATAAAATCTTACTAGAAAGGAATCTAACAAGTAGACCTAATAAAAAGAAATTCTAACCTAGACAATAACTATTCCCCGGCAGCGGCGCCAAAAACTTGATGCGTGGGAATCGCAACAGGCTTTACCTCTCGAGGGATCTCGAGAAGCTTACAACCCCCACCAGGCAGTGTACCTGATCGTTGTAGTATAGTATAGTGACAAGTACCAGGGGATTGATCGTTCAGCTTAGGAACAGTGTCGCTAGGATTAGAAAGCCTAAATACTAGTTCTAAAGGTGAGGGATGATTATTTTTGTATTTTTATATTTTTTAGAAAGCAATTAAAATCTCGGGTTTGAAGGATTTTAGCGGAATTAGTTGCTATTCAACTAACCCAATACTAAGATGCAATCAAAATAAAATACTAAAAATGAAAATAAGCTAAATTATACTAAAGTTGTGAGCAGTAATTGGAGAAAATGTGTTTACTTAGATTTCACTACTCCCTAGACATCTTTTACACGTTAATTACTTGTTATAATTGCATGGATGACGGATCGTATTCCTTAATACCATTCATGGGGTGGCACACATAACTCCCCAATTCTATGAGCTCTTATCTCCTCCTACACCATGCCCAGCACAACTATAGGGATTGTAAACAGTGGCTCATGCATTAAATACAACCAATAAAGACCTAGTGCGCCTCGGTTCATGTTTCTTAAGACGTTCAAGCATGTTACCATTTGGAGATCTGCCAGTTTTCTTAAGCCTAACATATAAATCATTCATCCAAGACAAGAATAAACAAGTAATCAACACATAATCAATATCTAGGTTTCATTAGATCTAAGCAAACACAAGATAGATCTAGCCTAGCATGATAGAATTAAGACAAGAACAAGATATAGACAACCAACACATAGACATATTGATTGAATTAGAAGAACACTTATCTTGATTAATCATGCAAGGTATCAAGGGGTTGGAACCCTTGAAAAACCTGTAAAGTTACACCAAAATCGTACTTAGGGTTTCTCCCCAAAACTTCTCTCTTAATGTGTGAAAATTAGAAAACTATATATAGAAAAATAGGTATGACGGCGTCAAGACAAACAATGTGACGTCGTCACCTCGCCGCCAAAACTCTCCTCGGACTGCCTAGATCCACTTCTGACGCCGTCAAGACTTAAGTATTTCCAGGCCGTCATGACTCTTTTACTCTTGACGCCCTTCCTACGTGACGCCGTCAAATCTGTTCTGGGTCGTCATGGAAATTCATGAAATTTGCACTTGACGCCGTCAAGGTTTTGCTCTTGACGCCGTCACCTACTATTCCCAGCTTGGAAAATTAAGACTTTGGCGTTTTCTTCACTTTTATGCTCCAAAAACGTCCGAATTGCTTCCTTTTCCAGATTTCTCTCCCAAAGTACCTAAAATCACAAAAGGAACGATTTAGGGCAATATTTGATCAAATAAAGTCAATTCCGGGCTTAAATGACCCCCCAAAAGTGGTTCATTTTTTGCCTCATCGTGTAACAAGTAATTAACCTGTAAAAGATATCTAGGGAGTAATGAAATCTAAGTAAACACAATTCTCCCATATATTGCTCACACCTCTAGTATAAATTAGTTTATTTTCATTTTTAGTATTTTATTTTGATTGCATCTTAGTTATTGGGTTAGTTGACTAGCAACTAATTCCGCCCAACTCCTTCATTTTTAATTGCTTTTATAAAATTATAAAAATACAAAAAGAATCATCCCTCATCTCTAGACCTAGTCTTTAGGTTTTCTAATCCTAGCGACACTATTCCTAAGTTGAACGATCAATTCCCCGGTACTTGTCATTATATTATACTACATCGATCAGGTACACTGCCTGGTGGGGTTGTAAGCTTCTCGGGATCCCTCGAGAGGTAAAGCCTGGTGCAATTCCCACACATCAAGTTTTTGGCGCCGCAGCCTTGGGAATAGTTATTGTCTAGGTTAGGATTTGTTTTTATTAGGTCTACTTGCTAGATTCCTTTCTACTAAGTTTTTTATTTTTATTTTTAGGTTTCCTTTAGTCTATCTTATTTCTTTGTGTTTTTGTTCGTAATCTTTACCATCCGACATTATGGAAGGTGGTAACATCTTTGAACCCATCAACCCACCACAACAAGACCACCCACAAAACCCACCACTAGTTAACTGATGAGTGCTCAAACACTCATCATTTTTGGTCTAATCTAAACTGCAAAACATACAAAAACACTCAGAAATGCATCAAAATACTGAAAATATTTCAAAATTGTGTTTTATATGTTTTAGATGCAAAATGAGCAAAAACAGATGAAAAACGTACAAAGTTTGCAAAATTGGCAGTTTCAGTCCCTCAACTTTCATAAAATTACAAAACTAGTCCCTGGATATTCAAAACATAGAAAATTATCACCAAAGGTCCTTTTACAATCATAAGTTGTCATATTTTGTCCTTTGGTGAAAAATTGGAAATGTTTTGGAAATTTACAATTTAGTCCCTGGAGTTTCTGATTTTGGTAGATTTGGTCCCTGGTGGGATATTTTTGGAAGAAAAATCATTCTTGGACCTTGGGAAATCAAAAGTTATCAAAATGGGTCCCTGGGTGAAAGTTTTGCAAAGTTTACAATTTTGGTCCTTTAACTTTGGAAAATTACATATATGGTCCCCGGGAATTTTAAAAGTGGAAAATGTTCATTTATGGCATCTTGGGTCCTTGTATTATTAAAATTTGGCAAAAGTGGTCCTTGTGAGTATTTGGGAAAATTTACATTTTCAGTCCCTAATCTTTCACCAAATTACATCCTTGGTCCTTGTGGTTCCTAAAGTTACTAAACCAAAATACCCTTTGCATTTTAAAACCTGATCCAACAAATACACACCTTGGCCCATTACCTTACGCCAGCCCACCACAAAACAAGCCCACTCCACAAAAAAACTACTCCCTCCCCGTTTTATTAAAAATCCGGTCAACCCACCTTTGACCTTCTCCCTTTTCCCACCATAAACACCACCACTTCCACTTGCAGCCTGCTTCTCCCTACTACACTCCACCTCCCCATCCTTCCACCTCACTTCTCCCAGTCCTTGTTCCCTCTCCAAACACTATAATCCAAACTTCCATTTAATTCCCACAAAACCCTCCAAGTTATCCATTACCTGCCAAAACCAAACTTCCCGCCAAAAATCAATTTGATGGTCAGGATCAATCCAAGATATCCAAGGGTCAAAAACAGAAGTGGGAAAGTCAAGAGATACTCCAAGGAGTCTATAAAGTCATGAAGAAAGAGAAGTTAAAGTAGTAGTAGTTAGTTAGTAGATTTTAATTTTAGTTTGTATGTCGAATTTTACTATTAAGTTTCCTTAGTGTAAATTTTAACTTCTCAAGTGTTTTTCTAATTAATTCAGAGTATTTGGAACCTATTTTCATCAATCAATTTCAGTTGTATCTTTTGAATTCAGTTTATGCATATTTTGCCTTAAAATCTCAATATCATTGATAGTTGTTAAAAGTTATTGTTCAATGGTAGTTTAAGCTTATCTCTGCTTACTTACAAGTTTCTCAAAGTTTATAAAGTATAGAAATCAGTTGTACTCATAAATCTCAAAAATACTAAAAATAGAAAATAAATAGATAAAAAATCAAAAATTAGTGGTAATGATGAATGAGGCAAGGAGCTTGGTAAAAAATGGATGGACTATGGTATTAGTACCTCAGTGGAGGTTTTAGGATGGTTATTGGTTCCCTGATTCATGTTTTTCTTCCTGGAAGCATTTGTAAGCCTCTTTATCAATTTTATGCATCCACTGTTTATTAGCTTAAAATAGTGCTTTTATCTGTTTATTTGTGCTTATTTGCTGTTAGTTGGTTACAATATAGCTTAATATAGATAGCTTGTTCTTTCAAATCTATAATTGCCTGAAAAATCTCATGACTGCCATCTTAAGGGGTGTTTGGTTTATGCTGTTTGGGGGGCTCAGGGGGTTCAAAGTTGTTGCTTATGCCCATAACATGTTTCCTTAGGTAATTTTAGTTCACAACAAGCCCAAGTTTCAGGGTCATTAACAACAAAAGTCAAAAATCACAAACCACCACCCCAGCAGTCCACTATTGGGACAGTTGGTTTCCAAACCAACCCATTTTGATTAGAAAGTTGATTTTCAAGCTTAGTTTACTCTTATTATAACTTAATACATCAATCTAAATCAGTTAGACCAAATCAAAGTTGAACAAAGTCAACTTTCCAAGTTTTCTTCAAAAGTCAACATTGCACTCTTGTAGTTTTTTCCCAAACTTCAAAGAATTAAATAGATTTTTGTGTTATCTTTCATGGCTTGAATCTTGTTCAAATTTGTTGTCTATTAGTTCAACTTTAAGATCCCATAGCTCTTTGATTTTTGGAAATTTTTCCCTGGGCGCCACTTTGCCCCAAACATACCTGCAGGGTTGAGCCTTGCCCTGTTCACAGCTGCACATCAGCCACCACCACCACTTGGTGGTGGTTTTCTGGCCACCCTTGTGGGTCCCAGTGGCTAACCTTTGGTCCTTTCCACTCCCCTCCTACCAGGGTTGTGGTATTGACCACTTGTTTGACCCCTAGGCCTGTGGACCCCACCTGAATTGGCCTCACAAATCTGTCCCCATTTTCAGTCCTCACTCAAGTTTCAATGTGCTTATTTTGATCTTAGTGCTTATTCTGTGCACTCCATGTGATTTCTCTGGCTTATTCATGTTCATTTAAGTTATTTGGTTCAGAAAAACCCATTGTGGGTCCCACCTAAGCTGATTTTAGCTTATTTTGCCCCTTGGTCAACAAAAGTCAACTGTTGGGCAAAATAGCTTATAATTTGCTTATTTTTTATTTCCAAAAAATTTGTTTTTATAAAAAGTTCATGTTTTTAGTTGTAAAATAGTTTTCTAAAAGAAAATCCAGAAAATCAAATTTATTTTTTAAGTGATAGTTTCTATTTAATTTTATTTAAATTTTATTTTTCATTTTTAGATTTTTATTAAGAACTTGGTGTTTTCATATTTTTATTAAATTCCTCATATATTAAAGTATTTATAATAATTTTCTCAGATTTTTATTTTATCATTTAGTATTTATTAGAATTAATCTTAGTTTAATTAATAATTAATTAATAATTAGTTTAAAATAGCATAATTAGTTTTTATTAAGTAAAACCTAGTTTTTATATTTTTTTTATAGCTTTTATATGTTATAAAATAATTTTAGAAATTTTATTAGAATTTTTACTGTTCATTTGCTATTTTTCTTAATTTAAAATAGTTTAATTAGTTAATTAGTAATTAATTAGTTATTAATTAATAGAAAATTCACAAAAAGACAAAAAGACTTATTTTTAATTTTAAAAGTTGTTTTTAGTTATTTTATAATTTTAGGAATTTAATTTTCACCTTTTTTAGTATTTAATTAATATTATATTATATTTAAGTTACTTAAATATTAATAATTAGTAATAATTAGTAATTAATTAATATTAAATAATTAATTAATGTTAAAATTTATTTTCTTTTTCTAAAAATTTTCTTTTGTCTTTTAGTTTGTAAAAAAGTCATTTTCACCCCCTGTGTGTTTTCAAATTTCAGTTTTTACGTTTTATTTTGTACGTTTACGTTTTATTTAAACGTGAACGTACGCGTTTTAGGTTTTAAACGTTTCTGGTTTTTCTCACTTTCCAGTCTTGTTTATATAGCTTGTTTAAGCTATTTCTTTGTAGATTCCTTAGTTCAATCACTCACAAACCTTTCCTGTCCAAATTCACCCGATCACGAAACCGTTTGATAACCATCCACACCTCGTCGGGACATAACGACCCGGGGAAACCACTATATTCCGTGGAGCATTGGTTCTAGGCTGTTTGACTTTGTTGATCATACCTTGGTCAATTTAGGTTGACGGTTTATCATCAATCATTAACCAACCTCTTAGGCCCCGAACCCTAGGAGAGTACTCCCGACCTAGCCACCAAGGCTATCGAAACACCATTGAGCTCACCCAAGGAGCCAATGTGTCTCCCTTGCTATCCGACACCATCCGGTTGGTGCAAGTCGGGTGTGCATTCTATGGATTCTTTTTCGAAAACCCGACCCAACCCCTCAAGAACTACCTAAAAATTACCAATTCAGTAGGATTAGGTGTTGATACTCAAGAAGGGGAACTCTTAGTCCTCTTTCAATTCTCTTTACATGGTCGGGCTCTTCAATGGTTATGCCAACTCCCTGAAAGATCCATCTCCTCTTGGGACGATCTTGCTTCCTACTTCTTAACTAGATTCACCTTGCCCAAGGAAGTTATTTTGCGACATAACCAAATTAAAACAGAAAATGATGAAGTAAGAAAGGTCAATGAGATGAATAAAGGTGAAACCAAGCTAGGGAGTAACACTTGTAGAAAAGGGCCATGGAATGATTATAGAATATTTAGGAGTTCCCCACCAACCCTTGAGGAATTAAGGTATCATAAGTTCCTTCTAAAATGCCCTTGCCCTGCAAAGCATCGAAAACACCCATGGATTAGGAAACATAATTCTATGAATCTTAAGGTCCCATGCATGATTGGTCATATGTATAGAGAACACACCTATATCGATTTAAAGGCACCAATGAACATAATGTCTAGGCTTTATTATAATTGGATTATGAACGAGAAGTTAAAACCTAGACGGGACCCTTACAACCTTAACCGCATGAGTAATTTTGTTGAGAGGGTTAGGGGGTTACATGTTTTCATTGGGGATTTTGTTTATAGGTGCGACTTCATGATCTTAGAAGATGTTAGGGGAATTATTGATCAGTCTTTGTGTCAGATTGTTTTAAGAGAACCTTTTGTCAAAACCTCTAAAATGACTTACAACCATGATGAGGGCACTATCACATTCGCAACCAAAGAGAAAAACATTAGATATAGGATGCCCCATAAAGAAGAGAGGTTTAGAGAAGTTGAGGATCTCGATGTTGACAACATCCCGTGACTAAGGTTGAGAGTGATGAAGAGAGAAACATTAGAGGTTACAAAAAGAAAGAGATTTATTACTCAAAATGTTTAGCTTTAGGCCCCGAATACAAGAAGGATGAGAAATTGATTAAAATGTTTGAAACCGCATTCATGTTGCGGGATAGGAAAACGTAGTAACCCATGACCTTGAGTCTAGCTACAAGACTCGTAAATAAAGAAAAGCGCTTCTTGGGAGGCAACCCATGTTTTGTGTGATTTTTATTTTTATTTTGTTTGATTGTTATTTGTTTCCGTATGCATGTTTTATTTTTATTGATTGGTAGATCATGTTTCAAAACTAAAATGGTGAAAATACTTTATTTTGTTGTTTGGCTTAGTCTTAACTTCATCCAAAGGTATTTCGCAAAAGATAAGTGTAAGGGGAAACCCCAAATATGTTTTTAAGAAACAAACTCGATCATGAATCTCCACAATATTAAGTGAACATGTATATTCGTATTTGTTAGAGTCAAATGCTTGTATCGAGTCGTAATGATGTTTTGCAGGATTTTCCAGGAAGTAGGATGAAGTTTTTCCAGAAATTTTCCGGAAACTTAACATAAGAATTTTTGCAGGTCACTTCTAACGGCGTCATGAGTTTACTCTTGACGGCGTCGCGTGTAAAATTCTGGAAATTTTACCGGTTTTGTTTTTCTAACGGAGTCTTAAAGTTTTTGTTAAATCTTTAGTTTTATAATCTCCAGGAGATCTGCAAACATCATTCCACAAGCATTATATCTTACTTTGCTTTATAGGATTTGTTATCATATATAGATTGCCGCCGATTTTACGCGAGGTTGCCTTGTCTGTTTTCTCAGGTTTAACAGGTTATATATGACAAGAAGATGATTTATATTCTGGAAGGGAAGCTTTGATTGTTCATTTTCTTGGAGGAAGATCTAACCTGGCCACCTTATTATCCATACCGAGTGAATCAGGGGAGTATTTGATTTCATTCTTTTTACTTATTTCACTTTTACATTCTTTACTTGAACATTGGGGACAATGTTCATCCTAAGTGTAAGGGGAGGGTAAAATGATGATACCTTACAGATACACTTTCACTTGAGTTTGTTTGTTTGATAGTAGATGTGTAATAAAACTATGAGAAATAATTGTTAGTGCAATTTTAGAGCCAAATTTAAATTTTTTTACAACATTTAGGAGTGAAACTTTAGCCATAGCAAGCGTCTAGTGGATAGGAGATTGTATAACTAGCACAAAAACCATACCACTTAAAAATTTCCACCCCAAAAATGTGAGGTTCGCCTTTAGATCTTTAGGAAAAGCATTTACTATTAGTGCTTATGAGTGTACCGGTAGCATTTAGATTCTAGAACTTGCGTTAGTGATGCATCCCGAGACCGCTAGTGAGACTACATTCGTGTAGTAGGATTTACTACATGATAAGAGGCATTAGGATCACCCTTGTGTTAAACCCGTATCATAATTACTTGACCATTAAAGTCATATTACTTGGGTAGTTAAGTCAATTAATTTTTCCCACACCTTAGCGTTGTACTCATTTTTAGTACACGAAACCCCTAGTACACCCCTCCGAGCCTATCTTTTCGTTTCTAACTTTAAGCATCTTACTTAAAGGAAGAATTTGTTACACCCCACTTAAATGTACAACCAAATCACCTTAGCCTTCCGTGTATGCACTCATCTTTAGTGCATTATTGTTATTTGTTAAACCCTTAGTTAATAATCTAATTGATTACATGGTTGCTAAGTCGAGTCATATCCTTGTACATATTGTTTTGGGAGGATTGGGACTCATGGGTAAAGTACTTATTTATGGAGTAATGGGGAAGAACATCATATTATTACCCCCATATGTGCATTAATCTTAAAAGTACTCAAAGTGTTTTGATTATCTTAATTCGAGTCATTAGATTAGTTTATTGTAAATTATGTAAAAATTCAACTGTAAGGAGAATGTTCATTCCCTATGATGTATTATTTTGGATGGTAGGGTAAGAGTGTATGCAAAAAAAAAATGAAAAAATCAAGAAAAAGAAAAAAAATAGAAAAAGAAAAGAGAAAAACATACGGACTACCATCCCGTTTCATTCTATGTTCATTTTATGTTTTTGTTATTTTTTCAATTATTAGCTTAAGTCGAGTCTAGTCTTGGCTTAGCAACGCGTATTGTACATGTAATTAACCAAGATTATTAACTCGCCACCAGTAAAGACTGCCTATATCCAACAAAACCGTGTTTTCCATATCCCTACACCTAACGTTACAACCCTTTGAAAGACCTCTTTGATAGTTTATCCTAGGTGCTTACGCCATGTGGTGGAGGTTTGATCCTTTCCCAAGCCTGTGGTAATCTATTTTGCTATGACAGGTAGTGAGAGATGTTTTCCATTTCTATATTGTGATATTACATTATTACACCCGAGAGATGTGAGTATCTAAACACTATTTGTGAGGTGCTAGTGTATGACCTCCGTGCTTGTTTTTGGTCTTTAGTGGAACGATTATTTGTTGTAATTACTTTTATATTAGTGTTAAATGACCTCTAACTTGTGTTTTGATTAGAATAAAAGCGCATTTGCTTGAGGACAAGCAAATCTCAAGTGTAAGGATATATGATGAGGCGAAAAATGAACCATTTTTAGGGGGTCATTTAAGCCCGGAATTGAATTTATTTGATCAAATATTGCCCTAAATCGTTCCTTTTGTGATTTTAGGTACTTTGGTTCTGGAAAAGGAAGCATTTTGGACGTTTTTGGAGCATAAAAGTGAAGAAAACATCAAAGACTTAATTTTCCATGCTGAGAACAGTACCTGACGGCGTCAAGAAGGAAATTGTGACGGCGTCAGGAGTAAAATCCATGACGACCCAGTGAAAACCTGAAGGCGTCAAGAGAAGGGCGTCAAGAGTTAAATTGGTGATGGCCTGAAGATGGACTACACGTGACAGCGTCAAACCTAGATCTAGGCAGTCCGAGGAGTTTATTGGCGGCGAGATGACGGCGTCAGACATTTACTCTTCACGCCGTCACCTCACAAAATCTATATATACTTTTCTATTTTTCATTCATAGGAGAGGAACTTGTGTGAAGAATACTAGGGTCGAACCTAATAAACCCTAGGTCATTTGTAACAGTATTTTCAAGGGTTTTCACCCCTTGAAACCTTTCATGTTCAATTAAGATAAGTCCTCTTTCAATTCAATCAATATGTCTATGTGTTGTTTGAATATATCTTATGCTTGTCTTGATTATAACATGCTAGGCTAGATCTCTCATGTGTTTGCTTAGATGTAATGAAACCTAGATGTTAATTATAGGTTGATTACTTGTTTATAGTTGTAATGGATGAATGATTTCAATGTTAGGCTTAAGAAAACTAGCGGATCTCCATTGTGTAACTTGCTTGAACGTCTTAAGAAACATGAACCGATGTGTACTAGGTTTTTATGATTGTATTTAATGCATAAGCAAATTCTAGTGATCCAATGTTAAGAGCTTCTTAGCCGGCTCGACATAGGAGTGAAGTAGGCGCTTATAGGATTGGGGAAGTAAGTACGCCACCCCATGAATGGTATTAAGGAATACAATCCGTCATCCACACAACTGTAACAAGTAATTAACCTGTAAAAGATATCTAGGGAGTAATAAAATCTAAGTAAACACAATTCTCCCATATATTGCTCACACCTCTAGTATAAATTAGTTTATTTTCATTTTTAGTATTTTATTTTGATTGCATCTTAGTTATTGGGTTAGTTGACTAGCAACTAATTCCGCCCAACTCCTTCAAAACTGAGATTTTTAATTGCTTTTATAAAATTATAAAAATACAAAAAGAATCATCCCTCATCTCTAGACCTAGTCTTTAGGTTTTCTAATCCTAGCGACACTATTCCTAAGTTGAACGATCAATCCCCCGGTACTTGTCATTATACTATACTACATCGATCAGGTACACTGCCTGGTGGGGGTTGTAAGCTTCTCGGGACCCCTCGAGAGGTAAAGCCTGGTGCAATTCCCATGCATCACTAGATAAACATTGTCCCAAAATTCTTGTTTTGCAGTTATTCTCTCGACTCTCTTTCCTGCTCCTTTCTTTGAAAAGTCACTTTTGGTCCATTGTTCGGACACAAATAACACTTGCAAATGATTTAGATTCTCATGCACACTCTGTAGAGTATAGAACTAAGTTGCAAACCTAGTTACACAAGACCTCTGCAACTCCTTATTCTTTGTCAACCTCCGCATCATATTTAAAATCCTTCCTTGGTTATAAATGTAAACCATGACTACTCTTGCATCACTCAAAGCACTCTTTATTTTTGGTATTTTCTCCCCTATATCTCCTATCATAAGGTTTACACAGTGTGTTGCACATGGTGTCCAAAACAACTTGGGATGTTGTTCTTCTAAAATCTTTCCTGCAGATTTGAAGTTTGAGCCGTTATCTGCAATAAATTATAAGAAATAAAAAAAAATGAATTTAATTAAATAATATGGTTAAAAGTTTAATTCAAGCTATAAAATCATCAAGAAACTAAAAGTGAAAGTACCTGTACTATGTTTTCTTCTCCAACATCTTCAATCACTTCATTAATCATGTTCACAATTAAATTAGCATCCTTTACATGCTCCGATGCATCAATTGAGTTGAGAAATACCGTGCCTGTAGGACAATTAACTAAAAAGTTTATCAAACGCCTCCCTTTCCCGTCTGTCCAAAAGTTATACATAATGCTACACCGGTATTTCTTCCATTGTGGCCTAAACAAGTCTACAAATTTTTTCGTATCTTCTAAAACATCTTTCGGCAATGTTACATGAAGATTATGATAACTTGGAGCAGGCATACATTTTCCATAGTCTCCAATAGCATTAATAATATCTTGAAAGCTCTCGTCACGTATGGCATTGAAAGGTAACCCAACCGCATAAGCCTAATTTGCAATTTTTTTCCATGCTACCATCTTCAACTTCTGTTTTATTGGATTGTTTTTATCCAATGTACTTTGATTTGTTTTTCCATGATCATTCCTAAGTATAGAATCAAGAGGACCGCAGACATTACTAGCACCTACGGACTTTCGTTTCTTACTTTCATTCCTCTTAACTTGTACGTACCTCATCATCCACATCCTCGTCTTCTGATAAATCTATCATATTTGATGACCTTAGAATTTTTGAATTTCTCCTTTTTTTCCTTTGTTACCTTATCCTTTTTCCTGCAATGATGCAAGAACCCTCTTTGTTATTTCTGTTGTCACCTTAGGACAACTGGTTACATCTCCTTTTTTTTTAGTAAGGTGTTGTTTTAACCTTGTGATCCCTCCCAACATTCTCTTGTCACAAACCGTACACCAAATAGTTCTTTTTTTGTGGGATCTTTCCAAACCCCCCATTCCCAAGCCATATCCCCACTCGTACATTTTATACCCGTATTAGCATCCGATGAAGTATTAGCACTACTATTTGGATTTATCGAAGCATGCGAAGATTGACCTTCCATACTTGAACATATCAACAACTACCTAGCTAATGACAACAAATCAGTAGCCATTCAAAATCAGTAGGCTAGTAACAACTAACAAGTAATCTATTGAATTCAGAAACCACAAAACAAAGTTCAAGTAATCATATCATAAGTAGGCTAGTAACAAGTAATCTATTGAATTCAGAAACCACAAAACAAGGTTCAAGTAATCATATCATCAGTAGGATAGTAACAAGTAAATGAGTAAATCAAGAAAAAAAGAAGTATTTAATTACGTGTTAGAGTTAGACAAAAGGAAGAAAAAGAAAGAATGGTTGATTATGGAAGAAGAAGCTGTAGAAAAGATGTATTTGTTGTGTATCTGTATCATGTATTCATGTCGCTATGTTTTAATTGGGTTAAATTTAGGTTAAAGTGGACTATTATAAGTGTTAATTGGGCTGCCAAAAAAACCCAAAAAATTATAATTCTTAAAATCTGGCCAAAATATCGAAAATATCGCCGATTTCAAAATATCGACCAATCTCGTTGATATTATCGGATCCGAGATTTGGGGGCGATATTTTGATCCGAGATTATTTCTAGGGGCGATATCCGAGATCTCGACGAGATATCGGCGAGATTCACTACATAGTTGATAGCCAAATGATGATGATGATGATGTGTATGATTTTTGCCTGGTGCATTTATAAATTTCGTTAAAAACAAAGAAGTAAACCGGTTTTTTCAGCTATTAAAAAAAACTTATATAACGTTTGTTGAGCTACTAAAACTAAAATCAAAAGTCGAATACAAAATCAAAACATATATATGTTATGTTTTGGGGTTGAATGCAATGCTATATTTTGAATTTTTAACACAATAATCCAAGTAGAATGCAATGCTTTATTTTAAACACTATATTTTTTTATTTTTTATTTTGGGCAAACTCATATTCTAACAAAACGGAAGAGGGGGAGGGGGGGGGGGGTTTGAGTTGAATTATTAGTTTAAAAATTATTTCAAGTTGCTATTTTTATATTGTTGTGGACACATGTCATTTCTATGTTTTTCCTTTAGTTTTTCATTTAAAGTATAACTATAGCATTTGTGTGTTTTATAAGTGAGGATAGGCTTATCAATAAAAATAATATATTACTCCTTACTATATAGATTAATTAGAGACAACTTCTAATTACAATTTTCATGAACAAGCTTTGTTACAAAGTCTAGATCCATTTTTCTTTTGAAGATTGGGCATTTCTTATCATCACAACAGATTACAAACGTGTCATGATTAATTTTTCAATCTCACAAAAATGATTATGTTTTACATGTTTGTGTTAGTTGATTTATATTCGAGTTAGAATTGTATTAGTATTTGTATTAGATTAGGATTAGTTATAAGCCCAAGTATTAGGTTATAAACACTGGGTCATATGAATTCTCTCATTATTCATTGTATCTGAGCTTTTAGTAAGATCCACCACCAAAAATTTGCTATCCTCGTGTCATCGGCTACATGCTTATTTATTTTTTACTTTATTGTTTTTGCTCAAATAGTCTTTTTTCCATATCCAATGTATAAACCCTATCACACAAAACCCTAGCCATGTTAATACTATTTTCTTCGTCACTGGATATCATTGTTGTCAATAAAAATGTTGACAAATAAATTGCTGCTCACTCCTAAAGTCAAAGCAAGCCATGTCGTCATAAACAAGTAGCAAATGTCGCAAAAAGGGGGAAACCGTCAAGCAGTATACAACTTTGTCGTCAAATACAAGTCTATATCAGTGCAAACCAACAACAAGGAAGAGAAGAAGAAAATAAGAAGAATAAGAAGGAGCGGATTTAATATTCGTGCTAATTTGTTTGTTCGAAAGTCTCCCATTCAAACCATGGGGGAGTATTAGACAATAAAATATGTATAGGGTTTATATTTATCTTTATTATGTTTATTTAGTTTCCTAATAGGGTTAAGTATCTTACTCATCAAGATTATGTTAAGCATATAAGTATAAATTATTGTAATCTCAATTGGACACATGGTTAATAAAATATATGTTTACTACTTTACATGGTATGTGAGCATTAGACTTAACTCACCACAAATAGTTGTGCCGATAATGCACAAGAATCCAAATTTATTTACTTTCTTTCACTTTCTACTTTTGGTTTATTATTGGTTTTATCTGATCCAAATCAATTTTTCATCGACTTTGCTAAAAGTGGATGCAACAGGTTACTTTTTTCGATTGATTTCATCTTCTTGAAATCTTTTGAGATTGAAGGATTTCTTTTGAATTTGGTATCTACCAAAAAAGATAAATTACATAAAGTTGTTTTTGATTCTTGGATCAACTAGTTTCTTTGTTATCGGGCTTTTATATTTGAGTTAGTTTTTGAAATGATTCTGTATTCGTATTTGGCATTTGTTTTTGGTTAAATTTCTAAAGTATTAACTTTAAGTCGTTTGGAATATATTTTGTGGTTCGTTTAGCAAGGAAAAAAAAGAGATTCGTTTGATTGTGTTTGGTTTAAAGGAATCGTTTGTTTTGATTTTCGGTTTTAATTGAAGAATCATTTGAATTTGTATTGGTTGAAGAAAGAATTAAGGTATATCGTTTTTATTTGTTTTGTTTCTTTAAAATTCTCCATTTTTTTTACATCGAAAGTCGACTAAAGCTTGACCAGTCTTTCTTTAAACTTAAAGCTGACTAAAGCTCGACCAATGGTGTTGCTTCTTCAATGTGTCGCCAGGTATTACTTTCTCAATCTGCCGCATGGTGTTATTTATTCAAAAATCATGTGAAAATTTTGATGTCCTAAAGCATATCATTGGTGAATTTACAAGCTCACCTACAAGTATTGCCGTCTTTATTTGCTGAGTTTCGAGTCATTTTGAGTATTTTGGTGTCGTAAAACATATCATTGGTGAATCAACAAGTTTTTATATAAGTACAGCCTGCTTTGTTCGTCGAGTTTCTTAACAATTTGAGTATTTGTTCTACTCATGCTCCATTTGTGAGGGCTCTTAGTGGATTTGTATTAAAGTTAGAATTAGATTAGTATTTGTATTAGATTAGAAATAAGCCCAAGTATTAGACTATAATATTAGGTCATATATATTTTCTCATTATTCACTTAATTAATTAATATTATCAATCAATATATGATATATCACGTCAAAATTTTTCCAAAGATTTAAGATGAATATTCTGTCTTTTCCCACTATAATACACACGAATGGAAAATGGAGTTTTCATTCGTGATAACACATCACTATCTCACAACAGTGTGTTGAAAATTTTCCATTATTGACTATTTTTTATTTTTCCCGTGGTATCATTACGTACACGTCCGATAGCGTAGTTATATTAGAAGTAATGTTTTGCTTACAAAACCGTGTCGTTGGTCAAAGATATCGATATGTGTATATCAATTTTTTCTATATTAGTGAAAGAGACTATTTTCACCATTCTTATTTTCCTATAAAAGGACCACAAAACTTCAACTATCATACTATATTATAAAGAATGAATGCCTTCTATTATTAGAATACTTAAAATTAAGCCTTACAACTTCTAAAGCTATAAGTACAACAACCAATGCTACTTATAGAAATTCTCTCATATTTAATGCTAACATACAATTAATATTAACATTAAATACAATAAATAAATCATTATATACATTAAATACAATTAATTAACTGGTCAATAAATATAATTAATGCACTTATTAAAGCACTCCTTACATAAGAAATACAAATTATCAAGCATATTGTACAACCAACTTAAACACAATTATTGCATTAAATGTCACTAATACAAATAATAAAGCATATTATACAAATATTCAAGCTCGAACGGGCAATGGGCCAAATGGGCTCGAGCCCGAACGGGCACGGGTCAAACGGGCTCGAGCCCGAACAGACACGGGCTAAACGAAATTTTTGATATCCGTAAATTTATTGTCAAAAAGAATATAATAAACTAAAATATGTTCACATATTGTACAAACCAAACAAACTATTAAACAAAAAAAATAAAATAAATAATAAATAAAATAATACAAAATAAGCAAAATTTCATCAAACTTTTGCTATAAAAAGCTAATCAGTAAAACTATTGACAAAAAACGTACAAATAAAATAAATTATTGGCCGAAAAAACTAAAGTACAGGGTCCCGCAGCTGCATCGCGCGGGGACCCTGCTAGTATATATAAAAGATTCAAAGAAGGGAATTCAAAATGAACATCTCTAGCTTATATGTATACCGCATATATCAACTGTCCAAAGTGTAAATGATGTATTTATAATTTATAAACTGTTACCATTATCATAGAAGATACCACCATCGATACCTAACATATACTCCGTATGACTCTATTTGTGTAGTGCTTATTATCTCATTGATAATGGATCATACAGTAAAACAAATTTAGCATTCTTTGTACTATATCTAGACTTTTTATCAAAAAAAAGAAGAAAAACTTGACAATTAAATATAATTAATTATGTTACATATCATGGGCTCCGGTAGTCGGGTTTAAGGATACATCATAATCTGAAAGTGTCACATATTATGGTGTCAAATGGGGTTAAGATTTGGAGTAATGTCTAATCTGCCAACATGAAATTGCTAACATAAATGCTATTTCTTTTTACATTCTATTTCTATTCATAAAATTTTGACAAGTTATATAAAATTTTGACAAGTGACGAAATTAACGGTTTTATTAAAGAAAAATAATAAGTGAAAAACATATATTACATTTTTATATAAATACAAAGATAAGTAGGAATGTGAAATAAAGTTCGTTTGGTTTGTTGCTATAAATCACAATGGGTATCGAATTTAATATAAGGTAGAATGACAAGTTTATTATTACGAATGTTAATGTTTGGATGACAAAATATTGTATGAAAAAATGTATATATATTTAAATTTTGTAGTAAAAAAAATAATAATATGAGACTCACAGAATATATTACAAAAATACCAAATTGATAGGAAATGAGACTATAAGTATATAGCATGCGGCTCATAGAATGAATTCTTCTTTAATCTATAAAAACTTAATCAAACATTTTGTATTACTATCATTTTAGTTGTATGGTGCAAACCACACGGCTCCTAAGAGTATCTAGCAAATTCATTACCAAAATCCCAATCATACAAAGACATATAAGGGTCGTTATTTATCAACCATTTTGCACGCACGCGTGCACGTGCACCCTACAAACTACCCATTTTATAAGGTCAAGGAAACAGAAACAAAACTTAATCTATATTTTTTTAAATATATGTATATTTTTTGCCTTTAAGGCTTGCATCAACAATGATATGGTTATCAAAGTCTAAGTTTCCAAATTTTCGTATTAAATACTAAAATTGTGTTATCAATCTTACTTGGTGTGCAGAGTTCCACAAATTGGCCAGCATACGGATTTGGATATAAATTAAGAAGAAAAAACTCTTGCCATTTCATTCTAATTCAACCCACTAGTATTGTTGAACTTTAATTTAGAAAGATGATAGAGGTATGTATTTGTAATTTTATATACTACCTCCGTCCTATAAAAACTGTCCAGTTTGACTTTTCAGAGTCAAACTGGTTCAACTTTGACCTTATCTATTTTTGTGAGTATTATATAATACTTTATGAAAAATATATGAATGGATTGAATTTTAAGTGTGTTTTTCCTTGGTATAATTTTTCATCAAGTATTATATAAAACATAAAAAATATTTAAGGTCAAAGTTGAACCAGTTTGACTTTGAAAAGTCAAACTGGACAGTTTTTATGGGACGGAGGGAGTAATACAAATATACATAAATTTATGTATGAATATACACTATTTTTTATTATTATTTTTTATTTTTTATAAAACAATAACTAACTATCTCACAATATACAACTACAAACTATCTCAAATGTTATAAGTTCAAATGTTATAAGTAGGACTTGCACCACAACCATTTTGTTGGATACAAAATGAGGAAGAGTTGAAGCTAATATTTATTCTGGCCATTTTAGAAGTTACTTCAAGTAGGTTATGTTTTAAAAACTGATCATATATATAAACTCAACCTCTTTGCGCACCAAACATATGAATATAGTCCATTACCTGAAAGACATAAAACCTGTTAGAGATTTGAAGGTAGTCAAAGCAGTAACAAACAACTAATTTCATTGCCCACTTGCACAAGCATGTTTATTTTTTTAATCATGTAATACAATAACTAATTAGTTTGCAAGATTATTCTGTAGATGAAAAGTAGTGGTTTGACCTCAACAACTAAGAATACACATGTTCTTTAGTATGACTTAAGAGAAAATAAAAAATTGAATTGAGAAGAATAAGACCAACAAAAAAGTAGGCTGACTGGATTTTGGTTCAAATCCTATATATGAAAATGCATGGGTCAATATGGGCGGCTTTCTGATCTTTCCCACTTAATTATTAATCAAACTTCTGACTTCTTGAACTCCTTTTCATTTAATCAAAGTAATCACGCAGATTATTCAACTGGATACGGTTGAACATCCAGTATACTTCACGTATACATAAACAAATTATTACGTTCAATACTATACTTCTATAATTTTCGAACAAACTATAACCTGTTTTATAGTTGACAATCGGATGTGTCGCATCAGAAATAATACACATGCAAAGACATATAGGCACATTATAAGCAGGTTTTTTTGCGTGAAAATTTGAGGAGCAACTCGGACTAGATATGGGAAATGGATGTGAGTTTTTGGTTAAGACTGCGAACAAACTAAATCGTACATCTATATAACGCATAAATTAAGTTACTAACTTTCTACTATTGGAATTCATGTAAATGTAAACTACCATTTTATTTCTATCTATTTCTATATAGTATGCATAGGTTGAAAAAACCAATTTGGTCCCCCTCTTACCTTATTTTTCTTCCCTTTCACTGCACATACACCAAATAAAATCTCATTTATTTAGCAAATATAATATATTAAAGAAATACTCCCTCCGTCCCATAAAAACTGTCCAGTTTGACTTTTCAAAGTCAAACTGGTTCAACTTTGACCTTAAATATTTTTTATGTTTTATATAATACTTGATGAAAAATTATACCAAGGAAAAACACACTTAAAATTCAATCCATTCATATATTTTTCATAAAGTATTATATAATACTCACAAAAATAGATAAGGTCAAAGTTGAACCAGTTTGACTCTGAAAAGTCAAACTGGACAGTTTTTATAGGACGGAGGTAGTATTAAATAAGTAAAAGTATACAAATATGTTCCATATGTTTATTTTGGTCCACCTTTGGGCGCTCACTTTATTTCCATACAATTTCATATTTGTATATAGCCTCTGAGTTCATCTTTTCTAACTAATTTCCATTTTTTTATATCATTTTTTAAAAATATTCAATACAATAACATCTTAGAATCATTCATTAAAGAAGAACAACAAGAAGAAACATAAGCAGGAGCATGTTATAGTGACCATGTCAGCAGACAGGATTACATTGATCCTATTCTTGATATTAATCACAGGTACTGTTTTATTGTTTTAAATTTCATATTATTATTATTTTGATTTAGTTTTTCGAGGTAGATTTTGACAAGTGGAATAAAATTTATTTTTTTGCAGGAAAGGATGTAACAGGAGACTCACTAGATATTGACAAGGAAGTACTTCTTAGTCTGAGGTCATTTCTAGAGCAAAAGAACAAAGTGAATCAAGGGAGCTATAACAAATGGGACCCACAAGACGTGACGCCGTGCACGTGGCCAGGGATAACGTGCACAAGCAACCGGGTGACGAGTATTGTTCTCCCGGACAACGACATAGCTGGTGGTCTATTTGGGAACTTCTCGGCTTTGACAGAGCTTACACACCTAGACTTGGCCATGAATACTATTGATGGCAGCATACCGGGTGATTTAGGCGAGTGCAAGAACCTTAAAGTATTGAATTTGTCACATAATATTATGGATGGTGAAATAAATTTGAGCGGACTCACGAGCTTGGAAATTCTTGATTTGTCACTCAACCGGTTTTCTGGCAACATCAAGATGAGTTTCCCACGTATTTGCAACAGTTTAGTAGTTGCTAATCTGTCAACCAATAATTTCACTGGAGAAATAGCGAGTTCAATGGATGGATGCTCCAAGTTAGAGTATGTTGACTTAAGTTCAAATTTCTTGACAGGAAACTTATGGTTTGGGTTTGATAGGTTTAAGGAGTTTACTGTATCCGAAAACCAATTAAACAGTACCATCCCAGGAAGCATTTTCCAGGAAAATTGCTCTTTAGAAAGGCTAGACCTCTCGCAAAATATGTTTTCTGGTGGAATCCCCAAGGAAATTTCGAAGTGCAAGAATTTGACGATTTTGGACCTTTCCGGGAACTTATTTACTGATAAAGTCCCGACCGAGATTGGGTCGATTACAAAACTCGAGCAGCTTTTCTTGGGTAACAACTCTCTTTCGAGAGAAATTCCAGAGTCCTTACTAGAATTGAAGAACTTGAACTACTTGGACATTAGTAGGAACAATTTTCGGGGAGATATACAGCCGATTTTCGGGCGGTTTGCTCAAGTGAAATATCTTCTTCTTCATGCAAATGGGTACACTGGCGGGTTAAATTCGTCGGGCATACTCAAGTTACGAAACATCTCAAGATTGGACCTGAGTTTTAACAATCTGACAGGTTTGTTACCACCCGAATTATCTCAAATGGGCAGTTTACGGTACTTAATCCTTGCTGGCAACCAGTTCTCCGGGGCGATACCTTCTGAATTCGGAAATTTGCAAGGACTTCAAGCTTTAGATCTCTCGATGAACCAATTAAACGGGTCAATCCCTTCAAGTTTGGGACGGCTGACCTCTCTGTTATGGTTAATGCTTGCTAATAACTCGTTAACGGGTCAAATACCACCCGAGTTAGGAAACTGTAGCAGCTTGTTGTGGGTCAATCTTGCAAACAATCAACTTTCCGGTTCACTTTCCCCGGAGTTGACTAATATAGGTAACAACCCATTTCCGACTTTCCTATTAAATAGACAAAGCAATCCAGCGGCTGGCTCAGGAGAATGTTCGGCCATGAAGAGATGGATACCTGCAGATTATCCGCCTTTTAGTTTCATCTACTCACTCCTTAACAGGAAAAGATGCAGAAGTTTATGGGACTCGTTACTTAAAGGGAACGGAATTTTCCAAGTTTGCCTCCCAGGATCCAACATTCGAACAAGACAGATATCAGGCTATTGTCAACTAAGTGGAAACCGGTTATCAGGTCAGATACCGCCAGGAATTGGGAAAATGGGTAATTTTAGTATGTTCCACTTGGGGGATAACGAATTTTCAGGGACACTTCCTGAAGAGATTGCGCAAATGCCGCTTATTGTTTTAAATATTACTCGTAACAATTTTTCAGGACGAATTCCGATGCAGCTTGGTTCTCTCAAGTGTTTGAGAAATCTTGATTTGTCATACAATAATTTTTCGGGTACGTTTCCTACCAACTTGAACAATTTGACTGAATTGAGCAAGTTCAATGTGTCCTACAACCCGTATATCTCTGGCACGATTCCAGCGACTGGTCAGCTGGCTACTCTCGAGAAATCGTCATTTCTTGGAGACCCATTGCTAGATCTGCCTTCATTTATGGATAATTTAACTGACAGCTCGTCTATAGATGGACATGAGAGATCACAGCAAAGAAAATGGGGTGTGGTTTTGGTGTTCATGTTTCTGCTGCTCGCATTTACTGTATGTGGAGTCATGACAATACTAGTCTGCCTTGTGATAAAGAGCCCAGTCGACCAATCTGCATATATGATGGAGGATTTAAAGCCCAGAAAAGAATTTGCATCGATTTCAAGTGACTCTTCACCATGGTTGTCCGACACTGTTAAGGTAATTCGTTTGGACAAAACCGCATTCACACACGCAGACATTTTGAAAGCAACAAGTAATTTCGCAAATGATAGAATTATCGGGAGGGGCGGTTTTGGAACTGTTTACAGGGGTTTATTGCCGGATGGAAGACATGTGGCGATAAAAAAGAAATTAAGAGAGGGTATGGAGGGTGAACGAGAGTTTCGGGCAGAAATGGAAGTACTGTCTAGAAACGGGTACGGGTGGCCCCACCCGAACCTGGTTACACTATATGGGTGGTGTTTATATGGGTCAGAAAAACTGTTGGTTTATGAGTACATGGATGGTGGAAATTTAGAAGATTTAATTCCAGACAGAACCGGGTTCAAATGGAAACAACGTATTGATGTGGCAATTGATGTGGCCCGCGCTTTGGTTTTCTTACATCATGAGTGTTATCCGTCCATTGTTCATAGAGATGTAAAAGCTAGCAATGTGTTATTGGACAAAAAAGGGAAGGCTCGTGTTACTGATTTTGGACTAGCTAGGTTTGTAGATGTTGGGGATAGTCACGTCAGCACAATGGTAGCGGGAACAGTTGGGTATGTGGCACCTGAGTATGGACAAACATGGCAAGCGACAACAAAAGGAGATGTGTATAGTTATGGAGTGTTGGTAATGGAACTAGCAACAGGAAGAAGAGCCGTTGATGGAGGTGAAGAGTGTCTAGTGGAATGGTCGAGAAGGGTGATGGGAGATGGACGGAAAGGATTTACACAATCCATGATCCCCGTATCACTCCAGCTGCCAGGGCTTGATGACGGGACAGTGGAAATGTGTGAACTACTTCGAATTGGACTAAGATGTACTGCAGAGGCACCTCAGTTAAGGCCGAATATGAAGGAGGTGTTAGATATGTTGGTCTGCATTCTGGTCAATCGTACAGATTTTAGCTATGGGTCTTTTTTACCTTCAGCATAATGTAAATCTAAATTTCATGTTCTTCATAAATGTATCTCAGGTTATATAGGCATCATGTCATACATGGATAGACATTTGATGTCTTCATTTTTTTTTTTTTTCTCTCGTAAATAGATTCACATGTAATTTCATTTTGATTTTGATTAGTTATAAAATATAAAGGATACGAGGACTTTTAGAAGAGCTAAAAGTATAACTTCACAGATTCTCAGTGGCTGGCTAGTATTAGAACAGAATCAGATCCTCTCCTCATCGTATGTGTGGTTTACATGTCATAGTTTTGATTGATGGACCTATGAGAGTGTGACCAACAGAGCCTCTATTTTACTATTTAAAGAAACGAATAGAGTCGCCTTGTTAATTAATTTTACAACTCTATATGGAGATGCTGTACCTTCCTTTCTGCATTTAATCTCATGTAAAGATTCAACACTTCAACCCATTGTTTCAAGACTCGTATTTTTGTCACTTTATGGTTTGATACTATCTTTCTTGTCAATGCAAGTGTGCTACACCACGTTCACAAAAAAGTTGGTTGTGCCGACAACTATAAACCGTGGTCCATTTTGGACCCAATGCAACCCTTCCCCAAGGACCGCACCTTATGCAATGTTAGCTGAATTTGAGGATATGGACTCAAGAATATGAAAAGGCTATGTTTGATAAAGAACAAAAGTTAGAGGGAGTTCAGCAATCGAAATAACTGTTGTTCTATTTTACAAAAGACAACATTCCTTTCAAGTCATCAAGTGTAAGATCTTCACCCTATATTTCAACTTCCTCTTATGTTTTACGGAGTACTTATTTTACAAAGCAAGTTTTTACATCAAGGACCTTGTTTGAATTAATATATCATCCTGGTAGAGATTCAAACCTTGTGACAGTAATAGATACTAGTATCATTTAACATTTTAACCTTCACTTCGACAAACATAAAGGCATCAACAGAATAAAGATCAAGCATCAAGAGATCCACATGGTAGTCGGATACTAATCTAAATTCATGACAAATGTCAAAACCTAATTGATGCGGGCCCAAGTGTTGAGGAACGGGCCATCATGTTTCTGGAGGCCCAAGATCGTGTGACAAAAAGGACCTCACTAAAATGGGCATAAGTTGGGCTACGGGGCTCCGTTTCAGGCCCGTGACCAGTCGTTTCGAAGCTTGGAGCGAGGAGCACGTTGTGGTAAACAGACTTCGTCGGTTTACGGAACTTTCGAGCCCCGAAACACTTTATTTTACTAGTTATTTGCATTTTAGTGTTTTTTCGGTTTTTTTGGACTTTTGTTTTTGTAATAGTTTTCGGCCCATTTCGACTTTGTTTCTCTATTTAATAAGTGTATTGCCTTTGTGGCTAAGCAGTTCAATGAAATACCAAAAGTCTATATTTTGCAGCTTTTTGCTAAGAATTGCCCTTTAATCGGCATTCGTGTGAATCAACGATTATTAGTAGCATCGTTCCTGGTATTCTTGTGAATCAACAGGTCCGATTAGTGTTATCTCGTTTCTAGTCTACATCAGTTACTATTTCAGTTGTGGATTTAATTCGGATTGATGGCTGATTAGATGATGGAGATGAGATCAGATTTGAGTGGGATGAGAGAAGTTTGGGAGACAAAACGTTAGGATGGGGGCGGATTTTTTAAGACGAGTAACTTTTAGGTTTAGGTCAAAAGTTATAACATGTTCTCAACCATTTGTGAAGTGTGATAGATTGGGTATATTTTGAATTGTGTGGGTTGGATCCGAATCTCGTATGGGCTTCAATTTCAAATTAAGCTGTGCACTTCTTGTATTGGGCTTGTGAACCGGACTTTGAGTTTGGACTGAAAAGATGGTAGTGCTACTATAATTGGAATATCAAAAGTGATTATCCGAATTTTATTATTTGGATATAAAATTTTTATAATATTTGGTAAATGAGTGGTATTTTGGATTACAAAATTCAGGAGGATACATAATTCACAGGTTGAACTGATATTTTTAACAAGAATGACTACGGGGTTTTTGTACGGTATTATTGATTTGATTTTGAAGCGACATTTCAAAAAGTGTACTTATTTATCTCAAAGTCTAGGGGTGGTTGGATGCACGATTTTTGAAGATAACTTGTCTGCGCATATAGAAATTCAGTCTTGACAATCTAGTTATAACTAATGTAAGGAGTTACATTGTAGTGCTCACAATTTATAGCTAGCAGTTAAAGGTGTTACGCTGTAGTACTCAGTGTCACACGAAGCAATGATTGTTCAAGTGGCGAATATTTCATGCACCTCATACTTAAAGGAGTTACGTTGTAGTGCTCAATATATGTATTAAGTCACATCTATCGTACAAGCATTAAGTCACAAGATGGGATGTTTACTTCGTTTTCAAGCTGGTCATATCGGGTTGTCTCCATATGTGGTCATTACTATTAGCCAGTGAATTAAAAGGAGGTTAGATTATAGGTTGGCTGAGGGAAGTATTGAGAGTATTTTTTCGACATATTCTCACGGAATTATGCTTACACGGCTTTAATATTGCATCAAGTACAAGGTGATTTTACGGCATGTACACAAAATAGTATGATGATTTTGATAAATCGCAACCATCAGGAAGGAGAAGTACACGTAGTGTTTCGTCTTCAATAATTTGGTTGGCTGAGGGAACTGTGCTTACACTGAAACCGAAGAAGTACCATTAATGTGTACATCATGGATTATTACCAACTTGGTTGCAATGTTATGTGAGTTATGTTGTTATGATGCTCCCCGAACGACAACCATGGAACTACACTTTTGAGTCTAATTTATCCGCTGCGTGATGAAAGAGAGTTGTCAGTTCAGGAGGTAGCAGGAAAAAGAAAGAAAATGCTCACTAGTTAGGAGGGAGTAATAACCTAACTATACCGTTATAGTTGAAGTTCAGAGCTACGTACAAGGATCTGTGCCGTCAGTGCCAAAGATCAAATGCCGAGATCGTCGGAAGAGATAATTTCAAGTCTGCCTCAGTATCTAGACTACAGAGACTTTATGCTTCAACAACATCAACATAGTTTATTATTATTGTAATTTACTTTGTTTATAAGTCTCATTGTAACCATTCACGTGTGACGATATCTTGGAGGGAGATTGTTAGCCTCACTTTTTTATAAAGATAACGTCTAACAAGTGAAATGGACTAGATATGTAGTAAGTTGCACCTATAGGGACTACTTATGTAAACGGGGCAAACTTAGAGTATGTTGAGCCTATAAATACCCCTCATGACTCTCCATGAGGGGTGTGAGAAATTGTGCAACTTGTGGAAAACTAGAAGGGGGTTGAATAGTTTACCGCTTTTAAAATCCTTTTTAACTTGAATATCTTTAAAAAAAAATTTACGTTTGTTTAAAGATATAAACACAATGTTATATGTTTGATTCTTTGAAAAGCTTTTCATGTGAATAACAATTCTAACTTTACTAGTTTCATACTTTGAAAAGCTTTGCTTGTGATGATCCTAACTTTGCTTGTTTAGTTCTTTGAAAAGCTTTATTTGTGTTTGAAGATATAAACACATCTTTACTTGTTTAGTTCTTTGAAAAGCTTTATATGTAACTAGCAATTCTAACTAAAGAACAACATGTAATAAGCAAAGATAAAGAAAGAAACGATCAAAACACAACACGATTGTTTATCGTGGTTCGGCTACAAGGACTCTTTTTCCTTGCCCTACATCCACGTCCCGAGTTTCCAACTCGAGAGTTATAAGCACTAATCAACAAGCTCCTTTCACCGGCGGAGAAAACCTTTACAACGTCGCTTACACTTTTACCGACACTAAGCTAGATGTCGAGTTCTTTTACACGGGTACAACCACTCCCATCGTCGCTTAATCTTTTACCAATACTAAGCTAGATGTCGAGTTCTTTACCAAGGGTACAACCACTCCCGTTAGTTCTTTTACAAGGGTACAACAACTCCCGACACACTACGTATTTTGAGGCCTAAAATACTAACCACTTACTTCTATATACATGACACAAATGAAGTATAAACTACCAAAGCTTATACATGACCAAGCTACCAAGACCTGCAACTTTAGAGTTGAAGCTTGTAACTTCTTGAATGATCTTGTGAAGTCCCTTGCTACATAAGAGAATCACACAAGTCAAATGTTACTGAGTTAGTTGAGAGAGTATGTGAAAATATGTCCTAAAAGGGTTACCAAAAACTAACAAATAGTTTGGTATTTATAGCAAACAATTCTGCAGGTCTGGCGGATCAGGCGGACCCCTCAAAAGGGTTCCGCCCGTGTACCCCCAGGGTACCGCCAGGGCTGCAGTTGGTTTTTGCAATAAATCTTGCAAATCAAACAAAGTCACATCTCATTACTCTTGCAAACCAAACAATGCCACATCTCATAATATCAAGTCAAACACTAAACTTGCAAGCTACCACTTAGTAAGTCAAACACACTTCTTACCATAAATGTATAATGACAAAGTTTGCCCTAAATGTGATGTGACCTTACTATATTAAGAAATAAATGTGATATGACAAGACTCATTTTAGTTTAAGAAATAAAAACAATGTTTTGTTTAAAAGGAAATGTTAACCTTAGTTAAACAAGACTTAAACACTAAAAGTGATGATTTACTTATAGCTAAACTTCATACTTTGTCATTAACAAAACTTAGCAAAGATCGTAAAATATAAATAACGTTTTTAGGCGATATTTGTATTAACAATCTCCCCCTTTTTGTTGATGACAAAATATAAACTTTATTTATAATTAAGTCATTAGTTTTAGTATTAAGTCTTATAAAGTTAGGTATGAAAACTTGTTTTTGCTAAGATGATGTGATATACAAAATAAATTTTAAACAAGTTTATGTCTAAATTCTCCCCCTTTTTGTCGAAACAAAAAGAAGAGTAGCGAAGCGGAAGTAACCACTTGCTCCCCCTTGGACGATACTCCCCCTAAATGGAGTGCCAAGAGAGGAGACATGGATTTTGAACCTACAAGAAAAAGGTTAGTTGTTGCACAAGATAAGTCATGAAAGTATTTCATGTTTAAACACAACTAAGAGTTGTGAAGTGAGATAGTACAACACTCATGCTCCCCCTTGAATATTACTCCCCTAAATGGAGTATCAAGGAAGGAAAACATGGAAAATGGTCCTTCAAAAAAAAGTTAGTTTAAACAACCCAAGATATATGTATGGTACCATAGCAAGGTATATTTCACTTATTATACCTAAATGTTCAACAAACAATGAAAACCTTGTAGTGTAATGAAATTCATTTCATGTTAAATTTAGACTCTTAAAAAGTCAAAGACAAGAAATTTCGATTACACCATCCTACCTCTAAAAATAAAGAAAAACTATAAATAAACTATGACCATAAAAAGCTACAAGGAAATCATCATTTTCCTTTGTGAGAAACATTTTCCAAAAACAAGGCTAAGGTTGATTAAGGATGAAAATGTGGGTTGTGGTTGTAGCGGGCTTTATTTTGAAGGTTGAAAGGATGACATGGTTTTGGTTTGTTGGTTTAAATGGGAAACAATTTTCAAAAGAAACGGTTTCGTTTCATTTTGGAGATTCTAGGGTTGAGGTGTGTGAGACGAGGATTGTAGAAGATCCAAAATGTGGTTTAGTATGAACCTCATTTCTTCGGATAGCTCACGAATTTCCCTTCGACACCTTTCACTTATGTGGGCGGTTCTTTCGCAATGATTGCAATCATGGCGGGGAAAGTTTGGTGGAAGGGTGGTTTGATATGCTGGTGGTGAATGGTTTGAACTTGAAGGTGCAAAGGTAGAAGGTTGAGTAGTGTTTTTGTTTCCTTCATTTGTTGATTGAAGTGTTGTTTGTAAAACCATGATATGGTTGATTTGAGAGTCAACCATACGTTTGAAGGCATGAAGGTGGTTTAAATGAGTGTCAATCTCATTATGAAGGTTTGGAGGTTTTTCCCATATGGATGCTTCTATTTTCTTATAAGAAGAAAGTAGAGATTCAAGATGTTGGGAAGGTTCTTGTGGTGATGGTTGTTGTTGTGGTGGTGGTTGTTGGTTTTGAACAAAATGGCGGAAGCTCGGTTCGCCGGAAGGATTGCCATGAAGGTCTTTGTAAATTGGGTGAAACACAAATGATTGTTAGTGGGTATGACCTTGATCATTTGGAAAAATGGATGGTCTAGCATAACGGTAAGCCAACCATTCTACTAATGATGGTTGATGGGGTTCATCATCTAGTTGCTCACTAGGTTGTTGTTGGGTTTCCATTTGAGCAATGGTGTCAAAAAGTGACAAGGATGGTGGATTTGATGATTTGGGTGATGGGTCTTCTAAAGTTTCCAAATAAGGTAGTGGTGATGTTGGTGGTGTATGGAAAAGTTCCATTAGTGAAATTGTTGGTGATTGAGGTGATTTAAATTGTTGCAAACTTTCAAATTTATAGGATGAAGAAGATGTTGAATAGGGTGTTTGGATTTAATGTTCTACCATTCAAAGATTGAGGTTTCAAATGATTTACAAAATTTTCATGAATATGTCAAATCAATGCATGTCATTCCAATAGAATAAGGTGGAGTGAAAGACCAACAAAAGCACTCAATGCTTTGTGATCATGGGATGTGATTTGGTTGAAAATGTTTCAATGGTTTTGAAGGATCCTTTAAAAGGGTTCCTTGAGTTGGTTATGTTTGAATTTGAATTTTTGGAGGGAAGTGACTTCCTAATTGCTTTAGTGAGTAAGAGTTGTTCTAATATGGTTATTGGAGTTAATGGAAGATGTTTCTCACTTAGGATAATGGTTTTGACACATTACTAGTTTTGGACTTAAGAAAAATAGAAAAATTTTCTGCAGGTGTCTGACAGAACCCTCAGAATACACTGGCGGAACCCATTTGAGGGTACCGCCTGGTCCGTTGGGGCATTTCTGGAATTCCCAGAAAATATATTGGCGGAACCCAATTTTGGGTACCGCCAGATCCGCCAGAGGTAAAAAATTAGGCAGTCCGCGTTTTTGACCCGCGAGACGATTTTCAAAATTTTCGAAAACTCCTAAAATCAAAAAGATAAGGCATTTCTGGTTAGGCAATGCAAAAATTAGACACGTAAACATACATATCATGGGACTTTGACCTTGAGGTCGAGGATTTCACTATACTTAGTAAGAATTGTCATAAGCATAGAAAAAAATGACAAACACCTTAAACATTGTCATTATGCATAAAAGTTCATACAAACATAATCCAACAAACGTAATAAACCATGAAAGTGAAAAACAAATAATTCACGTAGTTTTAACACAAAGACGATTCTAAAGCATTCATAAGCCAAACACTCCTTAATCTTTTCACAACCGGTCTATCTTCTTGTTGAGCTTGTTTTGGTACCTTCCAAAACACTTGAACATTCCTTTGGTTTGCTTGAATTCTTCGGAAGCATTATCAATGATGGGGAGAGCTTGAAGGTATTCTAAAAGGGGTAACTTAGAGTTGGGAAGTTTATCATCCTCGCTAATTCCGGATGATGATGATGATGATGATGATGCTGGTGTAGGTGATCAAGTACGTTTGCCCTTATTTTTGAAAACTCGTTTATCACTTAAAGGAACGAAGATGTGAGGAACGAGAAAATAGTCAAGGCGCATTCCATTTTCGTTAGGAGAAATGGGTGAGATTGCTCTAAAGAGGCGGGTAAGAAGCATACCATAGGGAAGAGCGGTTGTTCCAACTAAGGATATGTCGGCCATTCTTTTTGCTAGGTAGTAGGCTAAGTTGAAGGGTTGACCGGTGGAAATGCTATAGAGCATATAGCAAAGACATGTGTTGATGTGATCCCTATTTCCTATGGTACTTATGACGTTAGCTCTAAGAATTTCTTCCCACTTCTTAAATTGTGGTTTAAGCTCATTGAGCTTCATACCAAAAGGATCCTTATCTACAATATTCCCCGAACGATTCACCCTAGTGGTAGAGGTTCTAACAAAGAGGTGTTCCTTAATAGTTTCCTTACTAGCAAGAGGTGTATCGTATGGATAAAAACGATCAATAGAATCAAGACTTGAAATGGGCCACTTATCCATGTAGAGGCAAGTTCCCTCATTAGGTACACCAAGAATTATAGCTAAGTCTTTTAAATCTATGTCATGTGGTATTTGATTGGTTGTGAAGTTTAATGATATCCTACCCCCAGCACATGTGGAAAGGTTTACTGTTGCATAAAATTCCAAGATGAACCTAGGACAAATTTGCTCATCTATATCAAGGAGACAATCAAAGTTAATTGCGGCAAAGTTTTGGCGAATAGATGTTCCTTCTAGAAATGATGGATCAATGGTTCTACCTTCGTGAACATAGCGTTTTTCTAATGCCTTAAAGGTTTCTACTTGAGTCGAGTTGAGACCTTTGGTCATATGGTGTTTGGGCATGTACTTAAGGGTTTCTTTGTGATCGGATTTGTTTGAGGGAGGCATGTTGATTCCTAGAAAACATAAAATTGTATGTTAATGACTTTTAACAACGTGGATGTTCTAATATGTTCCTATATGCAAAACAATGTGAAGACATGGTTATCTTGACTCATTTTGATTCCCAAATTGTTTTGTTATGCAAATTTTGTTGTAAAAACAAAAGATAACCAACACTCTCCTAATTGAATGTGTCTTCGATTGAATGTACCCGAAAATACATATTAGTTATGTATCCCCTTTAGCATTCAAGAGATAGTATGCAAGTGATGTTTAAATGATGTTTTTCATTTGTTTTAACAATGTGGTGATGAATCATGTTCTAATTTTGGATGCAATTTTGAAAGATAAAGCACTTGGTGTGTTTGGCAAATCAAAGTAACAATGAAAAAGATACGCTTCTTAACTAATGAAATACATAATTGACTAGCCACCAAGTTTTTCATGAATCATGAAGTTTTATGCAAAAGCCCTAAGATTCTAGTTAATGATTGTAAGCAAGAATGTTATAATTAAATCAAAAATGCAATTGTGATTAGAATACTTACAAAGTTAGTTGGATTGGAAGAGATTGGATTAAAAGCCCTAAAATTCGTGAGGATATGTGTTTTTTGAGAGGGTGATGGCTGTTTGAAAGTGGATGATTAAGTTAAGAGGATGTTTGGCTTTGAAGTTAAAAATTAAACAATCTGAGGTTTTGGCGGACCAGGCGGAACCAAAAAATGGGTTCCGCCCGTATGGTCTGAGGGTGCCGTGGGATCTGCAGGGAAAATTCAAAAGGAATTGTCTTGACTTTTGTGGTTTTATCCTAATGTTCAAACCTAAGGTTTTAGGTCTTATGAGTCCTTGACTAAGCCTAGGGATGATGAATGCTTCTCATTCAAGAGGTTTTGTGAAAACGTTGATAGAATGGTTAACGTATACGACTTTCTTAGTTAAGATGTTACTCAATGAACATTTTTACCAAGACGATGATGATGGATCACAATATGTCAATTAAGAACATAATGGATTGAATTGTCGCTGAAGTCGATGCTTCCTTTGTTGAAGAGATAACAATGTTGATAAAAGAATTCCGTTGTTGATACGTATTTGCTTGTTCAAGCGGAGCTTGTTGATGTGCTTCTCCATCCGATACTTAATTAGAGAACCTCATGCGTTTTGGAGAATCATTGGGTAAGTAGGTATAAAAGAGCAAGTACCACTTGTGCTTTTCTTATCAACTTATTACCAACATAATTCCATTTGGCATACACTATGGTTTCTATTCCCGTTCTTTTGGGAAACCATAATCCTAGTTGTGTAGTACCTTATGATGTATCCAAACAAGCTCAACTAAAGAGTTGTTTAAGGATCTTCTTAAACACGAGCACATAGACAAATGCTAAACATAATGTTGGATCTAATTGTTATGAGAACAAGTAGTCTTCCGAACATTTCTCTACGTTTAGTTTTACCTACGGATTTACTAATCTCATTCTTGATAAGTCATCAAAAACTTAACCATTGAGAATAAGAGAGTAACTAGGAATGTCTTTTAGTTAAAATCTCTTGCTTTTGGAGCTTGCTTTTATTATCAAAAAGACTTTCAAATATTGACACTATAAACACTTGATTAATTCGAAAAATCTATTATGTTTCACTAGTTGTTTTACTCTAAATTTCAAAAACTGTTTTTGTTGAATTTGTTTAGACACAACTATGACCTATAAATCAAGTTTTATAACTTATGTCAATTTTGCTTTATTCAATGTTTGACTCAAGGTGAGAAGATGTTATTTTGTACTTTTACTCTTAACGTTTTACACAACATACATGTCTTGCCATCATTGGACTTTCGACTAAGTTATCATCTACCAAAGATGATATCTTAGAAGGAGGAGATCACTCGTTAAATGTTATATTCAACGACTCCTCGACTCTTTGGGTTTTCTTACTTAAGACACTATGAACTCTATTTGTTTTGAAAAAGTCCAAGAGGTACAACATCATGAGACTAAGTGTCACATTTGATGTGTAAATCCTAGATGTTGAAAACTCATTTTCTTCTACACATCCTAATGTATGCTAATGTAATTTATATCACCTTGTGTGTTTTATGTGAGATTATCATAAAGGTGTGATTGAAGAAAAACACAATTTAAGACTCAAAGTATGGTGTTTGAGAATGTTGTTTAACAAAGGTTTGTTTTGCAAGCATCACAAAAGTGTTAGACATTTTAACACTAAGGAAATTCTTAGTTAGCTTACTTGTAAGCAAGAGTTGAGTGAGACTCACTCAAGAGTTTCTCGTGTTTATCTTTTGATGGTTAAAGAACCAAAGCACCTTATATCTCCTACTAGTACTAATGACAAAATTCCTTGTTGCATAGAAT
Organism: Artemisia argyi; assembly: GCA_030686995.1. NCBI lineage: Eukaryota > Viridiplantae > Streptophyta > Magnoliopsida > Asterales > Asteraceae > Artemisia > Artemisia argyi. The sequence goes on from CM060689.1 coordinate 125,839,316, forward strand.
CTAATCTTAGTTACTACTAATAGCAAGTAAACACTTTTAGAGTATTACTAATAATACATATTCCAACACATAATGCTAGAGACAAGAGACAATCAAAGTCAAGTTGAAGTAATGCGTACCTTTTAAATTGCATAGAGATGCTATCAAGAGGATAAACACAACGCGTAAAATCTTGGTTTGACGACACACTTTGAAACTCAATTACTCATATATCCAAGAAGGTTAGACAATCATATAAAAGCATAGATCATGATAATCTTAATTCTTTTATCATGAGTTTCTATTAGAGATTGAATTATCTCTAAATCTCTCTTCTAGGTTTGACAAATTGTACTTGCTTTGTTTTATTAGTTAATTGTGCTTTTGAGTTAAATCCTAATCCGGTTTTATCTTTAAACAACCTTTGACTCCTCAACAATCTTTCAAGAGATTTTGAGCTTTCATCAAATTTAACTAATATTTTTCCTTTCTCATTTTGCATTTTAATCTTATGTTTGTAATCTAGACACAATTTACATTCTAGATCAATTTCAACATTACTCTCAATTCTAGACATTTTATCTTCTAACAAGATGTCCTTTTCAAAGATATTCTTAAAAGATTTTGAAGACTCGTTCTTGAATATAATTTTTAGGTCCATGCTGCATAAACGTTTAGACTCATTTTCTAGTTTAGAAAACTCTAGGATAAATTTGTCAAAGCAAAAGTGTTTGGTTTCAAAATGTACCTTGCTTGATATTTTATCTAGTTGAGAATCACAAACCGGATGGTTGGCTTCATCTTCATCCGTGTTATTCCATGAATCGTAAGCAAGTCCACTAAGAGCTCGTCATGAGTAATCATCTTCACTTACACCTTCATTTAAAACATTTAAACTAGTAGTACATGTATTTATCTCAACTAAACGTCAATCAATTAATATATCTAAGACTTCTAATACATATGTGAGATCAAATTGATCATATTTGACTTGACATATCTCTTGATGAAAGTTTAACATATTTTTCCAAATATCATTAGCCGTTTGACAAAAATACATTCTTTCATATTCGGTACTAAAGCTTTATAAATCATTATTTTAGCTTTAGTATTTTTATCAAGTTTAAGATAGTTATCTTGGTTTTCAAAAACTTGTTTTCTTTGGTTTGAAATAACCAAAATAAATAATATGCCAAAGATCTTGATCAATTGATTTCACATAGTTTTCAAAAGTACTTTTCCATTCAAGTAAGTTTTCTTATACAAAAAGCGATGGGTTTTGAATAGGTTGCCCTTCTTTGAGATTTTCAAAATCCATGGATCGATCCAAGTTTTAAAATACATTCTATTTTAAAGATCTTGAGTAACGTAGCTTTGATACCAATTGTGGAAAACTAGAATAGGGGTTGAATAGTTTACCGCTTTTAAAATCCTTTTTAACTTGAATATCTTTAAAAACTTTTACGTTTGTTTAAAGATATAAACACAATGTTATATGTTTGATTCTTTGAAAAGCTTTTCATGTGAATAACAATTCTAACTTTACTAGTTTCATACTTTGAAAAGATTTGCTTGTGATGATTATAACTTTGCTTGTTTAGTTCTTTGAAAAGCTTTACTTGTGTTTGAAGATATAAACACATCTTTACTTGTTTAGTTCTTTGAAAAGCTTTATATGTAACTAGCAATTCTAACTAAAGAACAACATGTAATAAGCAAAGATAAAGAAAGAAACGATCAAACCACAACACGATTGTTTATCGTGGTTCGGCTACAAGGACTCTTTTTCCTTGCCCTACATCCACGCCCCGAGTTTCCAACTCGAGAGTTATAAGCACTAATCAACAAGCTCCTTTCACCGGCGGAGAAAACCTTTACAACGTCGCTTACACTTTTACCGACACTAAGCTAGATGTCGAGTTCTTTTACACGGGTACAACCACTCCCATCGTCGCTTACACTTTTACCGACACTAAGCTAGATGTCGAGTTCTTTACCAAGGGTACAACCACTCCCGTTAGTTCTTTTACAATGGTACAACAACTCCCGACACACTACGTATTTTGAGGCCTAAAATACTAACCACTTACTTCTATATACATGACACAAATGAAGTATAAACTACCAAAGTTTATACATGACCAAGCTACCAAGACTTGCAACTTTAGAGTTGAAGCTTGTAACTTCTTGAATGATCTTGTGAAGTCCCTTGCTACATAAGAGAATCACACAAGTCAAATGTTACTGAGTTAGTTGAGAGAGTATGTGAAAATATGTCTTAAAAGGGTTACCAAAAACTAACAAATGATTTGGTATTTATAGCAAACAATTCTACAGGTCTGGCGGATCAAGCGGACCCCTCAAAAGGGTTCAGCCCGTGTATCCCCAGGGTACCGCCAGGGCTGCAGTTGGTTTTTGCAATAAATCTTGCAAACCAAACAAAGTCACATCTCATTACTCTTGCAAACCAAACAATGTCACATCTCATAATATCAAGTCAAACACTAAACTTGCAAGCTACCACTTAGTAAGTCAAACACACTTCTTACCATAAATGTATAATGACAAAGCTTGCCCTAAATGTGATGTGACCTTACTATATTAAGAAATAAATGTGATGCGACAAGACTCATTTTAGTTTAAGAAATAAAAACAATGTTTTGTTTAAAAGGAAATGTTAACCTTAGTTAAACAAGACTTAAACACTAAAAGTGATGATTTACTTATAGCTAAACTTCATACTTTGTCATTAACAAAACTTAGCAACGATCGTAAAATATAAATAACGTTTTTAGGCGATATTTGTATTAACACAACTTTCATTTGATAATAACAAAACTTTTTTTTTCACCCTCTCTCTACTCTTTCTCTCTCTAAACTAAACATGAAATTCATCTTTAATCACCAACCTCGACCTGCCGAACCACATAAATTATACATATTATCGGTCCTACAGATCTTAAGATCTAATCCAATCCTACTTTTCTCGGATAACAAACTAAAAAACTGCAAATTTCTAGATTATTTTTTGTGAAATTTAAAAAATAATATGTTAATCTTATTAAATATTTCATAATCATAATTTAGGACAACATTTCGATGAAACATTCATATAATTTTGTTTTTGTGATATATAATAATTTGTAAATTTATATAATATTACGAAAACTATTAAGAAAATGACATTATAGTAGGATCTTAATCCCGATCCGATCTTACAATCACGATCTTGCAAAAACGAAAACGATCTTAGGTAGGATCCCGATCTTGAAAATTTTGCCATATACAAGTAAAAAATAAATTCGTACAACGATTACGCATAGACAATTTCTTGCAAAATTAACAGAATATCGACACCTTCGGGCATTATCACCTTTTGAGGTATACAAAAATTGATGTTTGACCAAAAAATTATTTATTGCAAAAGCCAAATTTTACTACGAACAAAACCGATTATTATATTTTATCTACTTACTACTACATATAAAAAGAAGGGTTAATGTCCCTAGACCCTAGTTGTCATCATTTCTTTCTTCTATATATATCGAACATTTTTTTTTTCTATTATGTGTACCATATAAACTTTATTTTTTCAGCATTTTTATGTATTCTATGACCATTTTGCACCTCACATATTAATAAAATAAAAGACAAAATGGTTATAATGTAAACAAAAATGCTCAAAAAGTCAAATTTAATACACAGAATAGCAAAAAAATTGTTCAATATATATAAAAAGAATAAGTGATAATTATGATATATTTTGGTGTTATTAGCTCTAAAAAAGATATTTTTGCTTAAAAACTCCAAAACAAAAACTGTATAATTATTATTATACCCTCAAATGTAAATTACTGTTATGTCTTGATCTTGATCTATATTCAGCAGCGTCAAATGAGATATACTCGCCAACTTTGACAACCTTTTTGAGATATAATTATTATTTGAGAAAAGTTCAAGACTAAGTTTTTGTTATATATTAAGGGACAAATCTCAACAATTCATTTAGTTTGATCTAATAATGGGGATTAAATTAAGGAGGTGAGTTATTTTAAGGATCAAGTTTTTGTGGCATACTGCGGGACAAATCCCCACCATTCATCTAATTTGATCTAATGGTGAGGATTAACCTAAGATTAAATATGGAAACCTAAGTCCATGTTTTTTTTTTCTTTTTCTCTTTGTCTTTTTTATTATTCATTTTCTTTATTTTTTTTTCTTTTCTTTTTTTTATGCCTTTTTTCCAATTAACGTTTTTTTTTTTCTTTTTATTTTGTTTTTTTTTTCTAATTCACTTCTTTTTTTTGCTTTTTTTAAATCAAGTTTTTTTTAATAAATTCACGATTTTTTCACTTTACTACATTTTCGTCTGTTTTTGTCTGTTTTCACACGTTTATATACGATTTCATCCGTTTTCAAACGTTTTCGTCCGTGTTTATACGTTTTTGTCTGTTTTCAGATGTTTTCGTCCGTTTTTTTACGTTTTCGTCTGTTTTCAGACGTTTTCGTCCGTTTTTATACGTTTTGTCCGTTTTTGTCTGTTTTCATACGTTTTCGTACATTTTCTTATATTTTCGTCCGTTTTTAGACGTTTTCGTCCATTTTTATACATCTTTGTCCGTTTCAAACGTTTTCGTACATATTCATCCGTTTTCTTACGTTTTCGTCCATTTTCATACGTTTTCATCCATTTTAAAATATTTTCGGTCATTTTCAGACGTTTTCATACGCTTCTGAATATCAAAAGTATTATTCTTTGATACTCAGAATATCACAAGTGATATTCTGAATATCACAGGTGATTTTCAACTAATATTTTGTAACATGAAAATCACTTGTGACATTTATCACAAGTGATATTCTGAATATCACGGGTGATAACTAATATTTTGTAACATGAAAATCACTTATGACATTCAGAATGTCACAAGTGATATTCAGAAAATCACAATTGATATTCTAAATATCGCAAGTGATATTCTAAATATTACAAATGATATTCCGAATATCACAATTGATTTTCAACTAATGTTTTGTAGCATGAAAATCACAAGCGATATTCTAAATATCACAAATGATTTTCAACTAACGTTTTGTAACATGAATATCACTTGTAATTTTCTGAATATCACTTGTGATATTCAGTTTATCACTTGTGATTTTTATGTTACAAAACATTAGTTGAAAATCATTTGTGATATTCAGAATATCACAAGTGATATTCATAAAATCACAAGTGATATTCATAAAATCACAAGTGATATTTCAAATATCACAAGTGATTTTTAACTAATGCTTTGTAACATAAAAATCACAAGTGATATTCTGAATATCAAAAATGATATTCAGAAAATTACAAGTGATATTCAGAATATCATAAGTGATTTTCAAAATTTTTTTAATTCACGTTTTTTTCACTTTCTTAAGTTTTCGTCTGTTTTTGTTCGTTTTCATACGTTTCTGAATATCACAATTGATATTATTAATATCGCAAGTGATATTTTGAATATCACAGAAAATCACTTGTGATATTAATAATATCAATTGTGATATTCAGAAACGTATGAAAACGGACGAAAACAGAAAAAAAACGTCTGAGTATCACCGAATATCACTTGTGATATTTAGAAACGTATGAAAACGTCTAACAATGGCCGAAAAAATTTAAAAACGGACGAAAACTTATGAAAATGGACGAAAACATAAGAAAACTGACGAATATGTAGGAAAAAGGACGAAAACGTCTAAAAAATGGACGAAAACGTAAGAAATTAGAAGAAAATGTATTAAAATAGACGAAAACAAATGTAAACATATGAAAACGTATAAAAACGGACAAAATCGTGTAAAAACGGACGAAAACGTATATAAACGGACAAAAACGGACGAAAACGTATAAAAACGAACGAAAACGTATAAAACGGATGAAAACGTATGAAAATGGACAAAAATGTCTGAAAACGTATAAGAATTGCCGAAAACGGATAAAAATGTCTGAAAACAAACGAAAACGTCAAAAAATGACGAAAAAGTAAAAAAACCGGATGCAAACTTATGTAAACGGACAAAAACGTCTGAAAACATATATAAACATGTGAAAACAGACAAAAATAGACGAAAACGTAATAAAGTGAAAAAAATCGTGAATTTATTTAAAAAAGAAAAGCTTGATTTAAAAAAAAAAAAGAAAAAAAAAACGTGACTTAGAAAAAAAGGAAAAAATAACAAAAAAAAGAAAAAAAAATGACGTTAATTGGAAAAAAAAAAGGCAAAAAAAAAGAAAAAAAGAAAGAAAGAAATAAATAAATAAAGAAAGAAAGTGAAAAATAAAAAAGACAAAGAAAAAAAAAACAAAAAAAAAAAGACATGAACTTATGTTTACATATTTAATCTTAAGTTAATCTCCACCATTAAATCAAACTAAATGAATGGTGGAGATTTATCTTTAATATGTAACAAAAAATTAGTCCATAAATGAACTTTTCTCTTTGTTTATAATATAAAACAAGAGATAGTTCTATTTATAGTTTAGTTGACTTGGAAAGACATAAATGATTTCCAATAAAACAGTAATTTAATGTATAGTAATTAATATACTCATATGGAATGTAGATTTGCCTTCATGCCTAAAAAAAAAAATCTTTGCACCAGAGATATATTCTCAAAATTTCTCACACTCGATCATTTGTCACAGCAAAAAAAAATATTGTCTCTTTCTCTTCCCTAATCTACATATAAAATTCTCAAATCTCCTTTCATTTTTTGACATAAATACTTCACATTTTTGGATTTCAAAACCTAGTAAGTTCACTCGAAAACCCTCATTCATGGATCAAATTTTGTTAATTTACTGTAAGATTTGTATGTGTTATTTGTTGATTGATTGAACTTAGGCGTTGAACTTGCGATTTATAAAAGAATTTATGTGTCTTTTTATCAGTTAAAATCTAGTTTTAGAATCCATGATGAATTACGTATGTTCACTTTTGCATGTGTGTATGTGATACGGTCATTGTTTCTGAATTTTATGTAAATATAAATTCATCACTATTGAGATTTGTGATGGTGGTTTTGTTAATTAGTATTTTTCCAAATTTTATTGTTTACTCCAATTTTTATTGTTAATCATGTAATTTAGGGCCAGTTTGGTTTGGGGGATTTGATTGGGTTTAGGATTATAATGTTAAATAAAGATGTTTGGTTGATATTTTAAAACTTGGGTTTGGATTTGTAAAGAAAATATAAGGGTGTGTGTAAAAGTAGGGGGTAAGGTAGGTTTTGAAATAATAGTGGGACCAAGGTTTTGTCTTTTGTGTAAAATATTAATTATATTACATTTTTAATACTTTATAACTAATATATAAATTAAATAATATTCATTAAATAATATATTTTCTCACTCTCACTTATTTTAATATTTTTTTCTCTTTCTACATCAAATCAAAATCCAAATCCTAATCTACAACTTTACATTTAAATCCAAATCCTAATCTAAACCCATCTACAAACCAAACGGGCTCTTATGTAGTTTTATTTGGAGAAGTGATGTGCACATCACAAAATCACACATATAATATATAAAGTACAACATCACATATGCATGTTTGTTAGGTTTATTTGTTAGGCATAAATATCAATACTCTTTATGTTTTAATTAATAAATCAACTCATGACATGCTTATTTTAATTAATGTAAATTACTAAATTTATTATTCCATTAAAGCTTCTTTAAACTTTAAAAGGATTTTCAGAAAACTTTATTGCACCTTGACCTTGTTCTTAAATGTTGCACCTTGAATTTTATTTGAGAATGATGCATACATATTTGAAGACTTTGTACCCCGGGTAATATCACTTGTATGATAAGGAACAAGAAAAAAATTGAAAATAGGTGTTTCGCAATTTCAAAACTAAGGCTTACTATTTGTCAATTGGAAAGTCAAATTGAGTTTTTTTTTTTTTTTTTTTTTTTTTTTTTTTTTTTTTTTGTGATTATTGCTTATATTTTTGTCTAGCTAAAAAAAATACATAAAAGTATGTGTTAAAATTGTAAAGGAAAAGAAAATAGAAAAGGGTAATTTTTTAAAGTTTAGTGCTCAAGTTTAAGAAATATTAAGAAAAGTGGCTTATTTTTTAGAATAAAGAAAAAAAAAATAATTAAACTTAAACATTTCTGTTTATTGATTAATAAAATTTTCAAGTAAACCCAAAACTTTATGAAATATTTAATCTTAAATTATATATATATATATATATATATATATATATATATATATATATATATATATATATATATATATATATATATATATATATATATATATATATAGCGTTCAAATGAGAAGCCTAAATTTTGTGAGAACGCGAGAAGCAATCCTAACCACTCATTTTATCATCTTTTAACTTTAATCTAATGGCTAATATTAGTTAATCAACTTTTTGAAAATTTCTTAAAAGAAAAAAAATTTAAAAAAAAAAAAAAATCGAAAAAAAAATTTTTTTTCGAAAATTTTTTTTTTCGAATTTTTTTTTTCGAAATTTTTTTTAGAAAAAAATTTTTTCGAAAAAAAATTTTTCCGAAAAAAAAAAAATTTCGAAAATTTATTTTTCGAAAAAAAAAATTTTCGAATTTTTTTTTCCAAATTTTTTTTTCGAAAATTTTTTTTTCGAAAAAAATTTTTTTGAAAAATTTTTTTTCGAAAAGAAAAAATTTCCGAATTTTTTTTTTCCGAAAAAAATTTTTTCGGAATTTTTTTTCCCGAATTTTTTTTTCTGAAATTTTTTTTCGTCACATGTGAAAAAAAATTTGGAAATTTTCACGAATTTTTTTTTGTCACGTGTAAAAAATAAATTCCGTCACATATGAAAAAAAAATTCCGTCACATATGAAAAAAAACATTTCGTCACATGTGAAAAAAATTTGGAAATTTTCAGGAAATTTTTTTTGTCACGTGTGAAAAAAAATTCCGTCACATGTGAAAAAAAAATTTCGAAAATTTTTTGAAAATTTTTCAAAAAAATTTTCGAAAATTTTTTGAATTTTTTTTTTAAATTTTTACAAAATTTTTTAGAAAATTTTTTGAAATTTTTCAAAAAAAATAGTTAGCTAATAATAGCAATTAGATCAAAGTTTAAGGAGGATAAAATGAGTGGCTAGGATTAGTTCTCGCGTTCTCACAAATATTAGATTTCTCACATGAATGACTCCATATATATATATATATATATATATATATATATATATATATATATAATCAAATGTTCAAATGAGAAGTCATATTTTGATTAGAAGGTGAGAAGTGATCTTAGCCACTTATTTTATCTTTCTTTTAGCTTTAATCTAATGGCTAATATTAGATAACCAATTTTCTGAAAATTTCAAAAAATTTTTGAATTTCCTTTTTCCTCACATTTGAAAAAATTTCACGTGTGAAAAAAAAAAAAAAAAAAAAAAAACATTCCGAAATTTTTTTTTCAATTTTTTTTTTCGAATTTTTTGTTTTCCAAAATTTTTTCGTCACATGTGAAAATTAAAAATTTTTGGAATTTTTTTTCTAATTTTTTGTTTTCGAAATTTTTTTTCTTCACATGTGAAAAAAAATTCCTCACATGTGGAAATTTTTTGAATTTTTTTAAATTTGTTTGAAAATTTTCAAAAAATTAGTTAACTAATATTAGCTATTCTCATAAAATTTAGAGTTCTCATTTGAATGTGCTATATATATATATATATATATATATATATATATATATATATATATATATATATATATATATATATATCAGTGTTGCAAAAATCGGCCTACAAGGCCGATTAATTGGCGATTACAAGCTGAACGGCCTTGGACCTTGGAACGAATTACAAGGTAATCGGCCTTGGACCTTGGAAAACATGCATGTTAATATAAAATTATATATGGGCTTTATTTTCAGAACCCTGTTAAGTGCGGGAATTGCGAGAATTTCAATTTTGCATTAGAAAACATGCATGTTAATATAAAATATGTATGTTTTCTTATATATACCTTAATACAAATACATGCGTAATATACATGTTCATATAAAACCATTTTGCATTGATATTTTGCACTTAACAAGGTTTTATATGAACATGTATGTTACGCATGTATGTGTATTAAGGTGTATGTAAGAAAACATACATGTGTTATATGAACATGCATGTTTTCTAATGTAAAATTGGAGTTCTCGCAGTTCCCGCACTTAGTAGGGTTCTGAAAATTAAGATACACTATATATATATATATATATATATATATATATATATATATATATATATATATATATATATATATATATATATATATATATATATATATATAGAATTGAGTTCTAATAAGATCAATGTTAAAATTGTAAAAGTGAGATCCATTCAAGAACCAATAGGAGGAGGGCAAGTGTAATTTATGGCTTAATTAAAAATGAAATTAATATTTAAATGAAAAGGGCATCTTAGTATTTTATACATTTAACACTAATTAACCTTCAACCCTAACAAAAAAACTACTAGCCTCCATCTCATTTGTCTCCCTCTCATTTCTCCAAAATCTCCCCACTCACTGTTTATTTTCCGGCGACCAAAAAACAGCCATCTCCGCGGTCATACTCTCCGGTCACATACTACAATCCATAAACAAAACCAACCACGATTCGAACCCAACCCGATGCATGAATGTTATTGTTGACGAGATTAAACCCAACCCGATGCAACATCTTAGTTTTATATGCATAATCAAGATCTGACAAAAAAAAAACCAGCCGCCATAACAAGCCTTCCCTATTTTGAGTCGTTCGGTCGGTAGAAATATTCAAGATCGATTTGTAGAAATATTCAAGATTGTGATTTTGAATATGTACCTGCGGCGGTTCTTGGTACGCTAGCAACATTTCCGGTGTATGTAATTTATCCGGTGTACCGGAACTCTTACCATCGTGGATTTATCTAGTGTACCAGATCTGGGTCCATTGTCGATTTATCCGGTGTACCGTATATCAAGAAAGTGGGTTTATCCCTAGCATGTGATACCTTTGTTGTTTTTTTTGATGTACCAGATTTTATCCGGTGTACCGGATTTAACTGATGTACCGGATCTCATCCAGTGTACCGGAATGGCTGAATCTGCTGTCATAAGTTATTTTTACGAAACTACGATACAACAGGTGATACCCACATAAGTTGTTGTCACGATATATTCGTGTAGCACGATTAATCATTTTTCCGGTGAACCAATATATCCGGTGTACCGGAATCTGGTGCCGTTTATCAGCTGGAATTTCATTGTTTTAAAGATGTTTTATTGTCCAATGTAAGGTGTGTATTTGTAAGAGATGGTTGGTTGGTGTATCTTAGCTGTTGCATTTGTTAATAATGGGATCAGATTGTGTATGAGATCTTGCATTTGTTAATACTGGGATCAGATTGTTAATGTAAATATATATTTAATGTACTTGATGTATCGTTATCTAAAAAAAAAATGCACTTGAATAAAAATAATAGCCAAAAACTAAAAAAAATGACCATATTTGGGTTTCAATTCTCCAAAATACCCTTTAAACTATATTTAATTACTATAATGACACTCATTTAATATTAATCTAATCCAACACAAATACAATGATCTAATGGTCCATATTGGGTCTTACTTTTAGAATTTTAAGTATGATCTCACATTAACCCTCCCCTATATATATATATATATATATATATATATATATATATATATATATATATATATATATATATATATATATATACTACTTTATAATGTATTTAGGACATCTATATTTAAAAGTTTTAAAATGTTTAAGACCAAAAACATTTCTTTAATAGGAAAGATGCATACATGCTTGTAATTTTTTAAAACTTACAAGAAAAGAAGCATAGTGTACACCACTTTGACGCACATAATTTTCAGACTTATAAGACAAGAAGCATAGTGTACACCACTTTAATGCACACATTAAAAAAACATTAATGCTATTTAATGTAATCAATTAATGAATTGGTTAATAAATACAATTAATACAATTATTAAAACACCCCTTACATAAGAAATACAAATTATCAAGCATATTGTACAACAAAATTAAACACAATTCCAGCATTAAATGTCACTAATACAAATAATAAAGAACATTATTTAAGCCCGAACGGGTGCAGGCCAAACGGGCCCAACGGGCTCGACCCCGAACGAGCTCGGGCTAAATGAAATTCTTGATATCCGTAAAGTTATTATAAAAAAACATAATAAACTAAAATGTATAGTTCACCGAAAAATTTAATTTCAGGGTACCCACCGCTGCAACGCGGTTACCCTTCTAGTATATATATATATATATATATATATATATATATATATATATATATATATATATATATATATATATATATATTGTGAAAACAACATTTGTAGTTATTGTTTTAATTATAATGTTGTTACTATTAGAAAAATAAACAAGATGATCGAACTGTGCTAAACCCAATTATTACGATCAATGTTAAGACTCCTTGAGTGCGACTTATGTAGAAGCTCTCAGCGTTTAGGGATCTAAAACAAGTCATATTGTAAACAATATTAAATTTGATTCCTCCATGTTTAATGATTATTACTAATATTATGAAGCTTTGTATGCGGCTACGTCCATCTATAATCTTTTATATAATGAAACAAAACCCTTATTGAAAATTTTGCATTTCAAAAAAATCAATTCATACCTGATTTAGTAATAATTTTATTTAAAAAAAATTATTTTCTTATTAGGTAATATTTTATATTTATCCATAAGTAGAGATAAATACAAAAAATATAGATAAGACATTTAAAAAAAGATTATTTATTTTATATTTATCCACAACACAAGTAGAAGATAAATACAAAAAGTATAGATAAGATGCAATTAACAATAAGATTAAAATTTTTAAATAATTATTTCAAAAAAATTTTAAAAAAAACCCGCGCGTGCGCGGGTATTATAACGAGCATAATGTATAATCATTACTACCTTTAACAAAAAATTTAGCTAGAATTTATCACTATGTTAAGTAACATATTTTTTACATATTTAAAGTAGTTATGTATTGCATAATAAATAAATATACAAATTACCTAAAATATATAAGATTTTTAATTTAATAAAGTTCAAATTTTATTTTATATTTATTTTAACCATTGTCTACAAAGCATCCTATAGCAAATCCCTATTAAAAAATAGGGACACATAATTAAATGTTAATATTGAATAGTTATCGTGTATCATTGGATATTTAATTTGGATTACCTAAATCATAAAGATTTTGACATTGATGGTTTTTGCATCTTGTCTTTTTATTTATATTATGGGTGTGTTTGATAAAAGTAGCAGTGAGCAGTAGCTACAGTTTACAGCTTTTTAAAGAAGCATTGAAAAAATAAGTGTTCTTAAAAAATATCAAAGCTCACCACTTCTTTGTCAAACGAACAATAAAAATAAAAAAGCTCATTGCTCACCGCCCCAAAAAGCTCCACACTAAACATAGCGTACATTGCATCCTGTTTCTACAAAACATATTGGCTCACTAGAGAGACTTTGTGGATAAGAGCTCAAGAGTCCGAGAGTCTCGGCTCATTTTAGTTGGTGCCCCACTAGGTCAGGAGAGTTGCCCGGAGCTATTCCTTGTGGGGAGGACAATGGCTGGTGCCAAAAAGCACCCGGAGTCAAGGTATCCCGCGAATTTACACCTTTTGTAGATGGATCCATTGATGGTTTTTACAGAATTATTTTGCTAATGCTTTTATCATTCTAAAAGTTGAGAAAACTTTAGAATCCTTATATTGCATATAAATATAACTTTGATACCTAAACTGAAAAAATGCTTCTAGACGTTAAATTCAAATTACCCTGAAGTATAGTACATATTTTGTGCGATTTACCCTTGTTTTGATCCTTCGCCGCCGAAGCGTTCCACGTTGTTTGATGATATTGTCTCGGTTTCGTATCTTTGGTGTGCTAACCGTTGTTCTAGATTTATTTCTCATGAGAATTGGTTTAAAACTCCTTATTTAATTTCCTTGTAATTTTTCTAGCGCCTTGCTAGTTGTTTTAATAATATTTGCCGTTCAAAAAAAAAGATGTCTCACTTTTTTTGGTAAATTTTCAATATTAAAAAAGGATAATCATTTGTAAATGTATCTACCTTGTCTCACTTTCTATTTTTATGTAGCGAATAAATTTTTTTGCAACTTCATGTATTAAAGTGCGCTTTGTCATCAACTTAGTATATTATATAAAACACCAAAGTGACGAAAAAGACACATTAATACATGAAGTTGCAATAAATTTTATTCACTACATAAAAATAGAAAATGTGACAAGTTAGATACATATATAAAGCCTTTCAAATATTTCTTGTACTTTTTAGTAAATTCTAAATTTTGGTGTCTAGCTTCACATGCACCTTAATTGGCATAAGTCTCCATCTTGTCGATAATTGATCATTTTGTTCAATTCTTTTCTGTCAACCCGCATTGCAAACTATTTGTGCATTTCTGATGCAGTGTAATTCCATTCTTGATGGCTTGTGATCTAAAATAAGATCTCAAAAAATTGAGGATCTGGCCATGATTTTGTATATGATCATAACCTTTCGATTCAACTTCTATTTTTATTAGTTTAATGCTTCAACTATGTTAGATTTGGATTCAATTTCTAAATGACATTGTTCCTAATCTTACACGGGCTTAGAGAAAAACAATCAGGAACGGGAAGATGGAACAATTCAAGGATTTATTACAGCAGTTACACAATCTGTCCTTCCTTCCTCATGTAATTCAATGAACTTTCTACTAAAACAACTCCAATATATGCGTTGTCTTCTCCATGTGTCAACTAATTGAGGAGTCTACACTCCCTTCCATCACTGATCAAGATATATAGAATAAAGTCCTATCGATTAAGGTGAGTATCTACTAGTGGAAGCTTTATCATGATCGACCCCTAACTCGTTGCAACTAAGATGCCCGTGGTATTGATTTACATTCACTAAGATGTCATGTTTGTGATGGAGACCTTGAAACAACACAACACATTTGTTATTGAATGGACGATTGCTTCCAATCTTCTGAAATCGATTTTCTCTTGGTGGGAAAGCATTGCCTACCCCAAAGTCATTTGGTCTACTTTCTTGGGCTGAGACCATTGTTCTCGATTTCAAAAAAAGAATTTGTTTCGGAGTGTGATCGTTTGATCAACCACATGGATCATATGGTGATGCCAGAATCGAATTTGTTTCGATCCTAAACCTCCTAGATCCTTGATGCTGAAATTAGAATCTTATCAAACTCATAGATCACAGATAGAAGGAAACAAAATCATGTCTAAATTGAAACGATTGGATTGTTAATCCAATTTTAGCTTGAATAAACATCTTATAATATCTTATTATAGCTTCTTGCTAGCTCATAATAAAAGTTTCCAATCCAAAAAAAAAACATTGTTCCAAAACTATTAGATGTTTTGTTTTGCCAAATATGGAGTTTTATATATGGAAATGTAAATATTGTAGGTATTATCTCAACTATATAATGTATTAAGACTTAAAAATCTTAATTATATTTTAGATATGCCGAAATGAGTTAGGATCAAATGAGAGGAAAAATTGAAAAGAGAATGGTGAAAAGAAAATAGAAGCACACATTTTAGATGCACCTACAAAAACATATGCATCTCTCCTTAAAAATTTATCACTTATTTAAAATATATGGCAATAAATCTTTCTTATTATTCTCATTTTCGTTTTTCTTTTTATCACATACTGAAATTGATAAATTATCATTAAAACTACAACCGAGATCTACAACATTTAGAAAACTTCAATCTACACTTTTTTTAACGGAAAAATTTATTAAAACTAGCAAGAAGCTTGAAACGGAATTACAAATGGGAGCTAACAATGGATTTTGTATCTAGTTAGTCCAAGAAATGTTCAACTTTCTATATCTATTTGAAAACCAAACATAAGAAAGATCAATTATACTATCGAAAGTGTCTTGCCGAATAGGACGCTTGTGACTGAAAATGAAGCCATTGCAAAACTTCCAGATAAAATAGATCGAACAATATGATTCGCGTGAGGATTAATTCGGAGATCTTCTACCCATTAGAAATTAGCATCAAATGAAATGATAACATGAAAGGATAGATCTAACCACATAAAGACTTTATGCTAATCTCATAAGCTAACGGGCAATTCAATAAAACTTGATCTATGAGCTCCGGACTTTGGTTACAAACAAGACATAGCAGAGAGTTTAATTCAATACCTTTCTTACTTAGATTCCAGCGTGTGGGAAGGCGATCACGCAAAGCTCTCCAAATCATAATGTTGACCTTTTTGGGATATAAAGAATCCATCTAGTTAAGATATGAACATCCGGAAAAATGATATTATCGATATGAACATGAGTTTCTTTAACGGAAAAAGAACTGGTTCCTCCGATAATCCATTACCAAACATCACAAGTATCTGATATCTGAGAATTATGCAAAAGGTCAGAAAGAGCTTGGAGCAGAGAGTACAAAGAACCTCCTGTAATCAACCTCGACCACGACCAAGCCCATGAGCCATTGATCCATCGATGTCTAACAAAACATTCTGGATCAGTATCAAGATGAAATAACCAAGGAAAACGAGAACTTAAAGAAGAATCACCAATTCAAATATCATGTCAGAATTTAATACTAATACCATTATTGAGTTTTCTTTTTAGAATGAAGTGAAGAATTATGCCTTTTTCATACATAACCTTAATGGAGTTAATAATCCTTGCCCATGTAGAATTCTTTTGAAGCTTGCTGAAAGAAATTCCTTTGTTTAAAGGGTCATGAATTGAAGAAATGAATTTAACCCAAAGAGCATTATAATTATGGACATATCTCCATCTCCAATTTTCCATTTTCCATTTTCCATGAAAGGTTTAAAGCTTGTAAACTTCCAATCCTAAGGCCTCCATATTTCTTAGAGGAGAGCACAGATTTCCATCCGATGCATCTTTCTTTCATCAACATTAGATCCCCAAAATAAATTAGACCTCGTGGCCTCGAGACTATTTGCATTGTTAACCGGCATAGGAATAGAGAGATAATATTTCCAATGCCAACTTCAATCTACAATTGATTTAGCTCCTTCAAATTTATTTGGTGCAGAACAATAATTACTAATTAAAAATAAACAAAATTCCCTCCAACTTCGCGCTATCTGAATTACAAATTCATTTTTACATAAATTATTAAAAACACTGTGTATCAAGACGTACACGCCAAATTATTGTCATGCGTAAAGTTATGTAACGAAAAACGTATAACCAAATAACAATTCTCAACAAAAAATTTATATGATGTGGATCCTAACAGTCAAACAACCTATGAATTAAAAGAATATTTGTATCAAAAATTCTAGTAGGGAATTAATTTAAAGCAAATCTTTATCTATTAGTTCATAATGAAAAACACGCTGAAAATAAATAAACCTTAAGCCTTCTACCTGCGGGTGAATATTACTTTAGAATAAATTTAATAACCAACCTAAACCCTAGAAAATTAAAAGTGTTTAATTATATAACACATCAGTTGAAAAAAAAAAAAAAAAAAAAAAAAAAAAAAAAAAAACCTATAAATCCTTTTTTGTAGAAGAAAATAAATGTTTCTACTAACTGTTTGTCATGCTTCATTTTCTGTTGAATTATCGTATGTTATAACATTTTTTAATTATATTTTGATTATTTTACGTTGTATTCATAAACGTTAAACAAAACACTTAACCAAAATATCTTAACTATAAATTATTTGCCGCTATAAAATTTCGTCTCTATGCACGAGTACTCGTCTAGTATATATATATATATATATATATATATATATATATATATATATATATATATATATATATATATATAGTGAAGGGATCAAGTAAGAAGAATAATTAAAATAAGAAGGGTAAGAAGTAATTCTAGCCACACATTTCAAATTAGGAGAGAAATTTTGAAGGAAGATGCATCCACTTTTTTAGGTGCATCTGAAATGTGTGGTTGTGGTTACTTCTTATCATTCCTATTTTAATTATTCTTTCTATTTGATCCTAACTCTCTCTCTCTCTCTCTCTATATATATATATATATATATATATATATATATATATATATATATATATATATATATATATATATATATATATATATATATATATAAGAAAAACCATTTTACTTAGAAACTTATACCAATGAGAAAAGTAGACTTACCAAAATACCTTTACTTATAAAGGACAATGTAATTCATTACTTATTCAAACTACTAGGGTACTTGCGTGTTGCAGCGGCGGGTATCACAAAATTCTCGGTAATTTTTTTTTAATATTATTTTCTTACAAGAATTTTACCAATAGCAAGAATATATTGCGTTTGAGTAACTTTTAAAAAACTAATTAACAATATCAAACTAATTTATATAAAAGTTATAGAATAGTGGCGTGATGTTGTGTCCATAAAAGAGGCGATAGTCGGTAATGTTATGAGGTTATGGTGAAATTAGTTTATAGTGGCTCGTAGTCGCAAGTAAGTAGAAACATTTTTTTTTTAATATATACATAATAATATAAACTTTTTAATAAGTATATATATATAAATTTCTAAGTAAAATGGTTTTTCTTATATATATATATATATATATATATATATATATATATATATATATATATATATATATATATATATATATATATATATATATATATATATATATATATATATAAGCGCCATATCAAGCATTAAAAAGAATTTTATTTACGTTAGAAAAAATAGCTCTACATATATACATCTTGTAAAGTATATATTTATGAAAATGTTTGTATTATTTATAGTGTGTTTTACATTTGTCTCACATAGATAGAAGATACATATTCAAGCAATCATGAGAAGTTATCTATAAAAAGTATAATAATTTAATTTATAATCATTAAATTAGCATTTTGCTCATTTGCATCATTTGTCTTAAAAAAATTGTACTGAGTTTCATAAAAGATTTTTTTTTTTTTTTTTTTTTTTTTTTTTTTTTTTTTTTTATACTTTTGTGGTTAGTTTTATCAAAATAATAATAATAATAATAATAACAATAATAATAATAAATAAATAAATAAATAAATAAATAATCCATAAGTTATCTAGATTGGTTTTCGAAACACTTTTACGATTTAATAATACTTTTATGATTTAATAATACTTTTGGAACTTTGTAGTCTAGTATGCATTTTAAATCCTATTGATTTAATACTAATTAAAAAAGAAATAATAAATGAAGTATTAAAATGTTGTGGAAGATAAATTAATAAAAGCTATGTAGTGTGTACATTATGCATTAAAAATTGTAATGCTTAAAAACACATTATTGACATGTTAAAAAATTTTAAGAGATAAGGTGCTAAATGCATTATATGTTGTATAGATATAGATAATTACTTACAATTTAATCTACAAACTTTACTGACACTCGCTCACTCAACCACATTTCTCCTTCTACATTTCGCCTTCTACATCACCACTACGGGAATCGTTCTACGACCAAAACCAAAAAATGCAATGAAATATTTGTACTTGTTGCTTTGCACGAATATTTGTATAGTTATCTATTCACCCTTACAAAGTATGCATGACATGAAATATAATGAATGTAATAAGATTAAGTGAACCCGATTAGAAAATAGAGTTAACACATCGAAAAAATACAATATTTCAAAAAATTGACATTTAATAAAACAATAGATTTGCTTAATAAAACGTATAACGATTAAATTTAGATACTCAAGTAAATAAGATACAAAAGTGAAGAGAGAGAGAGAGAGAGTTTATTTTTCATCTATAACTAGTATACACTACTATAACTTGTAAATATTGGAACTTGTTTTTCTAATTTATTTTATATCTATAACCAGTAAACATTGTAATTTATTTTCCATCTCTAACTAGTATACATTTGAACTTGTTTTTTTTTTTAATTTATTTTTATCTCTAACTAGTATACATTGTAACTAGTGCATATGGGACTTGTAAATTTAAAAGACATACGTAAAACCTTTCTAAATTAATAAATTATTAATTTATCAATATAATAATATCTCGCTAAATTAATAAAATATAACGATTCCAACACTATTAATTTACAAAGTTTTAATTTATAGTGGTTTTATTCTACATTTCACATGAAGAAGGAGACTTATGCATCCCTGAAGCTCCAATGAATGCGTTAACAATGGATTCCACCAATTGGTGTTCAAGTTATGCTTAAAAATGCCTCCTGAATCAGGCAGAGGTGGCCAAAAATATACCATCACGACCAATATAATTAGTAGCTCTTTGGCAGAAATAAACTGGAGTACTGCTGTTTATATTCATAGTCAGCAAAGAAATCGTTTGAATAACAGATGACAATGAATCATCGTCATCCTAAGATGTTCACCCAGCGACGTTTGAACCCTGGTCTCTTCTGAGACTTTGAGAAAACCTTACCACCAGCTCGTCTTTGAGCTAGGTTTTTGACAAACGTGTAAACAAAAGTTGAGCCTTTTTAGATGTGATGTCCGCTGCCTAACCAGTAGTCGTGTGGTTATTTCCAGTTTTTCTCTCTGATCATCCCAATATGTTCACTGAACGAGGTTTGAATAATGGTCTCTTTTGAGACTCTGGGAAAACCTTACCACTATGACACCTTGGGGATGGTTCCATATTACTCAGTACATCCTACCGTCGTAATATCTTAATAAACCTACCCCAGCCGAACCAAATTTAGGTACGAGTGAACCTCGATTTTGATGCATGATCCCTAATTATTTTGATGTTATATTTGGATTACCTTAATTATAATGATTAATACCTGTTATACCTTACTAAGGTAATGCATCTAGTTAATATAGATTAATTAGTAGTTTCTTCAAGAAAAATTTGCTAATGGTTGTGAAATAGTATATCTGGAAAAAAAATAAAAAATAAAATAAAATAAATAAACTCACTTGCACCTTAATTAGTTGGCATGACGCCGGCTTGGTGCGTGTTCTTGGTGATAAAACAATGTATATGGTAATGCATTCGTTGTTTATTCTAACAATAGCTGCCATACCTTAATGAGATTAAAGTTTGATACTGCATTTTTGCAGAATATGTAGAGTTCATTCCTAGTGCTTGTTGATTGTGAACTGCAATAATATTCTCACAGTGTTGATTAAACTTCACATGCACTGCACCTTAGTTGGCACGAGTCGCAGTCTTGGTTTTAAAACAAAGTTTATGGAAATGCATTCGTGATTTAGTTTAATAATATCATTATATATAGTATAAGTTTATTGCAGTAAGCCAGTAGCCACTCTTGTATCGTGTTGTATAGCTATCTTAAGTATTGTTCAATGCTTCAACAACGTACTATTAAAGTAAAATACTTGCAGATAGTATAGCTAGTGAAAAATTTGCCGCCCTACACTTACTAGGGAGTTTAAGTTTAAACCAATACCGTACTGATATTTCGTGTTGTTTTGGAAAACTGTCAACTTGATAGTTTGATAGACGTACATGGAAACCTCTACAGTTAAAGTTCATTTCAATATACGGAATATATTTTAGTATCCAATGGTTGTGAACTGAAATATTCAAATAATGTAAATTAAACTTCACATGCATCTTAGTTGGCATGACGTCGACTAGGTTCTTGCTGATCGATGAAACAGCATATATGGAAATGCATTTGTCCCTTAGCTTAAGAAAATCATTATAGTAAAAGCTTATTGCAGTATCCATTATTGTATCGATCGGGTTTTATAGCTTTCATAAGTACTGCTCAAAGTAATGTTAAAGTAAACTTACACGCAGTGAACAAATCGTCTCCCTACAGTTACTAGTGAACAAATGGCCAGAATAGGTTATTCGTTATGACCTATTTAGTTAATAGTTAAAGTGTAGTGAAAAAGATTATGTACTTGGGCTCCCTCCACATATATTATCCTTTTTTTAGACTTTAATCAGTAAATATAGCTAAATATCAGGAATGTTAGTTTAATTTGTACTTCAAGTACTTGTTTTAGTATATTTGAACGGCAAACTGCTAATTTTGAAGGTTAAGTTAGCAGGAAAAATGAGCGGGGCACATATCCAGGGTCAAGTGACTACACCATATGGTATGGACCTGTCTGTTGAGTCATGTAATAAACAAATAAGAACGATCATGGTCAAGCAAGAATCTTTGTTTAAGCGTCAGGTATAACAGTTGTAACATTTTAACATAATGCATTTTATTAGTTACGGAGTATTACATTTCATGACTGTTAAGACAAGCATAACCGAAAACCTGTCTGACAAAGGTACTTAATTTATATTGGCAGGTGCGAGAATTGCACGCACTTTACAACAAACAGTTGGAACTAATGCATGAATGTAAAGCAACAATGATAGGTCGTCGGACCCAGGAGCAATTTGAGTACACAGGAGAACTGGTCAAGAATCCGAACTGTGACCTTGAAGGGAAGAACACCGGTGAGATTGCTAAGGTACGTGTTAAGGTTGCCATGGAGCAAGATGCAGCTGTAACGCCAACAATCATGAACCCATCCATGGCTCAAGGAAAACAAGTAGATCAAGCAAGATCAATAGCTGAGAAGTTGGACCTCACCACGTCCTCATCACTTCGTGGTGCTAGTGGCTGCCTACTTTGGTTTGCCAACATAGTTACTTCGGTCAATGCTGATGACTTAGCAATTGGACAGAAAAAAAATAAGGAGATGCAAATGCCAAGCCAACATGGGAAATGCTTGACACCAAAGAAGGCATATGTTGTCAAGTGGGGAAGAATCAGGAATGGAAAACGAAGCCGAAGGGTTCGCAGGGAAGAGTGGTTTTGATTCCTGTTTTAGATGATCTAATATAACTGCTGGATGGTTTAAATATTTTGCAAAGTTTCCGTTTTTTTCTTTGGGTCTTTTTCAATCTTTGATAACCAAATTAAGGTTTGAAACCTAGTTAAGTTAAGTGATACATTTGAGGCTTTTACCTATTGCTTGGCCTTACTAAAAATAGAAAGACAAAATGTGTGTGGCATAATTGGCATAGTTTGGATGTCATGCAACAAGAACGTTCATATCAAACGCACCATCATATCTTTCCTAAAACAAAAACCTTCTTCCTCTCAAATGTTTAGCTTTTATTTAAATTCTTGCCCTTCTTCCTGCTTTAACCATTTCTCCAAAGTTTTCCACAAGAGGTACGTCTTTGTGCTCGGATTTTATTAACTTATGATTCATTTCTATAACCTTGCATTAGGTATCTTGAATTCTTTGACTTTTGCTTTTAGAAGCAATATATAAAAGATTTTCTTGCATATATGTCTTTTTTACTCAAATCCAATATATAATATAACCAAGATTTCCTTGAATGCGAAAAGCAATCGTCAAAAGATGTTCCTTAATGATAACTTTATGTCAATTCATATTTTATAATACTTTGATAAATGTATATCTGTCGGAAGGGTCAAAGCAGTCGCATACTTTGTTATTATCTTCAGGATTATGGTCGAAAAAGTTGGTATCATGCACATAGATGCATTTACCGATGAATATATCAAGGATTATTGTGGAATGTGTTAGATTTACGATCACAAATGTTACCTAGATTATGGAAAGAAGATCCAATTGTAATACTAATCAAATTGCGGCCTTTATTGTTTAGTTAGTCATTAGGATCTAACAAGACATTAACAATATCTTTAATGGCAACCTCTCTAGGGTCAAATCTCGTTTATACAGTGTCCTTATAAGACCAATCTAGAATAAAATGCAGTATCTACTTAATGATAAAATCATTGTTTGATAAGTATAGACAAATCTTGTTTATGAGTCCACGACCAGGCAAGGAGAAACTAAACATGTTAAATTGCATAAAATGAATAACTTACAAATTGTCTGAAGTTGATGAAAATTAAAGTATGCCGTGACTCGGTGTACATGATGTATTGTAGGAAATGATAATAAAATGTTATTAATACATGCATCTAACAAAACAAGTTATTTTTTAGTGTTTGATGTAGGCTTTGCTTTGCATTGGCATGGAAAAAAATGTGCACAGCAAGCACTCAAGAAGACACTCAACTGGAAACTTTTTCCTTGAATCGAATGGTTATGAAGATGTTCTAAGTCGATATCTCAGTGGTCCTTTTCCTTCCTGTCACGACCATTGCAAACCACATCTAGACCAGTCCAACGAACCCAAGTCCACACCTCCTACTCATAGGTCAAAAAAAGCTCATATTGATTCCGTGAAGGGAAACAAGAAACATTTTACTCCCATTCCTAGATCTCCAACAAAACATGCCAAAATCATTAATACTTCAGTTGCTAAACAACAAATTAGATCACAACCCATTGAATCCAAAAGACAAGGTTTTAAGGCAAAGTCAAATTTAAAGTCAAAGTCTGAAGAAACCGATCCATTTTATATCCCACCTAAAAAAATTACCAGAAGATTTAGTGACATAGTTACATATACGAGTGATTTGAAAGATATTCTTGATTCACATGATGATAATCGTTTGAACACAAGCAGTAAAAAGAACGACAAAAAGACTAAATTAAAAAATGATTTAATATCAGGCAAGAGTAGCGTTAAGACGGCTGGAAATGGCACGAATTCAAAAAAGGTTCAAACTTCAAAATCCCATAACGATTCAACAAAGCCAGAGGTAGACCAGAATTCAATAAACTCAAACTCAGAGAAACCAGTTGTAGAAGTTGTTCAAGAAAAAGCTGATCAAACTCAAAGCGTTAATGAGGAAAAGGCGCTGGAAAATGGTCAAAATGGGCCACAAATTTCCTCAACGTCTAAAAAAGTTGAAATTATGCCAAGTGATAGTCAAAACAGCATTAGTGTAGCAGCTTCAGGGGTAAAGAAAACAGAAAACCCGACACAGGTAGGAAAGTTGGTCAAGGAAAAAGAATCTAGTTTGTCTCAAAAGCTAAAATTTAGACATGGAAAGACTACCAATGCGCAGCAGGAGAGTGGTGGTCCAAGACAACTTAAGTTTGGGCATGGAAAAATTGTCAACAAAAAGTCTGAGAACGGTCCAGGAAAAGTTAAGTTTAGTGAAGGAAAAGTGTTAGACAAAAACCAAAATGGTGTCGAAGATAGTGTAAGTTTAAGAAGGATGTCTTCAGATGGTATATTAC
Organism: Artemisia argyi; assembly: GCA_030686995.1. NCBI lineage: Eukaryota > Viridiplantae > Streptophyta > Magnoliopsida > Asterales > Asteraceae > Artemisia > Artemisia argyi. The sequence continues at coordinate 125,864,535 of CM060689.1, forward strand.
CCAGTCAGGAGAGTAGTTCTGTAGATGTTGTTCTAAAACAGTGTGATCAAGAAGTGAATAAAAGTCAAATGCGTACAAATAATGTGATTGAAGAGGCTGCTAGAAAGCTTATTAGAGCCCGGAAGAGCAAGGTACAAGCTTTGGTTGGCGCTTTTGAAATGATTTCGACAAATGATTTTTAATGTGTGATTAACTCATGGGTAACCATCATACTTCTTATTTGCTACAACATGGAGGACATACATACACAATCTTGCTGCATCTTTGTTAATGGAGGTATGAGGAGTTGCAAAACGAGCAGGTGTGGGGTTATATATGCCATAGAGGTTCACCTGAATGCGTCGACGGTCATTCTTTTGTAGTTATAAGTATACTTTCAGTTATAAACCCATTGACAATGTTTAAAACAAGGAGTTTTAGTTATAAACCCGCCCAGACATTTATTTTTTGCCTTCGCCTTGAGAGAGATCATGGTTGCCTTTATGGAAGAGCTCAGATTCTACGATGCTAAATGTTGTTTGGATACTAACTTTCTAACATAATCTTCGATTGATTCTTCCAATTATTACATATCTCTTGGAGATGATCCATTTGTTCAACTGTTACTGACCATGGAATAATGCAAGGTCATTTATCATTTGCTTTTCATGTATCAGAAATACCACAAAAGTTTTTAAATGTTTTAGGTGATCAAGATTTATTGTACCAATAATACCTGAATAAATAGCTGTTGCCTGTGAATAAACATGGTCGAATCTGGATCTTAACAAGATAAAGTTTGACCTGAAAGGTTAAATATTACACATTCTAAAAGAAAGCCAAAAACACATTATAATCTTCCAAACTGGAAGGGGAAAACTGGATGCAGATGCAAAAGACAAGCTACATAGTTTGTGGAAAAGGCTGAACGGATAAAAAAAACAGCCTAACCATATCAGTGAAATCGTGATTTACAGGGGTTGAGAAAATGAGTGCTTTCATATTCAACCATGTTCTTGCATACTTGCGGATATATTAGTTATATGACTCAACTTTGTGACATATTAACCACTGACGAATAATCATATCCGTTATTCAAGCATCTGTCTGTATTATGAAAATGACTACTTGAATTGCTTGCAAATTAGTGATCTTTCGTATAATTAGATTCCCTGTTTCGTCTTAGTTAATTTGAAGACTTGTTGACAATGATGGCGTTTTACGCCTAAATCAAGGGAAACCCATATGTGAAACCGCAGCCAAGAAAGATCAAAAGCTTATGTTACCTTTTGTTATTCAATTTTTGGAAATGGTTTTCAAAAGTTATCCTTTCTTTTGTCCTCCAAGTTTCATTTACACTTAAACTGGTGATTCTGTCGAAAAGAACATTTCAGCTCTGTCAATAAAGCTTGCAGGAAATCTTGAATGGAGCATCAGATTTGAGCAACTTTCTGAATTCGATTCACAAACCCTCGTTGGTCTGGTGCTATCTTTCTGATTCCGGATTTTGGCACTTCTATTGTTGTTCCCAATGGCACCACTTTTTCCAGACTGACCACGATTGATTCGTGTATTGTTACGGTTTGATCTTTGAGATGAGTCACCAGGAATCTTTCTTGACTCAGGACCTGACTGAGTTGGCTCAGCGGACTCGTCGATGGGTGGGTTAACTTGGGAAGCTGGTGAGCCAGTTTTGCAGGATTTGAGCAGTGAAAGGAGCATCTCTATGCTTAGTTCTTGCTGGACCACTTCTTTGTTCTGCTCACTCCCGAAGCAAGCAGCTACTAACGTTCCAGCCAGTACTGGCATTAACTCAGGGTCACTGAAGAAGACAAATGGTAGATCGCATACCTGCCGCAACCAAAGCAAATTTTAGAATCGTGGGACCCTATCATATTTAAAGAGAACCAATAATCAATGGAAATTATAAAGCTATCATAGCATTTTAAATAACCTTGTGAAGAATCGTGGGGCTCTTCCCCCATCGAAGAACATCTTGATTCTCGGAGTGGAACATGGCAAAGTAACCAAGAAGCGACAAAGATTCAAGCAGAAGCAAACCAGTCTGAACAGGAAAAATACAGCCACACATTTAGATCTTATTGAAGATTATCGATGGCCATAATAACATTACATGATGCATTTTGAACTGATTATCAAATAATAACTTATAAGTGTGGATTAACAGTTTATGCTTTTAGTGATTGTTACCATCCCACCATAGTTGTCAAAAGCGTGCGCCTCACGCGCCTAGGCGACAGGCGACGCGGATGCGGGCCCCCAACGCTCAGAACACTAGGCTCAGACATTTAAAGCGACGATTTGGGCCTAGGAGTGTGATTAAATGGGTGGGTTTTGGTCGGAATCATGTTATAAACATGATACAAGGATCGAATCATACCCAGAAACACGTTTGGTTTGATTTTGGAAATTAGGGTTCATGGTACAATTTGGGATTTTTTGATTTAGTGTTTTAATCCAATTAAGTTAGTGGGATAGTGTTAGAATGCAGTGTGAATCTTATTGCAACCCTAGAATCTAAATAGAAACACAAAATGAATCAAAATCAAAGTTTATTGCATCCCTGCGCTTTTTTTTTTTCGGGCCCGCACTTTTTATGTGCTTCTCGCCTAGGCGAGATTTTGGGTCTTTGCGCCTTGCAATCGCATTCGCTTTTGACAACTATGCATCTCACATCGGACAAGTATGGGATTGGTTCCTTTGAGCTAGCTTTTTGGAGTGAGTTCTACACCTAGCTTTGTGGCTTGACGAGACCAAGTATGGGATGGGTTCGTATCAATTAGTATCAGAGTTAGCCCTACCGTTCGAGGTTCCAACACTCGGAGTGGTGGCCTATGGAGTGGTGGCTTGGACCCGAAAAAAGAAGGGTGCCAACCGTGACGAACATAGCCGTGACCAATGAGCTCGGAGTGCCTATGGAGTGGTGGCTTGGACCTAATAAGAGGGGTGCCAACCGTGACCAGCATAGCCGTGGCCAACGAGGATGTTGGTTCTTAAAAGCGTGGGGTATTGCTACGATCTCACATCGGCCAAGTATGGGTTTTGGTTGGTGGATTATAAAGTCTAGGTGTCCCCTCATTTGAGCTAGCTTTTTGGAGTGAGTTCTGCACCTAGCTTTGTGGCTTATGCGACCTGGTATGGGATGGGTTCGTATTAGTGATCTAATTATTAAAATATCAAAAGGGTAAAAGTATAATTACTTCTGTACCCCTGCCGGCCCGCTCTGAAGAATTCATGGGTCGGCTGGCAGGCGAGACTTATGACTGTCTACATCCCCGCTCCGGTGGGGGTTGGGTATTTGTCTCTGTATCCCTTATGTTAACCTAATATGAAATGTTTCACTCCTATTTCACAATAATTTTCTCACTTATCCACCCAAATAAAAGTCATTTTTGTTCATTAATCTTTTGGTTTCTTTAAATAATCATAATTTGTTGAACACTTAATTGTCTAATTCTTTAATCTGTAAAGGGATGAGGGTTTTCCCTATTGAGGTTACCCAGGGAGGGCGAGATATCTTGACTCAGATGTACGCGGCCTCACCGGGTTAACCCCGGGACCGTTTCCGACCCTTCCCTGGCCACTCCTAAATGTACACACCTAGCAAGGTTTGAACCCTTGACCTCTTATGAAAAAACCAAGGACCTTACCACTAGGCCATTTGGTGGTGGTTTAATTCTTTAACTGTTACACATCCAAAAAAACATTTCTAACAGCCCGTTCTATTACAGCAGATTTTTCATTTTTAAATCGCACGTCCAAAACAGCCCCTTATGATTGTGCCCAATGATTTAATGATTTCAAATTAGAGGGTCTTAACATTACCTGATCAGTAGCGACTCCCCACTTGCTGGTGCAATGAGAAAGAAGGTAACTCATCAAATGAAAATATTCCATTTTTAGGTCTGGCCTTGCCTGTTTAGGTAAAAAAAAATACACATCATCAATTTTGATAACAGTACATTATATATGCTTTCAAAGCTGCAATAATTCTGAGGATATAGATACAAAAAGACAATAAGGTATACTTACTAGCATCATCTGGATGAAGTTGATATCAATCAAAGCCAGATTGTTCAAAACCTTCAGCACTCCAGTTGCTACTTCCTCAAAGTTACTCGGAAGAGCATATGAACCCTGCCGTTTAACAATAAAGATTTTCATTTTAATAAGTATCAGTATTATTTAGTAATAATTTGAATAAAAGTAATTCAAAAGCGAGGTAGAGGAAAAAACCAGCTTAATAATAAAGCTGCAAAAAATATATATATAAAAAAGATGCAAGCGCATTAATAATAATAGTCAACAAATATGCGAAATATAAATGGTCAAGAAATAGGGGTAGAGGAACAATGATGCCTTGCATCAATAGAAACAGACTAAAAGTACCTTCCTTTTACATAAAACTTTCCCTAATGTATATACCATAGTTACTAGTTTGTGAATGAAACGAGAAACGTATACATATTTTATAAACCATATATTGAGACGGACTCAACTGTCTATAACAGTTTACAGATACTCTATATATTCACATTCACCAAAAAAAAAACGTGTCTTGAATTACAATGTTTATGTGCAAATGCAGGTGCCAATCTTGCCCCATTTTTGGATAAAAGGGTTGATATGGGTTACATTTGACCTTGAATGGGTTCAAAAAAAAATATTTGAAATGGTGGAAGCACATTGATATTCAAGTAATTCAACCCACTTTGTGTAAATTTTACCCATCTGACCCATTTAGACCATAATTTGAATCTCACCAACCATTACACATACAGTTTGTAAAAATCTATTTAGAACATTATTTATTTGAAAGAAACAATTTAAGAGAAGACAAATAAGCATTTGCAAGTCAGCCCAACCCAATTGACCCGAACCCATTTTGTCTTTATACCCAACTCACACATTATGCAACCTCTGAATGCAAAAAACATTAGAATATAACCGGAATTTACCTGTTCAGACGGCAATCTATTGTTAGCCTGCAATAACACGGCTGTCAACAAAGAGGGAAGACAGACCAATCCCGTTTCGGATATAGTCGAAAGAAGATATGCCACAGGCTGTTTATGTCTCGATTTATTTCCATTCTTTTGTTCTCCACCACTATCTGTCAGGTTCTTCTCATCCTTCTTACATAAATCATCCAATGGTCGATCCTCTGGCACATCTTGCAACCATTTGGTAGATGACTCACAATCACCACTTAAATCAAACAAAGAACCTCCAAGTTCCTCAATGTCTTTACTTTCATTTAGATTCATTGTTTCAACTGGAAAAGATTCCCAATCGATTGAAGAAATAACCCTACATTTGGAAGTCAAAATCACCAACAAATTTATGCTTGAAAGAATAGATGAAGGGAATGGAGATCCTTCTATTTGTGGTCGGTCATAAAGTGCAAAAAGATCTCTTAATCTATGAATAACTTGATACGCTATAACAAGCTCTATTAAACCATCCTGCATGTGTTGTTCGCGTTCATCAGATCTCGAGTGACCAATAATGGCTGTCACAGTCCACAAATATCCGTCTAAAACTTCAGTTATTGCATCTGAATTCTCAATTAGTGTTTTACTACCACCGACATTTGAAGATGATGCTGTGATTTTTATGAAGTTTTCAAGGGCAGCAGCCAACATAGGTATCATTGGTGGCAGAAGATTTTCTGCTAGAAAACAGCTCCTGTTCGCGGGTAATGACAGAATTACCCTTAAAAGTCTCAAGAAGTATATGGTTACTTGACAGGCTTCGGGTTTGGATGTGTGTGAAGCTGGCAGAGCCGAAGCAATAAATTCAAGAAGTCCAGCTTGGCGTGAAGCATGCAGTTCAGGGTCTTTCCCATCTAGAAACTGATCCACAAATTACCAAGATGTTATTCTCAAAAAAAAATTCATATTCTCCACTCACTTTCACACACAAAGAAAGTAGCATACTCTGAAAGTCTGAAGCAAAAGCTCAACCACCAAAATATGACCTAAAAAACTGGTATGACTATGAAATAGACGATAAGAATTACCATTAACCTTGAAATGGGTTACAATTTTTAATATAAATATGAATGTACGGTTGCAATAAAAGCCATACAATGTTAGATTTGAAAAGTAGAAACTCTGATTTCCAGAAACATTTAAATATCTCGATATAATCTAGAGGTGGCGATTTCGACTGTCACTTACAAATGGGTTGATTTGGGTTATTGTTTATCTTTAATGGGTCAAGCAGGTAAAATAAAAAGTTGGCTAAAAAGGAAACACGTCAAATGGTCAAAAGGCATTCAAAGTATGTTTTTAATGCATCAAACCTCCTAAATCCTTTTATTTAATAAATTATCAGTTTCTTGCTGAACTACTTTAGTATGTGTCATAATCATCATATTTGACACACTAATCATTCATGAATTTTTAAATTGTTAAACAATAAGTGTTATGGCCCAATATAACCCAGCCAGTTTCAATACCCAAAATTTACTTGTTTTGACCCGTAATCCAACCCACCTGTTTTTCCACCTCCACTATAATTGTTTGCACATAATTTTCTCGTGTAAAAAAGCAGTTACCTTAATTATATCACCAGTTACTAGCCCAATACTAGCTGCCCCTTCTTTTCTTGCCTGCCTATGTCGTTGAAGCTCCTGAAGCCACCTCCCAATTTTTGCCCGTGCAGTTCCTATTGCTGCTCTATATCCAATACTTGCACTTTCCGCACCCATAAAAGGCTCAGTTAACTCATACTTCAAAGCCATAAGCTTTTGTCTAATTTTTTTAATCCTTTTCTTTAAAGAATGCTGCAATGCTACATTTCTAGCAGGGAGCATGATACCTTCAACACCGACACCACCGCTCATTTGCTGATCATCTTTGTTCAGAGTACGTCTTAATAAAGGCGAAGATTGATCCCTAAAATCCATTGAAGCCCTTTCCCTAATTTGTTCCAGATAAAATTTTCTTCGTTGTTCACTTTCTCTAAGCCTTTCGGCTAATTTTTGGGCCAAAAGTTCGGCTTCTTCTTGTTGGGCTTTTGCTAAAACTTCACGTCTCCTCATCTGATCCATAGCTTTTGCTTCACGGGCTGCACTTGAAGCTTTTCGTTCTTCCTCTCTTCTCAATAATGCTTCTTCCTTTTTCCTTTGTGTTTCTGCAAGCCTTTGCAATTTTTCAGCTTCAACAAGTTTCTTTCTTTCCAAAACTGCTTCTTCTCTTGCCATATCTTCTTTTTGCTTTGACTTCATATCTTTAAGCTTCTCAGCTTTTCTTAATTCTGAATCTTGATATTTTTGGATCAACATAAGCTTCTTGTTTTCTTCATTTAATGAAGTAATGAACCGAACTTCATTGACTTTAGTACTTTCATCGCCAGCTCTTCTTGCAACTTGAGCTAAATGAGCTTCGTGACGAGTTTCACTACGTTGGTGGCGAGCATGCATATCTTCACGCAGTCTCGTGCTACGCACAGCCTGCCATTCATTCACACGGTTGAGTTTTTTAGTGCTTTTTTGAAGCTTTTGTAGTCTTTCATTCTCTAACTCGTTTCTAATCCTCATAGCCCGTGCATGTTTTTCTTCAGCCTCTTTCTTTAAATCAACCGACGTCTTTTTCTTCTTGTCGGGTGACATTAACTTATCGTGTAGAATACGGGCCCTCTCTGTGCTTTTCCTACCCATACCTGGTGAATGTGAAAAACGTGAAGATACAGAATGGGTTGCTGCTAGTATGTCCTCCCAGTTTCGTTTTTGTTTCCATGCATCCATTGACTTAGACGTCATTCCATTAAGATTGTTTCTTCTTTCTCTTTCAGATGAATAACTCTGTTTTTTCAGTTGATCCGTTACAATTGGATCCTTTTTGTTCTTTGTGGGGTCGGGATTCTTTTTTCCCCTACTTGGGTTGTCTTTAGGAAGAACCGCAACTCCGCTTCGTTTTCTAGGTTCTGTTGCTGGTTCTCTACCCACAGTTGATCGATCAGTTCTAGATGTATTTTTATTCGAAATGCTGCCACTTCTAGAACGATTGTAAGAATCAGTGAAACCCATTTTTCTTGAGCTGTTATTTGTGGCTGCTCGTTCTTGTTGAATTTTCTTAAAAGCCTCGAGAGATGAAGACAGTATTTCTGCTCTGTGTGGGGAAGTCGTCATACGTCGAACCTGCAAACATCATATGGGTTAGAGAGTGCTTGGATTTGCGTTTTAGAAACAATTATCTAATTGACGTTTTAGAAACAATTATCTAATTGACACGACTTTAAGTCATCATCATCAATTTTACATGTACTTTATACACATTATGCCTTTAATTGAAAGTAAGATAAATATATGCGCTACTACAAAACGGATTATCTACAAGTAGGATGAGCTTACCTATTTCTAACCTATTTTGGGATGTTCTATTATTCACAAGCCGCGTCTTCTTTTACCAAAAATGTCCATTTTAGTTATTAATTATTACATAAAATTAATCATCAATTTATTACCTAAACATAACTTTTCAAACACTCATACATCAGATTAAAAGAATAAAAGCAAGCTATATAGTTGACTATGGTAGTAGGAAGTATTCTAACCTCCCATGAAAGTGCATGCGGCCTGCGCTGCTCAGACTTCATGGTCATTGGTGGATTATCGCTTGACTTTTTCACTTTCTCAAACTCTTGGACTCTAACATTCAACTCTTTAAAATCAGATGCTGCTTCTTCAAGAACAAGAACTGCCTCTTTCATCTGATCTACATCACATTCAAGTTCACATAGAAGATACAATTCATCAACAGCCCGGTTGAGATTCTCAAACAGAAAGCACCAAAGTCGTTGCCTAAACCGTTCTTTACCCTCACCAGCCTCAATTTCACCTGGACCAATTGCACTCATCATCTGAACTCCCGAAAATTCATTGAGGACCGAAGCAGTATGTTGGTCATTAACGTCTTCAGTAGAATTTTTAGTCATTTCAGTTTCCACTTTTTCAGCTGAAGTATATTCAGATTCTTGCAGACAGCTTGAATCCTTACTCGTAACTAAATTTTCTGAGCCACTTGATTCAAGATTTTCAGTTTTACTGTCCTTGACAATGTCTTGTGAAAGATCATTACTTTGACTACCCACTTCTTCATTTACAATTTCGACCTTGATGTCTTCTGACGATACCTCCTTCACCTCTTCCAATTCCCCGGATTCAGTGTCCTCTTCGACGGCTGGTATAAGTTCTTTCTCTTTTGGTTCAACAGAATCATCCTTACTAAGCATGTTTCCAATTTCACCAAATTTTATGTCAATAATGGCAGGATTGCCACCTGTGTGCGCTAAAACACCATCATCCAGATTACCAAATCTAATCTTTGGAAAAGCATCAAGTTTATGAACTTGAGGAAGCTCGTGATCATAACTAGTTTTAACTTCATCGACATGACTAACCACACACTTATCTTCAGTTGGAACATTAGTGTTGTCTAAATTATCAGAAAACTTATCTTCAGTAGGAGTATTACTGTTAGTTAAATTATCAGAATACTTGTCTTCAGTAGGAACATTAGCGTTATTCGAATTATCAGAACTAGGTGTAGAGGAATAACTGTTTATTGATATGGGTTCACTATGCGTAACATTTGAAGTCCCAGAGTCATGTATATGGCATGCCTCGTGGATCACAACATTTGTATTTGGTTTCTTAGAGAATCCTCCAACCCATCCTTGAAAAGAAAACTTTGCATTGCTTCTGTGCTTCTGAATAAGTAATAAGTAACAAAGGAAGAGTTACAAAAGATCTTAAATTTAAGAATACAAGCAAACTATCAAGTAGCAATCACTACAATAAGCAACCCCATGTGGCAAACAATCTTGTATTTATTTTTGACGGTTGTGTTTTTGTACAAGTAAAAGGAATGTGATACACATATGATTGTACTTTCTCCAATTAAGTTTCATCGAATCGAGGCTCTAAGCAATTCCGTCCGAACTACTATAACTATCGAAGCCTCATGAATGAGACCCTAACATATTAGGTCAATAATGATGATTAAAAAAGGACATTCTAGCATATCAATTATGTTACTTGATCACGTTCATTCTAACTAAAAAGAAAATGGGCATTTCATGACGTCAAACGCAAGTTCATGTAAACAGCCGGCTTTCTAAGAGGACGGATGCACAACCGTAACAAAAAGTATAGGTAATGTACCAATCAATAATTTGTTTGGGAGAAGCCTCAGGCATTTGAAGATACCCAAGACTTCATATTTTCTCATGAACATCATGAATGAAAACCCTAGCACAATAGGTTTATAATAACAACAAAAAAACCAATATAGTATATCAAATTACATTTACTTGAATTGGCTTATCGTCAACCTCCATGTAGAAATGTGAAGTTAATTAAATATTCGATCAAAAAAAATCAAGAAATAACCACAGGCGGCACAGTGTAATCCAAAATATGAGGTAATTTACCAAGCAATATACTTTGTTTCTTTGGGGAAAGCCTCGATCACTTACAGAACCCCAAAAGGTCAAATTTTGATCATTATAACATCTATACATATATATGGGACTACATATGACACGTCACTAATGCTTACTAGGCACTTAAATGTTGACATGGCGCATCACTTGATGAGGTGGAAATAGTGACTAGGCACCATTGCTGGCTAAATAAGAAAAAAATTGTCAATGGCAAGGTTCGAACCTTGGGCTGGTAAACCACACACAAGCACCTCAACCACAACCAATGGATCAGGCCACAAGTTGTTAAACAAAATTGCATTCCTTAATTGATAAGTAAAGCCAAGTCATCAGAAATTACAGAAAAAAATGATAAATAAATAAATAAATAAAGAACTGTTCAAATTCAAATTTTGTTAAGATATTTATGGAAATTATTTTGAAACGTCAATCTTCAGTTTTTTTAGGAAACATATTAATAACGTCAAATTCATATTCATAAACTTATGAAGGAAGCCTCACATAATTCGGCGACCCTACTTTAGTCGTAACCCCCTCCATAACTAACTCTTGAAGCAATACATCGGCAATTTTTATTTTAGTTTTTGTTTGAATTTAATCTGAATTATAGAATACTTTTTCTATCCATTTACTGATTTTGATTATTGATTTCAGTTTTGAAATCAACCCCCGGCTTAGGTTTGTTCAATCTTAAGTTTTCTTTCAATTATTATGTATTCAATATACGGTTCTATATTTTTGATGATGCAATTGTATTCAAATAAGTGAATTCGCTTTTGTGAAGTCAGAGGTACTACATTTTTTTTGTTATTTATTGAATGTTATATTTTGTAACATGTTCATTCAAAATTTAGGCTCCAAATGAACCATGTGATGACTGCATATTTGTTGTCAGCAACGCAAAAGTTACAGTGAGGGTGATCCTTGCAGTCCTGGTCATGGGATATGGTACAAAATTTCTTACTTTTATTATTATTTTAATATTAATACAAGTTATATAAGTTCATGAATGTTGTTTCTTAACAAGATCCTACAACATTTAAATAGTTGTATGAGCTGCATAAAAGATTTTGTTTTTATATGATTTGTGATATATTTTCTTTGCCTTATAGTATAAGGTCTCAGCTACTATATTTTCTTATTACCGTTAACTATTGTACATATCACATGTCTAACTGAATTATTTGCAGTTCCCATGCACTTCGAGAGAGTTCACATATTAACGACTTTTACCCAACAAGTGCATTTAGTGCTGCATAGTATGGATATGCTATTATTATATAGATATTGCACAAGTTGTTTTCGATTGGCTATAAGGGGGTGGCAACGTTGGCTAAAGGTTTATGGAGTTTAATTTTAATTGACCAATAAAAAGCATGCAACACATTTTTTTACCTAAATATGCCTAAAGTTGGTTTTTTACTGGCAATGTCATGCCTAAGCATGCCTAAACAAGAGTAAATGTCCAAATGGTCAAAAACATTAATACCACAATCTTTACCGATTCGGTAAACATGCCCGATGGCCTTGCCGAACCCATCATGCCGATTTGGTGGCAATGGGAATACTGCTCAATGCCGAGCTTTGCCGATCTTTGCCGATGAACGTTGCCACCACCCTAAGTTACATCTTATGCACAATTTTTATACTCTTATAGATTGCGCACAAGTTGTTCTCGATTGCCTATAAGTTACATCTTATGCACATTTTTTATACTCTTAGCTAATCATTAAGTTAAAAGAACTATTCTTTTAAAAATAATTTATTTAGCCACTTTGATTTTCAGAGGTCCAAAGGTTAGTTGCTTTTTATAGTTGCATGTAATATATGCTTTTTACACTCAGACACATTATGAATCTTAAATATACTTGTACGAGAAAATTCGATTTTAAAGCCACTTAACATTTTTAAGCATCAATTTGACAAGGTTGGAAAATAGGTAAAAATGACATTTTATGCACTTACAAATTAGTGAGACTTGGGTTGTTTCAAGAGTTAAGAGTAAGACATGTTTGAAGGGTTTTTTTCTGCAACAGAAAGACAACTACACAAACTCCACAACAAACGTCGTTACAAAGAAGTGCTATTTCCTATTTGAATAAGCACTATACACATGTACTATCAAACGGCTTCTTTAACTTTTTAGATATATTACACGAAAAACTTAGTTACGTTTGTTTTGTTTTACCATTATTTAATGATTGCTTCACATACTTTTAGGATGCCGCATGTATTATCATGATGCTAGCCTGCCCATTCGGGCGGGCCATGAAGCTAGTATAGTATATGGCACCAATACAATTCGAATAGACCATCAAAATAATAACCATATAAACGAAGATCAAAACAGACATACATTTTACACTGTACATCATTCAAAGAGTAAAATCACCAATAAGATACAAAATCATCAGACTTTTGGTTCAATCAAGACTAAAATAAACAAAAAGAACTAATATTAAACATAAACCATGAATCTGCTACCAGAACGACGAAGATCGAAACATATATGCAGCATTTACACTAATCCTAAATAAACATATCAATACATACATTAAAAAATAAAAAACCTACACATTTAAAATCACTAAAACATAAAAAAACACTAACTTTTTTACCAAAATCATCATACATTAATTCACGCTAATCAGACATACCATTTACACTAATCCTAAATTAAAGAAAAAATCAATGCATTATTCTAGCATTACACGTTTGACGATCAGCAGAGCTTAAATTTAATCAATTTCATCAAAATGATCATAATTCATCCAAATACTAATTCGAACAATATGCACAAATATAAACATAAACATGAATGTGGTACCGTAAAGACGAGGTTCAAAACATATATGCAGCATCTAATCATTCCAAAATCTAAACACTGCACATTAAAGATCACTAAAACATAAAAACACTAGCTTTTATCAAAATCATCATACTTTTTATTCATCCTAACACAAAAACAAACAAAATGCACTAGCAAAAAAAAAAAAAAAAAAAAAAAAAAAACACCTTTTTCACTTGCAGCCATCCAGAACCTTGATCATCACCACACTTCTCTTCCATAATCAAACTCAATTAAATCCTCCAATTCAATTCCGTCATATTTATTCACTAATTACGCACACACATACAAAAGGGGCAAAATATATAAAAATAACAAAAAAGATTCACAAAAAGATAATAAAAATACAAACTTGATACCAATTCACAATACCCGCATCAAATTAAACAAAACCCAGATGAGAATTTATGACAAAAAGTTGTTTAAAATTATTAACATAAAACCCATATGAAAAAAAATGTGTTTCTTGAAATAATTGGGAAAAAAATCAAATATTTATTGTATAAAGTGTGATTAGGTGAGTAAAAGAAGCAAAAGAAGGAGGCTTTTTGGTGTACAAATTATTAACCAGGTTTTTTTTTTTTTTTTTTTTTTTTTTTTTTTTTTCAAAAATGGAGAATGTGTGTTATTGACTTATTGTGTAGGGATTTCCTAGAGGAGTTGGTCACAAGTTCTCATATTGAGTCTTGTGTAGGGATTTCCCCAGGTTCGAACCTGGGCTTAGGATTTCAATAGGAATAGGTTTACCGCTGAAGCAAATGTTCCAAAAAATAAGAACTTATTGTGTTTTTTGTTGAGATGACAGTTGTGTTGTTTGTGTTCTTTTGGGGTTTTAAAGTGGTGAAGATATTTCTTATTTTTACTAGTTGTGTTTGAAAATCAGTACTTACTTAAAAATTATGTGAATCTGCTTATTTTATAAAAAATGCAATAAAGATTTGAAAAATCACATGTTTGTTAAAAATTTTGATTAAATTAATTGCTTATATTTGTTATTATCAGTAATTATGAAGCAATAATGTAAAAGACACGAAAAACAATGAAACTTGGAACTTAAATCGAAGAAATGCAAAAGTCTACTTTACTTAGAAGATTTCAAGGAAAACTCGTTATTAAAAAAAATACGGCCTATCTAACTTTGGTGATACGTCATATATGAAGCCTTAACAAACGAGTCCAAGTCAACTGCATGAAGAATACGGCGTATTCAGTTCTGGGAATACGCCATATAGAAGCCCTTATCTCAAATCCAAGGAAGTCGCGAATTGAAGATATACGACGTATACAACTCTACAACTCTAGTGATACACCGTATTTAAGGATGTCAGACGAATATATCCGAATATTCTATTTTTAGAGCCCACATAAAAGATCTTGAATACGGCGCGCCGTATCAACGCCTGAGACAGAAAACTATAAATACAAGCACCGATTATGCTTTAGGGCTACACTTTCTAAACTCCAGACGACCCTAGGAGCATTTTCACACCAGAAGAACAGAAGATAAGTCAGAGATCAAGAGGAGGTATCGTATCACCACACTAAGGGGCTGTTTGATAAAAAAATCTGATTTAGCACTGAATGAATCAAATGTGCTGAATGATTCTAAGATGCTGAGTGAAATTGATTCTGAATGAAAATAATTGTTTGATATTTGTTCTGAATGAGCAATCTGAGTTGTCTGAAATTACCAATTTAACCTTCTGTCTGATTTTGTATTGAACAAATATACCAGTTGATAAAAAAATTATTAACTCGAATAAAAATATAATTAAAGAAAGTAATGTTGGAATAAAAAAAAAATGTAAATAGTCTTTTTCTAAAGATCATAAAACAATATAAATTACGAACTAATCTTAGGTTGAAGAATTTAAAAATAACTCATTAGCAATCTGATTACGGAGATTTGCCATATATTCATTTCCTTGGGGACCCCATTGTGTGTCGTCCATGCCTTGTCCCCCACTTCCTTCACCTTGTTCTTCAGTAGTAAACATGGTGTTTGCATCGCTCTCCAAAAATAATTGATCGTTAATGTTGCATTTTCTTATAAAGTTGTGGACCGCAAAACATGTAATCACTACATTTCTTTGTACCGGAAAAGGATAAGGAGCCATTTGTTTTATTGTTGGGAACCTTGCTTTTAAGATACCATAAGCACGCTCGATAACATTTCTAAGTTGTGCATGAGCATGATTGAACCTTTCTTCTTTTGTTAAGGCACGTTGACGTCGGAAATCAGCTAACTAATACCTCGTATTACGATATGATGCCATAAACCCATGAGTGTTTGTATATGCAGCATCACAAAGATAATATTTGTCTACAATGGTAAGTTCATGAGAACATTAGTTCATTAAAGAAAATATGGATAACAATAAAATTGTCATGTTATGCGAGGATAATACATACTTGGTGGAGGAAACGGGAAGTTAGAGTTTGGATTAAATGCTACTTCTGTCAAAACTCTTGAATCATGAGATATGCCCTCCCATCCGGCCCAAACGAATGTGAACATCATATTAAAGTCACATATCCCTAAAACATTTTGGAAACACTCACCTTTTCCTCTTCCTCTATAACGCATTTGTTGATAGACAGGCACAACTGCGTGTACAAGAGTTCCATCAAGAGCACCAATTGCCCCCTAGATAAGAAACTTGATATATGAGAAATTATTGTTATTCTGTATAGGATTTAAAATATATTTTTATAAAATGTACTGCGAATATTTCTCTTAAGTTTCTTTGTCGTCCTGAAGTATTTGCTTCAAAAGATGTTGGCACTAAGACTTCTCTTGCAAATTGCATCATCCCTCGTAGTACTTCATGAAACATGCATGAATAGTTTGTGTGGAGTGTTGAAACCTTCGCTCAACCATTCTAAAGCGTTCATTATGACCTATAATTGTCAAAAACATTGCCATCTTCTCTTCAACACTTATATTTCTACTATTTTGCAACCAATTTCTTTCTTTGAAATGGTTGCATAACAAAATATATGCATCACAAGACAAACGCATCAACTCTTGACATTGTGTATTAGATCCACCTAATAGTTCTTGTGTGTATGCATGACCGGTCAAGACGGAAGTGTTATCTCTTATCCTTTCTATCCTTCTTGAAGATTTTATTTTCAGGTACCAATATATGATGAACAAAAACAAAAGCTCTTCCTCCAAATCCATATAACCTTGCAATTATAAAATAAAAACAAAAGTTAACAATATTTATCGATTAAATGACATCATATTCGAAATACTATAATCAAATAATATCGCACTAAAAATTCATAACAAGTAAGAACACAATTACGCAAATTCATGTCATCAATTGAAAATCATGTTCAAAATCCATAACATCGGTAAGCATAATATTAAAATGACCAAAACAGATGGTTTTCAAATTCTAAAGTAAAGCAACAAACAAATCCCATGCAAATTTTAACGCTTAATCAACTAGTCCAATATCCCATAACCCAATTCTCCAAACTCTCTGTCTTTATGCGCATCCAAACCTTCCTATAATCAGCGCTTTCACTAAAAAGCATAACTGCGACGTCGTACAATGGGTTATTTGTTCCCCACCCAACCTTTTCTAACTTCTCCATGCAAGCATCAATGTCATCTCCTTTATGTTTTTCCATCATAAGTTGAACAACTTTGGCAAAGTCTTCCTCAACAGTAGACTTGTTTGAACTGCTTGCTTGTTTACCTTTTCGTTTTTTGCTTTGAGGAACAGAAGGACATTCTTGTGTCAAATTTGAGGGTTCTTGTGTTGCTGTCGGGATTGCTTGCACATGTTGGACATCATCATCTTCAACTGACACTACATTGACAGAATCTTCACAATCATTAGGAAGATTAGAAGCTGGTCCCAAACCTTCAAACCCATTGCTGGTTGACCCATCAAATAGTTGTGTACAAAGATCGGGGAAAAGCAATCCGGTACTCCTCACTGGTTCTACGTATTTATTTGACTGTTTAAAAGAACTTATAAGTATAGATATAAAATTATCTAGGAAACTATTAGTGAAATTATACAAAGGATAGAATGTGACCTTCATCTCTATCTGCCATTCTTCTTCCGTTAAATTAAACGTGTTAGTTACCGGATCATACACGTTTCCTGTTTTGTTCTTTAATTTGGTCCATGCACTAAACTTGCTTTTAAGATAGTCAAAATGATTTTTCATTTGTCGTTGATCAGCGATAAAATTATGCTCCTTTTTAAGTGTGTCTCCAACATTTTTCCATGAATGCATCTTAAGGCTAACTTCGTCTCGTCCATTTACAGCAATCTCATGATACAAGCTTCAAGAAACGTTTTAACCACACTTTCCTTTTTCCAGTTAAGCCTAGGTTTCTTTTGTTTTGAAGATTCACCAACGTTTTCCATGCCTATAGAGATACATTAGTAGCAATTTTACTTAACTGCGTATATTAAATTATACATTAGTAGCAATTTTACTTAAATTTATAGTTGGTTCAAATTTATAAAGAAGTGTGGGTATTGGCTAATGAGTTGGCCAAATAAAAGCAACTGATATATATATATATATATATATATATATATATATATATATATATATATATATATATATATATATATATATATACACACAAGTCTTTCTTTACTCCTAAACATTCACATATGTACACACTCTCCCAAATATGATCTAAAATAATACATAGACTCTACGTATTATCATATATAAGATGCATGTTATGTGCTAACAAGCTGCTCTTCAAGTAATCTCATATACTTGAGTGTTCCTTCCTATTTCATTAACTAATGTTAATTATGTGCAAACTAATTTGTTGTACCTGGTATTTTTTTTATTATTTGCGAAAAGGAAACTGAGAGAAACTATATGTTTTGATGAGTGTGTAAATACTCATCATTTTTACCTTTTCTGAGCTGCCAAAACATCTAAAAACACCCAATATTGGATCAAAATAGTGAAAATATCCCAGGAATGTGTTTTATATGTTTCAAATGCAAAATAATAAAAAACAGATGAAAAACGTACAAAGTTTGCAAAATTGGCAGTTTCAGTCCCTCAACTTTCAAAAGTTGTCAAATCTAGTCCCTGGTTGTTCTAAAAACTTGAAAAAGTCACCAAAGGTCCTTTTAAATCAAAAAGTTACATAATTAGTCCTTTGGTGCAAAGTTTTACAAAATGTCAAGTTTAGTCCCTGAAGTTTGGAAAATTGTCAAAAATGGTCCCTGGGATATTAAAACTTTGAGAAAAACAAATTTTGTCCTTGTACTTCTCATATATGGCAGGATTGGTCCTTGGTGGAAAAGTTTGGTGAAATTACACATTTGGTCCCTGAAGTTTGAAAGTTTGGCAGATTTAGTCCCTGAGAAATTTAAAATGGAAAAGTCAACTTTGGTCCTCATACTATTCATCACTTGGCAAGAAACAACCTTATGGAAACTTTGGAAAGGTGCCAAGTCTCACCCCCAACTTTCGGCTAATTACAAAATTAGTCCTTGTGAAATAAAAACTAAATCGGACCCTTAATATTATCACAAGCCAAACCAAATCCAATCCATTAAACCAAAGCCCACCCTTTATTTATCCTAGGCCCAAACAACCATCAGCCCACCCACACCCTTAATACTTTAACCAGGGTCAACGTTTGACCCTTGGTCAAACAAGTCAAACGAACACCCCCTTCTCTTTCCCTCCCCCACCCCACTTGCAGAACATCAAATCACCACCACCCCACCATCCTTGTCAAATCCACCGCCCAAACCACTCACCATACACCTAATCACCTCAGCATTTAATGCACCCCCCTCTTGGCAATAATCAGAGCCAATTGCAAAAACAAACTTTCCTGCCAAAACATGTGGCAAAGGATTAGAGCATTTCAGTGATCCAATGGCCACAATTAATGATGGGAAATGATCAGAGAGGCAAGGGAAGCCCTAATCCTCAAGTATAAAAGGAAGAGAAGTCCAAGAAGAAGTGTGTTAGCTTAATCTTAGTATTTTTAAGTTGTTTAAGTAGTTTTCAAAATTCTCAGTTGTAATTTAGCTTTAAAATAGTTTGATTTGTATTTTCAGTGTACTATTAAGTATTTTCATCAATCAAAGTTAAGTTTCAAGTTATATCTCAACCTGTGCAATTTTCAAATTTATTTCAAGTTTCTTATTGTACTGTGTTGTTGTTATCATTAAGTACTTATGGACTCTTAGGCCATATAAGCTCCCATAAAGATTATTTAAGCTTTTAGAAACCATAAAATACGGCTTAGTTATAAAAAACTCAAAAATACAAAAACAGTCAACAAAAGTCAACTTGCAGGTTTAATGGTGATTTAAAGCTGGAGCATGGTTAATTCTGGATGGCCATGGGTTTAGTGGCTTGTGGAAGCCTTTAGGATTGGTTCTTGTGGTCCTTGGTTCTTGGTTAAAGCTAGAATGCACATTGTAAGGTCTTAAAACCATTTCAGTGTTTCTACTATTACATTGTTCATTTCCTTGCTTTTTCAGTTTCTTTGTGCTTATTTAGTCTTAAATAGCAATAATCTAGCTTAATATCAGTAGCTTGTTTGTTAAATTCCATAGTTGCTTTAAAATCTTAGTTTCACAGTCAACATAGCTTAATTAGTAACTTTGATCAATTGTTGTTGTATTCTGTGTTTAAGTGTTAATTTGTACTTAAGATATCATAATAAGTTGTATTGGATCAGTTGGGATTGCCTTGACACTCATTTGCTTGAAAAACATAAAACAGACACCCTATAAGGTGTGTTTGGATCAGGGGAATTCAAGGGGTTGTGGTGTTTCATTGTTGCTGTTTCTTGCTCATTAAAGTCACTTAGGATATAAACAGCTCAGAACAACAACAAAAACCAAGGTTCATTTGTAGAAGAGTCAAAATCAAGTGTTAAATGGCTTAGTTTACCATCTGTGTTGGATTAAGAGTGGCTTATACCCCAAATCCATTCACTTGTGAGTCGTTTAGCTCAATTTAGTCTTATATTAGCTTAATTCATCAAGTTTAATCAGAAAATCAGAATCAAAGTTCATCTTAGTCAACCTTTTACATAATCTCAAAAAGTCAAAAATTACCATTGTTTCAGAAACCCAAATTTTGGAGTAATTTTTGTGAATTTTGTGATAACTTTGAGAACTTGTCCTTTTCAGAAGTTAAAATCTACCACCTAGTGTACAAAAGCCCATAGTCAGCTTATTTTTAGGAATTTTCTACAAGCTTGTGCATTAGCTTAAAGTTACCTGCAGGGCAAACACTTGCCCTGTGCACAGGTTTGGACCCATTTTCCCAAGTGATTTGTGGCTTACCCAGTGGGACCCACCTTTGACTTATTGGCTTTTTGGAAAGCCATACACCCCATTTTGATAAGCCAAGGCTTATTTCAGCCTTCGGAGCTTATTTGATAGGGCTGCAAGCCCCATCAAGTTTGGCCTTTGACTGAGTCTATACTGAGAACTCAGTATAAGACCCCAACTTCATAGCCTCACCCAAGCCTCATTAATAAGCCATAGGATTAGCTTATTGGCTTAATTTGTAGCTTATCAGTCCCTCTTTAAGTCTCAAGTTTAAGTGTGAACCCTAGATTACTTTTGTGGACCCCATAGAGGTCCAAAACCACCATTCTCAGGCCTGTTTGGACTGTGAGTTTCATAAGTGCTTATTTGTGATTATTTGCTTATTCAGTGTAGTTGTTTGGTTCCTATTTGCTTATTTATTGTTGTTAATCATCTGTGCATGCTTAGTTTCTCATTTCATAGCTTTTTCATAATAACTTAAGTCCTAATAAGCTATTTAGTGACTGTTTGGAAACAAGGGGGTGCACACAGCTTATTTTTAAGCTACATAAAAAGTTGTTTCACAAAAGTTTCCTATTTTCATCTCATTTTTAGCTGTCAAAAAGAAAAACAAAGAAAAACCAAATATAAAATTAGTGATAGCTTCTATTTAATAGAATCTATCTTTTTCATTTTTTTAGCTTATTAATAAGCACTTTTCCATTTTTATAATTTTCTTAATTTCCTTTTACCTTTAAGTATTTAAAATAATTTTCTTAGATTTTTCCTAAGCAGTTTACTATTTATTAGATTTAAAAGTAGTTTAAATAATTAAATAGGTAATATTAGTAATTAATTAGTTTTCTTAAATTTTAATTAACAACAATAGGTTTTTATAATTTTTTCAAGTTTTATAAATTAGTTAAGACTTTTAGAAAATATATTTTTAATTTCTACTATTCATTTTCCAATTTTCTTATTTTAATTATTTAAATTAGATTTAAACTAATTAAAAGGTAAATAATTAGTAAAATAGTCTTAATATAATTTTTAGAAGTTTTTTTTATAATTTTGTAGGATTCCTGTGATGGTTAATTAGTTTTATAAAATTTTCCATAATTTTCTAAGTCACTTAGGTATTATTTGTAATTTAAAATAGTTTAATTAGTTTAATTAATATAATTAGTTTTTAATTGATAAAAAAGTCATAAAAAGACAAAAATATTTATTTTTATTTTTTATACTTTCTTAAAGTTCATTTTAAGGTTTAGAAATTATTTTTGCAAGTTTTTAGTTAAATTTGTAATCTTTATAATTTTTAGTTAATTTAAATTAGGTTTAAATTACATTTTAAATAGTTTTAATTAATTAAATAGTATTTAAATATTAAAATAATCATTTTTATAATTTCATTTTCATTTTAAATTTTCTTTTAATTTTAAGTTTCAAAAAGTTCACCTACACCCCTTGTAGTTTGTAATCTGATAAAACCCACTTTTCTGTCTGTTACCTGATTTCAAATTGTAAATTTGTGCATATATCTGTATATCTATGAATATTATATTATTGTGCAAATACCAAAATATTAGTAGCAAAATCAATTCCCAATCATCTTGGCCACTGTCCTCAGTGCCACTCATTCCCATAAACGTTTTTCAAAAACACCATTTCAATCTCGCTGGGACTTAACGACCCGGGGACACACTATACTATCACCGGAGAATTGGAACGGAGCTGTCTTTGACTTATTGACCTTGGTCAATAATATCTGACCGTTTCGGGACCAATCATGTTTTAACCCTTATATGTCGTACACTACACTATTAAGAACAAGCTAGGATGGTCGAGTTCGCAAGTGCTCGTCACTCATATACCGTACACCGTACCCTATGCCGTACACTACACTATAGGTCATACTTATCTGATTACAGAACCCATAACCTAATCTAGAGCATAGCCGAGATATTAGCCCATAACATAGCCTATACCACAACCAATAACATAGCCTAGATCATTGTAGAGAATATTATCGGAATTACAAGTGAAAACACAGATGACAGGATGTTCAGCTAAATATCAAATGACATGTCCGAAAACATAGACGAGGATGTGTTCATAAGTTCATAACAAAGTCAACAGTATAGCGCATGGGGTATTTAACAAGATAGTCAATGTTATTGTTAAAAGATTATGGAAGATAAAAATGAAAACAATGTAGGTGCAACATATCCTATGAGAAAAATCAGTTGTTACTTAAAATTTTGGTTTTTAAAATTGTGTCAAGAACACTACACTATGCTTTGAAGGTTAGCAACAGCAAGGATGAAAGGAGGTTGGTGGAGCAAGACCCTAATTAGTTACCAACAAGGAAGAGCATAACCTCTATTGGATTTTTGCTTAGTACGCAAATCTTGCCCACCTCATGTACCTACAAAAGCGACTACATGCAAAATGTGGCATTGCAAAGATATCACATAAATCACGTGCACTCCCATATCTATGGTGTCTTCTAAAGTTCTAATGCCAGTGAAAGAAAGTATCCAGTCATATCATGTCACTTCTTTATGAGTGCCACGTTGATTGGACTCGATGCGTAAGCAATAGTTGAAGCCTTTCATTAGTTTAATCACATGAATTAAGATCTGTGTATGTTGTAAATTTTGTATATTACGTGTATTACCACGAAACACCATCATCAGCAAAGATGCAATAATGATTGGATAAACTAAAGATACAAGTTGAAAAAATATATATTTCATAAATTAAAAAGTTTTACCTGCAGATTCAACAAGAGATTTTTTCTTGAGTATGGAGGTGATTTGTGAGGTGGTTAGGATTGCGTATGTGAAAAAAGGGTATTTACGAGAATAAAGAAGCTGCTGAATCACTGGCCAATACAATAGAGGCGGCCCATTCAGAACCCTACTGGCCCACGCAGTAACTCTTTTTTTCCTATCAAACAGGCCTCCCTCTGACCGATTCATTATTTTATGCTGAGTTGAATTATTAAGTGGCTATCAAACGAGGCCTAAGTATAATAATTCGGTTTGCATATCAATTTAGTCATGTTTATCGTTTGTTTATTGTTTATTATTTCTCTCGTGTTTGCTACTGAGATTATGGGCTAACACCATTAGGTGTTAGCCAAGTTATGAATACTTTGTTGATTTTATTTTTATTATTCCGATTTAATACATTTATGTTGGATAGTTTATATGTTTATCGTTCAAATAAGTATTGGATTTCTTGTTTATTATTCAATGTGTGTTGCTACATCATTGATTGTTAGATTGAAAACCTGCGTTTATGATCCTTATCATAGTGGTTAGGGGTTGGTAACAACAATGTGTATAACACTAGAAATCATAACACGTACACAAGATTAATTATAGTTAGAATACTAGAGAGAGAAAGAGAAGAGTTGGGAGTTCTTAGAGAGCGAAAATGAAGGATATTAGATTAATGTGAAAGAAGCTCCAACCCTCTCACTTGGTGGGACAGGGCTTATATAGTTACAAATAAATGCCTTCCTGCGGGCTGTAGATCGGGTGTACAGTGGGTAAAGACCTGTCCATCCTCCACGGTGTTACAAAAACTAATCTACTACTACTAATAATAGTTAAATCTACGAGCTAACTTCTGCTAGACTATACCCGGGGTGACCGACTCTTCCTTATCGATTTTCTAAATCCTAACAATCCCCCCCTAAGGGAGGTCACCCCACAAATTACAATTTGAATCCTAGCATTCTATCATGAAGTTCATATCTGAGCTCGTTGACTTTGATTCTTTAATATCATAAAACTTTGCTTCTTCAGTAGTGATTCTTTAAATGAATGATCCTTTGACTTGTGATCTTGAGCTTTCTTTGAGATCATCAGCCACCGTAAATCTCTAAGTTCATCCTTTGTAGTGACGCCTTCATGTGATGTAGTGACCATTGGACCGGCATGTTCACACTTTTCTGGATCAGGAGACTTTGCATCAGAGTTGCAGAAGCGTTGTTGTAAGTCTCTCAACTTTCATGATCTTCTTTGATAAGGAGTCGGGCGTGTGAGCATGGGGTATGGATTGACATGTCTCTACTGGACTTAGGTACCTCCATCACCATCTTTATATAAATCTGAAATGAAACAGTTAGCAATAAAGTTGGAGAACGAATATGGCTTTGTCATTTGCTCGGTGTGGTTGGATTAACCTTTAGTTCCGTGAGGACCACCCTGTGATTAGGTAGAATCCTCTTTAAAGAAGATTCTCCTTGACAGGACTTTCCAGCTTGTAGTAATGAATCTTCCAACGAATTAACATCAGAATCATCATACTAAGCATGTTCTCATACCGGAACGTCTCAAAGCAGACAGCACGATAAAGTGAATCAGTGAATTAAATATCCACTAATTGATGATAAATTGATTAGAAAAATCACTCGCTTGTCACTGGATAAACATTTTATGCAACACGACGAGAGTTTTATAAATTGAATCGAATTTCTTTCATAAACACTTTTGTTTTGAAAATTTACACAATCAATGTGCTCAAAATTCAGTTGGTGAGCACATTGAAAGGTTTTCCAAAAGCATCCGTCAATCCATCTCCTGGAACAAGTTTGATTCAAATGTGAATTGCCCCATCGTTTCTTTCCCATTGTCACTAGTTTGATCCATAGAGGATCTCACATGTCACCTACCAAGACACCGCTCATTACGAGTCAATGTATATTTTCTTACTTTTCACGGTGTATGAAACAACAAGCATATGATAAGTGTGTCCTAATGAGATTTATGGATGATCTCTTGGCTCTAGACTCAATAGTGCATTTTGATTTGGTAATCGGAGACTGGAGCGGTGTCTCCTGTTTCACTATCAACATGACTCGTAATGAGCGGTCGATAGATAATGCAGGGTTCTCCTTGAGAATGAAACAAGTTCTTTAAGAGAACTTAAGTGGCTAGGAAGTTTAGTGCAGTGCGTTACTGGGTCCATGACGTCTTGTCTTCCATACCGATGTTACCTTAGTAACCACCACTAGCATATGTATTGAACCCGGTTTCTGCCCTAAGGTTGAATATTTGGAGGGCTATTTCTTTTCAACCTTTCTCATTACATTTCTTTTTAATTCTTCAACCCCTTCAGCGCTTACCGAGACTTCATTACTAGAACCTTGTTGGGTTTGTTCCAGTACTAGCTACATCTCAGTCGGCACTCTTTCCTTATCTCACTTTTCTCCTTTTATAATCATTCCTCAGTACTTCTATTCTAACTATAGGATTGTCCCTAGGAAGATCCCTCTGGTTCTGGCTGGATCATGGAAACTAATACCTAACCTTACCATCCTTATAACTCTAATGCATTAAATAAAATGGTCGGTCTTTGGTATTCTTCCACAATTGTCATCATACACCATTCGTTCCCCCTCAATATGTGCATCAATATACGAAAGGGTTTAGCACATATGAGAGAACCTACACTTGAGTCCAAAAGATCACATTTGTTTATCAGATTTCATATTTAAATCACATTCTCTCCCCCGATCAAAAATTTCAAGCCTTTTGAGATTTGTGATCCTATTTGATTTAAATAAGTTAGAAATTTGTGAGAAAATGTGGTCTTATTATAATATATTCTGATAATGAAACATTATGATGCTCCCCTTCAATTTATGAGGGAGAATGTTAGTGTCAGATATGATGAGTTTAAAAATGATTTGGAGTTAAACGAAAAACTCAATAAAAATTCATATATTGACACATAACACCACATTTCTTATTCACTACTTGAGCTGTACAAAGAAGTCATTTGATGATCTAAACTTAAAATTTGAAATCACTCTCCCCTTCAATCTATGACATGATTTCTATTTAAAATTTAATGAAAAATGTAAACCTTTTGTCATAGATTGAATGGCAAATTTTATGAAGAATCTAAGTCCGATTGATTTTAAAATATTGATTTAAACCACCATTTTAACCACAAATAATTTTTTGAAGAATCATAGATGGAAAAGTATTTGTTTTTAGTAAAAAGAAGACTTATCTTCTTAGTCAAGAAATAATGCACTAAGGCGTACATTAGATCGAGTGTGCATGGATGTAAAGTAATCCACGCCCGGATGAACTTCATCCGTTGTTAGGAACAACTGTCTTTTTAGTGACATGTTTTCCTCATTTTAAAGGAGGGTTGCTATCTGAAGTAATAGCAAGCCATTTATAAAGAAAATTTTGAGAAACGACATGTTTTAGAAAACATTATTATTTAAAAAAATAGAAAAACTCTCGCTCAAGCATATGTATGTTTCCGTGTCATTATTGAATGACATTTTTAGAAGCATACATAATATCGGTTATACGAGAGACATGTCGCAAGAAGAATATTTTTGGAATTTTGTATATTTGCATATTTTTATGGTTTTTGTTGGTTTTATATTTTTCTATTTACATTTTAGTTTAAGATATGTAACACCACGAGAGATATTCATCAATGATCCGTGTGAAGAAAAACTTCATATTAATATCCGAACTATTAAAGTAAGAAGAAAACAACTGTTGTTTCATTCCCACTCTCATTCGGTCAATTAACAAATAGAAAAACATGGATAATGATCTCAGTTTCATCTTTGTCGTGTGTTACATAAAGTAAATCAAGACCGAAGGCTAAATACACGATCAAGAATTATTACCATCACAGATCTGTGTTTACATTCGAACCAAATTGCATAAATTTAAACAAAATAATGATCTCAACTTTCTATCGTGTGTCTCAAGATAAATCAAGATCTTCAGAGATCTAAAACACTCGAATAGAAATAACCATCATCGACCTTTGTTTCTTTCAAAGACTTGCTTCGTTTTAAAATCCGAATGAATTAAAGAAAGATCTATAACAATAATGTTATAAACCTTCCTTTTATTCGTTTAGCAATAAAAAATATCGAGATTTAAATTAAGAACACCTACCCATTTTATTAAACCCTTGTCTTTGCGTGTGGCCTTGTTCGAATGGAAGAAAGAAGAAAGTTCTTGTTGAGTTTTGGTTCCAGATGACATAAGGTTATGTGGTTAGGAGAGTATCAAGATCAGGGTTTTTTTTTTTTTTTTTTTTTTTTTTTTTTTTTTTTTTTTTTTTTTTAATGAAAGGATAATGAAACGATAGAAGTTTGGTGACGTGTGTTTTGATGTAAGAGAGATTTGATAGCTTTTTTTTTTTTTTTTTTTTTTTTTTTTTTTTTTTTTTTTTAGTGCTAAAGATTATGGTTAGTGAAATTAGGGTAGTGGTGATTAAGTAGTGTTTTATGCCCGAATATTAGGGTAGTTTAGCTCAGTGGATTTGGGCTTTTGTTATTCAATAGTTCTTGGGCTTCGGTTTTTTTTCTTGGCTGTTATATCAAAGGGATGATTTTTTATTATTTGGACTATGGTGTTGAATTTTACTTGGGCTACTAAAGAGTTAATTTACAAAGGACGAATTATTTGTTAAGATAATTTATGACCGTTGTTTTGATTGAGCTTCAAGAATCCGAGATTGAGAATTATTTCGGGTTGAGACGTTAACTCATGTCAACCATACCAAATCAAATTGAACAACACATCACATAATCGTTCATATCATCACGTTCAACACACAATCACTAATCATCATATCGATCCAATGGCTATCATAACACATATCAATTATCATTTCAACACACAATCACTAATCATCATATCGATCCAATGGCTATCATAACACATATCAATTATCATTTCACGGTTTCTTCTTGATTTTTGGTGTTTGTATGTGCTATGTCGTTTGTAGAATAGCATTATTCTTTATTCAAGTTTTAAATTTACATTTAGCCGACTTATCCTGTAACACACACTAACGTGCAGTGTACCCGATCAATGTAGGTTAGTTGGTAAGTAGAGTGCCGATCACTAAGAGTGGAACGTTAACACCTAGTATGTCTATCAGTATTTTAATATCCTAATTTAGTTTTACAATCTAATCTAACGTGAGATGGTTCAGTCTGAGAGACTGGCACGGTTTGGTTTGATTAAATAAACTAATAAAACTATTGAGCAAGGATACAACGAATGGCAAACACGTACACAAATAGATAACAGTTACAGATAAGAGGCCTGACTAATGATTAAGTTGCTTGTCACTTGTTTTATTGCAAGTTTTTTATGATGAGTGTCGTAAACTCTTCTCTCTCATTGGTATCTTGACTATAGGCGAGTAAACCCTTAATGATCACTTATGTCTATATTATTTAACCTTTTTAGAGGCATACACTAACTTATGATGCAGTGAAGTAATCGTGGGAGGGGTATGGCGGCCCAAGCTTGCCACTGCTAGACACAGAGGTTATCAAAGCACATATAACAAGAACCAAATAAAAATAAAATAAACTTTAATCGATGGGAAAGTAATTTTAAGAGGAGCAATATGGCGGTCACAAGCCTATCAATCCTGATGGATTAAAGCGTACTATTACAATAAAACAAAACTACTTAATAGAATGGAAACACAAGCAGGACCTTCTTACTGCTCTGAAATCTTCAATGTGGTGTGTCTTGTGTTGCCTTTTCATCTGTATTATTCTCCTTAGGGTTTCTCCTTTTCGTCTTAGGGTTTGTTGCACACGAAATTTGGCTGTATCTTAGGGTATTTATAGTTTCCGTCTGAGGGCTCGATGCGGCGCATCTATTTGCGCATCTACTTAACTTCGTGTGGGGTCCAATATTAATATATTCTGGAATATTTGTACACCGTCTTCATATGGCACGTATCTTCAATATCAATGCGGCACATATCCTTCAATATCTTGGATTGTATTTGGTGAAGTCTTGAGAATGATGAGCCGCATGCCAGATATGTAATGCAACGTATCTGGGCTATAACAAGTTGGTTCTTCTTTGTTGACCAAAGTTTCATATGCGGCGCATGGGATAATTTACATGCGGCGCATTTTTTAAAGTCAGGCAATGGATTTCGAATTCATCTAAGTATAGTGATACGACGTATCTATAGAGAATGATATGACGTATCTCCTTTAGCTCAGTAGACTTTTCCAATCTTGATCATTTAGCTTCATATTTCGTCCAAAATCACTAACTTTCACCTTGTTGTTACCTGAGAATTACTAAAGTAAATGATTAAATACCAATTCTCATAGATAATAATATAAAACAAGTCAAATATATAGGACAAATGATGACAATAA
Organism: Artemisia argyi; assembly: GCA_030686995.1. NCBI lineage: Eukaryota > Viridiplantae > Streptophyta > Magnoliopsida > Asterales > Asteraceae > Artemisia > Artemisia argyi. The sequence goes on from CM060689.1 coordinate 125,894,323, forward strand.
TATGTACTTATTTGATGTCATCCATTTTGTAAAATCATGCGAAAGATTCTATTTCTCGGTTTAAATCATAGATTTGTAAAATCCCTTGCACGTTCATATCATGTCAAAGACTTTGGATTCAGTCATTGTTGAGGTACTCAAATTGTACGACATGATCGATGAACATAAGATTCCCAACAAAGTACAACCGATAAATGTTTTTGAACAGACAAACACTCTTGTGTCAGATATTGCTAATATGGAATCTTTGTGCTCGAATTCGCAAAAGAGAGAGTTGCATCAGCCACAACAAGTGCAAGATAATGCAAAGGAAAGTTGCATAGAATGTTTTCGACTACTTCATTCACATCTCAAGGTTCTCTTTGAAAGACCTGGATACATGGGAGGATACAAACGTGCATTTGCATCACTTTTTGGTCAAGATGTTCAGACTTTCACAGGCACAATGATACTGAACTTAGATCTACTAGAACAACAACTTGACAAAGGAGAATTTCCTGAAATTGGATCCATGACTGCTTTTTGTGTGATCAACAAACAACTCCAAGTGTTCATTAATTCGCAATTCACTAGGGATTATGGCTATGACAGTCAAATGACGAGAAAGTGTTTTACTGATTACACTGGAATCTAGGTTGACATGTTCAGAAAAACACTGCTCCAACTCATGGGTAATGTTAAGAAGTTCATTAATGAAAGAGCACAACATCAACAATGCAATGGCTCTGAGTCTGATAAGCATGATATAAGCGACAGTTCTGGGACTTATATCACACATGGCGTGGATATTGATCACAAACCAGAAAATGACCAAGTCCCATCTTGTAGGATCAATACTATATAGATCTTTGAGCCAGTTAGAATAAGTAGAATACTTATGTAATCACAAGTAAACTAAGAGAGACTCTAACAATAAACTAATGTTTATGTGGAATATAAACACAAGAGTTGAAGAAGAATAACTAAATAACAATTAATCCTCTATGGATCTATATTACTAACTATTAAAAGTGTTTTCTAAGGTGTACATTGTCCATAGCCGTATGTTTCTTTTATACTACAAGAAACCCTAATCGGCATTCACTACAAAACGTGTAAAGGAAATATGCATGATCACTTCCTAATATAACTTATGCATATCCCTTTCTCTAATAATGGGTTTTACTATTACTACTACCCGCAGCATTAAGAATAAAAGCAGAAACCAATATCTGCTAATAGCAGAAACCATACCAACAGGAACTATATACCTGCAGCAGGAACCAATACTATACTACTAGTAGTAATGAACTATTACATTTTAATAATTCCTAACAATCCTCCCCTAAACTTGAATTTGACTAGGTTAACTTCAAGTTTCTAGATAGATCTTTTGCTTCCAAGGCTTAAGGATTGTAACTTGAGCTAGAGCAGCAACACTTGAACTTGAGCACAAAAAGGCTTGAGAATCTTTAGCACCACCACCAACAACAACAACATAAGTAGATTTGATAAGCCTTTACCAATTAGCTACTCACTCTTGGGCTAGCTAGTCCTTTGGTGGAATCATGGCATCACCCTGGTGAACTAGTAACCAGCCCAACACTTGGAACATGAATCAATGGTGCATTGGGAAACCCTAATGATTTTTGGCAAATCATCACAACCATAAACGGATTTGGTATGTCTTTACCTGTAGCCGTTTGCTCAAGACTAGTCAAGTCTTTGGTTCCCAAAAAGGGCCTTATCCATGGTGAATTGAAAACCATTTCCACTCTCAGCACATGAAGCATGGGTGAGTGGAATACCCTATAGTTTTGAGCAAACTATTACAGCTATCAACGAAATTGATTTGTCTTTACCAAAAACCGTTTGCTTTTGGACTAGCCAACTCTTTGATGGAATGCATTCATCATATTGGTGAGTTAAATACTAATTATGGTTTTCCACAGCCTTTACCACAAGCCATACTCTTGTGAGCTAGTCAACTCTTCACTATCACAAATATGGTGAGTTGAAAACCATATAATTTTTGGCAAATTGTCAGCAAAAAACGGATTTGAGATACACACCAGAGCCGTACCCTCATGGTGAGTTAACTCTTTCTTGTCTATGAGACATGGTGAGTTGAATACCATTTTTTGTTTGGCAACTGGCAAGTAACCAACACTAAAAACCTGAAACCTGATATTACAACAACTAAAATTATGAGTTAGTGTGTGTGTGTGTGTGTGTGTTTTAAATAAATAATTAGAAGATATGAAGAAGAAAAGAAAGAAACAAAACAATAAAAAATATAAAAGATACCATTAATCAAGCAACATGAACCTGAGCAGCAGCAAGTTGTGACTTGATAAACCTAACCAACTGCTCAACAATGGTCAAATCATTACCCACCACTGTCTTTCCAATTTCCAACTTATGCTTGAGCATCCTCTCCATTAACTTGACAGAAAGAGGATAGGTAGCATCTACAAACATATACAACACCTTCCCATCCATAGTCTCAAAGACATGAACATTAGCAGGAGTATACAACCTCCAATTTCTCACTTGCCAATTATGTTGATTGGCCCAAACAGAAACACCAGTACCCTCTACCATAGAATCCATCAACACTTTCAAATCACCCCAGAGCATTAGGCCAACCCCAGTAGCTGTGTTAAGTGCATAATGCTTGACAACATAGCCATACAACACTATCAAGTATTGCCTATCCACCAGATGTAAAATCTCCCTAAGATAAGTAAAATATTTGATAACACCAACAATTCTGTATAAAGCATTGAGTTCACCCAAATGTGTAGGAATGACCCTCCAACCTGTAACAACATCCCAACCCATAGAGGGATCTTCTTCAGAATCACTCTCAGAATCAAACTTAATTAAGTCCTGGTCATCCACATCCAAAATAGAGGTAGGAGCACGCCTCTGAGCTACAAATTTCTTTCTCTTCCTTGTAGAGGAACGTGAAGATACACCTTTTGTAGAACCAGAAGGAATGGAAACTTCAGGTACCTCATCATAAGGAACAACAACAGGAATGGATGATCCAACAACATAATTGGGTTCATCCGCAGTAGTGGTAGGAGCAACAACAGGAGTTATTGCTTCTGTAGGTGTGGCATCACTAGGTAGAGTAGCAGAACCAACAGTAAAAAGAGTGGGACCAATAGCAACATTAGCAGAAGGCTGAGTAGATCCACTTGGGGTAGAAGAATCATCAACTTCAATAAGAATGGATATGCCCACCACCAGCAGAAAAAGGATCATCAACAGGATTGGGTGTAAGATCATCTTGTGTAGATGAATCAGCAGCAACATCTGAATCAGCAGGATCAGAAGACTTAAATCTCTTAGAAGAAGGTTCTTCCAGAACAGGTTTATTTCTTTCCAAAGTCTTTCTACTCAGGTATTCCAAGCCCGCATGCTAAAAGCAATTTTAAAATTAATACCGTTATGACTTATTACCGTTATGACTCTACTAACCTAAAGCTGTCAAAGGTGTCAGAAGGAAGCTCGAAGAGTAGAGTATATCTTCTTCTTCTTCTTCGCCACCCGAGAGCTGTGCTTTCAAGCGCAGAAGGAGTAGGCAGTTCCATCCTTCTCCTTTTGAGAGGTCTTTCACAGCGGTTTCTCCTATATGCAGCCAAGTTGGAGATGCCATGGATATTAACTAGGCATATTAAGTATTAACTTTTCGAGTCGTTAATGTTGTCTTTCTACTTTTTAGTTTTACTAGAGAAACTCTTTATTCTGAAACTTTATGCAAGTACCTAAATGCCGACCTTGATGTCGTGCCTTATTTGTAGAAACAACTTATATTTGGATCTAATGTATATAGTGATACTTTACAACTTGGCTTATAAGCATGTAGAAACAACTTATATTCGGATCTAAGTTTACATCATACTTTCTTTTACCATAATAAATTGCTCAAGACATCTAACCAACATTTAAAACACAAAAAGGACACAAAACTTATACAGGATAATCAAATTAAACAAAAAAGGCTGCCCCGCAGCAACGCGTGGGCAATAATGCTTGTTATTATCGATTAAAAAATGAACAACTTAATTTGTTTTAAATGGTTTTACTTGGTGGCCTGAAAAATAAGAAATCCTATGCATATATATTATAATCTATTTTTTAAGCAATTATAAAGATGAAACTTTCATTAGTTTCATGTATGTTTGACAAAATATGCATGACGCTTTGGCTGAATAATGGGTTGGAGACAGTTACTTTTTTACGGCTTGAAATGGTCATATTGAATAATAATAATAATAATAATAATAATAATAATAATAATAATAATAATAATAATAATAATAATAATAATAATAATAATAATAATAATAATAATAATAATAAAGCGGTTTTCTCTCCTCTGTGTGGGCGATTCACGCTCCTCTCCCTGTACCTTCATGATCGACCACGTATGGGTCTTTGTTTTATCTTCTTCTACAGGTTGGTGATTGGTTTTTTATTTCTAGGGCTCGTTTTCTTCCATCTGTACAGTTTGTTTTAGGGTTTCGGTTCGAGACCCGATTCGGTTTGGTGGTTACTACATACATTTTTCTTCTCCAAATTAGTTAGGGTTCTTATATAGTTCAAGTTGTGGTCATCTCCTCCTCCGTGGATCCCTACAACTATCAGGTTTACATTTCTTTTTTAGGGTTTTGTTTGTGAGGTCTGTTTTCCTTCTTCTACTGGTTGTTTTGTTGGTGTCGTTGTTGCTGTGGGTATCCCTCCCTAGTAACTACTTTGCGCCTTCAAATAAGGTTGAAGTTTTTTTAGCAGTGTTTCCGCGTTGGTTTAGTGCTTCCAGCTCGTTGGGCTATTGTTATACTACCCTTGGTTGTGTTTGTTTTCGTTTCGGCTTGTGGCGGGTTTCGCATTGCAGGTTGTGGTTTTGATACAGGTTCTGTCACTTTGGTACAAGCTGTGTTTCAAATATAGTTGGATTTGTGTAGCAATTTTGTGGTTCTATTCCCTTGGTGTTGTTGCTTTGGTAGAGTATATCAGGCACTGTTTTCTTTGTGGTATCATCATCGGCACCGCGAGTGGTTATTGGTTTTCTTCCTATTGGGTGGCTCTTTGTAGAAACACGCGTAAGCAGGTGGTTGTTGTTGGGTTGTTTTTAATTTTTGCATGGCGATTGTTCGGTTTCATTGCCCATTCGTGGGTCTTAGTTGTTGTCATGATAGTAGTGGAAATGGGCTTACCAAAACCTCGTTGCTCACTCACCTTCAGGATCGTCACTTTAATGAGAGCGCGCTTGATGTCACTAAACAATCTCTTACTACTAGTCTTGTTGTTATTGAGGCCGCTGAAGTTATCCTTAAACGAATGCATCATTGGTTATGTGGTGTTTGTTTCAAGAAGCATACCTTCCGTTCAAAGTGTCGACATGGAAATGGCTCTAATTTTGTGTCTCCTCCTGATTGTGGTAATGGTGTGGTTAGGTTCGTGTTGTATGATCTCACCAAACCACAAGTTCCTTCTTCTGTTCAACTTGCTCCAGTTGATTATTTGGTTTTGGACGTGTATGGTGGTTTTGATTTGCCTCTCCTTGACACTTTGTTTTCTAAAGGGTTGCGTACTATCAAATCCATCCCTCCCAAGTGCCGCTTAGGGTTATCTCGGGTTTTGAAAGGGGATCTTGATAAGGTGATCTGCACACCTGATGACATTTCTTGTTGGGTTAGTTTGTTATTCTTGCCTCTTTGTCTCCTCAAAACCTTTTACCTGAGGAGCAATCTTGAGTGTTGGTCTGCTATTAAGCGCCAACGACAGGAAGAGTATATTACTAATGCCATTCGATCTTGGGGTACTCCTGATGGGGGTTTGCAACTTGTGAGAGAGGTTTTAGCTGAACCTTCCCCTACATAGTCTAATATTGATGAGGAAAATTTGGACTTGGGTGAGCGTAATATCATGCAGTGTAAGAGGAAGATTTGTGATGGCCATTATACTGCAGCTGTTAGAGGTCATTCTTCTTCTGATGTTACTAATTATAATGATGCTACTCTTGAGGACTTAAAGGCTAAGCACCCCTTCAAACCTGCTCCTTCTTTTCCGCTTTTACCTATTGATCATCATCACCTAGTTGCATCTCCAGCTGTGGTTCTTGATATGATTAAGAGTTTCCCTCGTGGTACTTCTTGTGGCCGGCATGGTTTGCGTGCCCAACACCTTTTAGATTGTTTAAGTGGAGCTGTTGTAGCTATTTCTGATGATTTAGTTGCCTCTATCACCCAAGTGGTGAATCTTTTTTCTTGAGGGTAAATGCCCTAGGGCATTGGGTGAGTATATTGCTAGTGCTCCACTCACACTGCTGGTCAAGCCGGGAGGTGGTATTCGTCCTATTGCTGTGGGGACCGTTTGGAGGCGTTTAGTTTCCAAGGTAAGTGCTACTATGACTGGCCATTCTTTGGATGGTTAGTTAAATGATCTACAGTTTGGTGTTGGGGGTATCTGCTGGAGGAGAGGCTATTCTTCATGCCGTCAATCGATTGATTGAAGATCCTGGAGATGAAGTGGGTCTTTTGATGTTGTTGGTGGATTTCAAAAATGTGTTCAACTTGGTGGATCGTGAGGTTATGCTACATGAGGTTCGCCTTCGTTGCCCTGCTATCTCACGTTGGGTATAATTTTGTTACTCTAACTCGGCTAGATTATATTATAGTGAACACACTTTATGGTCGCATCAAGGTGTGCAAGAAGGTGATCCACTTGGACCTTCACTTTTTTCTTTAGTGTTACATCCTTTGGTATGCAAGATTAAAGACTCTTTTAGCCTTTCCCTTCAAGCTTGGTATATGGATGACGGCACTATTATTGGAGATACTTTGGTTGTGGGTAAGGTTTTAGAGCTTATCATGGTGGATGGACCTCGTTGTGGTTTACACCTCAATGTTGATAAAACTGCATTTTTTTGGCCTACGGAAGATCCCAGAAGTAGGCTTGTGGGTGTTTTCCCACCTAATATTGCCAGACCTTTACACGGAGTTAAATTACTAGGTGGGCCCGCTAGTGTGGACTTTGATTTTAGTAGTGAGCTCGTTATGAAAAGGGTTGCCAAAACCATTGAGCTTATGGGTGTGATGCGTGGTTTTGAAACCTTGCAAAAGGTTTAACCTCTCAAGGGATCTTGAGAAGCTTGCAATCCCCACCAGGCAATGTACCTTACCGTTGTAGTATAGTATAGTGGCAAGTACTGGGGGATTGATCATTCAACTCAAAGAATAGTGTTCGCTAGGGTTAAAACTCAATTAAACTAGGTCTAAAAGTGAGGGATGATTCTTTTTATATTTTTATATTTTATGGAAAGCAAGTTAAAATCTTGGGTTTGGAAGAATGCGCGGAATTAATTGCTAGTCAACTAACCTAAATAACTACAAATGCAATAGAAATAAAATAAAATGACACTAAAGTAAATGTGGAGAGAAACAATAATAAGAGAAAATGTGTTTACTTAGATTTCATTACTCCCTAGCTATCTTTTACTAGTTGATTAGTTTGTTATAATTGCATAGATGACGGGTTATATTCCTTAATACCATTCGTAGGGCCGTGTACGATCTTCCCTAACTCTATAAGCTTCTACCTCTTCCTATGTCGAGCCGACTACTAGCTCCTAACATGGCCTCCTTAGTAGTTACTTATGCATTAAATATAACCAATTAACCGTAGTACACATCCGATCATGTTTCTTAAGACGTTCAAGCATGTTACCAATTGGAAGTCTGCCAGTTTTCTTAAGCCTAACATCGAAATCATTCATCCATAACAATTATAAACAAACAACCAACCAATAATCAATAACTAAGTTTCATTACATCTAAGCAAACACAAAGAAAACCTAGCCTAGCATGTTAAAGTAAAGACAAGCATAAGATGGAATCAAACAACACATAGACATATTGAATGATTGTTGGAAAACTTATCTTCAATTAAACATGGATGAAACAAGGGTTTGGAACCCTTAAAAATAAGGTAAAAATCGTGCTAGGGTTTCTCCAAAGTTCTCCCCCCTTAACAAATGAAAACTAAAAAACTATATATAGATTTTTGAGTCTGAAGGCGTCACGTGTAAATCCTGACGCCGTCAACTCGCCGCCATAAAAACTTTCGTATTGCCTAGATCCAAATCTGACGCCATCATGTGTAACTTGTCTCATGGCCGTCTCTAGTATTTTATACGTGACGGCCTTGGTGACGCCATCACGTGTAAATCTTTCAAAAATATTCAGGCGCGTCACGTGTAACTTGATTATCTACATCTTTATCAATGAGTGACGGCATCACATGCAAATCCTGACGCCGTCAGGTACCATTTTCGCTCCAAAAACGTCCAAAATGCTTCTTTTTCCAGATTTCTTCTTAAAAGTATCTAAAATGACAAAATGAACGATTTAGGGCAATATTTGATCAAATAATCTCGAGTTTGGGCTTAAATGACTCCCTAAAAACGGTACACTTTTCGTCTCATCAAATACCCTTACACTTGAGATTTGCTTGTCCTCAAGCAAACGCGCTTTTATTCTAATCAAAATACAAGCTAGGGGTCATTTAATACTAATATAAAAGTAATTACAACAAATATCGTTCCACTTAAACCAAAACAAGCACGAAAATTATATACTAGCACCTCAGAAATAGTGTTTAGATACTCACATCTCTCGGGTGTAATAAAAGTATATCACAATATGAAAATAAAAAATATCTCTCACTTCCTGTCATAGCAAATAGATTACCATAGGCTTGGGAAAGGATCAAACCTCCACCACTTGGCATAAGCACCTAGGATAAACTATCAAAGAGGTCTTTTAAAAAGGGTTATAACGTGAGGTGTAGGGATATGATAAACACGATTTTGTTGGATAAAGACAACTTTACTAGTGGCGAGTTAATCATCTTGGTCAATTACATGTACAATATTGCGTTTCTAAGCCAAGACTCGACTCGACTTAAGCTAATCATAAACTAACAAAAATATAAAACAAACATAAAAGGAAATGGGATGGTAGTCCGTATGTTTTTTTCTCTTTTTCTTTTTCTATATATTTCTTTTCTTTTTCTTGATTTTTTGATTTTGATTTTTTATTTATTTATTTATTTATTTATTTATTTATTTATTTTTTTGCATACACTCTTACCCTATCATACAAAATAATAAATCGTATGGAATTTGCATTCCCCTTACACTTGAACTTTTATATATTTTATAATTAAGTATTCTAATGACTCGAATTAAGATAATCAGAACACTTGGAGTACTTTTTAAGATTAACGCACATATGTGGGTAATAAAGGATGTTCTTCTCTAATACTCCATAATAATAGTACTTTACCCATGGGTCTCAATCGTCCCAAAACAATATGTACAAGATATGACTCGACTTAGCAACCATGTAATCAATTAGATAATTAACTAAGGGTTTAAACAAATAACAATAATGCACTAAAGATGAGTTCATACAAGGAAGGCTAAGGCGATTTGGTAGGACATTTGGGGTGGATTGTTAACAAAATTCTTCCTTTAAGTAAAATGCTTAAAGTTAGAAACGAAAAAGATAGGCTCGGAGGGGTGTACTAGGGGTATCGTGTACTAAAAATGAGTACAACGCAAAGGTGTGGGAAAATTAATTGACTTTATTAGTCAAGTAATTATGACTTCATTGGTCAAGTAATTATGATACGGGTTTAAACACAAGGGTTATCCTAATGCCTCTTATCATGTAATAAATCCTACTACACGAATGTAGTCTCACTAGCGGTCTCGGGATGCATCACTAACGCAAGTTCTAGAATCTAAGTACTACCGGTATACTCATAAGAATCTTTTCCTAACAAATCTAGGGGCGAACCTCACATATTTGGGGTGGAAAATTTTGAGTGGTACGGTTTTTCGTGCTAGTCATACAACTCCTGTCCATGAGACGCTCATTAAGGCTAAAGCTTCACTCCTAAATGTTGTAAAAAATTTTAAATTTGGCGTTAAAATTGCCTTAACAAGTATTTCTCTTAGTTTTATTGCACACCTACTATTGAACAAACAAACTCAAGTGCAATTGCATTCTCTAAAGTATCATCATTTACCCTCCCTTTACATTTAGGCTGAACATTGTCCCCAATGTTCAATAAAAAGGATGTAAAATTAACGAAGGTAAAAGAATGAAACAAATACTCCCCTGATTCGTTCGGTGTGGATAATGTGGTAACATGGTTAGATCCTCGTCCAAGAAAGTGAACGTTGAAAGCTTCCCACCAGAAATATAAATCATCTTCTTGTCCAATATAACCCGTTAAACCTGAGAAAACAATCATGGCTAACCTCGCGTAAAATCCACGGCAATCTATATATATAAAGATATAATGCTTGTTGAATGAATGTTTACAGATTTCCTGGAGTTTATAAAACTAAAGAATTAACAAAAACTTTAAGAAAATAAAACTCGCAAAATTTTTCAGAATTTTACACCTGACGCCGTCAGGTTATAATCCTAACGCCGTCAGAGTGCTTTGACAGAAATCTTATGTTAAGTTTCCGGAAAATTTCTGGAAAAACTCACGCCTTAATTCCTGGAAATCATGTAAAACATCATTATGACTCGATACAAGCATTTGACTCAAACAAATACTAATATGCATGTTCGTTTAATATTGTTGTGGTCCATGTCCAATTCCGTTCTTAGAAACAAATTTAGATTTCCCTTACACTTATCTTTTGCGAAATACCTGTATATGAAGTTAAGACAAAGTTAAACAACAAGGTAAAACATTTTCACAATTTATTTTGAAACATGAGCCATAAACAATAAAAATAAAAACATGCATACGGAAATAAATAAAATCAAACAAACAATCAAACAAATAAAACAAATAAAGCTTGGTTGCCTCCTAAGAAGCGCTTTTTTTTGTTCGAGTCACGAGCCTGACTCTACCCTTATTTAACGGAAATAGGGGAGGTTTTCCCTACACTTATTGTTAGGAATACGTTTATTCATATGAAGACTCGGTCACCCTGAGTATAGTTTAGCATATTGTAGCTCGTAGTATTTATCTTATTAGTTAGTACGTAGCTTAGAGTTAGTTAGTATTTGTGGAGTCGGGTCGGGTCGGGTCTTTACCCACTGTCAGCCCGCTCCACAGCCCGTTTCAGGGGGCGTTATATTGTAACTATAAATACCCCTTCCCGAGCTTGGAAGGGGTTGGAGCTTTCACTTAATCTAACCTTTCCATATTTTTCTCTCACATTCTCTCTCTAGAAAACTCCCAACTCTTCTCTTCTTCCATAATTCTAACCATTAACACATAAACCATACTAGCTAAGATTATAAGCATATTACAATTGGTATCAAGAGCCATGGTTACATTTTTGGGATTGTGTATGCTCGAATTTTAGATTGGTTTTTTTTGTGTGTTTTGGTTATGGTTCGAAGTGCATTCATAAAATACACTAGTTTGAGCTTGATTTGTGGTCAAAAGTGTTATATGATTGTACTTTTTATGATTTGGTTTGTTGTGGTTGATTATATTAGTATTGGGTTAGCTTATTTCATTAAGTTATTGGAATGTTTGGATGATTTTCATGGGTCCTATTGCTGTATTCTAACTAGCGAGTTGTTTCACATTGCACTTTTTCTTGGTAGCCATTTGCTCTATCTTTGGCAGTTATCAATAGTGATTTGTCTTGTTATTGGCGTTTTGCCCAAAAGGGGAAAGGAGACAAATCATAAGAAAGCAACACATTTGTCCTGATGTTCAGTCATTTTGTAGTTTGGTCCAGCGAATTGTCAATTCGATAATTGGGTAGCGATTTGATCTCCTGGCGAGTTGTCTATTGGTAACTAATTATCTAACCAAGTGAAACCATACGCTGCCCAAATTTTGTCTTTCATATTTGTTTAAAGTTCAAGACCCTTAAAGATCTTAACACATCAAAAGTATACATCATCACAGATTCGACACAAAACAAACAACAACAAACTTACTCGACCTTACCTTCATTCCATCACACGTTAACAAAGAAAAGGAAAGAATCTCAGTTATCTCTTGTGCACATCGAATCATTCAAAGACTTCACAACAAGAGACTATCATCATTGATCATTGTTGAAGATTCTCACTTCTTTTATTTCCAAATATATTTAAGTAAAATAACAAAACAGACACAGTTTCATCCTTCTCTCATTTCGAGTCATATAAACAAACAACAAGATGATGAAAACAACTACCTGCATCTCAGTTAATCTCATTTGAGTTATCAATGATTTGGGAACTCAACCACAAGAGGATTTTCGTCATAGATCTAGGGATAATATCCGAACCATTCATGAAACAATAAAACCACAACGGGGTTTCATTCAATCTTTTATTCGGTTTTAAAGGAAACGTAAAAGGAATCTTCGATCTCAGCCTATCTCTTTAGGCTTTACCAGAGTTGATTCTTAGAATCAAAGATTAAAAAGACACACATCATAGATCGATTTTTGAAGTATAAACTGCCTTTGAATATCCGAAAATACTTGAAAGATTAAACCAAAACAACTCGTGTTTTAGTCAATCTCTCTTTCGGCTATGTTACAAAAACAACAAAAATAAAATCTTACTGTGACCCTTTAATCACACTGTTAATTACTTCGTGGGTTTTGTGTCAAAAGATAGAGGATAAGTGTTGGTCTTCGGAGTAATCAATATCAAGGGTCGAATAATTGTGTGTTGTGATTAGTATAGCAGAAAGATAACACTAAGAGTGTGTTTGTGTTCGGTTTGATATCAAAACAAAAGGACGAATTTTTTTTACTACTGTGTGAGAAAATTGTGGTGACTGCGTATCTTCTTGAGAGTGATTAGGGTAACTGTAATTAGGGTTGAGTGGGATTATTAGTGTCATATTGTGTACTAATTTTGTGTTGGGTTATTGGATTTTCAATTGGGCTGCGTCTGATTATACTCAAGTGGGCCGAGTGCTGTGTAGTGGACTGGTCAGCCAATTTGTTGGACGGATATCCAACAGGGACGAATTTTTGTGTTACTTTTAATACTACTTGAACTTAAATTGGTGCTCAAATTGTACGATATGAATAATAAACATGATACTTCCAACCTCATACAAAAAACAAACGTGTGTGCTTCTTATAATACCAATATGGAATCGTCGTGCTCGAATTCTCAAAAGAAAGAAACTCATCTGTCACTAAAACTGCCTGACAATGTCGAGAAAAGCTGCATAGAATGTCTTCAACTACTTCACTCACATCTCAAGATTCTCTTTGACCTAACTGGATACTTGGGAGGATACCGTCGTGCATTCATCACACTCTTTGGTCAAGATGTTAAGACTTTCACAGTCAAAATGATTATATACTTAGATCAACTTCAACAACAACTCGACAAAGGTGATTTTTCTGAAGGTACATCTATGGCTGCATTCTGTGTGATCAACAATCAACTCCAAGTGTTCATTGATTCACGATTCACTGACGAGTATGATCATGAGAGTCAAATGATTAAAAAGTGCTTTGCTAGTTTCACGGGAATTGAAGTTGACGTGTTCAGAGTCACACTACTCCAACTCATGGGTAATGTTAAGGAGTACATTGAGGAAAGAGCAAAGCATGAACCTAAGTATGAAGACAAGGTGAAGGCATGTGAGGTGCAATCAAGTGATGGTATTGTTAATTCGGGAAATGCATTGGATGTTGGGTCAGCTGTCACTAAATGCAAAGGATCAGAGACTACTAAGCTTGAAACTACCAACAGTTCAGTGACTGTTGTTATACATGATATGAATACAGATTTTAGACTGGCAAAACAACAGGAGTCATGTGCTGAGGTACCCTTAAATGGTCAACATAATGTGCTTTCTAATGAACGGCAGCATACTGATCATATTAAGCCCAATTATGACACAAATTTATTGGAAAAGACTGATAGCAATACCATTTCTAATTCAACAAATATGAGTCATAAAGGGGGAGAAAGTGATCAGGATGCTGAACATGATGATGAGTCAAGTTCTTTGTTTACGGCTGAGATGCTTAAGTCAAATAATATGGTTGATAAAGAAGTTTTTAATGAACTTTCTAACAGATTTTTACAACTTGAAAAACATTGTATTTCCCTTGAAATTGCAATGCAACAAAAGGAAGAAAGTTTTCAAACTAACCAACCATGTAAAAATCCAGAATTTCCTGAGTTCCGTGAATTTTTCGAAATTAAACTTTGAAAGCTCAGCTTCAACACAAAAACTCGACAATCAACAATTTGAAAAAGCATATTTCTGTCCTGAATGAGAAAAGTAATATAGTCAAAGCTAAACAAGACATCGATGTTATTTAATCAAGAAACATCGAATTGGAACTTTATGTGGCTAGATTACTTAAGGAAAATGAGACTTTGAAAAGGCATCACATAGACCTAAGAGACTCTATCAAAGAAACTAGTACTAAGACTTTAGAACAAATAACATCTTTGATGGTCAAAAATGATGAATTCCAAGCTCAAATTCTGGAAAAGGGTTTTACAACTGCTGCACAAAAAAATGAGGTAGGAAAACTAACAAGAAATAGTGTGAACACTAAGTTTGCAAAACCATCAATCTTGGGGAAACCGGTTTTACAATCAAGTAGAAACCATTCAGTTGTTAGACAACCGAATGCGGTTAGATCTGAACGTCCAAAATTTTCAAAAACTCGGTTTGCCTCCCAAGTTGATGCGAAACAAGTTTTGATAAAACCAGTCACTTCACATAATTTTCCTAAGAAAAATGCCTTTGGGTCTGTTAAAGCTCAACAAGTAGTTACTCCTACACCTGAATCTTTAAGGATAAGTTCGAAAATAGTGTCAATACCGAGCATTAAAACTCAAATCTCGTATGATATAAATGACTTGTACAAGAACTATGATATTGAAAAGGCTAGGAAAAGGGCTCTACTTCAAAAGGATGGAATCTTAGGTTCACGACCTCATAGGATGCCTTCTAGATTATTGCAGAACTCAGCCAGAAGCAGCAATCCAAAACCTGTGAGCACTCAACAAACAAATAGGAATTGTCTAGTGTCCAAGAGTAGTTGCACATCGATTAAAGAGATTCCCGTAGCAAATCACTCTAAGAAACCTAGATTTTTTTTTCGGAATCCAAACACCTTGTTAGCTCAAGTTGTCTAAACTGTGTTTTTAAGGGAAATCATGATAGTTGTGCTACAAAATTCCTAAAGGAAGTGAATACCTGTGATAAGGTTCTACCATCTAAGACTAGAAACCACAACAAGCCCGTAGAATCAAAGAGTTATACTCAGAAACCTAGCAGGCAGATTGTTTTAGGACAAAGGTCTTCTCTAAATAAGACTTCCACTTTACATGAGAAACCAAACACTCCTAGAACTTGCCTTAGGTGGATACCGACGGGTAGAATTTTTAAGATTGTTGGTCTTAGATGGATACCTATGAGAAAGATGTTCACTGATTACAAAACCAAGGTTGAAAGTGGAACCCCAAATGGTACAGATGTTGATTTCACTAACCCATATAAATGCAAACAAACTCTCAATGTCAATGCAGGTAGTCTTTACTTAAGTGCAGGTACATCGTTTAATCCTATTACGGAAAGACTCAGAGTTTGGCTGCCAAAAAGAGTGATATCTCATCAATCAGGGGTTAATGAAGCTCAACTTTGATGCACACAACAGATGACGTCTGAACACATCAGTTCCGGCTTCGGTCTTCAACAGATGACGTCTGAATACATCAGTTCAGGCCTCGCTCTTCATTGTTATGACGTTTGAACAATTTAGTTCAAGCCTCGGTCCTCGATGTCAACATTATGGCGTCTGCTGACAACACTTCAGGCCCCATTCATCAAAGAAAAGAAAGGTGTACGATTCAGTGCGCCTTATCTTCAGAAGAAGAGAAATCTTCTTAGTTTTGACCATTCTCTACAATACGGTTCATGTTTCCTCCATGTTCATTCAGTCATCAAGTGGATCTACTCATCTTTGCTTGAATTCGTATTCACTTGCTCATTTAAAAATGGCAAACTTCGTATGCAATTTTTGAGGGGGAGAAGGGTGACTAAACTACATGATTCAGTGTATTCTTATTCACATGCTCAATCAAAAATGGAAACCTCATATGCAATTTTTGAGGGGGAGAAGTGTGAATAAAATACATGATTAATTGTATTCTTATTCACTTGCTCAATCAAAAATGGCAAACCTCGCTTGCAATTTTTGAGGGGGAGAAGTGTAAATATACCACATGGTGATTGATGATCGAAGAATGGTCATACGACTCATCATACGACTCTCCTCTAACACCTAATGTTCTATGTACTAAGGATGACTGGGATTTATGTTTGATGAATACTTCCAAGCTTCAACGAATGTTGATCATGTAGTTCCTGAAGCTGTTGCTCACTTCTTGCTGACTCAACTGGTTCACCTTCCTCAATCTCCATTGATCAAGATGCACCATTTAGAAGTATTACTCAGATTACTCTAGTAACCCAATCTCCAGTTAAACCTCAAGGTGTTGATGTTGACTATCATGATTGTGAAGTTGCACACATGAATAATGATCCGTCTTCTTTGTTCAATTTCATCATGGATTGTTGTTCCTCCAAATGTGCACTTTGTATATCAACCACAACAACATAATGGAAAATGTTGATCATAATGTCAAAACGGCTAAGAATTTGGACATGGAATGTCAAGTAATCACGTAGTTTATTTGGTATCGCTTATTTGAGATTGAAGTTGACTTTCACAAAGGCGTGATCTTATTTTATCTTGAAGTCGGGATTGGTTAGATGAAGATTCTTCGAGATCCTTGCTTGAGCTTTTACCTTTACAATGACGAAGACTTGGATATCTAGTTATTTTGGTGATTCCTCATTTTTATTACCACTAAATAACTATCACTTTAATGAGTGTCACAACTTACACGAAGTTGTCGGTAGTCAAGAGGTGATGTACGTCTTATACTTGATGGTTGGTTGGTTGAAGAGTATAGAGTACTTAGGGATTCGATGTTGTACGAACTCTCTACACCACTCTTTGTCACACATTAGTGCAAGCTTAAGTCATAAGAACGGGGAATTCTACTTCAGTTTCAAGTTTGGTATATTGGGTTTACTACATCAGTGGTCACTTCAAATAGCCTACATAAGGGTTGATTAAGATAGTCATTAGAGAGTTTTTTAAGCAATTGATTCTCACATAATACATCTGTGCCAATGTTAATTCTTCTCACAAGATTTCAAATACGTGTGCATAAAGTGTGTTGCTGATTCTGAGGTATCAAAACCAGCAAGGGGGAAGGAGACATACATCTGAATTCATAATGAGTACATATGATGAACTTAACACTTCTTCCTAATTGAAGTTATCCCGGGAAGACAAATGTCTTAACCGCAGAGAATATCATTGTATTAACTCGTGGCATTTGGTGTATCATTCCAACTACATGGGGGAAGTGGTCTTCTGATACTTGTGGTATGTACTAGTTCAGCTTTTAGTGGGAAGAAATATGAGAAGAACATTTGAAATATGAGATAATATTGCTTATCGACGTTTCATACGAGCTGATATGGTTTATGGTAAAGTGCTTCTGGTTAATGCTTCATGTATACAATGGTATGATGATTCCGATGAGATCGCAACCATCAGGGGAGAGATTTGTGTACATCAAGGATGCGCAACAGGTTCACATGATCGGGCTTAATCATATATTCTAGAGGAGATATCCGCAGAGATGATCAGTGCTTCAACCTGTTACTTTGGTGTCATCATTTCTTCTTGTGTTGGATACATGCGTACAATATGGACTGAGTTGGTATGTGTAAGTTAACTGGAAAGCATTTGGTGAAATGAAGATGTTGATATCTTATTCCCCAGAATAGACAACTGCTCCAAACCATAAAGTAATGTGTACATTGGGGATGTACAACAGGGACATGTGATCGGGCTTCATCATACATTTCAGGATTGATAACCGCAGAGATGATCCGTGGTTCACATTGTTACTTCGGTGCTATCATTTTCTTTGGGTCTTTGAGCGTCATACATTGAGACTTTTTGTATCACTTCAACTACTTGGGGAAGTGGTCTCATGAAGATGATTGTCGGTTTGGGGGGAAGCTACCAAAGCATCACATTGAGGAGGCAAAAACTCAGCGATTTGGTGGTGTCTAGCGATTAACTCAGTTGTGAGATTCTAGTGATTTGTTAACTACTTGTGTTTAGTGAACTGTTGTGACTTAAGTCGTTTCGATTAGTCTGATTGTAATTTGACGTTGTGAGTTAATCTTTACGACTTGACTTATTATGATCGGATCTATTGTAACTTTACTTGTCGCAACTTGACACTTAATGCTAATTGTCACTTATCCAAGATCTCTCTCTAAGTCTAACTTGCATACTACATCTTTCAGTTTCTTTTGTTGACTTTAGTAAAATCTCGGGAAGGAATTGATCTCTCGGTTTAAGTCACAAGAGTTGTAAAATCCAGTTTAAGATTATATAATGGCATCTACGACTTCAAACGAGTATTCAGGAGCCTCGAAAGCTTTGGTGGTGAAAGTTTAAGAGATGTTGACTACTGACTTCTACAACGAGCTGAACGATACTTTCATTTTGGTACTCATGTCAACATCTTCTTAAACTGATTAGTATCCTTTGTACATATATTATACCAAAATGTATATAGATATATAAAACCAACAAAAACCCATAAAAATCAAATATTAGAAAATACCAAAAATAGTTTTTTTTAAGGCATGTCTTCTGGCATCGATAACATTTACGGTCCTAGAAATGTCATTCAATAATGACACGGGACTTTAAATGAAGTTTGAACAGAAGTTCAAATAGTTTTCAAAACATGCCTAAATGGCTTGCAGTTATTTCAGACTGTAACCCGTTCGTAAAATTATGGTTTGCTATTACTTCAGATAGAAACCCGGTCTTATTATTGGGAAAGTTCGTCGCCAAAAATTCGACTGTTCCTAACAAAGGCATGAATTACTTTATACTCGTGCCTTTCCAATCTAATGTACGCTTAAGTGCATCATTTCTGGTAAAAGAAGAGAAGTCTTCTTTGCATCTCAAATACTTTTGTTGGATCGATATACTCTGATCAAACTACTTTGTAGCTTGTAAGGTTTTTAACAATATTGAATAAACTCAACACTATTAATATTGAAACACTGTTTTGACCTTGTAAAGTATGCGGAATCTACTAACACAAAGCTTAAGAAGAACTTTTATATTAAACCAAACTTGAACCTGCTTTGTTACACAGATTCACTAACAAACCCTAACTTGACTAATATCGACTTCTCTAACTTGTATATTAAAAACTCATTACGACTAATACCTCTTAAGGTTCCTTTTATAGACACAAGGATATCCTTAAGTCGGTTTACAATACTTGAATGATAAGTAATTATCCCTAACTAATTCTAGAATATTCATACAATATTACATAATAATCCTTTAATCAATATTGCACTTAAGTCCTTATTCTCTTCGAAGTACTTTGAATAATCTTCAATATGTAGCAGTACTTTGACCATGTTTGACTTTGATCTTCAAGCAGCACTTTGACACAGCATTACTTTGAAATATAGAAGTACCTTGATCTTTATATCCCAACAACTTTTCCTTCAAAGATTCTTCGGGAAAGTATTTGCTCCAAACTTGGTGGTACCATGGTTTTTGAGGATCAAACAAACTTGAAATGTTGTTTAAAATTTGCCACTCAATCAATGCTAAAAGAATTAATACTTTGTGCAAAATGTTTAATTTTAAAATGTGTCATCGATTGAGGGGGAGAACGATTTCAAAAACTATGTATCATCAAAACAAGATCTTTGTGCATAACTCCAGTGGATTAAGTGCAATTGTTATGTGTTAGTGTATGAATTTTTCATGAGTTTCTCGCTAAACTCAAAATCATTTATAAACTCATCATCTCTAACATATAACATACTCCCTCAAGGTTTGAGGGGGAGCGAAAATGTCGTCTCAAAACCAGTCATTCTTAAATATGCCACATCTTTCTCCCAAAACCTTTAAACCTATTTAAATCACTTAGGATCACAAATCTCAATTGGTTTGAAATTTTTGATCAGGGGAGAAGATGTGATTTAAATACGAAAAATTGATTAAAACATGATGTTTTGATTTGAACCCAAACATATGCTCTTCCCTATGTGCTAAACTCTTTTGTATATCAATGCACATATTGAGGGGGAGCAAATAATTTGTGAAAAAGGATCTGTGCATCTAAAGAGTTCGAGACTCAGACTTGACTCATGAATTGACGAAAGACAATTGTCTTGAATCGAAAGGACTAGTCCTGGACGGGTAATAACTTCAAACGTGATGTTTTGATTTGAACCCAAACGTATGCTCTTCCCTATGTGCTAAACTCTTTTGTATATCAATGCACATATTGAGGGGCAGTAAATAATTTGCGAAAAAGGATCCGTGCATCTGAAGAGTTCGAGACTCAGACTTGACTCATGAATTGACGAAACACAATTGTCTTGAATCGAAAGGACTAGTCCTGGACAGGTAATAACTTCAAGCTGGTTTAACCAGTGATGTAAACGTGTCTCGAAAAGGACTAGTCTGAGTAGAATGTATTGTTTCGAGAAACCTTGGGTGAATATGATCGGGCCGGGTAATAACTTCAAGCTAGTTTAACTAGTGATGTAAGCGTGTCTCGAATGCCCGGTCAAGTTTACTTAAGGTAGATCAGTTCAAAATGTGCAACTCTTCCCGACATGTGCAAATTTTCAAATCAATACATATGAGCACATGTTAAGGGGGAGCATTTGAAAATGACAAAACTCTCAATGTGTTAACAAAATGTGTTTCTTAATCATAAACACATTGAGAGAATTTTCAATGATTTGGTGTATGGAAACATAGGATAGTCATGAAGTTATAAGGTGGCTAAGGTTAGGCAAACCGTTCTATGATCCACCAGAGCCGGAGGGATCTACTGATAACGCTCAAAATTAACATATTTTTAGTCGCGTTATTGTTTGATTTATGAGTGGAAATTGGTCATATTTGTATACATTTGTTACTTAATTGTTGAAAAGTGTTTATACATGCAAATATAGCCAAAAGCATGGAAAAGTGAACAAAAGATGAAGAATTGAAGTGGACATGCATTTTTGGAGAGTTTCGAGAGGATCAAAGAAGAAAGAAACGTTGTATGAACAAAAGGATTTGATAAAGACAAGTTTACTATACGAAATTATCAAGGAAATATCAAGTTCTAATGGACAAAGTCATGCCACCAAGAAAAATATTGCATGCAACGTAAAACGACGAAGAAAAGACATGAAATCATGATCAGACGAAATCCAACCGATCGGTTGCAACCCACAACCGGATCGGCTGGAAAAGTGACAGAATGACCATCCGATCGGATGGCGAGAAACTGATCGGTTAGTGGTGACTGAAGTTACAAGTTTTGCATTAATTAGCGAATTTACTCCCCATAATCATTTGTGGCTGATCATTGTTGCTTCTTTACTGTGGAGGGACGTTTTTACTTGAAGCATAAGTGTCATTAAGCTATATAATGAGCACTTAGGACTTAGAGATACTTGTACCACCATTATCTAACTTAGTATTACACCAAATCTTGTTAGCTTATCTTATATTGCCTGAAAGTTTACTAAGTGTTGTAAAAACATCCGGAACGTGTTGAGTTAAAGTCTCAAGCATTGGTTCGAGTGTGGAGTTGTTTACTTACATTGGTGAGCAATTGGAGGAGTGTGGTTGCTATAGTTACACAAGTTTTCTCATTGTAATTTCAAGACTAGGTACACCTTGATACTTATAATGAACAATTGTTACTTTAAGTTTTATGAAAGTTTTCTTATTTACTTGTGTTTTATTATGATTGCTACGGAGTAATTTGTGATATACTTGTGTATATGATGTGATTGGTAAATGGAGTATTATCTTATGAAAAAGGTGATTCATGAAAACATATCTATTTTTATGAGTTTGTTGATATAACATCTTTTCTTGCTTAATTTGTCGGTAAAAACAATTTCTTGAAAAATAGGTCCGAAAGGATTTTCAACTTGTTTTGGTTGGGTTAGAAACCGATCGGTTGGAGGTGGTAATTTGTGCTAACCGATTTGGTTGGGTTAGAAACCGATCGGTTGGGCACCTCGGTAAAATTTTTGACATTTTTAATCTTTAGTTTATTTTCTATTCTTAGTGTTTTATTTAGTTAATTTACTTGTTCTTCTTTCATATTAAGAGTTTATTTGATTATAACTAACCCTCATGCTAATGATTTGGATTTTTTTTTATGGTTATGTTATAGTTAGTAAGTGCTTAAGTTGAAATGGAGAGTTTGAGCCAAATTTCTGTGTATTTGAAAGACTTGGAAGATATGTTCAAGGATTCCGGTGATTCCTTGGAAAAGTTGGAAAGTTTGTTGGAAAAAGCAAAGTTGGATTTGGAAGGAGAGGAAGTTGTTTGTGATAATGTTGCTTATTTGCCACATGAAATGTGTTATCCAAAGAAGGAGAAGGAGGGGAAAGTTCTTGTTTTCATTAGAGCACCACCTAAGAAATATGATGCTCCACACATGAGGTATTCAACACCTTATGCGGTGGAAGGAGTTAAAGCGTGGGATGCGGAATTGAATATGGAATATGGAGACAATTACATTTCGGAAGAAATGCTTGACAAAATTGGTTTTGTTAGGCTTGATTATGGAAGTTATGGTAAGAAGGAAGTGAAAGGAGTTAGAGTGAATATTCATAGTCATATCTTTAAAGTTGATTTTGTTGTTTTGGATTATACTAATGAAGATGAACCGGAAGTGATTTTTGGTAGAGATTTCTTAGTGAATACCAAGTGTAGTTTGGATTTTGCACTTGGGGAGTTGAAAATTAACATAAGTGATTTGGAAGAAGGGAAGAGTGTGAATGATATGCTTGTTGATGTTTGTGAAGGAATGGAAATGTTGAAGGAAGGAAGGGATGAAGTTTGTAAGATGGGTAAAGCTAACCGAAACAAAACACCATTGAACAAATTAACCCAACCTTCCACCCAAAAAGAAAACAAATCATCATCATCATCATCATCCAAAACACCACCTAGTTCACCAAAAAGTACCAAACCTTTAACCAAAGAGCAAAAACAAGCCATTTTGGAGAATCTTGAAGCAAAGATTAGTGAATTGATGGAAAACAAACCGGTCATTGAAGTGTTGAGGAATTATATGGACTATAGGAAGAAGCTAGATGGAGTTATGTTGGCAAAGTCTAAGTTGGACGATAATAGTTTTGATGAAGTAGAGGAGAGAAGGATAATTGAGAATGGGCTCCCAAAGAAAATGAATGATCCCGGAAATTTTGTTTTACCGGTTAAAATTAATGGGACAACTCCTTTATATGCATTAGCCGATACGGGTTCTAGTGTGAGTATTATGCCTTATCCATTGTATCATAAGTTAGGATTAAGAGACCCTACACCTAACAATTCTAAACTCACTATGCCGGATAATTCTAAGGCAAAAGCAATGGGAGAAGTAAGAAATGTGAGAGTTCAAATTGGTTATCAAGCATTCTTGGCGGATTTTCTTGTGTTGGATGTTGCGGTTGATAAGGAACTACCTTTGTTGTTAGGTAGACTATTTTTAAGAACTTGTCGAGCTATAATAGATATGGGAAAAGGTACCATGACAATTTATGATGGAGTTCTTAAGAATACTTACTATCCAAAGCCTAGAAGGGGTAGTAATGAAGAAGATGTTGATGATGATGAAGAGGAAAGCGAGGACGAGTTCGTTCGTTCGGATGTGAGTTATTGATGGTGACACTTGGTTACATGATTATGGTTGGTTTTCAAAAAACAATTATGTGTCGAACAATTTCTATTTCTATTATCTTTAACTATTTTCTTGTAGGATTTATAACGTAACATAATTTTCTATTTATTTGGTTTAGATATGCTTTTGTTTGTGTTTGTTTGGTTGTTTCGTATATTTTGCAGTTTTCTTGCAGGAGTTTTATTACGGAAGCATATAGTTGATCAACTTTTGGAGTCGGTAAACTCATTTGCTTATTATGATTAAATATGCATGTTGCGTATTTAACTCCGGTATTTTCTAAAATTTTCCATTTCCTTTACTTTGAAGTCATTTTTTTATTACATTGAGGACAATGCAAAACTTAAGTGTGGGAGAAGGAAGAAAATAGAAAAATTGCATTATTTTTAAATTTTTGATTTAGAGTCGTGAACTTTAGTAACTAATAGTAGTTCGCCCTTCATATTTTAGTTAAAATAAGGTTGATTTCATGGTATATAATAATGATATTTTTGGAGAATAAATTCTAGTTTTAAAGAACAATTTGTCTCGGAATTGATAACATTTGCTAGCACAATTTTATACCCTTATTACTTTAAATTGTGAGGATTAGTTTTTTTTATGAGAATAGTATTTCTTATACTATTTACATATTTCATGATGAGTGTGCCGGTGGTTGTGTTAATTCTAGAACTTGTACTTGTTATGCATTACGGTTAAAATCATTTTCGAATGATGAGGATATATTCATATGATTAGAGGCAAACTTAGGAATAAAACCAAATGGCCATCCGTTTACAAAATAATTTTTGCTAACCACAGTGGTTAGTTACCCTCGTATTTGGAACCCATTTGTTAGCGTTCATTTTTAGCGCTAGATACCCTTAGTTACACCCTTTGAGCCATCCTTTTAATTTTGTTAAATCCAGAAAAATACAAAAATATTTTACACTTTAAACCTTAGCCTAACCCTTGTCAAAGTCTAAAAGGTGGATTGCCAGTTGCTTGGTTAGTTTTTGATGATTATTAGTTAGCCACACTTCACAATTCATGTGTGTGCCATTCCAACAAAGACGTAGGATGCATACTTCTTATTTGTATTTTTTGTGGTGTATGCTTATGCGAAGTGTGGGGGAGGAGTTTTCTTATCAAAAAAAAAAAAAAAGAAAAAAAAAAGAGAATAAGTCATCACAACTATAAGGTGACAAATATAACCAATGTGTTATATTATTATGAATAAAGAAAGTCATGTGATATGTTGTTAGCCGATGTGCTAAGTTTGAAGAATATTTTATGGTGAATCAAGGTATCAACATGTGGAGTCGAAGAGGAGAAAGATTGTAACTATTATCATTTTTGGGTTTGTGGATTATTTGAGATTAGCAACTATGGGACTTAGACTTTGATTTTATTTTTCTTTTAAAACCAATTTCATAAATATTCCCATGCCTTATCCTTACCTTTTTGACTTAGTGTAATTATTTTGCACGAAAGTTTATAAAACCCTTAGCCTAAACATTACAACCCGAATAAAAGACCTCTTTGATGAATTATTCTATTGTTTTGATACTTGTACAAGCCTATGGTAAGAAACATTAATCATGACTGTGCAATGAGTGATCTATTTATCATTTCACATATTGAGTGATGAGTGAATTTCAAATTATTTTCGGGAGGTGCTTAGAATTGTTATCAAGCTCTTTATTTACTTGATTGAGTTCAAATAAGATATTTACACTATTACCATTGAATTCAATTTTCTTTTGATTAAGACTTGCTCGACGGCGAGCAAAGCTCAAGTGTGGAGGATTTGATAACACTCAAAATTAACATATTTTTAGTCGCGTTATTGTTTGATTTATGAGTGGAAATTGGTCATATTTGTATACATTTGTTACTTAATCGTGGAAAAGTGTTTATACATGTAAATATAGCCAAAAGCAGGGAAAAGTGAACAAAAGATGAAGAATTGAAGTGGACATGCATTTTTGGAGAGTTTCGAGAGGATCAAAGAAGAAAGAAACGTTGCATGAACAAAAGGATTTGATAAAGACAAGTTTACTATACGAAATTATCAAGGAAATATCAAGTTCTAATGGACAAAGTCATGCCACGAAGAAAAATATTGCATGCAACGTAAAACGACGATGAAAAGACATGAAATCATGATCAGACGAAATCCAACCGATCGGTTGCAACCCGCAACCGGATCGGCTGGAAAAGTGACAGAATGACCATCCGATCGGATGGCGAGAAACCGATCGGTTGGTGGTGACTGAAGTTACAAGTTTTGCATTAATTGACGAATTTACTCCCCATAATCATTTGTGGCTGATCATTGTTGCTTATTTACTATGGAGGGACGTTTTTACTTGAAGCATAAGTGTCATTAAGCTATATAATGAGCACTTAGGACTTAGAGATACTTGTACCACCATTATCTAATTCAGTATTACACCAAATCTTGTTAGCTTATCTTATATTGCCTGAAAGTTTACTAAGTGTTGTAAAAACGTCCAGAACGTGTTGAGTTAAAGTCTTAAGCATTGGTTCGAGTGTGGAGTTGTTTACTTACATTGGGGAGAAATTGGAGGAGTGTGGTTGCTATAGTTCCACAAGTTTTCTCATTGTAATTTCAAGACTAGGTACACCTTGATACTTATAATGAACAATTGTTACTTTAAGTTTTATGAAAGTTTTCTTATTTACTTGTGTTTTATTATGATTGCTACGGAGTAATTTGTGATATACTTGTGTATATGATGTGATTGGTAAATGGAGTATTATCTTATGAAAAAGGTGATTCATGAAAACATATCTATTTTTATGAGTTTGTTGATATAACATCTTTTCTTGCTTAATTTGTCGGTAAAAACAATTTCTTGAAAAATATGTCCGAAAGGATTTTCAACTTGTTTTTATTCCAAAATATTAATACACCAAATTAGTATGGAATAGGATGCTTGACAACCATCTTATTTACTTGTTAAAATAGATTTGAAACGATTTCATCACGAAAAAAGGACCGAAAGGATTCGTAGGAATTCATAAGAAAAGAATTGATTTTCTAAACAACCATGTGTTTATAGGATTGTCATACTAATTTGATATGTCCGAAAGGAGTCATTTAGGTGATAGAATTCTTAGTAGTAGTGAAAACATGACATACATCATGAATTGTATAACTACTCATTTTTAGTTGCGCATCATAACAAGTTTTACACCAAACTTCGTACTCAAATTGTTACGATACTCCTATTTACCAATCAAGGAATTATACATAAGTATATGTTTAGTTTTTATTGAGTTTCTTTTAAATTAAGATTTTACATAAATTTGGATTGACAACCCTTATTTATCAAACGTTTTTCTAATTACTAAAACTACCAAATCCCTTGGGACGATCTCGACTTACCCACCTTTATTACACCGGACGAGTATAGTTGCTCGTATGTGCTAGATAATAATCGGATAATTCGTGTTTATTAATTTTAAAACTTGTACTAACAAAACGCACATCATCTACCCATGGACAATACCAAATAGATAGTATTAGAAAGTCCGTAGGTATGATTATGAAAAAAAAGGAGAAATGTGAGAATCAAGAAAGAAGGGGTTGAAGAATTAAAAAGAAATGAAATGAGAAAGGGTGAAAAGAAATATCCCTCCAATTATTCAACCTTAGGGCAGAAACCGGGTTCAATTCATAATCTACTAATGGTTGCTAAGGCGACATTGGTATTGAAGACAAGACGTCATGGACCTAGTGACGCATTGCACTAAACCTTCTAGCCACTCAAGTTCTCTTAAAAGAACTTGTTTCATTCTCACGGGGAACCGGTGTAATCTATCAACTTATTTCTTAGAGATGGTTGATATTGAAGCAGGAGACCTCTCCCTAATCTCCGCATAGGAAAACCAAATGCACTTATTGAGTCTAGAGCCTCGAGATGCATAAAAAGATCTCATAGGAACACGTGCAACTTCTACCATGGTTGTTCAACATTAAGGACACAAGTGGTAAACCTATGAGTCCTACACAGATCTTAGCAATCTGCCAGAACATTTATGAGGGATGTTGCTTTTGTAACACCCAGTGATTGAATGGAAATTCCTACCAGGGTCAACATCAAAAAGCCCTGAAAGCAGGTCACTTAGGTAATTCCTTGTGAATTACGCTTAGTGGTCGCGATGGTTACTAACGGTAAACAGTCGTGGAGTGATCTCCAGCGACTCACCCATTCGTTGATCTACTTAGGTAGTTCGCGTAAATCCTCTCAGGGTTTACCGATTGGGAACGGTCTTGGTGAGGATTAGAAGGAGTCTTCACACTATGCTGTTGACAATCTCTAATTCTAAACTTATAAGTACCAGATGATTTGTTGCTAACTGTCTATTTGCAGGAATTTCTGACGGTTGCAGTTGATTGCTGAAAAGATGCTAGTCCATAAACACATGCTCACACTTCGACATCACAATCTAAGAAATCATGATCATTGATTGGGCGTCATATATGCTTCCACAACTTTGATGCAGAAGATCATGATCCTGAAAAGTGTGAGCATGCAAAGATGTTCTTATCACATGGAGACGTTACTACTCAAAGATGACTTTCAGATACTCATTTGGATGATGAACTTGAAGTAATTTCCAAAGATCATCCATCACATTGAACAAGTCATCTAGAGTCTACCGCTTAAAGCACAAAGATCTCAACAATGAAGAATCAAAAGGCTACGAGCTACAAAGATGTCTTCAAAGACTTGAATGCTATGATTCAATATTTATTTTCCGGGGTGACCTCCCTTAGGGGGAGATTGTTAGGAATACGGTTATTCATATGAACACTCGGTCACCCCGAGTATAGTTTAGCATGTTGTAGCTCATAGTATTTATCTTATTAGTTAGTACGTAGCTTAGAGTTAGTTAGTATTTGTGGAGTCGGGTCGGGTCGGGTCTTTACCCACTGTCAGCCCGCTCCATAGCCCATTTCAGGGGGCGTTTTATTGTAACTATAAATACCCCTTCCCTAGCTTGGAAGGGGTTGGAGCTTTCACTTAATCTAAACTTTCCATATTTTTCTCTCATTCTCTCTCTCTAGAAAACTCCCAACTCTTCTCTTCCTCTCTCTAGTTTTCATCCATAATTCTAACCATTAACACATAAACCATACTAGCTAAGATTATAAGTATATTACACTTCTGATTAAGTGCGGGTGGAAGTAGCGATACACACCCTTAGGGTGGAAATATGCCACATGAGGGAAGAGTGGTGGATGAATTATATGCTCAAACGGGTGTGATCCTTTTATCATAACATTACCTAGTTTATTTGTGTCAATGGGTGAGTTGAAGTTTTCTCCTAAAAAGGGATCATCTTCTATCTATTTCAAGAGACTCCTAGTTGGGAATCCATCTTGACCTAATAAACCTGGTTTAAACCCATAATATTTCTTGTGATTAATCATGAATGGGTGATGTAAGCATGTAAGGTTATGTTCCACTCCTATATTGGCTTCCACTATACATGGCTTTAAGTCTACCACCTTTATCCTAAGACTACCCGGACTATATGGTTTGATGGGTGGGTCGGCTCCTCTTTTGTCTCCTAGATGTATATCTATGGATGGAAAGTTGTGGGAAGATTGAGGTTCCGGTTCATCAACACTAGGAAATTCCCTAGAACTAAGAGTAAGATTATCACTACAAGTATTCAAACCTATGTCCTCTAGTGGTGTTTGGTACAAGGGTTCTACCTCCATCGGGGTTCCTAAAGTTTCTTCTACTTATTCCGGGTAAGTCACGGGTGGTGTGTGTGCCTCAACTGGTGGTGGGACTTGTAGAGTACTTAGTGGACTTGGATTTTTCGCCTTATCCTCCATCACATCTAGATCACCTATGCGCTTATTATGTATTTTGCTGAAGTCAATCCCCAACATGCACCTACTGTTAGGAATACAAATATTCCTATAAAAGACTTGGTCACCTAAATGATGTAATAGCATTAAGATAGCTCGTAGTTAATTAATTAGTTAGTTAGATATTAGTTTAATTTAAGTAACACCGTGGAAGAAGGACGGGTCTTTACCCACTGTATGCCTGATCCACAGCCCGAGTGTGGGCGTTTGTAGAAAACTATATATACCCCTCTCCACATGTGGAGAGGGTTGGTGCTTCTCTCATTCTCAATCTAATCTTACATTTTTCTCTCAACTCTCTCTCTCTCTCTAGAAATCACCCAATTCTCTCCAACCCCTCTCTAAACTCTCATCTTCATCTTCTTTCTTTCTTTCTTTCTTCCTTTAATTCTATCTTAACACAAGAACCATATAAGATATAATTATTTGATATATTACAATTGGTATCAAGAGCCATGGTTACATCTTAGGGACTAGGTGTACTCGAATATGGATTGGTTTTGTGTCTTTATGTTTGATTTGAATGGTCTCATGTGTAAACATCTAGTTTGAATTTGGTTGTGGTTAGATTTGTATTATTGTTGTACTCTCACTATTTGTGTGGTCACATGAATCTTGTTAAGTGGTTGTATAGTCTGTTTACTCAGTATTGGTGGTAATTCGTGTAGCATTTTGAAGATATTCTTGGTAGCGGTTACTGTTCTCTTTTTGCGATTAGTATTTTTTTGTCTTGACTCTTATTTGCGATTACTTTTGGTGGGTTTATGTATACAAACTACAATAAGGCTTTCGGGAAAAAGACAAAATATATTGAAAGTGACTGTTTTGGATTTTTTTTCTTTTCTATTTGCGATTATCTGTCTTTCATTCCTTGCGTTTAGTATATTTCCAAAGGAAGCGTCTACCTATGTTTGCGGTTACCTCATCTCTACTCTTTCAAGCGGTTACCACATCTCAGCTATCTTTGCGGTTACCCCATCACAGATATTTTTGCGGTTACTTTTGGTCTAACATTTACATCCTTAATCTCTTTTTCAATTTTGCGGTTATCGATTGACTTGTAAGTCAAGAATAAGTGAAAACAAACACCATATCCATACAACATCAACAAGTTATTACTAATCTCATCCCAGTACCACAACCACATCAAGAAACGAAAAGGAAAACGATTTAGATCTCAGCGTGTTTCATTTTTTTTGGGTATGGCAAAGCAAAGGTCATAAGAACTTAAGAGAGATTAATCACACGTTTTGAACATCATCATCATAGATCATTTTTTTAAAGCTATTCGAATCATAAAGTAAATACAATAACAAGTTGCATTTAATTCTTTCTTTTCTCTTCGGTTTACAAATACTAGAAACGCTAATGTAAAATTGATCTCAGTTGGTTTCATATTTCGTGTTGTACAAAAAAAAAAAAAAAGGCAAGAGATCAGTTAAGATCTTAAACACACGAAAGAGACAAACATCATAGATCGATTTGATAACCTTGTCTAATATTCAAACCAATTTGAAGAAAGAACAAAAATATATCAAACATTTTTCAGTCCCCTCTTGTATCGGTTACGAAAAATCAAGAGTTAAAACATAAAACATTTCACTTCAAACCAAACCTATCTTTGATCTCTCATCAAAATCGTGAAGCCTTTTTGCTGCTGGAAACACTTCAAGGGACAAGTCATTTGTGCTTGGTGGCTGGTGAAAAAGTATAAGTAGGGTTGAGTGGAATTAGGATTGTGGAATTATATAGTGGGTGATTAGGTTTAGGATAATTTGTGAGTTAGTGGATTTGGGCTTCAGGTTATTGAACACGTTGGGCTGAAATTTCACAAAGGTCCGAATTTTTCTTTTTGATTGAATCACTTGGGCTTAGTGTTTGGACTTGAACTGTCTTGGATTGCTAGTAATATAAAGGGAAGAATTTGTGTTAACTCTTGGATTATGTTTTATTTGGGGATATAATTTTTGGACAACGGTTTTGAGTGTGCCTCAAGTATCCGAGATTGAGAATTAATTTGGGCTGTGATATTTTCAAGTTTATTCAATATAATTTCGGGGGTTATTCAGATTTTGCTCATACAACCATCACGTTCATCAAACTATCATCTCATCATTTACCGATCCAACGGTTACTCATCATTTCACGGTTTCTTCTTGATTTTGTAAAATCCCGCGAAAGAATCTATTTCTCAGTTTAAGTCATAGAATTGTAAAATCCCGTGAACAATCACAACATGTCAAAATCCTCCATCCTTGTACAACAAACAAAGGTGTTTGATTCTAATATTGCTAACATGGAATCTTTGTGCTCTAATTCGCAAGGGAGAGAGTTGCTTCAGCCACAACAAGTGCTTCACAATGCAAATGTAAGCTGCATAGAATGTTTTCGACAACTTCATTCACATCTCTCGGTACTTTTAGAGGGAACTGGATTCAAGATGGGATTCGAACGTGCATTTGAAACACTCTTTGGTCAAGATGTTCAGACTTTCACATGCACGATGATTCTTAACTTAGATCAACTACAACAACAACCTGACCAAGGAGAATTTTCCAAAATGGGATCCATGGCTGCCCTTTGTGTGATCAACAAACAACTCCAAGTGTTCTTTGATTCGAATTTCACTCTGGAGTATGACCATTATAGTGAGATGACGAAAAAGTGCTTTGCTGATCACACGAGAATTGAGATTGACACGTTCAGAGACACACTACTCCAACTCATGGGTAATGTGAAGATGTTCATTGTGGAAAGAGCACAGCACGAACAGATGCGTGACGACAAGGTGAAGGCATCTCGAGTGGAATCATGTGAGGGTACTGGTGATTCGGGTAATGCATCGAATGTTGGGTCAGTTGTCACGATATGCAAAGGATCAGAGACAGATAAGCTTGACACTACCAGTAGTTCAATGACTCCTATCACATTTGACATGGATCCATATTTCATATTAGTATACAGACAAGTGCCATGTGCTGAGGTACCCCTGTATGAACATCATAATGTGGTCTCTTATGAACAGCAACATACTGATCAAGTTATGCCCACTTATGACACATATTTGTTGGAAAAGACTGATAGAAATATCACTTCTGATTCAACAAATATGAATCATAAAGGGGAAGAAAGTGATCAGGATGCTGAACGTGATGATGAGTCAAGTTCCTTGTTTACAGCTGAGTTTTTCAAATCAAAAGATATGGTTGATAAAGAAGTGTTTAATGAACTTTCAAACAGATTTTTACAACTTGAAAAACATTGTATTTCACTTGAAATCGCAATGCAACAAAAGGAAGAAAGTCTTAAAACTAACCAACCATGTAAAAATCCGGAACTTCCTGATTTTCGAGAATTCTTTTTGATAAATGACTTGAAAGCTCAGCTAGAAACCAAAAACTTGACAATCAACAACCTGAAAAAAATGTATTACTGAGATGTGTGATATGTGCAATGAAGTTAAGGCTAAACATAACTGCGATGTTATTGAATTGGAACATAAGGTGGCTAAATTACTTGATGAAAATGAGTCTTTGAAAATTCATTGCAATGAACTGTGTGATTCTATCAAAGAAACAAAAACTAAGACGATAGAACAAACAACCTCTTTGATTGCCAAAAATGATGAATTCAAAGCTCAACTTCAGGAAAAGGGTTTCACTATTACAGCATTAAAAAACGAGCTTAGAAAAGCAACAGGAAATAGTGTGAACACTAAGTTTGCAAAACCATCAATCTTGGGGAAACCAGTTTCTCAATCAAATAGAAACCAATCCACTGTTAGGCAACTGACTGCGCTTAGATCCGAACGAACAAAATTTTCAAAAACACGGTTTGCCTCCCAAGTTGATGCGGAACAAGTTTTGACAAAACCTGTCACTCCACATTATTTGCCTAAGTCTGATGATTCTAGCTCTGCGAAACCTCAACATGTAGTTGCTACTGCTCCCAGCTCCTCTAGGTATAGTTCCAAAACAGTGACGAAACCAAGCATTAAGGTTCAAAAGGACTATGATCTAGAAAAGGCTAGGAAACGGGCCCTACTTCAAAAGGATGGTATATTAGGTTCACAACCTTATAGAATGCCTCCTAGTGTATTGAGGAACAATGCTAAGGTTCAACCTGCCAAGTCTAGGGTTTATTATAAGTCACATACAATGCATGTGAAGCAAAACAAACCGAAAACTTCTCCTAGGTGGATACCAACTCCTAAATCATTGGAGTCTAGGAATACTGATAAACCTTCCACTATGCATAAGAAGTTGAGTAATCCTAGAACTTGCCATAAGTGGGTTCCAACCGGTAGAATTTTCAAGCACGTTGGACTTAAGTGGGTTCCTACCGGAAAGGTGCTCGTTGATGATAATGGCATGGTTGACCATGAAACCCCTAAGGGTCTGGATACTGTTGTCACTAACCCATATATATGCAATCAAGTTTGTGATGTTTGTGCAGGTAGTCCTTACTCAGTTGCAGGTACATCAATCATTCACCATATGAGAAAACTCAAAGTCTGGAGGCCTAAAGCAATCATTTCTCCAACTTCAGGAGTTCTGGAATGTCGATGTTGATGTATGTGCATAATGACGTCTGTTCAGTTCAGTTCAGGCCTCGTTCTTCAACGACTATGATGTTTGACCACCTCAGTTCAAGCCTCGGTCCTCAATGTCATCTTTATGGTGTCTGCTGACAACACTTTAGGCCCCGTCCATCAATGAAAAGAAAGGTGTACGATTCAGTGCGCCTTTCCTTCGGAAGAAGAGAAATCTTCTTAGTCTTGACCATTCTCAACAACGTGCTTCATGCTTTCTCCATGCTCATTCAGTCATCAAGTGGATTTACTCATCTTGGCTCGTATTCGTATTCACTTGCTCTTTCAAAAATGGCAAACTTCGTATGCAATTTTTGAGGGGGAGAAGAGTGCATAAACTACATGATGGAGTGTATTCTTATTCACATGCTCAATCAAAAATGGCAACCTCGTATGCAATTTTTGAGGGGGAGAAGTGTGAATAAAATACATGACTAATTGTATTATTATTCACTTGCTCAATAAAAAATGGCAAACCTCGCTTGCAATTTTTGAGGGGGAGAAGTGTGAATATACCACATGTTGATTGATGCTTGAAGAATGGTCATACGACTCTCTTCCAACACCTAATGTTCTACTTACAAAGGATGACTGGGATTTATGTTTGATGATTACTTGCAAGCTTCAACGAATGATGATTGATCAAGATGCACCATCCAGAAGTATTACTCAGACTACTCAAGTAATCCAATCTCCAGTTATTCCTCAAGGTGTTGATGATGACTATCATGATTATGAAGATGCACACATGAATAATGATCCGTCGCTTTGTTCTATAATCAAGGATTGTTGTTCCTACCAATGTGCACTCTGTAAATCAACCCGAAGGACATTATGGAAAATGTCGGCTAAAATGACAAAACGACTAAGAATTTGGACATGGAATGTCAAGTAATCACAGAGTTTATTTGGTATCCCTTATTTGAGATTGAAGTTGACTTTCGCAAAGGAGTGATCTTATTGTATCTTGAAGTCGGGGTTGGTTGGATGAAGACTCTTCGAGATCCTTGCTTGAGCCTTTACCTTTACAATGACGAAGACTTGGATATCTAGTTATTTTGGTAATTATTCATTTCTATTACCACAAAATAACTATCACTTGAATGAGTGTCACAACTTACACGAAGTTGTCGGTAGTCAAGAGGAGATGTACGTCTTATACTTGATGGTTGGTTGGTTGAAGAGTATAGAGTACTTAGGGATTCGATGTTGTACGAACTCTCTACACCGCTCTTAGTCACACATTAGTGCAAGCTTAAGTCACAAGAACGGGGAATTCTTCTTCAGTTCCAAGTTTGGTTTATTGGATTTGCTTCATCAGTGGTTACTTCAAACAGTCTACACAAGGGTTGATAATGATAGTCAGAGATTTTCTGTAGCAGTTGATTCTCACAAGATTTATTTGAGCCGATTTTGTTCTCCTCTCATGTTTCAAGTAGATGTGCCTATAAGTTGTTGCTGATTCTGATGTATCAAAACCAGCAAGGGGAAGGAGACATACATTTGAATGCACAACGAGTACACGTGATGATCATAATACTTCTTCTTAATTGAAGTTATCCTAGGAAGACATATGTCATAACCGTAGAGAAACTCTGTGTCTTAACTCGTAGCGTTTGGTGTATTATTCCAACTACCTGGGGGAAGTGGTCTCTTGATACTTGTGGTGTGATTTACTTCAGCTTTCAGTGGGAAGAAATATGAGAAGGATATGTGGAACGTGAGATGATATTGCTTATTGACATCTTCATATGAGGTGATAAGAGTTATGGTAAAGTGCTTCTGGTTAATGTTTCATGTACACATTGTTATGCTGATTCCGATAAGATCGCAACCATCATGGGGAGAGATATGTGTACATCAGGGGCGCACAACAAGTTCACGTGATCGGGCATCATATATTCTGGAGGAGATATCCGTAGAGATGATCAGTGCTTCAACCTGTTACTTTGGTGTCATCGTTTGGTACGTAGGGATTGCACCAGGTTTTACCTCTCAAGGGATCTCGAGAAGCTTACAACCCCCACCAGGCAGTGTACCTGATCGATGTAGTATAGTATAATGACAAGTACCGGGGGATTGATCGTTCAACTAGGAATAGTGTCGCTAGGATTAGAAAACCTAAATACTAGATCTAGAGATGAGGGATGATTCTTTTTGTATTTTTTATATTTTTAAGAAAGCAAATTAAAATCTCGGGTTTGAAGGATTTTGGGCGGAATTAGTTGCTAATCAACTAACCCAATACTAAAGATGCAATCAAAATAAAATACTAAAATGAAAATAAAACTATATTAAACTAAAGTTGTGAGCAATATGTGGGAAAAATGTGTTTACTTAGATTTCACTACTCCCTAGATATCTTTTACACGTTAATTACTTGTTGTAGTTGCGTCGATGACGGATTGTATTCCTTAATACAATTCATGGGGTGGCGTACTTACTTCCCCAATCCTATGAATGCCTACTTCACTCCTATGTCGAGCCTGCAAGAAGCTCCTAACATGGGATCATTAAAATTTACTCATGCATTAAATACAACCAATAAAACCTAGTACACATCGGTTAATGTTTCCTAAGACGTTCAAGCATGTTACCAATTGGAGATCTACCAGTTTTCTTAAGCCTAACATTGAAATCATTCATCCAATACAACCATAAACAAGTAATCAACACATAATCAACATCTAGGTTTCATTAGATCTAAGCAAACACAAGATAAATCTAGCCTAGCATGTTGAAATCAATACAAGCACAAGATATAGACAACCAACACATAGACATATTGATTGAATTAAGAGAATACTTATCTCAATAGCACATGTAAGGTTTCAAGGGTTGAAAACCCTTGAAAAGCTGTAAAATTAGTATAAGGTTCGGCCTTAGGGTTTCTCCACACTTGTTCTTTTTTAATGAATGAAAATTAGAAAACTATATATAGATTTTAGAGGCTGACAGCGTCAAGAACAAATGGGTGACGCCGTTATCTCGCCGCCAAATAAATCCTCTGACTGCCTTGATCTACATCTGACGCCGTCATGTAGTCCACTTTTGCAGGCCGTCACACATTTAACTCTTGATGCTCTTCTTGTGACGCCTTCATGTTTGTACTGGGTCGTCATGATATTTACTCTTGACGCCGTCAAATGCTCCCTCTTGACGCCGTCACACACTGTTCCCAGCATGGAAAATTAAGTCTTTGGCGTTTTCTTCACTTTTATGCTCCAAAAACGTCCGAATTGCTTCCTTTTCCAGATTTCACTCCCAAAGTACCTAAAATCACAAAAGGAACGATTTAGGGCAATATTTGATCAAATAAATTCCAATTCCGGCTTAAATAACGCCCTAAAAACGGATCATTTTTCGCCTCATCATATACCCTTACACTTGAGATTTGCTTGTCCTCAAGCAAATGCGCTTTTATTCTAGTCAAAATACTAGTTAGGGGTCATTTAACACTAATATAAAAGTAATTACAACAAATAATCGTTCCACTAAGGACCAAAGACAGGCACGGAGGTCATATACTAGCACCTCACAAATAGTGTTTAGATACTCACATCTCTCGGGTGTAATAAAGTATAAATTACAATATGGAAACGGAAGATATCTCTCACTACCTGTCATAGCAAAATAGATTACCATAGGCTTGGGAAAGGATCAAACCTCCACCACATGGCGTAAGCACCTAGGATAAACTATGAAAGAGGTCTTTTAAAGGGTTGTAACGTTAGGTGTAGGGATATGAAATACACGGTTTTGTTGGATATAGGCAGTTTTTACTGGTGGCGAGTTAACAATCTTGGTTAATTACATGTACAATATGGCATTGCTAAGCCAAGACTAGACTCGACTTAAGCTAATAAATGAAAAATAACAAAAACATAAAATAAACATAGAATAAAACGGGATGGTAGTCCGTATGTTTTTTCTCTTTTCTTTTTCTATTTTTTTCCTTTTTCTTGATTTTTTCAATTTTTTTTTTTTTTTTTTTTTTTTTTTTTTTTTTTGCATACATTCTTACCCTACCATCCAAAATAATACATCATAGAGAATGGAGATTCCCCTTACACTTGAATTTTTACATACTTTACAATAAACTAATCTAATGACTCGAATTAATAAAATCAAAACACTTGGAGAACTTTTAAGATTAACGTACATATGGCAGTAATAATATGATGTTCTTCCCCATTACTCCATAAAATAAGTACTTTACCCATGAGTCCCAATCGTCTCAAAATAATATGTACAAGGATATGACTCGACTTAGCAACCATGTAATCAATTAGATAGTTAACTAAGGGTTTAACAAATAACAATAATGCACTAAAGATGAGTGCATACACGGAAGGCTAAGGAGATTTGGGTGTACATTTAAGTGGGGTGTAACAAATTCTTCCTTTAAGTAAAATGCTTAAAGTTAGAAATGAAAAGATAGGCTCGGAGGGGTGTACTAGGGGTTTCGTGTACTAAAAATGAGTACAACGCTAAGGGTGTGGGAAAAATTAGTTGACTTAACTAGCCAAGTAATATGACTTAAATGGTCAAATAATTATGATACGGGTTTAACACAAGGGTGATCCTAATGCCTCTTATCATGTAGTAAATCCTACTACACGAATGTAGTCTCACTAGCGGTCTCGGGATGCATCACTAACTCAAGTTCTAGAATCTAAATGCTACCGGTATACTCATAAGCACTAATGGTAAATGCTTTTCCTATCAAATCTAAAGGCGAACCTCACATATTTGGGTGGAAAATTTTTCTGAATAGTACGGTTTTGTGCTAGTCATACAATCTCCTATCCATGAGACGCTTGCTATGGCTAAAGTTTCACTCCTAAATGTTGTAAAAAATTTTAAATTTGGCGCTAAAATTGCACTAACAAGTATTTCTCATAGTTTTACTACACATCTACTATCAAATAAACAAACTCAAGCAAAAGTGTATCTGTAAGGTATCATCATTTTACCCTCCCCTTACACTTAAGATGAACATTGTCCCCAATGTTCAAGTAAAGAATGTAAAAGTGAAGAAGTAAAAAGAATGAAATCAAATACTCCCCTGATTCGCTCGGTATGGATAATAAGGTGGACAGGTTAGATCTTCCTCCAAGAAAATGAACAATCAAAGCTTCCCTTCCAGAATAATAATCATCTTCTTGCCATACATAACCTGTAAATCCTGAGAAAACAGACAACGCAACCTTGCATAAAATCGGTGGCAATCTACATAAGTTACTAAATCCTAGAAAACAAAGTAAGATATAATGCTTGTGGAATGAAGTTTGCAGATTTCCTGGAGATTATAAAACTTAATAATTCAACAAAAACTTTAAAACTCCGTTAGAAAAACAAAACTGGTAAAATTTCCAGATTTTTACACGTGACGCCGTCAAGAGCAAGCTCATGAAGCCGTCAGAAGTGAGCTGCAGAAGTTCTTGTGTTAAGTTTCCGGAAAATTTCTGGAAAAACTTGGTTCTACTTCCTGGAAAATCATGCAAAACTTCATTATGACTCGATACAAGCATTTGACTCTAACAAATACGAATATACATGTTCACTTAATATTGTGGAGAATCATGTTCGGTTTTTTTCTTAAAAACATATTTGGGGTTTCCCCTTACACTTATCTTTTGCAAAAATACCTTTTGGTGAAGTTAAGACTAGGCCAAACAACAAAGTAAAGTATTTCCACTTTTTAGTTTAGAAACATGATCTACCAAAAATAAAAATAAAGCATGCATACGGAAGCAAATAACAAACAAACAAAATAAAAATCACACAAAATCATGGGTTGCCTCCCAAGAAGCGCTTGTTTTTGTTCGAGTCACAAGCCTGACTCTACCCTTATTTAACGAAGATAGGGGAGGTTTTCCCTACACTTAGGATTAAGTGCGTGTGGAAGTAGCGATACACACCCTTAGGGTGTAAATATGCCTCGTGAGGAAAGAGAGGTTGATGAATTATATGCTCAAAGGGGTGTGCTCCTATCATCATAACCTTACCTAATTCAATCGGGTTAATGGGTGGATTAAGATTTTCTCCTAGAAAGGGATCATTTTCAATCAACTTCAAGAGACTCCTAGTTGGGAATCCATCTTGACCTAATAAACCCGGTTTAAACCCATAATGTTTCTTGTGATCAATCATAAATGGGTGATGTAAGCGTGTAAGGTCATTTTCCACTCCTATATTGGCTTCCTCTCTACAAGGCTTAGTGTCCACTACCTTTGTCCTAAGACTACCCGGACTATATGGTTTGATGGGTGGATCGGAACCTATTTCAATTCCTAAATTTTCATCCAAGGATGGAAGATTAGGTAACGGTTTTGGTTGAGGCTCCGATTCATCAAAACTAGGAACTTCCCTAAAACTAAGAGTAAGGTTATCATTATAAGTATTCAAACCTATATCCTCTAGTTGTGTTTGGTTCAAAGGTTCTACCTCTATTGGGGTTCCTATAGTCTCTTCTACTTTTTCCGGGTAAGTCAAGGGAGGTGTGTACGCATCAAATGATGGTAGGACTTGTGGGGTACTTTGTGGGCTTATGTTATTTACTTCACCATTCCTTGTGTTAAGATCACCTATATCCTCAACATGTGTTTCATTATAATCTAACCCTAACATTTTCCCAAGTATCTCACGTACTTCTCTAGGCATCTCAAATTCTATGTCCGAATCATACGGATCATCCTCAATATTCTGACTGCTATATACAAATTGCCCAAAAGATTCATCATGTGTTTCTTGAGATTCATCATCATCGATCATAAAACCTTGGTCTTTTTGATCAATGTGATCATGTTCGGCTACATCCCCCATCACATCAAGATTACCAATGTGCTCAGCTTGTATTGTGGTGAAATCAAACCACCCCATGCACCCAGTTATCTCATTTATACGCTTATCCCCAAACAATCTTCTTGCTTGTTCCCTTAAACTTGCAATCAATTGATCCGTAACAACGTTTGTTGGGTTGTCCATTTTTTTGGCAAGTATGGCACAATTCTATATGGTTTCCCATGCTTCATGAACACTTAATCCCCAAAGGTCCCCATCTGCGGCATGGTCAATGTCCATTTTGGTATAGTGGTCGACACGATGGTAAAATATTTCAATTTGGGACCACAAATTGAAATTATGATGACGGACGTTTTGGAGTAAATATTTAAAACGAGCCCATGCATCATAGATAGGTTCATCCTCATGTTGTTCAAACATCAAGATGTCATTTGGAGTGGGTGAATTTCGTGGTTGGTAGTATGGTGGATTCGTGTTCTCCATAATGGCTAACGAAATAGTTAATGGAAAGGTTTTTTTACAAACAAAGACACAAAGAAAAGATAGACTAAAGAAGACCTATAAAAATAAAAATAAAATCTTACTAGAAAGGAATCTAGCAAGTAGACCTAATAAAAATAGATTCTAACCTAGACAATAACTATTCCCTGGCAGCGGCGCCAAAAATTTGGTACGTAGGGATTGCACCAGGTTTTACCTCTCAAGGGATCTCGAGAAGCTTACAACCCCCACCAGACAGTGTACCTGATCGATGTAGTATAGTATAATGACAAGTACCGGGGGATGATCGTTCAGCTAGGAATAGTGTCGCTAGGATTAGAAAACCTAAATACTAGATCTAGAGATGAGGGATGACTCTTTTTGTATTTTTTATATTTTTAAGAAAGCAAATTAAAATCTTGGGTTTGAAGGATTTAGGGCGGAATTAGTTGCTAATCAACTAACCCAATACTAAAGATGCAATCAAAATAAAATACTAAAATAAAAATAAAACTATATTAAACTAAAGTTGTGAGCAATATGTGGGAAAATGTGTTTACTTAGATTTCATTACTCCCTAGATATCTTTTACACGTTAATTACTTGTTGTAGTTGCGTGGACGATGGATTGTATTCCTTAATACCATTCATGGGGTGGCGTACTTACTTCCCCAATCCTATGAGTGCCTACTTCACTCCTATGTCGAGCCTGCAAGAAGCTCCTAACATGGGATCATTAGAATTTACTCATGCATTAAATACAACCAATAAAACCTAGTACACATCGGTTCATGTTTCCTAAGACGTTCAAGCATGTTACCAATTGGAGATCTGCCAGTTTTCTTAAGCCTAACATTGAAATCATTCATCCAATACAACATAAACAAGTAATCAACACATAATCAACATCTAGGTTTCATTAGATCTAAGCATACACAAGATAAATCTAGCCTAGCATGTTGAAATCAAGACAAGCACAAGATATAGACAACCAACACATAGACATATTGATTGAATTAAGAGAATACTTATCCCAATAGCACATGTAAGGTTTCAAGGGTTGAAAACGCTTGAAAAGCTGTAAAATTCGTAAAAGGTTCGGCCCTAGGGTTTCTCCACACTTGTTCTTTTTTAATGAATGAAAATTAGAAAACTATATATAGATTTTAGAGGCTGACGGTGTCAAGAACAAATGGGTGATGCCGTCATCTCGCCGCCAAATAAATCCTCGGACTGCCTTGATCTACATCTTACGCCGTCATGTAGTCCACTTTTGCAGGCCGTCACACATTTAACTCTTGACGCTCTTCTTGTGACGCCTTCATGTTTGTACTGGGTCGTCATGATATTTACTCTTGACGCCGTAAAATGCTCCCTCTTGACACCGTCACACACTGTTCCCAGCATGGAAAATTAAGTCTTTGGCGTTTTCTTCACTTTTATGCTCCAAAAACGTCCGAATTGCTTCCTTTTCCAGATTTCACTTCCAAAGTACCTAAAATCACAAAAGGAATGATTTAGGGCAATATTTGTTCAAATAAATTCCAATTCCGGCTTAAATGACCCCCTAAAAACGGATCATTTTTCGCCTCATCATCGTTTCTTCTTGTGTTGGATACATGCGTACGATATGGATTGAGTTGGTATGTGTAAGATAACTGGAAAGCATTTAGTGAAATGAAGATGTTGATATCTTATTCCCCCTAGTAGACAACCGCTCCAAACATCAAAGTAATGTGTACATTGGGGACGCACAACATGGTCATGTGATCGGGCTTCATCATACATTCCGGGATTGATAACCGCAGAGACGATCCATGGTTCACCTTGTTACTTCGGTGCTATCATTTCATTTGTGTTTCTGAGCTTCATCCAATGAGACTTTT
Source organism: Artemisia argyi (assembly GCA_030686995.1). Classification (NCBI taxonomy): domain Eukaryota; kingdom Viridiplantae; phylum Streptophyta; class Magnoliopsida; order Asterales; family Asteraceae; genus Artemisia; species Artemisia argyi. The sequence continues at coordinate 125,937,847 of CM060689.1, forward strand.
TGCGTCACTTCAACGTCTTGGGGGAAGTGGTCTCATGTAGGTGATTGTCGGTTTGGGGGGAAGCTACCAAAGCTTCACATTGAGGAGGCAATAAAAATTCATCGATTTGGTGGGTGTCTAGCGATTAACTCAGTTGTGAGATTCTAGTGATTTGTTAACAACTTGTGTTTGGTGAATTGTTGTGACTCAAGTCATTTCGATTAGTCTGATTGTAATTGGACGTTGTGAGTTAATCTCTACGGCTTGACTTATTACGATCGGATCTATTGTAACTTGACTTGTCGCGACTTGACACTTAATGCTAATTGTCACTTATCAAAGATATCTCTCTAAGTCTAACTTGCATATTACATCTTTCGGTTTCTTTTGTTGACTTTAGTAAAATCCCGGGAGAGAATCGATCTCTCGGTTTGAGTCACAAGAGTTGTAAAATCCCGCTTAAGATTATATCATGGCAACTACCGCTTCAGACGATTATTCATGAGCCTCGAATGCTTTGGTGGTGAATGTTTAAGAGATGTTGACTACACGTTTCTACAACAAGCCGAACGAAATCCTCATTTCGGTATTCATGTCAACATCTTCTTAAACTTAATAGTATCCTTTGTACATATATTATACCTAAATGTATATAGATATATAAAACCAACAAAAACCCATAAAAATAAGAAAATTAGAAAATACCAAAAATAGTTTTTTTAAGGCATGTTTTCTGGCATCGATAACATTTACGGTCCTAGAAATGTCATTCAATAATGACACGGGTCTTTAAATGAAGTTCGAACAGAAGTTCAAAAGGTTTTTCAAAACATGCCTAAATGGCTTGTAGTCATTTCAGGCTGCAACCCGGACTTCAAAAATATGGCTTGCAGTCATTTCAGGCTGTAACCCGAACTTCAAAATTATGGCTTGCTATTACTTCAGATAGCAACCCGGTTTTCAAAAATGAGGAAAACACGTCGCCAAACAGAAGGTTGTTCCTAGCAAAGGGTGTCGTTCATCCGAGCGAGAATTACTTTACATTCGGGCATCCTCGATCTAATGTACGCTTCAGTGCATTATTTCTTGATAAAGAAGAGAAATCTTCTTTTTATCGCCAAATACTTTCCCTTCTATGATTTTTCCGGAAAGTGTTTGTGCAAAACTTGGTGGTACCATGAAATTTTGATTGAAAATTAAATTGAACTCAAAATTTTGATAAAAAATGCTTTTTCACTCAATCAATGACTTTAATATTTTATGAAAATATTTTAGCTTTAACATCCGTCATTGATTGAGGGGGAGAGTGATTTCTCAAAATTTTATGTATCATCATAACTCCCCACACTTTGTACAAAACAAAAGCAACAAAACGATTTTTGATGGTTATGTGTCAGAATGAGTAAATTTTCAAAGAGTTTTCGTTAAAATTTCAAATCTTTTGCAAACTCTTCAAATCCGACACATAACAATCTCCCTCACAGATTGAGGGGGAGCAAGAAAAAGGTTCCTTTTATCAAAAAATATTAAAACTGACCGCATTTCTTTCCTAAACGTTTTCTAAATTATTTAAATCAATTGAGATCAAAAATCTCGAAAGATTTGAAATTTTTGATTGGGGGAGAGAATGTGGTTTAAATATGAAATCTGATAATCAAAAGTGATCTTTTGGACTCAATAATAGGCTCCCACATATGTGCTAAACTCTTTCGTATATCGATGCACATATTGAGGGGGAGCAAAGGCGTTTGTGGAAGTAATACCTAACACCGACCATTTATCTTTATGCATGGAGTTATAAGGACGGTTAAGGTTAGGTATAAGTTCCCATGATCCACCAGAACCGAAACGATCTTCCCAGGGACAATCCTCTAGATAGATTAGAAGTCCTTAGGAATGAATGAAAAAAGGAGTAAAGTGAGAAAGGGAAGAGTGCGGACTGAGATAGAGCTTGGACTGGAACAAACCCAACAAGGTTCTAGTGATGAAGTCTCGGTAAGCACTGAAGGGATTGAAGAATGAAAAAGAAATGAAATGAGAAAGGGTGAAAAGAAATAGCCCTCCATATATTCAACCTTAGGGCAGAAACCGGGTTCAATTCATAAGCTACTGGCGGTTACTAAGGTAACACCGGTATTGAAGACAAGACGTCATGGACCCAGTGACGCACTGCACTAAACTTCCCAACCACTCAAGTTCTCTTAAAAGAGATTGTTTCATTCTCACGGGGAACCCTATGCAATGTATCGACCGCTCATTGCGACCTATGTTGATACCTAAACAGGAGACGCCTCCCCAGTCTCCAGGAGCGGATCAAAACACACTATTGAGTCTAGAGCCAAAGAGATCATCCATAAATCTCGTTAGGACACACATTCCAAATATGCTTATTGTTTCACACAATGTGGAAAATAAGATAAAATATTTAGAGTCCTACGCATTATCCTTGTGGTATTGCCAGAACATCCGAGTGATATGAAAATATTCACAATGAAGATGGAAATCCTTCTAGAGCGAACATCTCTCAAGCTGTTGGTAGGTGACATGTGAGATCCATCTTGGATCAATTATCAAGTGACAACTGGAAAGCAACAATGGTGCGATTCTAAATTGAATCAAACTTGTTCCAGGATATGGATTGACGGATACTTTTGCTAAAACCTTTCAATGTGCTCACAAACTAATTTTTTAAGCACATTGATTGTGTATAATCTTTCAAACAAAAGTATTTTTGATGGAAATGTGATTCAAAGCTTAAAACTCTCATCGTGTCTCAAAAATGTTTATCATATGACACGCGAGTGATCTCTATAAATCAATTTCTCATCAATCCGTGAATATTTATTCATTGATTCACTCTATCGTGCTGTCTGCTTTGAGACGTTCCAGTATGAGAACATGCTAAGTATGAAGATTCTGAAGTGGATTCTTCGGAAGATTCATTACTACAAGCTGGAAATTCCTGTCAAGGAGAGTCTTCTTTAACAGAGACTCTACCTGATCACAGGTCGGTTTTCACAAAACCGGAGGGTAGTCTGTCCTCGCAAAAAGAATGACAAAGCCATATTCGTTCTCTATCTTTAGTGCTAACTGTTTTATTTCAGGGACACATATAAAGATGGTATTGATAGCTCCTATTTCCAGCAGAATCGGGTCAATCCATACCTCATGCTCACACATCCTCCACACTATCAATGACGATGGGAGACTTACTACAACAAATGTTGAGAGACTACCAACAACGTTTCCGCAACTCTGATGACAAAGTCTCCTGATCCACAACTCTAAAGTAAAGTATCCTGATCCAGAAGGGTGTGAGCATGATGGTCCTTATGTCACTACATCACATGAAGGCGATACTACTGTGGATGAGCATGGAGATTTACTGTGACTGATGATCTCAAAGAAGCTCAAAGATCACACATCACAAAGGAATCCAAATTACTAGTTCGTTGCTTGAAGTACAAAGTGTTCAGAAAAGTGAAGAATCAGAACCTACGAGCTACAATGACTCGTGAATGCTGAAAGATCAAAGAGCTTAATTTCCAAGGTGACCTCGCTTAGGGGGAGATTGTTAGGAATACAAATATTCCTATAAAAGACTCGGTCACCTAAATGATGTAATAGCATTAAGATAGCTCGTAGTTAATTAATTAGTTAGTTAGATATTAGTTTAATTTAAGTAAGACCGTGGAAGAAGGACGGGTATTTACCTACTGTATGCCTGATCCACAGCCCGGGTGTGGGCATTTGTAGAAAACTATATATACCCCTCTCCACATGTGGAGAGGGTTGGTGCTTCTCTCATTTTCAATCTAATCTTACATTTTTCTCTCAACTCTCTCATTCTCTATAAATCACCCAATTCTTTCCAACCCCTCTCTAAAATCTCATCTTCATCTTCTTTCTTTCTTTCTTTCTTTCTTCCTTTAATTCTATCTTAACACAAGAACCATATAAGATATAATTATTTGATATATTACACCTACGTATCTCAAATCATTTTCTATTCATCTCAAATTCTTGGTCCGATTCATAAGAATCATTCTCAATAACTTGATCACTACGTTCTTTTTGCCTAAAGGATTCCTCATGTTCATCATAAGTCTTAGTGAAATCTAATCCAAGCATGCACCTAGGTGGTTTAACATTAACCATCTCACAATATCGTTCGGATTCATAAGAAGCTATCCTAGGTGAAGGCTTCTATGGTGCATAGGTTTCACTAAGTGAGGTATTTTGAGGGTTTGATGGAGCTCCTAAGGTGAATTTTCTAAAAGCTTTATGAACTTGGTCTCTTTTCTCAAGGTACTCACTAAAATCAATGCAAGATCCAGTTCTCATCATTTCACTCCTCCATCTTGAAAAGTCTAAATTAGTATAATTATATTTCTTCATGTAAGATTCTAGTGTCAGATTTGTGGATTCACGTTCTCCATAATGGCAAACGGAATAGTCAATGAAAATTATGAACAAACACACAAAGAAAAAGACAGACTAAAGAAAACCTATAAAAATAAAAATCTTACTAGAAAGGAATCTAGCAAGTAGACCTAATAAAAAGAAATTTCAATCTAGACAATAACTATTCCCCGGGCTGCGGCGCCAAAAACTTGATGCGTGGTTTTGCAACCTTGCAAAAGGTTTTACCTCTCAAGGGATCTTGAGAAGCTTGCAATCCCCACCAGGCAGTGTACCTGACCGTTGTAGTATAGTATAGTGGCAAGTACCGGGGGATTGATCGTTCAACTCAAAGAATAGTGTTTGCTAGGGTTAAAACTCAATTAAACTAGGTCTAAAGGTGAGGGATGATTCTTTTTGTATTTTTATATTTTACGGAAAGCAAGTTAAAATCTCGGGTTTGGAAGCATGAGCGGAATTAGTTGCTAGTCAACTAACCCAAATAACTACAAATGCAATAGAAATAAAATAAAATGACACTAAAGTAAATGTGGAGAGAAACAATAATAAGAGAAAATGTGTTTACTTAGATTTCACTAGTCCCTAGCTATCTTTTACTAGTTGATTAGTTTGTTACAATTGCATGGATGACGGGTTATATTCCTTAATACCATTCGTAGGGCCGTGTACGATCTTCCCTAACTTTATAAGCTTCTACTTCTTCCTATGTCGAACCGACTACTAGCTCCTAACATGGCCTCCTTAGTAGTTACTTATGCATTAAATATAACCAATTAATCGTAGTACACATCCGATCATGTTTCTTAAGGCGTTCAAGTATGTTACCAATTGGAAGTCTGTTGATCCCAGTTGAGCTTAAACGATCTTATATAGAAGTTAACTTAAAATAAACACTTAAGCTTGAATGCGGAATGTAAAAGCTTAACTTAAGAAGACTTATGATTCTCTTTCAACACTTCAATATTATTAATACGAGCACTCAACAATGCTAGGGTTTTACAACCTTGAAGTGAATAATAACACATCCATAAACTAACCCTAGGATCCTCCTTTTATAGACTAAGGAGTCCTACTAGGTTTACAATACCTTTCTCTACAAGATAAGTATATTCTAGATAAATATAATATTTACACAATCTATTCTATATTTATCTAAACCGTATACATCCTTATCACATTAGCAGCAGATTCTGTCAGCAGTATTTATCCTCAGCAACACTTTGACATTGGCAGCAGAATCATTACCACTAGCAGCAGTTTCACTTAGCAGCAGTTTTACTCAGCAGCAGTTTCAGACCCAACAATCCTCCCCTAAACTTATTATTTATTTCTAAATAAATAAGTTTCTTCTAAGCATAATCATTACTTGGAGGATGCTTCCAAACACTTCAACTCTTGAGAATTCAGTTGATCAAATATCTTCTTATACTTTGACAGCAAATTGAATGCTTGATCATCAGAATCATAATCTTTCTGCAGCTTAAGTGATCTATCACCATTAACCATCTGATTGACAATATTCCAGTATCTTACCACTGGGTAATCTACTTCAGCTAGCATATACAAAGTAATAGGTCCAATTTCTAGCACATGAACTCCAGAATCTTGAAAGAGTCTCCATTTTCTTACTTTGTATTCTACTATCTCTGTCCATTCAGAATCATCCATTGAAGGTTCAAACATAAGTTTAAGAGCTCTCCACATAACATTATCAGAAGCAGTTAAGATATGATCAATTTGATTTATCTCATACTTTTACCATCAAATTTCTTAGCTCCAAACTTTGCCTTGTATAACTTCCACAAGTCTTCAACATCCTCTCTATCAAAGTAGTATAGCATCTGTTGAAATCTGAGAAATCTATGAGTCTTACCATCAGATCTCTGGACATCATGAAATGCTCCAATGTTAGTATCATACCCTGTAGTTACTTTGACAATAGGATATTTAACTCCTAATGGTTTGGCATCAATCACTTCAGGATCTTCCATCTTGCCAACCACAGTATAACCCTTCAATTGTTCTTTTTGATGCTCAGAAGGAATGTGATCAAGACCATGTTTAAACTCATCTCCTTCAAGCATAGAACTGCTTCCTTCTCCAATCTTTCTCTTCTTCTTTGCAACTGACTTATAAATAACACCTTTTCTCTTATCACCTTGCATAGAAGAAGTAGTCTTTGCTGCATCACTCTCAAGCTGTTCAACAACATTAGCTTCTTGAATTTGCTCTGCTTCAGCTATCTTTTCAGATACCAACTTCTTGTTCATCTGAGCAATTTGTTCCAAATCCTCAGCACATCCCATAGCATAAAAAGTATCTGTTCTCTTCTTTGTTTGTTGATACAAGTCAAAAACCTCTTTATCAGAATAAGGTTTCAACTGCACCAATGTCCATCCTCCCATATTCTTTAGATACCTTTCATATTCTTTCCTTTGTTGTTTAACAGTTGGACCTTTGAATATCTTTATCTTTCTTCTTGCAGCAGCATTTTCTTTTCTCTTCTTAGAAGTAAAGTCACTATACCAAGATTGCACATTAAAAGTTGGAACTTCATTATCTTCAATCTTGATCAGCTTGTTTAGTTCAATATCAGCAGCAATTCTGATCTTTTCATCTACCCATTCATCATACCTTCTTAAGCCTTCAGCCTCCTTCTCAGCTACTTGTTGATCTTCCATATTAAACAACTCTTGTGCTTTAAGAGCAGCAGCTGTATCATGTTCAACTTGCAATGGCTTAGGCCAAGAATCAAAAGGTACATCAGTGAAATCAATTCCCTTATACATTATCCTCTCCTTTTCAACTTGCTTACCCTTTCCTTTATTAGTAGAAGATGAAGAAATAATCTTCTTTTGTTGAGCAGCAGGTTCTTTAATAACAATTCCTTTTTCAGGTTTTCTAGAGGCTGATGATTTGATTGTTGTTGTTGTTAATTGTGATAGTGAAGGAGTTGGTAATGGGGTAGTCTTCTTGCTCAGCAATACCATAGCTTCAGCAGCAGCATTGTCACCAGACCCAGCAGCAGAGTCTTGTGCATCAGCAGATCCACTAGCAGCAGAGTTAGTAATTTCCTTAGCAGTAGATTCTTGAGCAGCAGAGTCAAGACTATCTCCCAACTTCATCAATGTTTCACCCATCAACCCTGTTGCCTTTACTAATTGCTCAGGCTCCAAAGTTGTAAGTTGTTCTACCACCTTCTCTTGTGAAGCAATCACCTCTTCCATAACAACCTCATTCCCTGATTTATCAGCAACTACAAAATCTCCAGCATCCTGAGGACTATCAACATCCATATCACCAATCACTGGAGCCTCCCCTGAAACCATTCCATCATTTAAACCCAGAGCACAATCATCTTTTTCAACATTTGCCTCCCCTGAACCCATTGCCTCTTCATTCCTCCCCTGTTTGGAAGCATCATCTTCCAAGTGAGTAGAGACTTCAGAAGAACTAACAACCTGAGAAGTGCCCACTTTCTTCCATCTTTTCAATGAGGCTGAAGGTTTAGATTTTTGTAACTTCTTTATCTGTTTTTGCAAACTAATGATGGTCTTGTCCTGATCAGCAACAACAGATGAAAGAGTAACAACTTTGTCCTCCAAGTTAGTACATTTCAGCCCCAAGTTGGTACAAGTAACCGTCAATTCCTGAATAAGTTTCATAATAGTCTCATCACTTCGACCTGTATTACCTGGTCCGAGAGGTGAATCATGGACATTGTCATCATGTACAAGATTTTTCGTCAATTCATTGGTCACTGGTCTGTCCTCATCACTTCGACCTGTGTAACCTGGTCCGAGAGGTGAATCTTGGGACATAAACTCAGTATCAAACCTAGTTTGATCATCTGAGCCCCCTGTTTTTGCCATGTGGCTAGGGTTACCATCCTGAGAATTTGATTCAGAAGAATCATCATCTCTAGATGTTGCCTTGGTTTGGGTCTTATTTATGTTATCACTATCCTGCTCTGCTGCTAAGCTAGAAGCAGTAGTGACAGCCCTTGCCAACATGTCCTCTCCATCACCTAGGACAACCTCATCTGGTACAGCCATACTAACACTATCCTGAGGAAGATCAGTGTTCTTTTTGGTGTTCCTACGGGTATAGAGTATTTTAGGTTGTGTAGCAGATGCACTAAAATTGGGTGTGTGATGGGAGTCAGTGGGATTTCCTGATCCTTCACCCTGATTGTTTTGCACAAGTTGCACCATTTTAGGTGTAAGATTAGTATGTGTGCCTGAAAAACCTTTGCCATGTTTAACCAAGAAAGTAAAAGTTTTAGAAACCAATTTTGGAGCATCATAAGTAGCAATATGACCTCTAAACTTTGTAAGTTGTTTTTGAACAAAGAGTTGTATAAACCTTGGATAAAGCAAATATGAACCAGACTCTTTGATACTTTGAAACATCCCTTCTAAAATCATTCTGGAAAAATTGAATGGTTTACCTTTGCTTAGGCATACCATTGCAGAAGCAATAGTAGCACTAAACTCATGCCATCCAGAAGTTTTAGGACTCAAACAATGAAGAAGAAGATGTATCAAAAACTTATATTGAGGACAGAGGAGAGATTTTTGAAATTTTAAATTTGTATGATTCCCCTCATATCCCAAAGCTTCTAAACCAGCAAAAATAGCAGAATTGGCCAGGCAAGTGGTCTCTGTTTCATCATCTAAGAGAAGAGTTTCTCTTATTGATGATTCAGATACACGAACCTTTTGCCCATCTACTAAGGCACTAACATGTTTTTCCCCATTCAGAGTTTTGATTTTAGCGGTAAGCCAAAACTGTTTGATGTGGGAAACAAATATAGTAGGATTCACAGTGAGTGCATACCTAAGAGAAGTAGCATTCAAAAATGTTACCATGTCTGTGAATTCTTCTTTAACTGATTCAGCATCCAAAACGACCACACTGTTGTGTTGCGGTGCCCAGGTACGAACGCACTCCATGAATTAGGGTTTAGGGAAATTGGGAATTATTGACTTTGAGAGAAATAAAGTAATAGTGTTTGTGATAACTTCAATTTGTGATATGAGAAAACCAATTAGAAAGATCAATTAGGTTTTAAACTGATTGAAGAAGTTACACATCCCACCCTTACACTTTCAACCGTAGCAGCACAATAACACTAGCAGCAGAGTTGTATAACTAGCAGCAGAGTGAAATAATCCAGCAGCAGAGTTGACTAAACAAGCTTGGTCAAAAAGTCAAAGATCCTCAGCATTTAATGTGATGATATACCGTAATCCCTATAAAAACGGACCAAATCTTTTCCCTAATTTATCACAATCAAACCCTAATCGTAATCAAAACGCCAATCAATCAAATCAAATATTCACTTAACCCAAATCAAATCAACTAATCATGAAATCATCCCCCGAAATCATCAATATCTCTTCTGATTCATCATCCGAAGATGAGAGCCCATTTGAAACCTATGTACTGCCATTCCGTCCTCCTCATGGTGGTTGTAGAACCAAAGAGCAGGCAAAGAAGAGAAAACATGATCTTCCGGTGTTCAAGGATCTCCTCAATTTGAATCAAACCCTCAGCACTTCCAGGGGTAAAGCTGTGATGTCCCCAAAATCTCCATCGGCTTCAGAATCATCAGAAGACACAACTTGGATCCCTGTCAGGCAACCATCCCCAAGGGAGCTTGTTTCCCCATTCATCTATACTTCATCAGATGAGGATGAGCCTCCAAATGAACCACCTTCCACTCCTGAGAGGCCTCAGTCATCAAGGCCATGACCAAAGAAGTCCAACAAGGCAAAGAAGACAAGAAAGACAAACTCTCCTCTTCCAAAGGAAAGAAAGATAGTTCTTAGACTGCCATGCCCTAGGAAGTAGTAGTTGTAGTCATTTGATGTTCTTGCACACTTTTAAAGTTTCAGAAGTAGTTTTTGTAATCTCTTTTGATGTATAAACTTCTGAATTGAATGAATGATAAGTGTGCTTCTTTTGTTGTCTGAATATTGTGATTTGCAAAACATCATCTAGACTTATTCCTGCACAATATTAGACCAAACACCACAAAGCAAACAAACATATGTACTAGCAGTAGAGTTAGCAACATAGTACATACCAATGCAAATATATGCTTTATGATAAGCAGCAGAGTAACAAGCAGCACAATTCCTTTACACACTTTTACAAAAACAAAGAGATAAGCTTTTCAAAGATTTATCATACCAATGTTTGCAATTAAAAATTGAAACCTCCCCACATCAAAGTGTTTAGTGAGAAGATCAGCAACAATGTTATCAGTATGAACTTTAACAATTTGGATCAACTTCTTTTCATAGCAATCCCTAATAAAATGATGTCTTATCTCAATATGTTTTGTTTTAGAATGAAAAACAGGATTTTTAATTATGCAAAGTGTGCTGTTGTTATCAATATGAATTTTGGTATTCATGAAATTGTACCCATAATCCAATAATTGATTCTGCATCCAGAGAACTTGTCCACAGCAACTTGAAGCAGCCACATACTCAGCTTCAGTTGTAGAATTAGCCACCACAGTTTGCTTCTTACATTGCCATGACACCAATCTGCTTCCTAGAAATTGACAACCCCCTGTTGTAGACTTTCTATCCAAAGAAGCTCCAGCATAGTCACTATCTGAATAGGAGACCAAATCAAATGGGGAATCCTTAGGATACCAAAGGCCCAATTTTGGTTGATGCCTCAGATATCTAAAAATTCTCTTCACTGCATTGAGATGTGATTCCTTGGGACACACTTGAAATCTTGCACAGGCACACACTGCAAACATAATATCAGGCCTTGATGCTGTAAGATACATCAATGATCCAATCATAGACCTGTACAAGTGTATATCCACTTCCTTTCCATATTCATCCTTCAGCAATGGTTTATTGTTTTCCATGGTAGTCTTGGCAGGTTTAGCATCTTCAAATCCAAACTTCTTCAAAATATCATTGACATACTTATCCTGACTGATAAAGATGCCATTTTCTTTCTGTGTAACTTGCAGACCTAAGAAGAAGGTGAGTTCTCCCATTGAACTCATAACAAACTTGTCCTTCATAAGCTTCTCAAAACTAACACACATAGCTTTGTTTGTAGACCCAAAGATGATGTCATCAACATAGATTTGAACCAACAAAATATCATCCTTTTGTCTTTTGAGAAACAAAGTTTTACCAATCTTTCCTCTGCTGAACCCAGAGTCTAGCAAGTATGTTGGCAAAGTGTCATACCAAGCTCTAGGAGCTTGATGTAGACCATACATTGCTCTATTTACCTTGTAAACTTTGTCAGGATGATCAGGGTCTTCAAAGCCTGGTGGTTGAGCCACATAAACCTCTTCTGTAATGGTCCCATACAGAAAAGCACTTTTCACATCCATTTGATACACTACAAAATCTTTGTATGCAGCATAAGCCAAGAATAGTCTAATTGCTTCTATTCTTGCCACTGGAGCAAATACCTCATCATAATCAAGGCCTTCTTGTTGTATGTATCCCTGTGCTACTAACCTTGCCTTATTTCTAATGACAATTCCTCTCTCATCTCTTTTGCATCTGAAAACCCATTTTGTGCCAATCACTCTTTTACCATTTGGCAGTTCAACCAAAGTCCAAACCTCTTGCAGCTTAAATTGTAGAAGTTCATCTTGCATTGCTTCCACCTAACTTGCTTCTTGTAGGGCTTTGTAAGTGTTTTTGGGTTCAATTTGAGAAAGAAAACATGCAAACAGGCAATTTTGAAGATCTTTATGACTATTTCTTTGATGCAGTGATCTGGCAAAGAAACTTTGATGTTGAAGATCTTTCAATGCTTTAGTCATTTGCCTAGTTTGAATAGATGATTGTGGATCACTTAGGATTTGATCTTTTGGATGATCCTTGTGTATTCTTGTGGTAGTAGTAGGACTAACAGGAATATTGAGTTCCAAGTTAGTAAAATCAGCAACAGCTCCAAATAACTGACCATCAAGTGCATCATCATCTGTGTCATAATAAATATTTTCAAGATCAGGCATATTTGGATCATCAGGATAGATAGTATCATCAATAGATCTACCCTGAGTATCCAAATTAGGAAACAATGAAGTAGCAGTAGAGTTAGTAGGTTTGGAAGCAGAATATGGTGGAGCAGTAGTTGTATCTTTTGGCCTAGCAGTAGAGTCTTCTGAGTCAGCAGCAGAGTCTTCTGGCTTTGTAGGAGAGACATCAACGACTACTTTGGGAGCTTCATTAGTTTCTATTTCTACTTCAATAGGTATTTCAATACCTTCTTCAGTTTCCTTAGGTTTCTCTTGAGTAACCACATCTTCTTTAGGGCTTGAATCTGACTGAAAGGGTAGGAAAGTAGGACCAACCTTTAATTTCTCAACCAAAACAAATTCTTCCTGTGGTTTGTCAACACTGACAATAACTGGTACATAGTTCATTGTTTTGGTAAGCATATCAACATTAAACAGCCATTCTGGTCCTTTTCCTCAGGATTAGATGTGTTCTCAGAAAACTTGATATGCAGATTCTCCTCTACATGTTTGGTTCTCTTATTGTATACCCTGAAAGCTTTACTAGTCACAGAGTAACCAACCAAATTTCCTTCATCAGCTTTTTCATCAAATTTGCCTAGCTGATCCTTAGTGTTCAAAATTGTAACAGGACATCCAAATGGTTTGAGAAAATCAATCAGTGGCTTCTTTCCATGAAATAACTCATATGGAGTCTTATTGTGAGGCTTGACTACCTTACTCCTGTTCTGCACAAAACATGCAGTGTTCACAGCTTCAGCCCAAAAAGGAATAGGTAGTTTTGAATCAGACAACATTGTTCTTGCAGCCTCAATAAGTGTCCTGTTTCTTCTTTCTGCAACACCATTCTGTTGTGGAGTTCTTGCTACACTATATTGTCTAAGAATTCCTTTCCCCACACAGAACTGATTCATCACACTATTCTTGAACTCAGTACCATTGTCACATCTGATTATCTTCACCTTGTGATTGTACAGGTTTTCAACTCTTGTAATAAATGCCTTGAGTATTTCTGGAGTTTCATCTTTAGTGGCTAGAAAGAATACCCAAGTAAACCTGCTAAAGTCATCAGTGACAACAAGACAATATGACTTCTTGTTCAAGCTTTTTACAAATACAGGCCCAAATAAATCCATGTGTAGTAAGTGTAGTGGCTCAGTATTTGTATTCACACTCTTTGACTTGAAAGAAACTCTGTGTTGTTTACCCTTTTGACATGCAACACAAGTTTCACAATTTTCAAAGTCTTTGTAGGCATTCCCCTGACCAAATTTCCTTTTACCAATTTGTTCATGGTCTTGTAGTTCAGATGTCCCAATCTTCTATGCCATAATTTGGACTCATCAATAGTGGCCTTTGCAATTAGACAAGTCAAAGCCCTCTTAGGAATAATATTTTTAATATGGTCACTGTATATATTTTCCTTTCTAGGGACCTTCAGAAGCACAGATTTGTCATCTGGCAATTGAAAATCAGGAGAAAGAATCATACACTTAGTATCTGTAAAAAGAACAAAATTCTTTTTGTCACACATTTGTGAGACACTAAAAAGGTTAAACTTAAGTCCTTTCACAAGAAACACTTTTTCAAAGTCCAAATTTCCGGTTTTTAGAGTTCCTCTTCCAACAATCTTTCCACCTTTTGGATCATTCCCAAATGCAACATAACCACCATCAAAAGCCTCAAAGTCTTCAAGTTGAGACTCATCACCTGTCATGTGACCAGAACATCCACTGTCAACAATAACCATATCCTTAAGCTCATCCAGTAGATTGACCTGCACATGAAAAGTAGAGACATTAGTTCCTCTTGACGACCCAAGCCATTACTGACTTGGATCTGCCCTGTGCATCAACATAATCAAATTTCTTTAAATCACTTGATGCACTACTATCCTTGGAAACAGAATTTGAGCCATTTGTTTTTGGTTTCCAAGTCCAGCAAGCTGAGGCCTTAACAGCATAAAAGTGATTACCAACAACTGTATTTGTTAAAACTTTTGGCCCAGAAGTAGAAAGTTTTGTACTAGCAGCAGGTTGCTTGCTAGCAGCAGAGTGCATACTGGCAGCAGAATGCTTACTAGCAGTAGAGCCAGTAGAAGAACTAGTTGTTGATTTGAAAACACCATTTGATTTAGCAGCATAAATAGATCTAGTAGCACCAGATCTCAACAAAACAGCTCTTGGAACCATGTTTCAGTTTGTTTAGTTACATATTTGTGATTCACCCTAGTGTATTGATTCCAAACAGGCTTTTGGTGTTCAGGGCATCTAACAATCAAGTGGTCAAAGCTACCACACTTATAACAAGCCTTCTTTTGTAATTGAAACTGATTACCTAATCTGTTTGAAACTAGGTTGTTGAAGTTTCTCTGGTTACCCCTAGGCTTATTATTGAACCTATCCATCTGTTCTCTAGGTATCTCATTGTATTCTACCATTTTCCTAGAGAAGTTGTTTCCTAACACATGTTTGACAAACTTAACCTGTTCAATTTTAGGTTTAAACTTGTTAGGAATTTCTTCCTTTTTCACATTTTGTGTTTGTTTAACCTGTTCCTCATCACTGTCAGTATCAGAATACCAATCCTCAATAATTGGAGCTTCAGGAAATTTTCTATCCTCAACCTTAGGTGTTTCAATTTTACTTGTACTACATTCACCTACAGATTTTTCAATATTTAGCTCACTAATGAAGGATAGTTCTTTTCCTGGTGGAGCAAAAGCACTTTTGGCTGGAGGAGCCACTTCATTATACCCAATTCCACTACCTTTTCTCATCAAATTATTCTCAATAGATTTGTGAACCATATCAGAAGCAAATTGTTGTTTTTGTACTCTTACTACATGTTTATCTTTTTCAGCAAGAGCTTCCTCTTTTTCTTTTTCTGCTTCTACCAACTTATTTTTAAGAACTTCTACTTCACTGTTTTTCTTAAAAATTTCTATATCTCTGAGATTAAGTTGATCTACATATTCCTTCTCACACTCTTTAAGATATTCTAATCTTCTTTCAACATTTTGAATACCTACTTTGTAACCTAAGTTATCAAGTTTTAGGTGTTCAACTTCTTTATTTAAACTCTCATTCCTAGCCTTAAGAACTTCTATAGTGTCATAACAAGATTTAAAAGAACAACCAGATGATTCAGAGTCATTAGATACCTCAGAGTCAGAGCCTGATGATGAACCATAGGCCATAAGTGTAAAGTTCTGCACCTTGGGTTGATCAACAGCTACCAAAGAGAAGTTTGGTTCTTCTTCAGCCATATCACTCCAATCATAATCTCCCAGTCCATCACAAGACACCAGTGCAGTAGTCTTTGATTCTTCAGTAACCTTCTTTGCAGCATCAGCATTCTTCTTTGGAGCTCTACATTCTCTAGCAAAATGTCCCTTCCTGTTGCAGTTGTAGCATTCTATCTTTGATTTGTCAAAGCCTGGACTGTCTTTAGCTTTATACTTGACTTCTTTTCCAGTCTTTTTCAAGAACTTTCTTGCCCTCAAAGTTAACATAGCCATTTGCCATTTAAGATCAATTTCTTCAAGATCATCAGGATCAATGTAATCCAAATCTTGATTTAAGACATGTGACCTTATAGTAGTTGTGAGCTCAGCCAAGAATTCAAACAAAGCAATATCACTAGTAGAGATCTTATCATTTGAACTGGCAGCAGAACCATCAGCAGCAGAGACTCCATAAGCAGTAGAATGAGCAGCAGAGTGAGATTCTTTTCCTTTAGAGGATACAAAGGCAAGATTTTGAGTACCAGAGGATGAAGTAGAAGAGGTAGACAGTTCTGCTTCATACACTCTTAAATTGTTGTAGAGACTCTCCAACTTCATAGTTTCAAAATCATGCTTATTCCTCCACACAACTGTGTGCATACTCCATTCAGGCACAAGACTTCTAAGAAATTTTAGATTTACATCTTCTTGTGGAACCACATAACCAACAAGCTTTAGATGGCTAACAAGTTGGTTTAGCCTGTTGTATGTGCCAATAATCTTCTCTCCACTTTCAGAAGTAAAATTCTCAAACTGATGCTTCAGCATATTTTTCCTTGATTTCTTAGTGGCATCATTCCCTCCAAACCTGAATTCAACAGCATCCATCAATTCTTTTCCAGATTCACAGTCATCAAAGTCCATTTGAAATTCATTAGGTATTCCCATTAAGAGAATACTATGTGCTTTGATTTCCATCTTCCTCACTGTATTAGCTTCAGCAGACTTAATAGGTATCTCCTTACCATCAGCACTCTTCTCATGCACAGAATCACCATTAACAATAACATTCCACATGTTGAAATCAATCATGCGAATGTATTGTCTGATCCTTCTCTTCCAAAGCTCATACTCAGCAGGATTCAGCATGGGTACCCTTGAAGCAGTCACCATATGAGTTTCATCACCCATTGTAGCAATAGATTTGGAACAGCAAACACTTAAGAAACAAAATCTTCTTGATAATAACTTCTAGATCACAAGATCTGATACCACTTGTTGATCCCAGTTGAGCTTAAACGATCTTATATAGAAGTTAACTTAAAATAAACACTTAAGCTTGAATGCGGAATGTAAAAGCTTAACTTAAGAAGACTTATGATTCTCTTTCAACACTTCAATATTATTAATACGAGCACTCAACAATGCTAGGGTTTTACAACCTTGAAGTGAATAATAACACGTCCATAAACTAACCCTAGGATCCTCCTTTTACAGACTAAGGAGTCCTACTAGGTTTACAATACCTTTCTCTACAAGATAAGTATATTCTAGATAAATATAATATTTACACAATCTATACTATATTTATCTAAACTGTATACATCTTTATCACATTAGCAGCAGATTCTGTCAGCAGTATTTATCCTCAGCAACACTTTGACATTGGCAGCAGAATCATTACCACTAGCAGCAGTTTCACTTAGCAGCAGTTTTACTCAGCAGCAGTTTCAGACCCAACAAAGTCTGCCAGTTTTCTTAAGCCTAAAATCGAAATCATTCATCCACAACAATTATAAACAAGCAACCAACCAATAATCAATAACTAAGTTTCATTACATCTAAGCAAACATAAAGAAAACCTAGCCTAGCATGTTAAAGTAAAGACAAGCATAAGATGGAATCAAACAACACATAGACATATTGAATAATTGTTGGAAAACTTATCTTCAATTAAACATGGATGAAACAAGGGTTTGGAACCCTTAAAAATAAGGTAAAAATCATGCTAGGGTTTCTCCAAAGTTCTCCCCCCCCCCCCACTTAACAAATGAAAACTAGAAAACTATATATAAATTTTTGAGTCTGACGGCATCACGTGTAAATCCTGACGCCGTCAACTCGCCGCCATAAAAACTCTCGTGTTGCCTAGATCCAAATCTGACACCGTCATGTGTAACTTGTCTCATGGCCGTCTCTAGTATTTTATACGTGACGGCCTTGGCGACGCCATCACGTGTAAATCTTCCAAAAAACATTCTGGCGCGTCACGTGTAACTTGATTATCCACCTCTTTGTCAATGAGTGACGGCGTCACATGCAAATCCTAAAGCCGTCAGGTACCAATTTCAGCATGATTTGGAGACTTTGTCGTTTTCTTCACTTTTTCGCTTCAAAAACATCCAAAATACTTCCTTTTCCAGATTTCTTCTCAAAAGTACCTAAAATGACAAAAGGAATGATTTAGGGCAATATTTGATCAAATAATCTCGACTTTGGGCTTAAATGACCCCCTAAAAGTGGTACACTTTTCGTCTCATCAGGGTGCTATTGCTAAGATTAATGATCCCCAGTGTGAGTTGTTGCACCTTCGTGCTTGTGCCGGTATTTGCAAATTATATTTTGCTATGCGCACATGCTCTCCCCAGGTCTTTGAACGAGCTCAGATTTCTTTTGATGGAGCTCTTCGTTCTACTCTAGAGCGTATTGTCACTGCTTCTGGGCCTGGTTTTGGCGATTGGCAATGGAGGCTTGCTACCTTACCTTTTGCATTTGGTGGGCTTGGTGTTTACTCTGCAGGTGATGTCTTGAACTATGTATTTCTTGCATCTTCAATCTGCTAGCTTGCAGACTAAGTTGCTTTGGCATTCTGGTTGTATCTTCTGGTTCTTCCTTTGATGATGCGTTGTGTGCTTTTAATGTAAAAATGGAGATTGACCTTTTGAGTAATCCATGTGAGATCGCTGCCCCTAAACTCATGAAGAAACTGGCAGATATATATTTCACACGTGTTACTGAAACAGCTGAATCTACATTTTCTTTATCTACTCGAGAGATGGCATTATGGAGATCGCAAATGGAGGACTACACTTCGGACTGGCTTAGGGTGGTTCTGATTTCTGGGTTGGGACAAACTATGAATGCTAGGATATACAGATGCGTGTTATGTTACTGGCTAGGCGTTCCCCTATTCTCTATTCAGATGCCATGCTCAGCTTGTTCTAAGGTCTTTACTGGGGATATTTATGGGGACCATGCTGTATCTTGTGATGGTATTATTGGTATTAAATATCGGCATAATGTGGTACGTGATGTGCTTGTTGACATTTGTTCTCGGTCGGGGATTTCGGCTAGTAAAGAGGTTGATATTGAGCTTTGTGGGGAAAGGGACAAACCCTTACGTCCAGCTGATATGTTGCTCTACTTGTGGGACAGAGGGCTTGACGTATGTGTTGATTTGACTGGGTCATCGCCCTTGACGCAAACTGGTATTGTTGATTTTGTGTTGGGTCGTGCGGTGGTTGAAGCTGTACAACGTAAACGCGTCAAGTATGAGGCTAAGTGCGCGGATATTGGATACGGGTTCCTCCCCTTCTCTTTCTCTTCTTTTGGGGAACTTGAGAAGGATGTAGTGACCTTACTTAAGCGAATACGGAAGTTCTCGATAACCCAAGACATTGGAGCACGTACTGCTGCTCATATCTTTAGTAGGATTAGCTTTTTGATAGCTAGAGGAGTGAGAGCCCAGTTAGTGTCTCGACTTCTTACAAACTTCTTGTAAATTATTTGAAGTTCTAATAAAGTGATGTTATAATAATAATAATAATAATAATAATAATAATAATAATAATAATAATAATAATAATAATAATAATAAATAATAATAATAATAATAATAATAATAATAATAATAATAATAATAATAATAATAATAATAATAATAATAATAATAATAATAATAATAATAATAATAATAATAATAATAATAATAATAGTTGTTAAAATCGCGATCCTGATCGTAGGATCGTATGATCCTACGATCCTACACACAAAAAACGACCAGGATCTTAACAAGATCGTAATTCTAGTAGGATCGTAGGATCGCACGTTGGATCGTAGGATCGTAGGATCGCCTAATTGTTTTTAATATTTTTTTCCTATATTAACTTATTAAAATAAGTCCATGTTTTAAAGCCCAATAATGACTAAGAATTCTTCATGAAAGCTACTAATTTGATGTTGTTATTTGAGTGTCTTTTGCAAGATTAATGAATGTCAAATAATTATGCTTTTATGGACTATTTAGAAGTAGTTTACATGTGTCTTTTTGGGTTTATTATGAAAAATGATTTCGTGCTTTGTAACATGTCAAAAGCTTGTTTTTTAAGTAAATAATCTAGATACTTGACCCAATTTTGTTCATAATTTACTTTATACTGTATTTCATATAAAAGCATGAATTATATGTTAAAAAAATTTAATAATTGATGCGTAGGTATTGCACCAGGCTTTACCTCTCGAGGGATCTCGAGAAGCTTACAACCCTCACCAGGCAGTGTACCTGATCGATGTAGTATAGTATAATGACAAGTACCGGGGGATTGATCGTTCAGCTAGGAATAGTGTCGCTAGGATTAGAAAACCTAAAGACTAGGTCTAGAGATGAGGGATGATTCTTTTTGTATTTTTTAGTTTTTATAAAAGCAATTAAAAATCTCGGGTTTGAAGGAGTTGGGCGGAATTAGTTGCTAGTCAACTAACCCAATTACTAAGATGCAATCAAAATAAAATACTAGAAATGAAAATAAACTATATTATTGATGCGTGTGTAAATACTCATCATTTTTACCTAATCTGAGATGCCAAAACGTCTAGAAACACTCAAATATGCATCATAATACTGAAAATATCCCAGGAATGTGTTTTATATGTTTCAGATGCAAAATAATAAAAAACAGATGCAAAATGAACAAAGTTTGCATAATTGGCAGTTTCAGTCCCTCAACTTTCAAAAAGTGTCAAATCTAGTCCCTGGTTATTCTAAAAACTTGAAAAATTCACCAATGGTCCTTTTAAATCAAAAAGTTACACATTTAGTCCTTTGGTGCAAAGTTTCACAAAATTGCAAGTTTAGTCCCTGAACTTTGGAAATTGACAAAAATGGTCCATGTGATATTAAAACTTTGTGAAAAACAAATTTTGTCCTTGTACTTCACATATATGGTAGGAATGGTCCTTGGATGCAAAGTTTGGTGAAATTACAGATTTGGTCCCTGAAGTTTGGAAAGTTGACAAAAATAGTCCCTAGAAATTTAAAAATGGAAAAATCACATAAGGTCCATGTACTATTCATCACATGGGAGAAAATACCCCCATGAAACACTTTGGGAGAATGGTAAAACAGGTCCTTGGATTTTTGAATATTTACCAATTTGGTCCTTGTTATTAAAATCAAACCAAACGGACCTTAATAATAATAATTCCCAAACATCAACCCAATCCATATACCCCAGCCCACTCCCTTGTTTCTGGCCCACTTCCCACAAGCCCAAACCCCCATTTAATATATACCAGGGTCAAATGTTTAACCCTGAGTCAAACCGATCAACCAAACCACCCTTTCCCCCTCCCTCACTCACCGTCGCCAAAACCACCAATACCACCTGGTTTTCACCCCACCACCACCACTTGCTATCTCATCATCACCTCCCCACACCCTATGCACCTTATATCACCTCACAATCAATGCCACCACCCCCTTACCTATAACAGTCCAAACCCAAATTTCCCGCCAAAAAACGAAATCAAAAGCCAGGATTGATTCAGGAGATTTAAAGGCCAAGATTGGATGGGATTTGCTCAGAAAGCTTTGAGGAACCCTAACACTCTCCTATAAATAGAAGAGAAGAACAAGAAGAGTAGTAGTAGCTTAATTTAGTAAAATTTAGATCGTATCAGTTAATTTCAAATTCTCATTGTGTAATTCAGCTTTAAAATAGTGTAATTTGTATTTTCAGTGTACTATTAAGGTTTTTCATCAATCAAAGTCAAGTTCTAAGTTATATTTCACCCTGTGCGATTTTCACTTTTATTTCAATTTTCTTAATCTACTGTATTGTTGTTGTTATTAGCAATTATGGACTCAGGCTAATATAAGCTCCCAGAAAGCTTAAATAAGCTTTTAGAAACCATAAATCACTGCTTAGATATAAAAAACTCAAAAACACAAAAAAGTCAACAAAGGTCAAACTTGCAAGTTTAATGGTGATTTAAGCTGGAGCATGGTTAATACTGGATGGCCATGGGTTTAGTGGCTTGTGGAAGCCTTTAGGTATGGTTCTTATGGTTCTTGGTTCATTGGGTTAAGCAGGAATGCACATTGTAAGATTTTGAAACTCATTTCTTAAATATCACTGTAGCACTGCTTATATTGTTGTTTCTATGGCTTATTCATGTTTATTCAGTGTTAATTAGAAATAATATTGCTTAAATTCAGTAGTTTGTTCATTTAAATTGTTGTGTACTTGAAATCTTAATTTCACTGTCAAAATAGTATAAGTAGTAATCTTTGTCTATTGTTGTTATTCCTTGTGTTTAAGTGTTCAATTAGGCTTAAGATATCATAATAAGTTGTCCCTGATCAGTTGAAATACCCCTAACACCCATTTGCTTTGAAAATCACAAAACAGTCAACTTATAAGGTATGTTTGGATCAGTGAGATCCTAGGTGTTCAAGTGCTCAGTTGTTATTGTTCTTGGTTCACACAAGTTACTTAGGTCCATATTAGCTCAGAACAAGCATAATATCTAGGTCATATTCAGAGAAAAGTCAAAATCAAGCATCAATAGGTTATCCCTCTGTGTTGGATTAAGTGTGGCATATGCCCCAAATCCATTCACTTATGAGTGGTTTAGCTTAATTTAATCTTATATTTGCTTAACTAATCAATTTGAATTAGAAAACGAAGATCAAAGTTCATTTAAGTCAACTTAAGCTTGATATTCAAAAAGTCAAAATACACCTTTGTTTCAAAAATCCAAATCTTGGAGGAATTTTTATGATTTTTGTGTTTACTTTGAGACCTTGTCCTTTTCAGAAGTTAAAGCTTGTCACCTAGTCTACAAAAGCCCATAGTCAGCTTATTTTTTAGATTTTTCTACAAGCTTGTGCACTTGCTTCTTTTGACCTGCAGGGCAAGCATATGCCCTGTGCACAGGTTTTGGCCTATTTTCCAAGTAGCTTAGTGACTTACCTAGTGGGACCCACACAATGTAATTTGGATTCTTAGAAATCTAATAAGCTCAGTTACTAGTCCTAGTGCTTATTTTGCCATTTTGAGCTTATTTGATAGGGCTGCAAGCCCCATCAAATCTGACCATTTTCTGAGTATACACTGATTACTCAGTGTTTGACCCAACCTTCATTGCCCCACCCAGAGTTCATTAATAAGCAATAAGCCCTGCTTATTGGCTTATTGTGAAGCCTACCAGTCCCTTTTTAGGTTTCAACTTTCAATTTGGACCCCTGAGCTCTTTTGTGGACCCCACAGAGGTCCAAAACCCTTAGGTTTGGCCTTGTAATAACATAAGTGCTTATTGGTTCCTAAATAGCTTATCCAGAGTGCTTCTTTGCTCTATTTTGCTTATTTCTAGTGTATAATCATCTGTGAGTGCTTATTTTGTTAGTTGCTTGCTTTTCAAACATTGCTTAAGTCCTAATAAGCTTTAAGTCTACTGTTTGGAAACAAGGGGGTGCACATAGCTTATTTTTAAGCTATAACAAAAGTTGTTTTGTAAAAGTTTCTTATTTTCAACTTATTTTTATCTGTCAAAAAGAAAATCCAACAAAAACCAAATTTTAAATTAGTGATAGCTTCTATTTAATAGATTCTATCTTTTTCATTTTTCTTTTTAGCTTATTAATAAGCATTTCACCATTTTCATAGTTTTCTTAATTTCCTGTCATCCTTAGGTATTTGTAATAATTTTCTTAGATTTTTCTTTATCAGTTTGATAATTATTAGAATTAAAAATAGTTTAAATAATTATGGTAATATTAGTAATTAAATAGTTTTCTTAAATTTTAATTAACAACAGTAGGTTTTTATATTGTTTCTAGGTTTCATAAATCATTTAAGACTTTTAGAAAATAGTTTCTCAAATTCCACTGTTCATTTTCTAATTTTCTTATTTAAATTAGTTAAATTATATTTAAATTAATTAAAAAGTAAATAATTAGTAAAATAGTCTAAATATAATTTTTAGAAACTTTTTATAATTTTTTAGGATTCCTGTGATGGTTAATTAGTTTCATAAATTTTTCTATAATTTTCTAAGTCATTTAAGTATTATTAGTAATTTAAAATATTTTAAATTGTTTAATTGATATAATTAGTTTTTAATTAATAGAAAACCCATAAAATGACAAAAATATTTCTTTATTTTTTATACTTTCTTCAAGTTCTTTTTAAGGTTTAGAAAATAGTTTTGCAAGGTTTTAGTTTAATTTGTAATCTTTATCATTTTTAGTTTAATTTAAATTAGGTTTTAAATAGTTTTAATTAATTAATTAGTATTTAAATATTAAAATAATCAAGTAAATCATTTTCTTTTCATTTTTAATTTTCTTTTTATTTCAAGTTTGAAAAGTTTCACTTGCACCCCCTGTAGTTTGTAATTTGTTAAAACCCACTTTTCTCTGTCTGTAATCTGATTTCCCAATTTGTGCTTTTGATATTATATCTGTATCTCTGTGATTGTTAATTTTATTCCAAAATTGTTCAAATACTAAGCAATCAGTAATATTATCATTCCCCAATTATCTTGGTTACTGTCCTCAGTGCCACTTATTCCCAAAAACATTCAAAATACAATTTCAATCTCGTTGGGACTTAACGACCCGGGGATTTCCCAGTACTTCCACGGATTATAAACACTTGACTTTTCTCTCCCAGGTGGGCCTTTCAACTGCACCCGGTTGATTGGGTGGTTTGGGAGGAGTCAAAATTTGGCGCCGCTACCGGGGAGGTTGTTGCGTATTTCAAAACGTTTTAGGTTTAGTGGTTTTCAAAACCCCTCCTGTACAAATATCACCACTTTGTAAATTTTTGTGAAAATCAAAATCAAAACTGAAAAAAGTTCATTAACACTTTTCCTGAAGTGTTAAACACCAAAAAAATCATAAACAACAAAACAGACTGTGAAGTTAAATTACTTCGTTTACTTTAAGATTACAACCTGAAGCAGTTTGTATAAGGTAAGTTCTGACATTAAATTGCGAACTGAAGAGGAATCCATTCATTTCCTCCCGCCAGCCTGCGAGTAATCTTAAAGGAACGATTTCGGTTAACGAATCAGTTCCAAAAATATTGTCCAAGTTTTTTTACCCATACATGAAAAGCCAAAAACATTTTACTGTGAATATAATTACATAAAAGTTTACCACCGCAAACCAAGGCAGAACACCTACCAACTAGGGGTGTAAGATAAAAACTTGTCATTGTATCACTGTGGGTGGTGTACCTTTTTCAAAGAAGCCATTCACTTGTGATTATTGGATTTAAGTTCACTGTGGTTTTGCCTCGATCTTGTTTTGAAAAATTGTTTTTAGTGCATGCGCACTCGTTCACAATCACGACGTAATCGTCATAAAAACGTAACTGAGTTACGTACTGTTGAAGAAGAACTCATACTAAAAATGAACGACGAGCCCCCAATCCCTCCCAAGGAGGATGTAGTTCCTGACACCCGAGCAGTGGAGGAACTATGTCAACCTACCATGCACGGGAGGGGTGGACCCATTGCACCACTCACAATTGGAGCCACGGATTTTGGACTGAAACACAACATGATACAACAGGTCCAGAATTCGTGTCAGTTCCACGGTTTTCCAGGTGACGATGCTAACAAGCATCTCGATAAATTTTTAACCGTCACCCAGAGCATGAAACAAAATGGCGTCACCGAAGACGGCCTACGTTTATACATGTTCCCCTATTCTCTCACTCATCATGCGACTGCTTGGTTCGATCGACTTCCTAAGAATTCGATCCATGCCTTTGATGAGATGGTTACTAAGTTCTTGGCTAAATATTTTCCACCATCCATGGTTACAAAGCTGAGAAACGATATTAGTAACTTCAGACAGCTTCCCGAAGAGTCCTTATTTGAGGCATGGGAACGCTACAAACTTGCTATTGATCGGTGTCCTAATCATAACATGCTTCTTGTCAACATTATTGATACCTTCTATAATGGATTGACACTTCATCATCGTGACACCATCAATGCTGCTGCTGGGGGCACCTTTATAAAAAGGACCCCTGAAGAGTGTTATGGCTTAATTGAAAACATGACTGCCCATCATAACTTTTGGGACTCCTCTGCAGAGAGGAATGACTCATGTAAGTCAGTCACTCCGGCAAGTAATGACATAGCTGCTCTTACCAAAAAATTTGATGATTTGTCTGCTGCGGTTCTTCGAATTCACCAGGCAAATCACAATCAGCAGATCAAAACTATCAGTTGTGAAACATGTGGTGGTTCACACCCATATCATGAGTACCCAGCCTCCGGTGGCTTCACTCAAGAGAACGTATTCGCAGTCCAAGGTTCCTACAATACGGGAGGTAATTCCTACCAACCGCAAGGGGACCGAAATCTGTTGAGCTATCGTTCCAATAACTACATTGGACCACCAAGGTTTAATCAACCCCAAAACCAAAATGGTCAAAACAAAAACCAGAACTTTAACCAGAATCAGAACCAGAACCAGAACCGAATGAACCAAGGTTTTAACAATCAAGAGAATTTCAACTCTGGTCAACACCAGGTTCATAACAATCAAAACCAAGGAAATTATAACCGTAGTCAAGGTCAGAACAATTACCATCAGGGTAATTTTCAACAAAACAACTTCCAGGGTAATAACAACCAGCAACATGGGAATTTCCAGAACAATCGGGTTCAAAATTTTCCAAATCAAAATCAAGCCATTGTTCCAACTGGACCATCATCTGATGAGTTATTAAAACAGTTTATGAAATCCCAAGATGAATTAAACAAAGTGCTGGTTAGTCAAATCTCTGAATTGAAGAAGTCTTTAAATGATCGACCCTCGGGCTCAGGTATTTTACCTAGCAACACGATCGCTAATCCGAGGGGCGATGCAAAGGCGCCACCACAAGAAGTGGAGTTTCTTATAAAGGACCCACATCTCCTTCTACCACTTCTCCTGTCCAGGTAGAGGAATGTGATACTGAGGATACTACGGATACGGTACTTCCTACTAATAACGGAGGTACCAATGACATCCCTCCTCCAGTTGTCCCAGTCCCGACTCCCCCTAAAAGAGTCGTGTTTGAAACTCCCTAAGGTCCTGTTGAAATACCAAAAGCCAACCCAAAACCATCGATTCCATATCCCTCACGATTGCAAGATCAGAAGCTCCGTGAAAAAGCTGATCATCAGATGGAAAAAATTTTCCAAATTTTCTAAGAGCTACACTTTGATATTAGTTTCGCGGATGCTCTTATATTAATACCCGAATTTGCATCGACAATCAAAAACTTACTAGGAAATAAAGAGAAACTCTTTGAAATGACACGAACTCCACTCAACGAAAACTGCTCTGCAATTCTGTTGAAACAGCTTCCCGAGAAGCTAGGAGACCCTGGGAAATTTCTAATACCATGTATTTTCCCGGGGATGGTTGAGTGCTTCGCCTTGGCTGATCTTGGCGCAAGCATCAACTTAATGCCCCACTCAGTTTGGAAAAAGCTTTCTCTTCAGGCACTTACTCCCACATGCATGACTCTCGAGCTTGCAGACCGTTCAATTTCACGTCCCCTCGGTATTGCCGAGGACGTATTTGTAAAAGTGGGAAAGTTCCATTTTCCAGCATACTTTATCATTGTTGATTTCGATGCAGATCCAAGAGTTCCTCTCATTCTTGGGAGGGGATTCTTAAGGACGGGTCGTGCATTAATCGATGTTTTCGATGAGGAAATCACATTACGAGTTGGCAATGAAGCGATAACGTTCAACCTTGATCAAACCTCGAGATACTCCTCGAATTATGATGCTGAATCGGTCAACCGAATTGATGTCATTGACATTGCATCCAAGGAGTGTGCTCAGGAAATCCTTGGATTCGCTGATAGTTCTCCGAGTGGAAATCCCACTCCCTCTTCTCACCCCATAATCGCTAATTCTTCTCCTTCCCTTACTCCGTTTGAGGGAAGTGATTTCGTCCTTGAGGAATTAGAGGCCTTTCTCAAAAGTGATTCAGTTCCCAAAGGAATTGATAACCAAGAGATTGACCCGGAGAGGGATATCTTTCTCTTTGAGAAATTATTGAACAAAGATCCCTCTCCCATTCCTGTTCTACCTCCACAACTTCATAACGCGGAAGTCAAATATGTTGAGAAAAATGATGATTTCCCTGAGGTCGAACTTAAGGACCTGCCTCCTCATCTAGAATATGCATTCTTGGAAGGTAACGATAAGTTACTAGTCATTATTGCAAAAGACTTAAAGGATGAGGAGAAAACCGCGCTGCTTAAGGTTTTAAAGTCCCACAAGCAAGCAATTGCTTGGAAGCTCTCAGACATAAAGGGTATTAACCTGGATTTTTGTACACACAAAATCCTAATGGAAGAGGACTTTAAACCTGCTGTGCAGCATCAAAGAAGGGTAAATCCAAAAATCCACGAAGTTATCAAGGAAGAAGTTATCAAACTTCTCGATGCGGGATTGATTTACCCTATATCAGACAGTCCTTGGGTTAGCCCAACACATTGTGTTCCAAAAAAGGGTGGAATCACGGTTGTCACTAATGAGGATAACGAGTTGATACCAACTCGGTTGGTTACAGGGTGGCGAGTATGTATCGATTACAGAAAGCTTAACGAAGCCACCCATAAGGACCATTTTCCTCTGCCCTTTATGGATCAAATGCTCGAGAGACTAGCGGGGAATGAGTATTATTGCTTCCTCGACGGCTTCTCGGGTTACTTCCAGATTCCCATTGATCCTAAGGATCAAGAGAAGACTACCTTCACATGCCCTTACGGGACGTTTGCCTATCGTCGCATGCCTTTTGGGTTATGCAACGCTCCAGGCACTTTCCAGAGGTGCATGATGGCTATTTTCTACGACATGATCGGAAAAACCATGGAGGTATTCATGGATGATTTCTCATTCATCGGGAATTCTTTCGACTCATGCCTCTCCCATTTAGAAAAGATGCTTCAACGGTGTAAAGACACTAATCTTTGTCTAAACTGGGAGAAGAGCCATTTTATGGTTAAGGAGGGCATTGTCCTCGGCCATAAAATTTCAAAAAGTGGGATTGAGGTCGATAAGGCCAAAATTGATGTTATTGCTAAACTGCCTCATCCCACCACTGTTAAAGGAATAAGGAGTTTCCTTGGCCATGCCGGGTTTTATCGGAGATTCATTCAGGATTTCTCCAAAATAGCCCGACCATTGACTCATCTTCTTGAAAAGGAAGCTCCTTTCATCTTTTCCCCCGAGTGCATCGAAGCTTTTTCTACTTTAAAGAAAAGGCTCACCGAGGCACCATTCCTTGTTGCCCCCGACTGGGACTTACCCTTCGAACTTATGTGCAACGCTAGCGACTTCGTTATTGGTGCAGTTTTGGGGCAACGCAAAACAAAACATTTTCAGCCAATACACTACGCAAGTAAGACCATGAGTGAAGCTCAAACGCACTATACCACCACAGAAAAAGAATTATTAGTTGTGGTATATGCCTTCGAGAAATTTAGGCCTTACTTAATCCTAACCAAATGCGTGGTGTATACGGACCATTCGGCTTTGAAATACCTGTTCACTAAACAGGATGCAAAGCCAAGACTGCTCTGTTGGGTCATGCTCCATCAGGAATTCGATATACTCATACGTGACAAAAAAGGAGTAGAGAACCTTGCTGCTGATCACTTGTCCCGGTTAGAGAATCCTCATCAGGATATTCTCGAGAGAAAAGAAATTATTGAAACTTTTCCTCTGGAGACTCTCAATCTAATCTCTACCCGGGATGATGCCACTACCCCATGGGTTGCCTACTTTGCAAATTACCATGCGGGAAATTTCGTTGTGAAAGGGATGTCGTCCCAACAGAAAAGAAAATTCTTTAAAGATGTGAAACATTACTTCTGGGACGACCCCTACTTGTTCAAAATCTGTGCGGATCAAGTCATCCGACGGTGTGTCCATGGCCAAGAAGCCATGGAAATTCTTAAAGCTTGTCATGATGGACCCACGGGGGGACATCATAACCCAAACTACACCGCCAAAAAGGTGTTTGATTCGGGATTCTTTTGGCCCACAATCTACAAAGACGCACATGAACTTATCAAAACCTGTGAGGCTTGCCAGCCTCATGGGAATATTTCCAAAAAGAATGAGATGCCTCAAAATGCCATCCAAGTGTGTGAAATTTTTTATATGTGGGGCATTGATTTTACGGGGCCATTCCCGTCTTCACGAGGGAATAAATACGTACTCGTGGCAGTCGACTATCTGTCAAAATGGGTGGAAGCAAAAGCCTTACCCACCAATGATGCCCGAGTAGTCGTTAAATTTCTGAAGTCTCTCTTTGCCAGATTCGGAACTCCTCGTGTCATTATCAGTGATCGTGGCACACACTTCTGCAATGAACAATTTGCAAAAGTGATGTTGAAATATGGTGTAACTCACCGTCTTTCAACTGCATACCACCCACAAACAAGTGGGCAGGTGGAGGTCTCGAATCGGGGTATTAAGAGAATTCTGGAGAGGACGGTTGGAGAAAACTGTGCCTCTTGGTCAGATAAGCTAGATGATGCATTATGGGCTTTCCGCACTGCTTACAAAACACCCATCGGGTGTACTCCATATAAGCTAGTGTACGGGAAGGCATGTCATCTTCCGATCGAATTAGAACATAAGGCCTACTGGGCCTTGAAACATGCAAATTTTTACCTTCACACAGCGGGTGATCACCGCAAGGTTCAACTAAATGAATTAATTGAACTTCGTGATCAAGCTTATGAGAATTCTTTGATTTACAAGGAAAAAACCAAGAAGATACACGACTCTAAAATTAAAAACCGTGTTTTCAACATCGGTGACAGAGTCCTTCTCTTCAATTCACGATTGAAGATATTCTTAGGAAAGC
Source organism: Artemisia argyi (assembly GCA_030686995.1). Lineage (NCBI taxonomy): Eukaryota > Viridiplantae > Streptophyta > Magnoliopsida > Asterales > Asteraceae > Artemisia > Artemisia argyi. The sequence goes on from CM060689.1 coordinate 125,968,675, forward strand.
TTAAAACCCGTTGGTGTGGGCCATTCACTGTCACAAAAGTGTTTTCATACGGAACTGTTGAATTATCTCAACCTGACGGTTCCAACTTTAAAGTGAATGGCCATCGGTTAAAGCACTACTTTGGAGGGGATGTACCACAAATGGTTGTCCCAGATCTCCAAACTTTCCCCACGAACCAATGAATTCGGGGATCGAGTCAAGCTAGCGACTCGATGAACAAAAACAGTAGCAACAACATGGGTTTTCACCCATGTCTCTAACTTCTTTCTACTTTCTAACACCCTAGTGTGGGGGAGTGGCCGTCCCCTGCAGCTATTTGAAATGTATATATCCAAAAAAAAAAAATGTGTGATTGTATGTAAATATGAATAAAGTGAAAAATGAAAAATGATATTTCCACAGTTAGCTTATAATATTATCTTTCTATGTTCAAAGAGTCGGCATAATAGCCGGGACTTTGAATATTGAGGACAATATTCAATTCTAAGTGTGGATGGGGGGGGGGGGAATTCTAGCAAATTTTATCATATTATATCCTCTAGTACCCCCGTTTTGGCCCAAAATTTTCAAATTTTTTTTCACTTTATTTCAAATTTTTTGTGGTAATCAGTCCGCCATGTCTAAACGACAAAAGGAGTGGCTAATCCAGGAGCAAACGGCTCTTGGTAAAGATATCTCAAATCTGTTGATGGGTTGCAATTTGCCCAAAATTGTATGGTAAATCAACTCGCCATATCCAAAAAGTGAATGAGTTGGCTAGCCCGCAAGATTATGGCTTGTGGTAAAGGCCGTGGAAAAACCATAATTGGTAATCAGCTCACCAAGATGTTGACTTTGTCCATCAAGAGTTGGCTAGTGCAGAAGCAAACGGCTTTTGGTAAAGACTAATCAAACCCGTTGACAGCTGGTGATTTGCTCAAAATCACATGGTTATCAGGTGGACCATAGTTCTTACTTCAATCGATACATCTGGCTACTCCAGAAGTGATGGCTTTTGGTAAAGAGTTTCAAATCCATTAAGTTTTTCTCAAAAGATTGCTAGGGACTAGCAATGTTTTAGTGTGGGGGATTGATGAGTGTGTAAATACTCATCATTTTTACCTAATCTGAGCTGCCAAAACATCTAAAAACACTCAAATATGCATCATAATACTGAAAATATCCCAGGAATGTGTTTTATATGTTTCAAATGCAAAATAATCAAAAACATATGAAAAATGAATAAAGTTTGCATAATTGGCAGTTTCAGTCCCTCAACTTTCCAAAAGTGTCAAATCTAGTCCCTGGTTATTCTAAAAACTTGAAAAATTCACCAAAGGTCCTTTTAAATCAAAAAGTTACACATTTAGTCCTTTGGGGCAAAGTTTCACAAAATTGCAAGTTTAGTCCCTGAACTTTGGAAATTGACAAAAATGGTCCCTGGGATATTAAAACTTTGAGAAAAACAAATTTTGTCCTTGTACTTCTCATATATGGCAGGAATGGTCCTTGGATGCAAAGTTTGGTGAAATTACAGATTTGGTCCCTAAAGTTTGGAAAGTTGATAGAAATAGTCCTTGGAAATTTAAAAATGGAAAAATCACATAAGGTCCATGTACTATTCATCACTTGGCAGAAAGTACCCCCATGAAACACTTTGGGAGAATGGCAAAACAGGTCCTTGGATTTCCGGATATTTACAAATTTGGTCCTTGTTATTAAAATCAAACCAAACGGACCTTAATAATAATAATTCCCAAACACCAAGCCAATCCATATACCCCAACCCACACCCTTGTTTCTGGCCCACTTCCCACAAGCCCAAACCCCCATTTAATATATACCAGGTTCAAATGTTTGACCCTGAGTCAAACCGGTCAACCAAACCACCCTTTCCCTCTCCCTCAGTCACCGTAGCCAAAACCACCAATACCACCTGGTTTTCACCCCACCACCACCACTTGCTATCTCATCATCACCTCCCCACACCCTCTGCACCTTATATCACCTCACAATTATGGATTCTTAGGCTAATATAAGCTCCCAGAAAGCTTAAATAAGCTTTTAGAAACCATAAATCACTGCTTAGATATAAAAAACTCAAAAACATAAAAAAGTTAACAAAGGTCAAACTTGCAGGTTTAATGGTTATTTAAGCTGGAGCATGGTTAATATTGGATGGCCATGGGTTTAGTGGCTTGTGGAAGCCTTTAGGTATGGTTCTTATGGTTCTTGGTTCATTGGGTTAAGCAGGAATGCACATTGTAAGATTTTGAAACTCATTTCTTAAATATCACTGTAGCACTGCTTATATTGTTGTTTCTTTGGCTTATTCATGTTTATTCAGTGTTAATTAGAAATAATATTGCTTAAATTCAGTAGTTTGTTTATTTAAATTGTTGTGTATTTGAAATCTCAATTTAACTGTCAAAATAGTATAAGTAGTAATGTTTGTCTATTTTTGTTATTCCTTGTGTTTAAGTGTTCAATTAGGCTTAAGATATCATAATAAGTTGTCCCTAATCAGTTGAAATAGACCTAACACTCATTTGCTTTGAAAATCACAAAACAGTCAACTTATAAGGTGTGTTTGAATCAGTGAGATCCTAGGTGTTCAAGTGCTCAGTTGTTATTGTTCTTGGTTCACACAAGTTACTTAGGTCCATATTAGCTCAGAACAAGCATAATATCTAGGTCATATTCAGAGAAAAGTCAAAATCAAGCATCAATAGGTCTAATTATCCCTCTGTGTTGGATTAAGTGTGGCATATGCCCCAAATCCATTCACATATGAGTGGTTTAGCTTAATTTAGTCTTATATTAGCTTAACTAATCAATTTCAATCAGAAAACCAAGATCAAAGTTCATTTAAGTCAACTTAAGCTTGATATTCAAAAAGTCAAAATACACCTTTGTTTCAGAAATCCAAATCTTGAAGGAATTTTTGTGATTTTTGTGTTTACTTTTAGACCTTGTCCTTTTCAAAAGTTAAAGATTGTCACCTAGTCTACAAAATCCCATAGTCAGCTTATTTTTTAGATTTTTCTACAAGCTTGTGCACTTGCTTCTTTTGACCTGTAGGGCAAGCTTATGCCCTGTGCACAGGTTTTGGCCTATTTTCCATGTAGCTTAGTGACTTACCTAGTGCGACCCACACCGTGTAATTTGGATTCTTAGAAAGCTAATAAGCTCAGTTACTAGTCCTAGTGCTTATTTTGCCATTTTGAGCTTATTTGATAGGACTACAAGCCCCATCAAATCTGACCATTTTCTGAGTATACACTGATTACTCAGTGTTTGACCCAGCCTTCATTGCCCCACCCAGAGTTCATTAATAAGCAATAAACCCTGCTTATTGGCTTATTGTGAAGCCTACCAATCCCTTTTTAGGTTTTAACTTTCAATTTGGACTCCTTAGCTCTTTTGTGGACCCCACAGAGGTCCAAAACCCTTAGGTTTGGCCTGATTTGGCCTTGTAATAACATAAGTGCTTATTTGTTACTAAATAGCTTATCCAGAGTGCTTCTTTGATCCATTTTGCTTATTTCTAGTGTATAATCATCTGTGAGTGCTTATTTTGTCAGTTGCTTGCTTTTCAAACATTTCTTAAGTCCTAATAAGCTTTAAGTCTACTTTTTGGAAACAAGGGGGTGCACATAGCTTATTTTTAAGCTATAACAAAATTTGTTTTGTAAACGTTTCTTATTTTCAACTTATTTTTATCTGTCAAAAAGAAAATCCAACAAAAACCAAATTTAAAATTAGTGATAGCTTCTATTTAATAGATTCTATCTTTTTCATTTTTCATTTTAGCTTATTAATAAGCACTTCACAATTTTCATAACTTTCTTAATTTCCTGTCATCCTTAGGTATTTGTAATAATTTTCTTAGATTTTTCTTTATCAGTTTGATAATTATTAAAAATATTTTAAATAATTAATTAGGTAATATTAGTAATTAAATAGTTTTCTCAAATTTTAATTAACAACAGTAGGTTTTTATATTTTTTCTAGGATTCATAAATCATTTAAGACTTTTAGAAAATAGTTTCTCAAATTCCACTGTTCATTTTCTAATTTTCTAATAAAATAATTAGTATTTAAATATTAAAATAATCAAGTAAATCATTTTCTTTTCATTTTTAATTTTCATTTTATTTCAAGTATGAAAAGTTTCACTTGCACCCCCTGTAGTTTGTAATTTAATAAAACCCACTTTTCTCTGTCTGTAATCTGATTTCCCAATTTGTGCTTTTGTGATAATATCTGTATCTTTGTGATTGTTAATTTTATTCCAAAATTGTTCAAATACCAAGCAATCAGTAATATAATCATTCCCCAATCATCTTGGTTACTGTTTAGAGATGAGGGATGATTCTTTTTTGTATTTTTTAGTTTTTATAAAAGCAATTAAAAATCTCGGGTTTGAAGGAGTTTGGCGGAATTAGTTGCTAGTCAACTAACCCAATTACTAAGATGCAATCTAAATAAAATACTAGAAATGAAAATAAACTATATTATACTAGAGGTGTGAGCAATATATGGGAGAATTGTGTTTACTTAGATTTCACTACTCCCTAGATAACTTTTACATGTTAATTACTTGTTACAGTTGCATGGATGACGGATTGTATTCCTTAATACCATTCATGGGGTGGCGTACTTACTTCCCCAATCCTATAAGCGCCTACTTCACTCCTATGTCGAGCCGGCTAAGAAGCTCCTAACATGGGATCATTAGAATTTGCTCATGCATTAAATACAACCAATAAAACCTAGTACACATTGGTTCATGTTTCCTAAGACGTTCAAGCATGTTACACAATGGAGATCTGCCAGTTTTCTTAAGCCTAACATTGAAATCATTCATCCAATACAACTATAAACAAGTAATCAACACATAATTAACATCTAGGTTTCATTACATCTAAGCAAACACATGATAGATCTAGCCTAGCATGTTGAAATCAAGACAAGCATAAGATATATTCAAACAACACATAGACATATTGATTGACTTGAAAGAAGACTTATCTCAATTGAACATGAAATGATTCAAGGGGTGAAAACCCTTGAAAATACAGTAAAAAATGACCTAGGGTTTCACAAGTTCAGCCCTAGTATTCTCCACACAAGTTCCTCTTCTAATGAATGAAAAATAGAAAACTATATATAGATTCTGATAGGTGACGGCGTCAAGAACAAATTTCTGACGCCGTCATCTCGCCGCCAAATAGTTTCTCGGACTGCCTAGATCTGGGTTTGACGCCGTCATGTGTATCCCTTATGCAGGCCGTCACCATATTAACTCTTGACGCCCTTCTTGTGACGCCTTCAGGTTTTCACTGGGTCGTCACGGATTTTACTCTTGACGCCGTCAGGATTTTCTTCTTGATGCCGTCAGGCACTGTTCTCAGCATGGAAAATTAAGTCTTTGCCGTTTTCTTCACATGCTCCAAAAACGTCCGAATTGCTTCCTTTTTCAGAATTCACTCCCAAAGTACCTAAAATCACAAAAGGAACGATTTAGGGCAATATTTGATCAAATAAATTCAATTCCGGGCTTAAATGACCCCTTAAACGTGGTTCATTTTTCGCCTCATCAATAATATTGTTAGAATATCCTAATTTAATTTATTTGATTATCAAGAAAAAAAATATTGTGTTGCCCTCTATTATAAATTATGTCGTTTCATTTTCAGATACAAGTCATTTATCTTTTTGTATTAATTTATATACTGTAATAAAAAAGTTACAGAATCACGTACCAATAAATTAACATTATATTTTCGTATTAAGCTAAATGTTATTACGAAAAACCTATAATAAAAAACATTGAACAAGAAGTAGGTGAACATATGTAGTAATTTTGTGCAAGTGAGCATTGTAAGATATCTAATATTCTACTACTACGGTACTTGAACATATAACTTTTTCTTTTATCATCCATTCAGATTCGTTTATCATATGAAATATTATATGGAAATATAAAACTACAACCCCTGTACAAAAAATATATACATTTTCATAGGATCTTATGATCCCGGTCCGATCCTACGATTATGATCATGCAAAGCCGAAAACGATCCTAGGTAGGATCCCGATCCTGGCAACCTTGATAATAATAATAATAATAATAATAATAATAATAATAATAATAATAATAATAATAATAATAATAATAATAATAATAATAATAATAATAATAATAATAATAATAATAATAATAATAATAATAATAATAATAATAATAATAATAATAATAATAATAATAATAATAATAATAATAATAATAGTTGTTTATAAAAAAAGTTAAATTATATGGACTTTTTTGTTAACTATATAATCTTTTAAATAATAAAAGAATTACAATATTTCAGAGTGTTTTTGCAAAATCTTTCTTATTAAAAAAAATACACTAATAGGAGAGCTCGATTCTGCTACGTAGGCAAAATCAAGCAATATGATTAGCCAATAGAAAGTCAAAATTAAATTGATTTTGGTCAAACTTTAATAAATTTGGTGGAGAAATTTGGTTGAGAAAAAAACACATAAAAATATTTGTATCAAATTTGTAAAAACAAAAACTTAAAAAAAGATGAAGTAATTAATAAAACTTTAGTTGTTGAATTTTACATAAATTATATAGAGTTAAGTGTAAAATTACAAGATTTCATAATTTTTAATGACATTAGGAAAAAAAATAAAAAGAATAACCCCTTACACTTTATACCTCCTATACTTTATAAGATGAACTTCGTTTAAAATTACATGATTATTAGTATTATTTTTAGACTTTCAACTATTAAAATTATAAAATTTTGAAAATTTATGAATTATTTTTAATATACGTTAAATATATTTTTTAAACTAATATTAGTTTCAGAATTTCATCCATTAAAATATTTTTTACTATATACATTAAATAAAGACTCATGCTATTTTATTTTAAAAGTTTAATTTATGCGTACATAGGATTTAATTGTAAGTAAGGCTAAACTATTGCTACAGGAATATGAATATCAAATGTAAGCACGAATTACTGTGATATGTAAATAAATATTGCTATTGTACTTATAAGGACCTATGAAATTCTTATTTAAAGTTTATATATGGATATCCAGAAAAACATTTTTAAATTTTTTTATGGAGCATATTTTAACTTCATCAAGAGGACTTCTCTCACTATGAAAGGTGTCCCGTCGATGGCATACTGATACACCTCCTATTCATGCTGATTATGTGCTACTAAACTCGCACATTTTGTAAAACATTTTCTTTTACAAAATATGAATAATTAAAGTTAAAGAACAACATCAACCTCAACCTCAACATCTATGTCAGTTAAACAAAGTTAAATGTTTCAACCAACAAATTTTTTTACCAAATATTATTCTAATAGGTATTAATACATAAGAAAAAAATTCTAAACAAGTATTAGTTGTACTTATATCACAATATTCACGGGTAAATTCTTATATATCCATATGCTAAACTAAAATTTTAAAATAAATTTGATTCATGTATAAACCCTGTGCATGCACGGGACTTATAGCTAGTTTCAATTATGAAAATTTAGGTTTTTACACTTAAATCAATAAAATTAGATTTAAAATTAGTCTCTTAATAAAAGTTTAGGGTTTGATTATAAATTCTATTAACTAATCAAAATATAACGTTTATTTACAGTTAGTCCGAAAAAAAAGAGCTCACAAGGCCATGCGTATTTTTAGTCTTTTTCTCCATCAAATTTCTCCACCAATGTTTTTAAAAGTTTGACGAAACTAATTCAATTTTGACTTTTATTGGCCAATCACATTGCTCAATTCTGCATACGTGACAAAATTAAGCTCTCATATTGATCTATTTTTTAATAAGAATGTTTTGGCAAAATTACTATGTAATTCCTTTATTATATAAAAAATTTGTTATATAAATTAATATACAATTTAAAATAAGAATTTATTATCATAAAATTGAAAATGAAAAAGAATTAAATTAAAATGACTAATGAATATAAATGGAGGCCCCACTTATTATGAAAAGGTACATGCATCTTGTATATTCCTGAACATTTACTCGGGGTTTGTATAGATTTATTTAACTTTCATCCAAAATTTGAGGGCCCATATTTATGTATAAAACTATGAAAATTTACCATCATTTTTACACTTTTTGTCAAATACCATCTATGAAACGCTTCTTAATTTGAGTCATTCTTGTATGTTAGACATTCCCATCCTGCCCAACATTCTATTGATTAATGGTAGAACTCAATTTTCAAATAGAGCTTGTTGATCCCAGTTGAGCAAACGATCTTATAGAAGGTGACTTGAATTAAAACTTAAGAAATAACGCGAAATATTAAAGCTTAACTTAAGAAGAACAGTTTAAACACTTTCAACACTTCAATATATTATTAATATACGAGCACTCAACAATGCTAGGTTTTACAACCTTGAAGTGAATCGACTTAACAATAATACGTACCTATTCTAACCCTAGGCACCTCCTTTATAAACCAAGGAGTTCTATTAGGTTTACAATAAATTTCTACACAAGATAATATCTTTCTAATCGTATAAGATATACATACAATCTATTCCATAATTATCCATCCGTGTATACATTCTTATCTCTTGAGCAGCATAGTCTTCAGCAGCAGATTCATCTAGCAATAGTTTGTTTACACTAGCAACAATTTCATTATACCAGCAGTAGATTCTCATCAGCAGCAGTTTAACACTTAGATAAATCCTAAGCAGCAGAATCTCAAAACCCAACAATCCTCCCATAAACTTAATATTTACTTTTAAATCATTAAGTTTATTCAAAGCATAAATAACCACAAGGAGGATGCTTCCAAACACTTACTTCTTTTGAGAATTCTTCCTGAGACTTGGATCTACAATCTTATCATATTTCTGTGTCAACTTATAAGCTTGGTGATCATACATATATAGTGTCTTTGACATTTGAGAAATCCAGGTTTAATCATCTATTTTTGAATCTCCCATCTCTTATTCAAACCAGGATAATCTTTCTCAACCAGAAAATATAAAGTAACTGCACCAGCTCTTAACTCATGAACTCCACAAGATTGATATAGGAACCATCTATGTACCTTGCAGGATGTCATATCAGTCCATTCTCTATCAGTATGTTGTGGGTCCAACATAATCCTTAAACTGCGATAGACTACCTTTTCATAAGCAAATAATTCATCAGCAACTTCACCCATTTGCTTCTCATTATACTTCTCATTGTATAGTCTCCACATAGCAATCACATCATCCCTGTCCATACTGTCAAATATTTGTGGAAGACCAGTAAAACCTTGAACTTCATGATTCGATCTCATGAATTCCCAATAGCCTTGACTTCCATATCTAATTCTAAAAGTATATGAAATAATAGGATGCTTAGCAGCTAAAGGATGTGCCTTGATGACTCCTGGCTCTTCAATTTCAGACCATGTAGCAAGAGTCGTTTCCTTCTCTTTCTTTTCTGCATCTTTCTCTATTTTTTCAACTTCAATATTGCCTTCATCATTGATCTTTTTCTTCTTTCTAGCAAATTTCTTGTGTGTAATGCCCTTTCTTTTAACACTTTGACTAGAAGAAGTTACTTTCTCTACAACATCAGACTTTTCAACAACTTTAGGCTCTTTTTCCTGCTCTGCTACACTAACTTTCTCAGATATTACATTTCTATTCATTTGAGCAAAATGTTTTTCATCTCTTGAGCAAGCCATAGGAAAGAAGGTATTTATTTCCTTTTAGCTTGTTGATACAAGTTAAAAACTTCTTGATTTGTTTTGTGTTTTAATTGTACCCGTTTCCAACCCTTCATGTTTTTAAGATACCTCTCATGCTCTTTCCTTTGTTGTAGTGGAGTTGGTCCTCTGAGAATTTTCTTTTTCTTTCTGATAGCATCAACTTCTTTCTTTTTCTTTGCTGTAAATTCTTTCATCCAAGCTATAACATCAAATTCAGGAACTTCTTGTTCTTCAATCTTTACTAACTTGGACAATTCAATATCAGCAGCCATTCTTATATTTTCATCCTCCCACTCCTCATACCTTTTCATGTCCTCAGCTTCCTTATCAACCTTTTGTTTTTGTTGTTCAAGCAAGTCTTCCTTTTCTTGTTCTTCCATGGCTACAACTGAATCATGCTCAATCTGCTTTTATTTATGCCAATGCTCAAAAGGAATCTGCCTATAGTCTATCCCTTCATCATCTGAGTCTAGCAAAGGTTCTTCAACCACCTTACCTTTTCCTTTATCAGTAGCAGAAGATGATGAGATTGAACTTATTTGTCTCTTTGGAGCAGCAGATTCTCTGATTACTATTCCCTTCACATATGGTCTTGGTACTTGAGGTATTATAGTAGATTTTGGTTGTTGTTGAATTGGTTTTGATGGTTGTTGTGATGTTTGAGATTGTGATTCAGATTGAACTTCAAATGTTTTCTTGGTTAACAACACCATAGCCTCAGCAGCAGCTTTATCACTAGATCTAGCAGTAGAACCTTGTGCATCAGTGATGAGGCGAAAAGTGTACCGCTTTTAAGGGGTCATTTAAGCCCGAATTCGTGATTATTTGATCAATTACTACCCTAAATCGTTTCTTTTGTCATTTTAGGTACTTTTGAGGAGAAATCTGGAAAAGAAAGCATTTTGGACGTTTTTGGAGCATAAAAGTGAAGAAAACGGCAAAGTCTCAAAATCCTTGCTGGAAACAGTACCTGACGACGTCAAGACTTCATACATGACGGCGTCAAGCTTGGTAAAAGAGGTGGAAGTGGAATATACACGTGATGGCCCAGAACATTTTTAGTGTAATTGACCTGACGGCGTCACCAAAGCCGTCATGGTCATTTTGGAAGGGACGGCCCAGAGCTTAATTCCTACATGACAGCGTCAAGACTGGATCTAGGCAATACGACCCTTAATTTTGCGGCGAGTTGACGGTGTCAGTAGCTACAACGTGACGCCGTCAGGATGTATTCTCTATATATATTTTTCCAATTTTTCATTCATGATGTGTGGAACATTAGGAGGAACTTTACCACAAACCGTAGGTCGAATTTTCATCATATGGTAGGGGTTTCAAACCCTTCTTTCATCCATGTTTGAATAAAGATAAGTCTTCCAATAATCATTCAATATGTGTATGTGTTGTTTGATTCTATCTAATGCTTGTCTTTCTTTAAACATGCTAGGCTAGGTTTTTATTGTGTTTGCTTAAATGTAGTGAAACCTAGATGTTGATTATTGGTTGATGGTTTGCTTATAATTGTTGTGGATGATTGTATTCGATGTTAGGCTTAAGAAAACTATCAGACTTCCATTGGTAACTTGCTTGAACGTCTTAAGAAACATGATCGGAGGTGTACTACGATTTTTGGTTGTATTTAATGCATAAGTGGATTCTAATGATCCCATGTTAGGAGCTTTTAGTCGGCTCGACATAGGAGTGAAGTAGGAGCTTATAGAGTTAGGGAATATTGTACACGGCCCCACGACTAGTATTAAGGAATATAACCCGTCATCCATGCAATTGTAACAAGCTAATCAACCGGTAAAAGATATCTAGGGAGTAATGAAATCTAAGTAAATGCATCTTTTTTCATTATTGTTTACATCACATAATTACATTAGTTTATTTTCATTTCTTTTTATTTTATTTTGATTGCATCTTTAGTTATTTGGGTTAGTTGACTAGCAACTAATTCCGTCCACTCCTTCAAAACCCGAGATTTTAATTGCTTTTATAAAATATAAAAAAATACAAAAAGAATCATCCCTCACCTCTAGACCTAGTTTAGTAGGCTTTCTAATCCTAGCGACACTATTCCTGAGTTGAACGATCAATCCCCCAGTACTTGTAACTATATTATACTACAACGATCAGGTACACTGCCTGGCGGGGATTGCAAGCTTCTCAAGATCCCTTGAGAGGTAAAGCGCAATCCCGCGTATCAAGTTTTTGGCACTGCTGCCGGGGAATAGTTATTGTCTAGGTTAGAATTTCTTTTTATTAGGTCTACTTGCTAGATTCCTTTCGAGTAAGATTTTTTATTTTTATTTTTTTAGGTTTTCTTTAGTCTATCTCATTTCTTTGTTCCTTTGTTCGTAACCATTACCATCCGCCATCATGGCAAATGAAGATCTCTCTAACCTTAGAATCACTAGGAGTCGTAGTTCCGTAAGAAATCTTGTTTTGCCATATGCAGAACATGAAAGGGAAATGCATAGGCTAAAGCAATCTCTCCTAACATCCGAACCGTCTGGCATAGCCATCAACTTTGATGAGGCTCTTTCTGAAGAAGATTCAGGTAATCACCACACACCCTCTATCCCCTAATCCAACCACGATATGAGCACCCCCAAAACTCCCACCCCTAAGTGCCTTAAGGACTATTCTTCCCCAAATCCTCGCGGCTTCTCAAATGCCATTGTTTTCCCAAATGAACGCACCGATGAGGTCTTGCATGCAAACGATGTTTGGCTTGTACAAAGTGTATGCAAGTTTCGCGGACTGCAAACCGATGACCCAATTCAACATATTAGGTGTAACCTCTCGCAAATTTCCCATACGATTAGTAAATGCATACGAATAAATAAAACGATGTTACGCTAAATTAACACCATTTCACGGGTAACAAATTTTTTTTTGATATGGCTTGATATTGAACCACTATGATAACTGTGATTGATCATTTACCCAGGAACGATGCTTACACACAACCTAGTTTGCCTATAATTATTGCGAACGATAAATAATTATATAACGCGTTATTATTTAATAATACGTTCCGTATAAATAATGTATACTATTTATATATTCCCCGAACCTACGAAACTTCCCGATAACGCTCACTAATATTTTTGAACTTCGACACGATAATCGAGATACCCCAGGTGGGCCCCCAACACCCTTTGGGCCACGAAATCCAATACACAAACCAAACGGACTAGTACTATCTTTTTATTTTCTTTCTTTGCTTAGGCCGACACCACCACAAGCCCACCAGGCTATAAGCCCAAAACGCACCCTTGTTTTTATTTTGTTTTGATTTTTGGCTAGCCTCGACACTCCAAACGTACCCTATTATTACACGATTTTTACACATAACAAATAACTATTATTACCCATTTCGATTTACCAAGTACCCAAAAACCACACGAGACATAAACATTTCTTACTCACCCTCGTTTACTACACCAAAAACGTCCAAAGCAAAACCATGAACACTCCCATGGAGATAACTACAAAACGTGGCATAACATTCCTACACACCTCCCATGTTTCCCAATGACAACGAAACCAACTCTAAACACAATGTGATTGTCAGGAATGAATAGAGAACAATCTTACAAGATCCTAACCATGTAAACTCTCGATTGGCCATGATTTGTGGCATTACTATTCGCCTAACATGCTACCCTCCCCTCTTGTGAACCTATCTTGTTTCTACCCTTTCAAAATACAGCCTATATAAGACTTCCATGCAAACCTAAATCACCACATGCACTCATACGAACCATACCACTAAAAATACCAACGAGAAGAAGTGATGGAGGGACATACGGATTGCTAGGAGAACCACGCTTTGAAGAGAACCTAGGAAGCAAGGATTAGAACCTCTTGAACCTTTGGAAGTACGAGAAGTGAACCACGGAGCGTTGAACCATATACACGAACCATACGTCTTGTTTTACTCCACCTTTTGAGGTGAGGTGAGACTCCAAATCTTTATTTTCATTATTTTCATATACGAATTTCTTGTTTATACACGATCACTTAGAACCTATAAAACGTAAATCTTAAAAACAACGTATACATTTTATGTGTCATACTATTATTTGGCTACGTCACAAATGAGAACCTATAAAAGATTTGAACTTATAATAACATCTACACACTAAAAATCACACGTTTCTAAGTGTAGTGAACCTATACGAAAAATACTAAAAGACTTAGTTTATTTTTCAACCTATATAGTTTTTACGTAATGAGTTTTGGCTTACAATTTGGCCTCGCCATTTCTAAATTTAACCAACGACCAATTATTATTTTCGTACAATCTAATTACCTACTTGAAATAGAAACGAGAATGATAAATACTTGGACCTAATGATTTCATTTAAACACCTAACGAGACCTAAAGTAAATCACTATGGAAACTGTTTTAAGAAACTTTAAAACCTTACGTGGGCTTACAAGCCCAAAAAGCTTGTTCTAGCTTATTGTAATAAGTTGAACGTATAAGCTATTTAGAAATGGTGTTATAACTTAAAATGATGGATTTCGACTAACCTAGTGTTCCCCCAAACCCTTTGGATCATAAAACCTTAACGGGCCTTAATATTGGATCGTTAAGCCCACTAAACGAAATAAGCAAATAATAAGCATATAAGCTGTGAAAATAAGCTTTTCTAAATGTTTTGAGCTTAATGAAATAATAAAAATGTAAAGTTTTGAATTGGGTAAAGTTGGGACTATTTTTGCAAATGTACGAAGGATAAGGACAAAAATTGCCAAATTGGTAAACTTTAGTGAAAAGTATAAAAACTGTTTTCTAAGGGGTATAAACTGTAAATATTGAAACTTAAGGATTATAAATGTATATATTTGAAATTTGGACTAAAAATGTAAATATATATAACTTTTGGACTAACGGCGTAAATATTTTCCGTTAAGGGTAAAAAGTGTAAAATTGAGAAAATATTAGGGATCGAATTGAAATATTTACTTTTAATAATAATTCTATATTTATTATATATATATATATATATATATATATATATATATATATATATATATATATATATATATATATATATTTGATTATGTATTAAAATGATAAATAATAAAACGTAACTTATTATATATATAATACGAATAAAACTTATATAACGATAAACAAATTTAGACGAATAAAACAATACGTAACCATTATTCATTTTTATACGACGCAACACATCACATATGCACTTTATCGATTCTTTATAATTAATAATAAACGTTCGAAATAAAACGAGACTTAAGAACTAAAACGTGCCATATCTTTTAGGTTGTGTGTGAAGCCGTTGTCTTGCATCGTTGAGATTACAATTGTTCTACTATCCTACTAAGGAGAGTTCATAGCCTACATTTAACTAATTTTCTGTGGGGGGGATACATGCTTAAAAACCGAACACAAGCCTTTTCCTGATCTTATTATTGCTTAAGTAGCTATTGCCAAAAGTCCCTCGATCATGAACCTTAATCACTTGAAAAGTGAACGTAAATAATTGTGAATAGATCTATTAGGGATTGACAATCCCCATTTGGTTGCTAGAGGAAAGTCACCAAATGCACGTTATTTGAATATAATAGGTTACTGGCAAATACCTATCTTGGGGGCTATATATATATTTCACATCATTATTATGAAAATATTGATGTCTGTTGAATCGTTGAGTGTCATGAGCTTAATGCAATAATGAATGTGATTTTCAAACTTGTTTATTTGTATCGATATTACAGTAAACATCTATCTCTTGTGTTCAAACTCTTAAATATAAACCTATGAATTTCACTCAACTTTTGTTGACTGTTAGCATGTTTATCTCAGGTAACTAAATGGAATGGATGGCAACGGCACGAAGTGGGCAAATAAAGAAACGTCTATTTCTCTTTAAATAAAACTTGTTGTTAAATAACGAATTCTCTTGGAATTATGAATATTTGGTATTTTAAATAAAACTTAAAACGATCACTTGAATCGTTTTCTATAATTGTGACGAAAGATCCACAATATAATACCCCAAAAGTCTTCCGCTGACATTTTAAGTCTTCCGTTGTATTGATCGATTTTGGGGGTGTTATAGATTGGCATCAGAGCTACGGTTATAGTGAACCAAGTGTTTTTGGAACATTGGACTATAACTACACTTTAAACGGGACAAAATTTTCATAAAATACCATCCTACGCCCTTCGTGCCTACGCATCCCAGTAATTGGTAAAAAGTATCATTTACCTTTATAAGCATTTTTAAACTGGTTATAATTATGCTTACATTTACTTATCGGGAAATTTATTACAGTATCATGTCTTCGAACACCCACCCTATCAGCTTGTCCACAAACTCAGGAACTGAAGATGTTACTTCAACCTATGCTACCTCACCTATGCCTATGTCTCCTGCTACCGACAGATACATGCAAAGCCAGCAATTTCTGCCAGCATCTGACACAGAGGCTTCTCCTCTGGCAACATCTGGTCCGATTCGCCGATCTAGGCATGTCACACCCCCAAAATCGGGTCCAGCGGAAGCATACGTGTAGCTGGGGTGTAACTCAATTGGTATTACAACACAAGTTCAAAAATGGTTTTCATTTGAATCATTTAGAATAAATAGTTTAATCAAAAATGTTAAATTTACATTGTTAAAAGTAGTGCGGAAGTAGGCCCTTAAAAGTAGTTTAAAACGGTCCCCATATAAATAATCAGAGTCTTCTATGACCATGCCATGCCCTGCCAAAACCTCCTGTAGCGTGCCATAGGTTAAAACCTGAAAATACATGCTAAAGTGTCAACACGAGGTTGGTGAGTTCATAGAGTTTGTTTAACAAATAAAGTTTATGCATATGTATGAAGGTTTCCCCAGCAAAGGCATCGTAAATCCACTCAGTTACAAGTCCCGCCATAAGAGCCTTGTAACCTATGTGTTTACAACCCACTGCTACAATATATAGTATGAGCAAAACATATATAAGTTTATCACAACAGTTAAGCAATTAGTCGTGAGTCTACACTTCATCTCCGAAGACCTCACGTTTGTATGTATGTCTCCATGGTTGTGCCCAACAACTTAATCTGGGGCCATTGGAAGTCTCCATGGTTGTGCCCAGCAACTTAATCTGGGGCCATTGGAAGTATGTATGTATGTATCCATGGTTGTGCCCAGCAACTTAATCTGGGGCCATTGGAAGTCTCAAGAATACACCATCACAGTTTAGTATAACACAGTTAAGTATAACACAATCACGTATGTATAAAATCAAGTATAAGTGTTATCAAGTATAAAAGTAATCAAGTATAAATGTTTTAAATATTTGTACAAGTAAAAACAAGTTGTTGAGCATGTATCTCCCCCAAAGAGTTAAAACAAGTGTAAAGAGTAAAAGTGGGGCTATGACTCACCTGGTGCGATAGCTACAATGACAAAAGTGGATACACAGAAATGAGGTTCGATCTCTAACCGCAACCTAATATGAATGATAGTGATCTACTTAGATCATGAAAGGATGTAATGAATGCACATGCACATGATACCTATACCACTCGTAACTTGGAAATAATTGTTATTGTCAAAGTAAAGTATTTTCCATACTTAAGAAAAATAAGTCCAACTAGAATTACAAAACTTGTCGTAATATATCGTATATAAAAACGTTAGTGTTATATTCCTCGTTTTGAAAACCTTAAGATATCGTCTAGTAGTCGCATAAATAAACCTTGGGTCGTACGTATTTCGTTAGTTAAAAATAAACTCCTTGAATAAGAAATCTAGAAAATATATTATTTAGTACGTAGTTATATTATTTTCTAGTAGTGACTATATATATATATATATATATATATATATATATATATATATATATATATATATATATATATATATATATATATAGTTTTGACGATTTTTAAAACATGTATAACTTGGTCGTTTTAAGCTCATTTTACTCGTTCTTTATATCCACGGATTCGTTTTAGTATATACTAATATATTTTCGATAGCTCGGTTCCTCTAGGTTACGTCTAACGCCTCTATTTGTCCAACGAAAATCGTCCAACAGCATGCAGTTTTCAGAAAATATAGTTTTCGTCGTTAAACTCGTTTTTAGCGTATCTCCTTCGTTATTAACTCGTTTTCATCCCCGTTTTCGGCCATAGTTCCGTCTCGGAATGTATTTTCTAAATATTTGGCCAAAAGTTACCCCAAACCCACTGAGTTTCCCACGTTTCCAAAATAGTGACAGTAGGTATATATAATGTTTCAAAAATCATTTCTAGTGTTCCAATCTAGTTTCTAATCCAACCAAACCACTTTCAATCACCACAAATCTAGTCTAATCTTACCATACACCTTCTTAGGGTGTCATGGGTTCCTAAACATCATAAACCAAGTGGATCTAACAAGGATCTAACTATAATCTATTCCTAGGGATCAAAAGTTAGATATATATATAAATGAGTGGTATAACTAACATATGCATGAAATCCTTGAATAAACAACATGAAACTAGAAAAATGAAAGTATGGAAAGATCAACAAGTGATCTTGAAGCTTACTTGATGATTGGATGAGTTTTGAAGATGATGATGTAAAGAAAACTAGAGTTTTATCACAAAACCCTAACTAGAAATACATATGAGACCTAATTAACACTTGATCTTCAAAAATCCATGGTTTCTTCTTGTTTGTTCTTCCTTGGCCGATCCACACAAAAGAGAGAAAAGAGAAGAGAGTTTTCTTGAGCTAGTTAAATTATTAGTGATAAAATAGATGAAAAAGGTGTAATATATAGTTAGAGACAATTGTTAGTTGGGCATTTAATTTGGTTGGTGAGGTTTAGGCTTGTGAAGTCTAGGAGGGGGGGGGGGTTCACAAAGGAGGGAAAGAGGGGGGGATGTTGGGTGATTAAATTAGGAAGTGTAGTATAGTTTGTGTTGTTATTAGTTAGTTTAGGTATAATCGGGTACCGGGTTTGCTAGAAATAAATTTTATCAGAGTTAACCGGGACATAATAAAGTCATAAAATTTGTAAAAATATGTTGGGTACAAGTATTGGGTGTTTGGATGATTATCGTTTAGTTTTTAAGAAAACCGTCGTAATTATATTAGACGTACGATACGAATTAAATAAATTTCCAAAATAACGGGTAAATGAATTTTATAATTTTTGTATCATTATAATGAGTGTAAAAATGTCTTAGGACCATAGTTGGGATTGTCGGACCAATTATTCAAAATAATAGTTCATAAGATAACGTTTATTAGGTAAATAACCGTACGTATACAGAAATGACGCAACTCACGCATAAACGACAAATTTTCTTCGGAGGTGAATAGTGTTTTATGAATAGTAAAATTTTAAAACGCTTCTCAGAATATCAAACTGACCTAAAAAATGATGAATAGTGATCGATGAATAGTAACCGATGAATAGTAAATGTTGAAAGTTCGGGAAAAGACCAGAATTTACGAGTTGTGACAAGGCAAATTAGACAACTTCAGCCGTATGAAGCAAGTACTGCTGTACCAGCACCAGCTCTTGTCATACCACCTGAATCAGTTGTGCCATCACCACCTGCACCACCAGTAATACCACCAGTACCAACTATCTTCTACAGCCAAACTACTACTGTACCACTAACACCATCACCTATAGTATCACCTCCACTAGCATCACCACCAGCACCTTACCAAAGTGTCCCTCTAACACCTCACCGAAAGATTTACCCAATCCACCCAACCGCCTCAGAATCTAGTATTCACCGTAGTCGCCGAAGGACCCACAAACGGGCAGATGCTCGTAAATGGTCTTTCTTATTGCCCATTATGCGATATTGGAGATCTCAAGAAGGAACACCAACAACAAGGGAACTTGGGGAAAGTTCTTACTCTACCTCCCGAATACTGCCAGTCACTGGGGAACCCATACACCATACCATACCATTGTTAGCTGCAAGAATGGTTCGCCACGAAGACCGACTTGATTCCATCGCTAGTATACTCAACAAGATTCCACAGGAACTTCTAGAAACCTTTGAAGATGACATGAACAGTCTCATAATTGGTCATCTTGCAGTAGAGGATAAGGTCGAAAAGTTGGATTCTCTATTTTGGGAATCAATGGAATTCATAGGAGCTCTTTGTGGGGCTAACACTTCAACCGAAATAGCATTGGGAACTTTAGACCGAGAAATTGAAAGGATCAACACTGAAAACCTATGCCTTAGGCAAGCCCTGCTAGAAGCACGAGAAAGGGAAAGAGCTCGAGATCAAACCATGGAAACCATGTCCACTGCCATTCAAGAACTCCAAAACCGCCTAAACAAAGCCTTAGGAAAACCATGAGACCACCACCTTGTTAAGAAAAATCAATGTCCTACAAATAAGAATATCTTGTCGTGTTTTGTAAACATTTGCACAAGTACAAATAAGTGTTGTAACACCGTGACATTGATTTATGGAAGTTTATTTTATCTTTATTTACGTTGCATTATATCGTAATATATTGGTTCATACAGGTCAACTTATTCGTTATGTGTGTTATCCCAACATACGAAAACTTACGATGATCGAATCATTGTAACTACGACCTATATTTAATTATTCATTACTCGATATGTATTCTCAACGTGATAAGACTATCGTAAATGTTCTAATAATATACCTTCTTTTATAGCAATATGGCTAGGACTAGGAGAACAACCACGAACGCCGCACCGGCAAACCCCGAAGTTATGACCCCGGCTGCAATCCAGCAAGCAATCGCTGACGGCGTTAATGCCGTTTTAGCTGAACAAAACCGTAATAGAGACGGAAATGCACCGGCACCCCGCTACTGCACCTACAAAGACTTCATAGCATGTCAACCGACGTATTTCAAAGGGATTGAAGGAGTGTCGGAATTAGCTCAATGGTTTGAAAGAAGTGAAACTGTTTTCCAAAGAAGTGGATGCTCGGAAAACAACAAAGTGAGCTTCGCAACGGGAACGCTAATGCAAGACGCTCTATCCTGGTGGAACTCCACCGTTCAAACACTAGGAGCAGAAGCAACACATCAGCTTACTTGGATTGAATTCAAGGCTAAAATACTAAAGAAGTATTGTCCCCGTTCCGAACTGCGAAAACTCGAAGATGAGTTCCATACCTTAATAGTGAAAGGAGTTGATTTGAGAAGTTACAACCGGAGATTCCAAGAACTTAAGATACTATGCCCTACCATGGTACCCGATTATGAGAAGACATTAGAGAAATATGTCGAAGGACTCCCTAGGAGTATTGAAGGAAATGTCACCTCAGCAAATCCGCCAACCTTGGAAGCAGCAATGGAACTTGCTCAGAAACTTCTGGATCGAGAAGTGAAATACAATGAACTTAAAAGGAAATTGGACGATAGAAGAACCACTCACCATCACAACAACAACCAGCAAAGCTACAACAGTCATCACCGCAACAACAACCAACGCAACAATAATCGGAACCACCAACCATATCACAACAATCGAAGCACTTAGCAGCAGAATCAAAGACAAGAAAAACCCAGAGTCTACACCGCTACGGAAGGTGTAGGGTACAACGGACAGAAACCCCTGTGCCAGATTTGCAAACTTCATCATGAGGGTCGTTGTACCGTCCGATGTGACAAATGTCATAAAATCGGGCATCAAACCAGGAACTGTAAGATTCCTGCTACGGGAAGCAACACATTAGCTATACCACCCACTTGTTTCGGATGCGGAGAAGTAGGACACATCCGGAGAAACTGCCCAAAAGGAAACGAACCAGCCAACGCCCAAGATAGAGTATACCTACTCGGAGATGGAAACGGGCCCGATGTAGTCACCGGTACGTTTCTACTAAACCATCATAATGCTAGAGTATTGTTTGATTCGGGCGCCGATAACAGTTTTATATCAAATACGTTTGCCCCTTTACTTAATGTTACCCCCTCTAAGCTAAACACCACCTACGAAGTCGAAATGGCTGACGGGAATTTAATAGACACCAATACTATCATGAAAGATTGCACCCTAACATTATCCGAAAAACCTTTTGCCATTGATCTTATGCCGGTTCAACTTGGTAGCTTCGACGCTATCGTCGGCATGGATTGGCTATCCCACCATCGTGCTAGGATTCACTGTGACAAAAAGGCCGTCCATATACCACTCAAGGATGAAACACTCATTGTCCAGGGCGACAAAAGCAAACCTCGATATGGAATTATCTCATGTATGCGAGTAAAAAAAATATATGAAAGAAGGATGTCAAGTATTCATGGCTCAAGTTACGGAAAGTAAGTCATCCGAAAGGCAGCTTGATGACGTTCCTATCGTTAGGGATTTCCCTGAAGTATTCCCTGAAGAATTACCCGGTATTCCACCCGTACGTCAAGTAGAATTTCAGATTGAACTAGTGCCTGGAGCGGCACCAGTAGCTAAAGCACCTTATAGGCTAGCGCCATCTGAAATGGAAGAGTTGTCAGAACAACTAAAGGAATTATCGGATAAAGGATTTATTCGACCAAGCTCATCACCTTGGGGAGCTCCAATTTTGTTCGTTAAGAAGAAGGATGGATCCTTTCGAATGTGCATCGATTACCGAGAATTGAATAAACTTATGGTAAAGAATCGATACCCATTACCTCGAATTGATGATCTGTTCGACCAATTGCAAGGATCAAGTGTGTACTCAAAAATTGATCTAAGATCAGGATACCATCAGCTAAGAGTTCGAGAAGAAGATATTCCGAAAACTGCATTCAGAACGCGCTATGGTCACTACGAATTTCAAGTAATGCCGTTCGGTCTGACCAATGCACCAGCAGTTTTCATGGATTTAATGAATCGAGTATGCAAACCTTACTTGGATAAGTTTGTAATAGTATTCATCGACGATATTTTGATCTACTCTCACAATGAAGAAGAACACACGGGACATTTACGAATCATTTTAGAACTGCTCAAGAAGGAAGAATTGTACGCTAAGTTCTCTAAATGCGACTTTTGGATTCACACCGTACAGTTTTTAGGACACATCATCGATAGTCAAGGCATTCACGTAGACCCTGCAAAGATTGAGGCTGTTAAAGGTTGGTCATCTCCTACAAACCCCACGGAGATTCGTCAATTTTTAGGTCTCGCAGGTTACTACCGAAGATTTATAGAAGGATTCTCCAAGATTGCAAAACCGTTGACTAAGTTGACCCAAAAGAATGAGAAGTACATCTGGGAAGAAAAGGAAGAAGCAGCCTTCCAGTTGTTAAAACAAAAGCTTTGTGAAGCTCCAATATTAGCCCTCCCAGAAGGAAACGAGGACTTTATAGTATATTGCGACGCATCTTATCATGGACTAGTAGCAGTCTTGATGCAAAGAAGCAAAGTGATAGCTTATGCATCCCGCCAACTAAAGAAACATGAGGAAAACTACACGACTCATGACTTGGAGTTAGGAGCTGTAGTGTTTGCGCTCAAGTTGTGGAGACACTACTTATATGGCACCAAATGCACCGTATACACCGACCACAAGAGTCTTCAACACATTTTGGATCAGAAGGATTTGAATATGAGGCAACGTCGCTGGCTAGAGTTGCTCAGCGATTATGATTGTGAGATCCGTTACCACCCAGGAAAGGCTAATGTAGTAGCAGATGCGTTAAGCCGAAAGGAACGATTGAAACCCCTTCGAGTTAGATCACTAGGGATGACTATCCACTCACCCCTTCCATCCCAAATCCTTAACGCGCAGAACGAAGCACTTAAAGAAGAAAACCGATCCAAAGAAAAGATTTACGGTATGCCCGAGAATAAGAATGGTTTCGTGAAGAAATCTGATGGAACACTATGTTTCAAGGACAGAAGTTGGATCCCGATGATCGGAGGTATTCGTGAGCTCATCATGTATGAGTCCCACAAGTCAAAATACTCCATTCATCCAGGTTCCGACAAGATGTATCAGGATTTAAAGAGACTATATTGGTGGCCAAACATGAAGGCTGACATCGCAGAATATGTCAGTAAATGTTTAACATGTTCAAGGGTAAAGGCAGAACATCAGAAACCTTCAGGCTTACTTGTACAACCAGAACTTCCTATGTGGAAATGGGAACGAATCACTATGGACTTCATCACCAAACTCCCAAGAACCTCATCCGGACACGACACAATATGGGTTATTGTGGATCGTCTAACAAAATCCGCTCATTTTATACCCATCAAAGAAACCGATGAGATGAATACACTAACTCAGATATATATGAAGGAAATTGTCACTCGACATGGAGTACCAATTTCGATTATCTCGGATCGAGATAGTCGTTTCACCTCACACTTTTGGAAATCATTACAGAAAGCCTTAGGAACTAAACTAGATATGAGCACCGCGTACCACCCTCAAACTGATGGTCAAAGTGAAAGAACTATTCAAACCTTGGAAGATATGCTCCGAGCATGCGTTATCGATTTTGGAAAAGGTTGGGATAAGCACTTACCATTAGCAGAGTTTTCATACAACAATAGTTACCACGCCAGTATAAAAGCAGCACCATTCGAAGCACTGTATGGTAGGAAGTGCAGATCACCCGTCTGTTGGGCAGAAGTCGGGGAAAGACAACTTATAGGACCAGACCTTGTTAGAGAAACAACCGAGAAAATCATTAAGATTAAGCAACGCTTACAAGCAGCCCGAGACTGACAGAAAAGCTACGCAGACCTAAAAAGGAAACCCATGGAATTTCAACTAGGAGACAGAGTCTTATTGAAAGTATCTCCCTGGAAGGGAATGGTACGATTTGGAAAGCATGGAAAGTTGAACCCTAGATACATCGGTCCATTCAAAATCCTGGAAAGGATAGGACCCGTGGCTTATAGACTAGAACTACCCGAAGAACTTAGTCGGATTCACGACACCTTTCATGTGTCAAACCTTAAGAAGTGTTTATCCGATGAATCTCTCGTGATTCCATTGAAGGAAATTCGACTAGATGATAACCTTATCTTTACTGAGGAACCTATTGAAATTATGGATAGAGAAGTCAAACAACTAAAACAAAACCGTATCCCTATTGTCAAAGTTCGTTGGGACTCCAAGCGAGGACCGGAATACACCTGGGAGCGCGAGGATCAGATTCGCTCCAAGTACCCACATCTCTTCACCTAAGACACCCTCGACAACTATCTTAGACTACAATTCCGGGACGGAATTCCCTGTAAGAAGTAGGTAATGTAACCTCTCGTAAATTTCCCATACGATTAGTAAATGCATACGAATAAATAAAACGATGTTACGCTAAATTAACACCATTTCATGGGTAACAAATTTTTTTTTGATATGGCTTGATATTGAACCACTATGATAACTGTGATTGATCATTTACCCAGGAACGATGCTTACACACAACCTAGTTTGCCTATAATTATTGCGAACGATAAATAATTATATAACACGTTATTATTTAATAATACGTTCCGTATAAATAACGTATACTATTTATATATTCCCCGAACCTACGAAACTTCCCGATAACGCTCACTAATATTTTTGAACTTCGACACGATAATCGAGATACCCCAGGTGGGCCCCCAACACCCTTTGGGCCACGAAATGCAATACACAAACCAAACGGACTAGTACTATCTTTTTATTTTCTTTCTTTGCTTGGGCCGACACCACCACAAGCCCACCAGGCTTTAAGCCCAAAACGCACCCTTGTTTTTATTTTGTTTTGATTTTCGGCTAGCCTCGACACTCCAAACGTACCCTATTATTACACGATTTTTACACATAACAAATAACTATTATTACCCATTTCAATTTACCAAGTACCCAAAAACCACACGAGACATAAACATTTCTTACTCACCCTCGTTTACTACACCAAAAACGTCCAAAGCAAAACCATGAACACTCCCATGGACATAACTACAAAACGTGGCATAACATTCCTACACACCTCCCATGTTTCCCAATGACAACGAAACCAACTCTAAACACAATGTGATTGTCAGGAATGAATAGAGAACAATCTTACAAGATCCTAACCATGTAAACTCTCGATTGGCCATGATTTGTGGCATTACTATTCGCCTAACATGCTACCCTCCCCTCTTGTGAACCTATCTTGTTTCTACCCTTTCAAAATACAGCCTATATAAGACTTCCATGCAAACCTAAATCACCACATGCACTCATACGAACCATACCACTAAAAATACCAACAAGAAGAAGTGATGGAGGGACATACGGATTGCTAGGAGAACCACGCTTTGAAGAGAACCTAGGAAGCAAGGATTAGAACCTCTTGAACCTTTGGAAGTACGAGAAGTGAACCACGGAGCGTTGAACCATATACACGAACCATACGTCTTGTTTTACTCCACCTTTTGAGGTGAGGTGAGACTCCAAATCTTTATTTTCATTATTTTCATATACGAATTTCTTGTTTATACACGATCACTTAGAACCTATAAAACATAAATCTTAAAAACAACGTATACATTTTATGTGTCATACTATTATTTGGCTACGTCACAAATGAGAACCTATAAAAGATTTGAACTTATAATAACATCTACACACTAAAAATCACACGTTTCTAAGTGTAGTGAACCTATACGAAAAATACTAAAAGACTTAGTTTATTTTTCAACCTATATAGTTTTTACGTAATGAGTTTTGGCCTACAATTTGACCTCGCCATTTCTAAATTTAACACACGACCTATTATTATTTTCGTACAATCTAATTACCTACTTGAAATAGAAACGAGAATGATAAATACTTGGACCTAATGATTTCATTTAAACACCTAACGAGACCTAAAGTAAATCACTATGGAAACTGTTTTAAGAAACTTTAAAACCTTACGTGGGCTTACAAGCCCAAAAAGCTTGTTCTAGCTTATTGTAATAAGCTGAACGTATAAGCTGTTTAGAAATGGTGTTATAACTTAAAATGATGGATTTCGACTAACCTAGTGTTCCCCCAAACCCTTTGGATCATAAAACCTTAACGGGCCTTAATATTGGATCGTTAAGCCCACTAAACGAAATAAGCAAATAATAAGCATATAAGCTGTGAAAATAAGCTTTTCTAAATGTTTTGAGCTTAATGAAATAATAAAAATGTAAAGTTTTGAATTGGGTAAAGTTGGGACTATTTTTGCAAATGTACGAAGGATAAGGACTAAAATTGCCAAATTGGTAAACTTTAGTGAAAAGTATAAAAACTGTTTTCTAAGGGGTATAAACTGTAAATATTGAAACTTAAGGATTATAAATGTATATATTTGAAATTTGGACTAAAAATGTAAATATATATAACTTTTGGACTAACGGCGTAAATATTTTCCGTTAAGGGTAAAAAGTGTAAAATTGGGAAAACATTAGGGATCGAATTGAAATATTTACTTTTAATAATAATTCTATATTTATTATGTATATATATTTGATTATATATTAAAATGATAAATAATAAAACGTAACTTATTATATATATAATACGAATAAAACTTATATAACGATAAACAAATTTAGACGAATAAAACAATACGTAACCCTTATTCATTTTTATACGACGCAACACATCACATATGCAGTTTATCGATTCTTTATAATTAATAATAAACGTTCGAAATAAAACGAGACTTAAGAACTAAAACGTGCCATATCTTTTAGGTTGTGTGTGAAGCCGTTGCCTTGCATCGTTGAGATTACAATTGTTCTACTATCCTACTAAGGTGAGTTCATAGCCCACATTTAACTAATTTTCTGTGGGGGGGATACATGCTTAAAAACTGAACACAAGCCTTTTCCTGATCTTATTATTGCTTAAGTAGCTATTGCCAAAAGTCCCTCGATCATGAACCTTAATCACTTGAAAAGTGAACGTAAATAATTATGAATAGATCTATTAGGGATTGACAATCCCCATTTGGTTGCTAGAGGAAAGTCACCAAATGCACGTTATTTGAATATAATAAGTTACTGGCAAATACCTATCTTGGGGGCTATATATATATTTCACATCATTATTATGAAAATATTGATGTCTGTTGAATCGTTGAGTGTCATGAGCTTAATGCAATAATGAATGTGATTTTCAAACTTGTTTATTTGTATCGATATTACAGTAAACATCTATCTCTTGTGTTCAAACTCTTAAATATAAACCTATGAATTTCACTCAACTTTTGTTGACTGTTAGCATGTTTATCTCAGGTAACTAAATGGAATGGATGGCAACGGCACGAAGTGGGCAAATAAAGAAACGTCTATTTCTCTTTAAATAAAACTTGTTGTTAAATAATGAATTCTCTTGGAATTATGAATATTTGGTATTTTAAATAAAACTTAAAACGATCACTTGAATCGTTTTCTATAATTGTGACGAAAGATCCACAATATAATACCCCAAAAGTCTTCCGCTGACATTTTAAGTCTTCCGCTGTATTGATCGATTTTGGGGGTGTTATATTAGGGATTTCTTGGAGATAGTGGACACCCTCCATACGGACAGGGCCACTAGAAACACGTCCCGATTATGATTCTTTCCTTTCACCCTTCATGAAAAAGCCAAGGAGTGGTATGATAAACTTCCCTCCAAGTCTATTTTTACATGAGAGCAACTTATATCCAAGTTTTATGAGAAGTTCTTCCCAGCAGGGAAAACCTCAGCATTTAGGGATAGGATCCTCCGTTTCCGAAAGGGAAAGGACGAACCCATCTATAAATCATAGATTAGATTCAAGGATCTAATAAGACAAGTCCCCCATCATGTCATAGAGCTTTGGCTTCTGGTCCAAATCTTCTACGACAACGTCTCCCCAAACGACCAGAACGGAATCAATAATTCAAGAAAAGGGAAAATAGCCAATCTAAGCGCTGAGGAAGGGTGGAATAGGATTGAGGAAAATGCTCAAGACCAGGACGATACTTGGGATGAACCCGATTTGACTATGAGCATATCTGAAATCATACAAACACCCTCGGATCGGCTAAGGAAACTTCACAAAAGGGTGTCATACCTTGCAGGGTCACGAACAACTAAACAACTTTCAAATCCTTACTTGATCTGTGACTACTGTGGGGGCTCGCACAAAGTAGAAGAATGCGAAGGAGAAATCACTACCGAACATGCATGTTTGTCGGGACATGACATCTTCGATGACCCCTCCCATTTGCATTTTTACAAAAACGATGATTATACCCTTTGGGGGAATCTGGTGAAAAGAAAAGAAGGAGAGGAAGGCCCTGACTTCAAAATCAGGAGCACTTTTAAGGATGACCTTGGACACTTTACTAAGGAAAAAGGCTTACAATTGAAAGGGCTTGACGAGCTCATCACTGAACAACAGAATGACATTGAAAAATGGTTCAAAAAACTTAATGCCACCCTTGATGGCCATAACAGGCCCCCAGTAAGCCAAAAAGATCCCGTGCTCGCTGTTACTACTTGAGCTGGAACAACAACCAAGGACCCTCCTTATCCGAGCCAACATCCTGTCACCGTTGAGCCAAATAATCCCCACGAGGAGGAAGGTAATGTGAGCAACGAGGCTCCCGAACAACCTCCTCTGATGACCCCATCTCCACCAACTCCACCTAACCAACCTGTGAGAATCCCATTTCCATCCCGCCTAAAAAATCAGAAGATTGAGAACGATAATAAGAGATTCTTGTCATATCTAAAAGATTCAGTGGTCACCATACCTCTCCTTGATGCTTGCTATCACATGCCCAAGTATTGCTCATACTTCAAAAGATTGCTTGCCAACCGAAAGAAACTCGAGGGTCTTGTGACTCTGGGAGAAGAATGTTCGGTGGTGACCCAACGAGGGCTACCAAAAAAGGTAGACGACTCAGGCACCTTCACCTTGCCCTGTTCCATAGGATCTCTATCGATAAAGAATGCTCTTGCCGATTTAGGGCAAGTATCAACCTCATGTCCTACTCCATGTTCCTCAAACTAGGATATTCTGGATTACAACCAACCCGTATGAACATCCAACTAGCCGATAGATCGATCAAATATCCCTTGGGGATATGCGAGAATGTGCTAGTTCAAGTAGGGAAGTTCAAATTTCTGGTTGACTTCGTGATCTTAGAAATGAGGGAGGATGACCTGGTGCCCATCATATTAGAGAGACCCTTTCTTGCCACCGCTCGTGCAGTTATCGATGTTCACGATGGCAAGTTAACTTTACGAGTAGGGACCGATAGCTTGACCTTTGATATTAAAAACACTATGAACCTATCTCTCGAAGCAGCTAACTGACTCTATTTCATCGGAGAGGTCGATGAATTGACTGATGTCATTGACAACCGTGTTGATGAACAAATTGAAGAGGGCTGGTTGCGGGATGAGGTCTTCCTCCCCATAATGGAAAAGGAGAAGACGGAGGGCGCTAGTGTCACACCCCCAAAATACCTGAATGGCAGCGGAATGGAATACCTGGGGTGACTGTCATAGCACCATACTTACAGTTATGTTGAACGACCTAAAGTGTCGTTTAGAAAA
Source organism: Artemisia argyi (assembly GCA_030686995.1). Lineage (NCBI taxonomy): Eukaryota > Viridiplantae > Streptophyta > Magnoliopsida > Asterales > Asteraceae > Artemisia > Artemisia argyi. The sequence goes on from CM060689.1 coordinate 125,998,959, forward strand.
CACAGCGTTTGATCATTAAAACATTCAAAGTTTACAAAACTTAGGTCCCAAAAGAGTTTGCCAAAACAGTTAGAATAAGTTCAACAAGATCAAACGTTTCATAAGTGCAGAAAATATAGTGAGACGCGTCGACTCCGCGACTCCATGAAGGTCCAAATGTATGCACATGAGCTACCTTAATAACCTGAGAAATACATTGCGAAAAACGGTCAACACGAATGTTGGTGAATAATCATAGGTTTATAAGTAAATGCTAGTGTACAAATGCCATAAGTAATGCCAAGAAATAGGATGTCCGGAAAGTATATACATTGGCTCTTAAGCTCATGACCCCGAAGCTAGATGATACTTGGCCCCAATGAGTGTTTACCAGACACTCTAATAATAAAGACATGAAATGCATTCGTTCCATTTGGAGCAACCCAAACACGAATGGAGGCGTCACCCTCGATAGATCTATCCACTCACTCCTGCTTAGTACCAGAAATTAACGGTCCATGATAATGAAAGGGGACTTTTCAAGACGTGGTAAATAAGACAACTTAAGCAATGTATGAAATTTTATACTTAGGCATGTACACAAAACAAGTAATGCAATGTATTCTCCCCCGTGGGATTTGAAATCAAAATATAGAATTAAAACGGGGCTATGAGAACTCACCTCGAAGTGATGGTACAAAGATGGTGCAATGAGGTAAATGTAGTCGGGACAATGAGGCGCGAGTACTAGCCGCAACCTAAATGAATAACCATGATCTAACTTAGATCAAGCCGTAATGAAATGAATGCACATGCACATGATACTCATACCACTAGTAATTTGAAAATACTAGTTATCGTCGTAGAACAATGGTTTCCATACTTAGGAAAATAAGTCCTTATATAGGAGTATATAACTTGTCGTACTATCTCGTTAAAAAGTGTTAGCGTTAAATTCCTTGTATTGAAAACCTTGAAATATGTCGTTAAGTCGTATAAGTATTCTCTCGGGTCATACGTATTCGCTTGATAAGAAAATAGTCCTTAGTAATATTTTCTAGAAAATATACCGTTTAGTACGTACGTTATTATTTTTATTTGTGACCAAAAATATATCCATAGTTTGACGATGTTAGAATGGTCATAACTTTGTCGTTTTAGGCTCGTTTTCCTTGTTCTTTATGTCCACGGATTCGTCTTTGTATATACTAGTATATTTTTGACAACTCGGCTCTTTTAGATTACGTTTAATGCCTCTTTTTACCCATTGAAATCTGCCAAACAGCAAGCAGTTTTTGTAAAAGTAGTTTTCGTCGTTAAATTTGAAAAAATCATATCTCCTTCGTTATAAGCTTGTTTTAGTCCATTCTTTCGCCTAAAGTTTCGTTTTTGAATGTATTTTCTAAATCTTTGGTCAAAACTTAGTCACCATTTACTGATTTTCCCACGAAATTAAAATAGGGACAGTAGGTATATCAAAAGTTTCAAAAACCATTTTCAAGTCTCTAAACTAGTTCCATCATCCATCAATCCACTTTCAAACACCACAAGACTAATCTAATCCTACCATACACCTTCTTAGGGTGTCATGGGTCCTTAAATATCATCAAACCACTAGGTCTAACAAGAGTTTCATATGTTTCCATTTCTAGGGCTTCAAAGTTAAAATATACAAAAATGAAGTGGTACAAAATGATGCATGTAAAAGATCTTGTAAGAAAATCATATGAACATAATAATAACTTGTAAAAATCATAAAAATGAGTTTGTATACTTACTTGGTGGCTTAGAGAGTTTAGATGATAAAAAGCTTACTAATCCTTGAGTTTTTATTTCAAAACTCTAACAAGGATGATTATACTAACTAGTTTATAATAAGATCTTGTAAAATTTACCCTCCTTGCTCCTTGATCACCTTGGATCGAACCAAACACAAGAGAAATGAAGAGAAAAGTTGCTAGTTGTAAGTAAAAAGTGATTTTGTGTGAAAATGAGTAAGAAAAGTTTAATTTATACAAAGGGGACAATTGTTTGGTGACATTTAATTAGTTTGGTGAGGTTTAAATGCTTGAAGACCTTTAGGGGGGGGGGGGGTGGCCGGTTCTAGGGGAGGGAAAAGGGGGTTGTGTTGGAAAATTTAATTAGAAAAAGTTAGTAGTATTATGTAGTTAAGTTAGTTTTAGGTTTAATCGGGTACCGGGTTTGTTAGAAATAAATTTTATTGAAGTTATTCGGGACGTAATAAGGTCGTAAAAATTGTAAAAATATGTCGGGTACAAGTACGGAGAGTTCGGGTGATTATCGTTTAATTTTGGTGAAAACCGTCGTTATTAAGTTAAACGTACGATACGTAATAGTTAAATTTCCAAAATACTGGGTAAATTAATATTATAGTTTTTATATTATGGAAATGAGTATAAAAATGTATTGGGATCATAGTCGGGAGTGTCGGACATGTTAGATACTTTTATAGTTCGCGTATTAGTGTTTATTTAAAATAAACGTACGTAAATCGTTAATAATACCAAAAGTATTAATTTAGTTATCCTACGAGTAGAATAGTATGCAAGTGCCATAATGATAATATGAAGACTATTTCTAGTCCGTATGAAGTGTCCCTGATAATAATGCATGAATTCGCTCCTGAACCAATACGGTTACGCGAATTTGAACACTCGTAAACTAAATTTACGATGACATGAATAATGCACGTGAATAGTGGTAATTCTTCCGGAAATGAATAGTGTCAAGTGAATAGTAAAATTTCTGAATATGTCTCGGAATGTCAAATTGACCTAAAAAACGATGAATAGTGATCGATGAATAGTAAATGATGAATAGTAACTTGTGAATAGTAAATTGTCGAGGCTTGGAAAAATGACTGGAAATTACGAGGTGTGACAGTCTTCCCCACTAACAGGAACTTCGTCCCGAAGTTCAGTTTTGGTTGGTCTCTGGAGTACATTTGGTAAAAAGACGTGGATACTTGAGTTGCATTTGGTCCTCCCGTTCCCAAGTAAATTCGGGTTCTTTTCAAGAATTCCAGCGAACTTTCACGATAAAGATTCGACTTTGCTTCGACCGTTCGACCTCACAGTCCATGCATTCTAATGGTTCTATTACCAAGTTTACGTTTGTCTCAAGGTTGGATTCCCTTCCAAATGGGATTATAATTGACTAATCTGAAAGTCATTTCCTGGATTCAAATAGGTGAAACATAGTTGTGTAATCCGGCTGTTCCTTAACAAGGCTCAAGTCTGACGGCCACTAGGCCTACTCTGTCCGAACTATTAAGTGTTCCAGTGTATATCGGCTTTAACTTTTCAAATATTTCCGAATAATATCATGCCTTTCCTAGGCAGAACTTTCAACGTAATCTGGCTACCAACTTGAAGTTTTAGTGGTTTACAACTTATAGAATTTGTAATTGATCCTTGACTTGTAGGAAATTTCTGGTTATTTCATGAATGCCTATTGGAATAGTGAGTTTAGCTTTTTCCGAGTTCGGTTCTTCAATAGATGACCAGTGCTTCTTCAGGTTTATAATGTAATATGGATAATATATGTTGCTGAACTCTGTCAGAACTCAAATCTTATATGTCAGCTGGTCGATTCTATCATGAATCTGAAATGGTCCAATATACTTAAAAGTTCAATCTCTCGTGTTACCAAAATCATATCATGCCTCTTCAATGCAAAGCTTTCAATTTAGTTTGTTCTTTCACGTGAATCTAGTAAATTTGCTTGTTCAAGGATACCCAATCCGTATGATGTGCGTCATGTACCAACATAACTCCTACCAGTTTCTCGTTGCTTGTAACCGATTCTTGTCTTGTGAAATTTCCTTTGTTGTTCCATGGTTTGGTTCTAGACCAGTGAATTTTTAACTTTCCGATTTCAGTTTGTAAACGGGTAATTGGTACTTCGACCATAAAGTGCCTCAAATGGTGTAGTCTCTATGCTCGCGCGATAACTATGGTTGTAAAAGAATCCAATTTATGGTAAATGGTTAGTCCAACCATTTCTAGAGTCAATCACTCATATTCTGAGTATAGCTTTCCTATGCTTGAATCGTTCTCCCATTATGACCATCGATCTGAGGATGATAGGCGGTGTTCACATCTTTATGAGGTTCCGAAGGAAATCTTAAAATGATTGCTAGAAGTCCAAGGTGATTCAATCACCTTTATCAGGAATAATTGAAACGGTACGATAAATCTTGTGACTAATTCCACAACGTTACGTCTTTCGAACACGGCGTTATACGAAGAAGATAGAATACGGTTAACAATATTTGATTCTTTGGGTTTTGGTCTAATGGATTGCTAAGACATGTGTCATTCTTTGCCTACAGTGCTTGGTCTCCATTACTGACGTTTGTAATCGTTCTATGATGTTCCTCCTAATTTCCTTCATCACATATTCCAATATTCCTTATTGTCAAGTCACAAAGCCCTAAATGCACAAGCGATATAGTATGGTGATTTGTTTCCAAATTTATCTCGCGATTTTCGAGTTTTTGGTCGAAATCTTTTTCTGAATAAACAATTTTAGAAAATGGAACAAATGGTATACTCAATATTAGCTTTATTGATGATTCAAAATTTAATAGTTATGAAATGTGACGCGGTTTTCAAACATGTTGTGAATAGAACTATTTACCAAAGTTTGATGTTTAAACATTTCTCATTGTATAATGGTTCAAGTAAATACTGGCTAAAAAGGGTCGTATTTATTCAAAATAGGCAATTCAAAATTATTTTCCACGAGATATGTGATTTGTATGGACAAAATTTTGAAATCCACTTCATTTAAAAATAAAAATATTAACAAGGATAAAATAGTAGGATCGGAAATATTCGCATAAATGCATAAGTGTCTAACATTTGGTTCCTGACATTAGAAAATGCCTATTGGCGATTTTTCGACAAAACTACAAGTCTAGGTATCCAACCAACTTAAGTCCTGAGATGGTTTATCGTTGAAATTGCCATCATGTTGGCAATATGAGGGTTTCAATTGATACCATGTCGATGAATTTCCGTATTGTCTTCACATGTAGCTGGGGAGATATTCTTGAGTCTGATGCCTTTCTCGATGTATAGATGAGGTTATCCAGAAGTTATAGAGAACATAATGCTTTAGGGGAATCTATATCGATATCCATAATTCGAATCAATCATTCTTGTCGTAAATTCACTGCAGGGAAGTTTGCGTATGGATGAGACCATGTTAACTCAAAACACTTTTCAGTATCGGTTAGGAGGCTTGGTTTATTCCCATGGTGATGCTTAGCGTACCTTCACAATGTGTTTGATCCCGTAGCTCAGTCTAGCTAGTACCTTTGAATAATAAAATCGGACAACTAGGTCAGAGATGGTGGGTCAGATGGTCCAGTGGCATCTTAGAACTGTTATTGAGCTATAAATTGCCTTGGTGTATACTTCTATTCTAGGTTAGTAGTTTTTCGTAACCCTTTTATTGTTTTTCTTGTATCAAGGAATCCTCCTAGTACTTAATATGGGAAGTCTCTCCTAAAGAAGTCAATGGAAAGTCTAACTTAATGACTAAGTGTGTGACAGGTGGGGTAAGTATCCAGAGAAAATTTGTCAGAAAGAAATATTCATAAAAGAGTTTATTTGTTTAAAACGCTTTTGGATGAAGATTGTTATTAACAATACTTTATAAAGTAACTATTTCCTTCATGGCATAATCTTTCCTGAAGTATACATAGGTGATCAGGCTATGTATAGTTGAGGACTAATGATGCGATGCTTGATTTAATCAAAATAATATTATTTTTCTCAAAAGCTTTAGATGGTGTTCAACGCGTTGTTATTAAAAATGGTATACTAAATATTCCCTTTCAAAGTAATATAAAAATTGTTTCGCGTAATAATAGTAAATATATGGCGTAGTATCGGAAAAATCAGTTTATAGTATGGTAACAAAACGGCTTATTTTAGAATTTGATAAAAACAATTTCTCCATAAGGTAGTAAAATAGTTTGAAATAAAACTCGTGGAATGGTTTATTGGATACATGGGTAAATACTACGGAATGGTAATAATCTACTAGTCCGTCAAATACTAAATCGGCCTAATCTCTAATAAGGCAATGACATAATGTTACGAAACGATTGAAAATTGAACGATTGGGATAGAAAGCGGAGTAAACGAAAGTTATGGTTATCATAGAGGTAACAAAAGATAGTCATTACATTGGATAGGAAAGTGCTTAATACAACTAGGTTACATCAACGTACTTATGGAAAGTACCAAAAGAAAGTACAACCCTAGAGGGCTCGAACTATGGTTTTAAAACATGAACTGCCTCCTCCAGTTCCGGTCTCTCAACACCGGGCATTCACTCTTGAAGTGTCCCACTACTCCACATTCACGGCAGATTACCGTGAGTTCCTGATGCTTTGTGAGGGTGGGAGTCTTGCAATCCTTGGCTTTGTGTCCGATCTTCTTACAGTTGCCACATGGTTCCGGGCAACGTCCTTTGTGATGAAACTGACACCTGTTGCACTCGGGTAATTTACCTACATATCCTTTCTTTTGGCTTGACCCAGCAGTAAAGGTCTCCACCACTTGTTGTATCTTAAATGGTCGTTGAGTAGCATTAGCATCCTGATTACCGACCCATTTTCTCTTGTTGTTATTATTGTCTCCCGATGTCTTGTCGCGAACTATGAGTTCCTTTGTTTCGATTGCCATCTGGATAGCTTCAGACATGGTATTGGGTTCACATGCGCTGACCATCCTACGAATTTCAGGAGAAAGTCCTCCGATGTACCTTTCGAGTTTCTTGCTTTCCGGTTCATCCATTGCAGAGCCTAGTCGAGCAAAATCATAAAAATAAGCAGTATACTTGACAACATCATCTCCTTCCATGGTAAGGTTTAGTGTTTCTTGTTCAATTGCTTGTGATTCGCTTTTCACACAGAACTTCAAACTCATCATCCTTTTTAGTTTCTCCCAAGAGTGTGAGTAAGCAGCATCAACTCCTACTACCTGGACATACTTAGTCCACCATTTCTGGGCATGCTTCTGAAAAGTGCAAGTGGCGAACTTAACCTTGTCTTCCTTACGACAGTCACCACTTTGAAAGATTGTTTCTAATTCTTCGAACCATTTGAGAAATTCTTTTGTGTCTACACTTCCGCTAAAGAAGGGGGGATTACAACCCATAAATTCCACGTGAGTAAGTTCCTTGGTGAGGGCGGTAGTTGCGTTCCTGGCAATGAATTGTCCAACAGCGGCTTGCGTCATGCTTGGAGTGGTTTGCTTAAATCTATTTCCATCAAATCATGAGGGTCCATGAGAATCTATAGGTAATAAAAATAATCATATTCATAACACATGAATATAATACATGAAGGTTTCGGTCTATATGGGCCAATATCATAGATAGCACAACCATTCCCCTATAGTAGAGTCAATACTTGGTGATTCCGTTCGTACATCAATCAAAATACTACAAGTTTCTTCGAACTGTGCCACACCTCTCGTGGCTAGGATAATAGTAAAAGCTAGTAAAGACATAAGTCTAGTCTAAAGACTTCCTGTAGTCCTTCTAGGTGGAATCAGGTTTATGGCATCATAAGGTCGAGATAGTCCTGAAGTAGTGTCTGAAGTTGTGCATCGATCAAGTCCTAGATAGTGTAGATTCTAAGCCATTCTTGAGGAACCTGCAGATGTTCCTGTTGAGTCCGTAATCTTGGTATTATCCACAAGGTGTTATCTAATTCATGGCAAGTGAAAATGGAAAAGGAAACTGACAATGGTGGTATTCTAAAGGATGAGGATAACATTGATGACAATGAGATCCTAGTGATGAGTTAGGAGATAATGGTGATAATAGTGAATGGGATACTACCCTCTTTCGCGCTCTCTCGCGATATCCAAGAGGTAAAGTTGAAGTACGCACTATGGGACGACCAATAGTGTAATAAGTAACCAACGGTGGTGGTAGTACCTAAGTAGTAAGCGTCCTACTAGTGAAGGAAATAAGACATGCTATCTCCCTTGTAATAAGCATCCAAATAAGTCCATTAAAATTAAGTCTGAATACTCTACCAAACGGCATTCTATGTATAGGCTGAATGAGAACCTCGCTCTTATGACAATTCAATAGTGCTAATGGTGGTGTGAGTACAGCTGGTGGTATAATGGTAGTGGAAGATGACAAGGCATCTTCAACGTTGGAATCCGACGAAAGGATAACGGCGTGGGTATCTGAAGACTTGTCACTTGTGAACCAGGTCAATATAATCATATATATATATATGAGTATGGGTATGAATAACTCGTACAGTGTGTGCGTAAAGCAACATGTATAGTGAATATGCACCTATGATGAAATGATGAGATGCTATGATGATGTGGTTATAGTCTAGGGTCCAAGATACATCCTAGTTCGCTATAACCTTAGCTCTGATGCCAATCTGTCACACCCCCAAAATACCTGAATGGCAGCGGAATGGAATACCTGGGGTGACTGTCATAGCACCATACTTACAGTTATGTTGAACGACCTAAAGTGTCGTTTAGAAAACACAGCGTTTGATCATTAAAACATTCAGAGTTTACAAAACTTAGGTCCCAAAAGAGTTTGCCAAAACAGTTAGAATAAGTTCAACAAGATCAAACGTTTCATAAGTGCAGAAAATATAGTGAGACGCGTCGACTCCGCGACTCCATGAAGGTCCAAATGTATGCACATGAGCTACCTTAATAACCTGAGAAATACATTGCGAAAAACGGTCAACACGAATGTTGGTGAATAATCATAGGTTTATAAGTAAATGCTAGTGTACAAATGCCATAAGTAATGCCAAGAAATAGGATGTCCGGAAAGTATATACATTGGCTCTTAAGCTCATGACCCCGAAGCTAGACGATACTTGGCCCCAATGAGTGTTTACCAGACACTCTAATAATAAAGACATGAAATGCATTCGTTCTATTTGGAGCAACCCAAACACGAATGGAGGCGTCACCCTCGATAGATCTATCCACTCACTCCCGCTTAGTACCAGAAATTAACGGTCCATGATAATGAAAGGGGACTTTTCAAGACGTGGTAAATAAGACAACTTAAGCAATGTATGAAATTTTATACTTAGGCATGTACACAAAACAAGTAATGCAATGTATTCTCCCCCGTGGGATTTGAAATCAAAATATAGAATTAAAACGGGGCTATGAGAACTCACCTCGAAGTGATGGTACAAAGATGGTGCAATGAGGTAAATGTAGTCGGGACAATGAGGCGCGAGTACTAGCCGCAACCTAAATGAATAACCATGATCTAACTTAGATCAAGCCGTAATGAAATGAATGCACATGCACATGATACTCATACCACTAGTAATTTGAAAATACTAGTTATCGTCGTAGAACAATGGTTTCCATACTTAGGAAAATAAGTCCTTATATAGGAGTATATAACTTGTCGTACTATCTCGTTAAAAAGTGTTAGCGTTAAATTCCTTGTATTGAAAACCTTGAAATATGTCGTTAAGTCGTATAAGTATTCTCTCGGGTCATACGTATTCGCTTGATAAGAAAATAGTCCTTAGTAATATTTTCTAGAAAATATACCGTTTAGTACGTACGTTATTATTTTTATTTGTGACCAAAAATATATCCATAGTTTGACGATGTTAGAATGGTCATAACTTTGTCGTTTTAGGCTCGTTTTCCTTGTTCTTTATGTCCACGGATTCGTCTTTGTATATACTAGTATATTTTTGACAACTCGGCTCTTTTAGGTTACGTTTAATGCCTCTTTTTACCCATTGAAATCTGCCAAACAGCAAGCAGTTTTTGTAAAAGTAGTTTTCGTCGTTAAATTTGAAAAAATCATATCTCCTTCGTTATAAGCTTGTTTTAGTCCATTCTTTCGCCTAAAGTTTCGTTTTTGAATGTATTTTCTAAATCTTTGGTCAAAACTTAGTCACCATTTACTGATTTTCCCACGAAATTAAAATAGGGACAGTAGGTATATCAAAAGTTTCAAAAACCATTTTCAAGTCTCTAAACTAGTTCCATCATCCATCAATCCACTTTCAAACACCACAAGACTAATCTAATCCTACCATACACCTTCTTAGGGTGTCATGGGTCCTTAAATATCATCAAACCACTAGGTCTAACAAGAGTTTCATATGTTTCCATTTCTAGGGCTTCAAAGTTAAAATATACAAAAATGAAGTGGTACAAAATGATGCATGTAAAAGATCTTGTAAGAAAATCATATGAACATAATAATAACTTGTAAAAATCATAAAAATGAGTTTGTATACTTACTTGGTGGCTTAGAGAGTTTAGATGATAAAAAGCTTACTAATCCTTGAGTTTTTATTTCAAAACTCTAACAAGGATGATTATACTAACTAGTTTATAATAAGATCTTGTAAAATTTACCCTCCTTGCTCCTTGATCACCTTGGATCGAACCAAACACAAGAGAAATGAAGAGAAAAGTTGCTAGTTGTAAGTAAAAAGTGATTTTGTGTGAAAATGAGTAAGAAAAGTTTAATTTATACAAAGGGGACAATTGTTTGGTGACATTTAATTAGTTTGGTGAGGTTTAAATGCTTGAAGACCTTTAGGGGGGGGGGGGGGGGGTGGCCGGTTCTAGGGGAGGGAAAAGGGGGTTGTGTTGGAAAATTTAATTAGAAAAAGTTAGTAGTATTATGTAGTTAAGTTAGTTTTAGGTTTAATCGGGTACCGGGTTTGTTAGAAATAAATTTTATTGAAGTTATTCGGGACGTAATAAGGTCGTAAAAATTGTAAAAATATGTCGGGTACAAGTACGGAGAGTTCGGGTGATTATCGTTTAATTTTGGTGAAAACCGTCGTTATTAAGTTAAACGTACGATACGTAATAGTTAAATTTCCAAAATACTGGGTAAATTAATATTATAGTTTTTATATTATGGAAATGAGTATAAAAATGTATTGGGATCATAGTCGGGAGTGTCGGACATGTTAGATACTTTTATAGTTCGCGTATTAGTGTTTATTTAAAATAAACGTACGTAAATCGTTAATAATACCAAAAGTATTAATTTAGTTATCCTACGAGTGAAATAGTATGCAAGTGCCATAATGATAATATGAAGACTATTTCTAGTCCGTATGAAGTGTCCCTGATAATAATGCATGAATTCGCTCCTGAACCAATACGGTTACGCGAATTTGAACACTCGTAAACTAAATTTATGATGACATGAATAATGCACGTGAATAGTGGTAATTCTTCCGGAAATGAATAGTGTCAAGTGAATAGTAAAATTTCTGAATATGTCTCGGAATGTCAAATTGACCTAAAAAACGATGAATAGTGATCGATGAATAGTAAATGATGAATAGTAACTTGTGAATAGTAAATTGTCGAGGCTTGGAAAAATGACTGGAAATTACGAGGTGTGACAGCTAGCGCAGTCTCCTTCTATCCCAGACAAGAGACCACTGAACCGCTCGAACTCCGGAAACCCGAAAACAAGCTAAAGCCCTCCATTATCGAACCACCCAAGCTAGAACTTAAAGAACTCCCAAACCACTTGGAATATGCTTTCCTCCATGGAGAGGATCAACTGCCAGTGATCATAAATTCTTCCCTTGAACATGGGCAAAAGGATAAACTCTTAGGAGTTTTAAAGAAATATAAGGGAGTCCTTGCATGGAGTGTAGCTGACATTAAGGGGATTGACTCAACCTTCTGCACGCATAAGATTCTTATGGAAGAAGACTATAAACCAGCCGTGCAACCCCAGAGGCGGGTAAACCCCAACATTAAGGAGGTGGTGAAATAGGAAGTTATCAAACTCTTGGATACAGAGCTGATCTACCCGATTTTGGATAGCCCGTGAGTTAGTGTCACACCCCCAAAATCGGGTCCAGCGGAAGCATACATGTAGCTGGGGTGTAACTCAATTGGTTTTACAACACATGTTCAAAAATGGTTTGCACTTGAATCATTTTGAATAAAATAGTTAAATCAAAATGTTGAATTTACATTGTTAAAAGTAATGCGGAAGTAGGCCCTTAAAATAATTTAAAACGGTCCCCAAATGATTAAATCAGAGTCTTCTACGACCATGCCCTGCCCTGCCAAAACCTCCAGTAGTGTGCCATAGCTAAATACCTGAAAATACATGCTAAAGTGTCAACACAATGGTTGGTGAGTTCATAGAGTCTTGTGAAAAAGAATGTAATGCATATGGATGAAGTTGTCCCAGCAAAGGCATCGTAAATCCACTCAGTTACAAGTCCCGCCATAAGAGCTTCGTAACCTGTGTGTCTACGACCCACTGCCAAATGTAATATGTTTACGTGAACAAAGGTAATACTTGCATCTAGATTCAAAGATAAATGTAGCAATACTGCTATATAAAGGTAAGAGTGATAATGTAGCCATGGCGATGTTGCCATAAAAATGAATCTGACCATAAGCAAAACGCATAAAATGAATATTGATTGCACTAAGTTCAAGGCACCAAAAAGGTTTTCTAGCTATCTGTAGGAGGTTACGCTCCCAAGTAATTGTAGGTAAATCCATACCCAATGCAGGTAAATCTATACCCGTTGAAATTGTAGGTAATCAAACATACCCAATGCAGGTAAATCTATACCCGTTGAAATTGTAGGTAATCAAACATACCCAATGCAGGTAAATCTATACCCGTTGAAATTGTAGGTAATCAAACATACCCAATGCAGGTAAATCTATACCCGTTGAAATTGTAGGTAATCAAACATACCCAATGCAGGTAAATCTATACCCGTTGAAATTGTAGGTAATCAAACATACCCAATGCAGGTAAATCTATACCCGTTGAAATTGTAGCTACAGGTCCTTAACTTAGGCAATCTTAGGCAATCGGTAAATAGTTTAAATTTATGCACTCATGTCTATGAGTAAATAGCAAGTATGTAGCAAGTGAATTGTTTTGTACTCGGATAATCAAACAAGTATTTAGATAAAGCTGAAAATGTTTGAGTAATCAACCATGTAAAGCAAGTAATGCGTTTAAGTAAAACGAGCATGTATTCTCCCCCAAAGAGTTTGCAAAACAATTAAAAGAGTAGGGGCTATGACTCACCTGATATGATGGTACCATGAACATGTAATGAGCTGAAAAACAAGGCACGCACACTAGCCGCAACCTAATATGAATGATGAACGATCTACTTTAGATCATGAAATGATGTTATGAATGTCCATGCACATGTTTCTATACCACTCTACCCTTTGGAAAAACACTTGTGTTATCACAATATATAATCCAAGAATTTGGAAAAATATTGCTATTAGAAAATAAGATAAGCTAGTTGCAATATATATACTTATATATATATCGTATGTTTCCATGTTAGTGTTGAAATACTCGGGTTGTAATCCTTGAAATATCGCCTTGAAATGATGAAAATATACTTGTAATAACTAATACTTCATTAGTTATAAAGCTTGGTACTTAATATTATTTCTAGCTTATAAAAGTACTTCGTAGTTTTAGTGTCCATTTTTATTAAAAGCTGTCAAATAAAAATGGTTTTAGCCGATATTCAAACGTGAATATCTTTGTCGTTACTTGTCCGTTTTACTTGTTCTTTATATCCACGGTTACGTCTTAGTATGTAGTAATATATTTTGGAAAGCTCGGCTCCTCCGGGTTACGTCTAAAGCCTCTTTTTGACCAATGAAAAACGTCCAACAGCAAACATTTTTCCAGAAAATACTTTTCGTCAACAATCTTGCAAAAATCATAACTTCTTCGTTATAAACTCTTTTTAATCCGTTCTTTCGCCTACGGATTCGTTTTTGAAAGTATTTTCTAAAAATTTTGCCAAAGTTCCCTTGATGTTTACTGATTTTCCAGGTTTTCACAAAATGGGACAGCATGTCTAAAACATGTTCCAAATCAAGTTTTCAAGGTTTATAACTAATTTCTAACATCATCAAACCTCTTGTAATCACCACATAGCTAATCTAATCCTACCATACACCTTCTTAGGGTGTCATGGACTCCTAACCAAGTTATTATAACAAGGGAATTCATAAATAAGAAGTTAGGGTTTGTATGTTCCATTTTTGACAAAATAAATGGTGGTATAGCTAGTTGTACATGGTTTTTAGCATGGAACTCATGAAATACAAGTAAATATAAGATGATTCATGTAAAAATAAAGTTGATAACTTACTTGATAAAATGAGATGATTAGATGATGAGGAAAACTTGTGTTTCTTGTGTTTTTGTTGCAAGATTCTTAACTAGAATCATGAAATGAACAACTTTGATGCTTTAACTTTTGAAAAACCTTCACTTGATCATGAAATGGATGTTGGGTCATGGTTTGAGTGAAAGGGATGAGAGAATGAGCAATTTTGATCCAAAATATTGTTAAGTGTTTATTATTTGGTGTTTTTAGATATTATCTAGGATTTTGATGGCATACTTGTAATTAAAAGATCAATTTCATGTAACATGTGGATGAGGGGCTGCACATGGTAATGAAATGTGTGTAGGAAGCTTGGTAATCTAGTTCACGGAGTCGGTTTTGGTTCCGTTAATCGCAAACCGTAAACTGTTAAGTCGCGAAACGTAAATTCGGGCATCGTAAAAATATGAAATATGAAATAATGACTAAACTTGTCAAAATAAAGTTATAAAAATGTTAAAATTATGTTGGGTACATTTACTGAGTGATCGGGTGATTATTGTTTAGTTTTCACGAAAACCGTCATTATATTCATACGCGTACGTTATAAATAAAATAAATTTCCAAAATACTGGGTAACTGAATGTTATAACTTTTATGATGTTAAAATGGATATAAAAATATGTCGGGACCATTGTGGGAATATTTAGATATATTCGTCGTGTATAAACCGGGTGTTAACGTTTACTATAAATACTTATACGTAAAAACGTTAAATGTACTGAATATAGAAATTTGAAAATCCTGAGAGTGGTATAACATGAAAATGCTGTTATGATGATATGCAGACTATCTCCAGTCCGTATGCAGTGTTCTTAACACTAATGAAATGAATTCGCACCTAAACCAATCCGGTTACGCGAATTTGAATACCCGTAAACTAAATTTACGATGAAATGAGTAATGCAAGTGAATAGTGAAAACTTTTCCGGAAATGAATAGTGTTTAGTGAATAGTAAAATTTCTGAATGCTTCTCGGAATGTCAAACTGACACCAAAAATGATGAATAGTAAACTGATGAATAGTGTTTTGATGAATAGTGTTTGATGAATAGTGTTTTTCCAAAGTTCGGGAAATAACCTGAAATGACCTGAAATGGTGAGTTGTGACAGTCTTCCCCTCTAAAAGGAACTTCGTCCCGAAGTTCAGTTTATGTTGGTATCTGAGAATGTATTGGTGAAAAGGTGATGATATTCGAGAATTCCAGCGAACTCTAACGATAGGAATTCGACTCTGCTTCTACTGTTTGACCACACGGTCCATGATTTCTACTTGTTCTCCTGCAAGGTTTATGTTTGACTATGGGTTGGATTCCTTTCCAAATGGGATTATGGGTGACAATTCTGAAAAGCTGATAATACGTGGTTGTGTAATCCTGTTGCTGTTGTTCTCTAACAAGGCTCAAGTCTGACGACCACTAGGCCTACTCTGTTTGAAATATTACATGGTCCAGTGTATATCTCGGGTTTAACTTTCCAAGTTTTCTGAATGGTATCATGCCTTTCCTAGGCAGAACTTTCTGTATAACTCTGCTTACCAACTTGTAGTTTTAATGGTTTACCAAAGATCGATGTTTAAAATTTCCTAACAATTCAATAGTTTTGTAAAGGATTAACCAAAAGGAATTTGTTTATCAAAATAAGTGCCTCAGAAAAGTATTTCTTACAAGATATATGTTTTGTATAACTGTAGTTTGGAGAAAAAATCCATTTAAAAGTGAAAGTATTAAGAGGATAAAATAGTCAGGTATGTATATCTGCACAAAGGCATAGGTGTCTAACAGGTTTGGATAAAGTCTATTGGTGAGGACATGTTCAATCTATAGTCTCGGTTAAGAGGTTGAATTTATCTCTATGGTGTTGTTTTGTGAGTAATCGTATCTAAAATAATCCTGTAATTCAGTCAAGCCAATACTTTCTAAATGATGGAATTTTTGGTGATCAGGCCAATGATAGTGTTTCGAATGGTTTTGTGATATCCTGAGATTTCTGTTGAGTTTTGAATGGTCTTAATGTACCAAGAGATTCTCCTTATAGATGGTATGGAAAGTCTTTCCTAGGGAGGTCATTGATAATATCCACTTAACAATATTGGTGGTAGTGAGGGATGAGTGGCATATGAATCCATAAAGTGTCAGCTAATTCTATATATATATGGGGATGGGGAAAGGAAATAATAATGATGGTGAGAAGGGAAGAGACTGTGACAACTGCGACAAAATGATATTGTAATAAAAGAAAATACTGTGATGTAAGTGTATTATGCATAGACGTGAATGTTCATGAGATGAAATGATCTATTGACGTGCTTCTAAGCGGCGGTTCACGAGGTGATGAAAATACAACGTTCTGACAACAAGGGTATGCACATACGTAAATGAAACCTTTGGAAAATGATTATAGGATTCAATCCAGACAAAATTTTATTATAACCATTCTCAGTGTTGCAAAATTCATTTCTGAGTCAGACATAGGTGGTCAGCCTATATCTTACTATCCCGGGTTGAATATAGATGACCAGTCTATATTCCACCGAGGTTCCATGAATTTTGAAATACTCAGCTCAGTCATACTAAGACTATGTCCTTCACAAATACCAAGACGTTTCGAAAGACAAAAGCAAATGACCAAACTCGAGGTCAAATGATGAAACTATGCAAGGAAAAACATAATGCGGTGACATATATGATACGTGAACATGCTTATATGAAAGACAATTATAGTAAACAACTATAATAAATGAATATAATATATATCAGATAATGAGACATAAATCTCATCACCTATGTCAGCAACTAACCACAAATGAGGCTTCAGCTTGGCAGGCAGGCACGTGACGGTCATAGGGTTAAGTTTTCTTGAAAGTAGCTATAGTCTAGGTTTTAAAAACACTTAGTTCGCTATAGCCAAAGCTCTGATGCCAATCTGTCACACCCCCAAAATCGGGTCCAGCGGAAGCATACATGTAGCTGGGGTGTAACTCAATTGGTTTTACAACACATGTTCAAAAATGGTTTGCACTTGAATCATTTTGAATAAAATAGTTAAATCAAAATGTTGAATTTACATTGTTAAAAGTAATGCGGAAGTAGGCCCTTAAAATAATTTAAAACGGTCCCCAAATGATTAAATCAGAGTCTTCTATGACCATGCCCTGCCCTGCCAAAACCTCCAGTAGTGTGCCATAGCTAAATACCTGAAAATACATGCTAAAGTGTCAACACAATGGTTGGTGAGTTCATAGAGTCTTGTGAAAAAGAATGTAATGCATATGGATGAAGTTGTCCCAGCAAAGGCATCGTAAATCCACTCAGTTACAAGTCCCGCCATAAGAGCTTTGTAACCTGTGTGTCTACGACCCACTGCCAAATGTAATATGTTTACGTGAACAAAGGTAATACTTGCATCTAGATTCAAAGATAAATGTAGCAATACTGCTATATAAAGGTAAGAGTGATAATGTAGCCATGGCGATGTTGCCATAAAAATGAATCTGACCATAAGCAAAACGCATAAAATGAATATTGATTGCACTAAGTTCAAGGCACCAAAAAGGTTTTCTAGCTATCTGTAGGAGGTTACGCTCCCAAGTAATTGTAGGTAAATCCATACCCAATGCAGGTAAATCTATACCCGTTGAAATTGTAGGTAATCAAACATACCCAATGCAGGTAAATCTATACCCGTTGAAATTGTAGGTAATCAAACATACCCAATGCAGGTAAATCTATACCCGTTGAAATTGTAGGTAATCAAACATACCCAATGCAGGTAAATCTATACCCGTTGAAATTGTAGGTAATCAAACATACCCAATGCAGGTAAATCTATACCCGTTGAAATTGTAGCTACAGGTCCTTAACTTAGGCAATCTTAGGCAATCGGTAAATAGTTTAAATTTATGCACTCATGTCTATGAGTAAATAGCAAGTATGTAGCAAGTGAATTGTTTTGTACTCGGATAATCAAACAAGTATTTAGATAAAGCTGAAAATGTTTGAGTAATCAACCATGTAAAGCAAGTAATGCGTTTAAGTAAAACGAGCATGTATTCTCCCCCAAAGAGTTTGCAAAACAATTAAAAGAGTAGGGGCTATGACTCACCTGATATGATGGTACCATGAACATGTAATGAGCTGAAAAACAAGGCACGCACACTAGCCGCAACCTAATATGAATGATGAACGATCTACTTTAGATCATGAAATGATGTTATGAATGTCCATGCACATGTTTCTATACCACTCTACCCTTTGGAAAAACACTTGTGTTATGACAATATATAATCCAAGAATTTGGAAAAATATTGCTATTAGAAAATAAGATAAGCTAGTTGCAATATATATACTTATATATATATCGTATGTTTCCATGTTAGTGTTGAAATACTCGGCTTGTAATCCTTGAAATATCGCCTTGAAATGATGAAAATATACTTGTAATAACTAATACTTCATTAGTTATAAAGCTTGGTACTTAATATTATTTCTAGCTTATAAAAGTACTTCGTAGTTTTAGTGTCCATTTTTATTAAAAGCTGTCAAATAAAAATGGTTTTAGCCGATATTCAAACGTGAATATCTTTGTCGTTACTTGTCCGTTTTACTTGTTCTTTATATCCACGGTTACGTCTTAGTATGTAGTAATATATTTTGGAAAGCTCGGCTCCTCCGGGTTACGTCTAAAGCCTCTTTTTGACCAATGAAAAACGTCCAACAGCAAACATTTTTCCAGAAAATACTTTTTGTCAACAATCTTGCAAAAATCATAACTTCTTCGTTATAAACTCTTTTTAATCCGTTCTTTCGCCTACGGATTCGTTTTTGAAAGTATTTTCTAAAAATTTTGCCAAAGTTCCCTTGATGTTTACTGATTTTCCAGGTTTTCACAAAATGGGACAGCATGTCTAAAACATGTTCCAAATCAAGTTTTCAAGGTTTATAACTAATTTCTAACATCATCAAACCTCTTGTAATCACCACATAGCTAATCTAATCCTACCATACACCTTCTTAGGGTGTCATGGACTCCTAACCAAGTTATTATAACAAGGGAATTCATAAATAAGAAGTTAGGGTTTGTATGTTCCATTTTTGACAAAATAAATGGTGGTATAGCTAGTTGTACATGGTTTTTAGCATGGAACTCATGAAATACAAGTAAATATAAGATGATTCATGTAAAAATAAAGTTGATAACTTACTTGATAAAATGAGATGATTAGATGATGAGGAAAACTTGTGTTTCTTGTGTTTTTGTTGCAAGATTCTTAACTAGAATCATGAAATGAACAACTTTGATGCTTTAACTTTTGAAAAACCTTCACTTGATCATGAAATGGATGTTGGGTCGTGGTTTGAGTGAAAGGGATGAGAGAATGAGCAATTTTGATCCAAAATATTGTTAAGTGTTTATTATTTGGTGTTTTTAGATATTATCTAGGATTTTGATGGCATACTTGTAATTAAAAGATCAATTTCATGTAACATGTGGATGAGGGGCTGCACATGGTAATGAAATGTGTGTAGGAAGCTTGGTAATCTAGTTCACGGAGTCGGTTTTGGTTCCGTTAATCGCAAACCGTAAACTGTTAAGTCGCGAAACGTAAATTCGGGCATCGTAAAAATATGAAATATGAAATAATGACTAAACTTGTCAAAATAAAGTTATAAAAATGTTAAAATTATGTTGGGTACATTTACTGAGTGATCGGGTGATTATTGTTTAGTTTTCACGAAAACCGTCGTTATATTCATACGCGTACGTTATAAATAAAATAAATTTCCAAAATACTGGGTAACTGAATGTTATAACTTTTATGATGTTAAAATGGATATAAAAATATGTCGGGACCATTGTGGGAATATTTAGATATATTCGTCGTGTATAAACCGGGTGTTAATGTTTACTATAAATACTTATACGTAAAAACGTTAAATGTACTGAATATAGAAATTTGAAAATCCTGAGAGTGGTATAACATGAAAATGCTGTTATGATGATATGCAGACTATCTCCAGTCCGTATGCAGTGTTCTTAACACTAATGAAATGAATTCGTACCTAAACCAATCCGGTTACGCGAATTTGAATACCCGTAAACTAAATTTACGATGAAATGAGTAATGCAAGTGAATAGTGAAAACTTTTCCGGAAATGAATAGTGTTTAGTGAATAGTAAAATTTCTGAATGCTTCTCGGAATGTCAAACTGACACCAAAAATGATGAATAGTAAACTGATGAATAGTGTTTTGATGAATAGTGTTTGATGAATAGTGTTTTTCCAAAGTTCGGGAAATAACCTGAAATGACCTGAAATGGTGAGTTGTGACAGTTAGTCCGGTACAGGTTGTACCAAAGAAAAGAGGGATGACTATGGTGAAAAATGACAACGGTGAAACGGTACCCCAGAGAACGGTTACTGGTTGGTGGGTATGCATCGATTATAGAAAGCTCAATGATGCCACCAGAAAGGATCACTTTCCCCTCTCGTTCATTGACCAAATGATGGAAAGATTAGCCGGGCATGAGTACTACTGTTTCTTGGATGGATTCTCAGGATATTTCCAAATCCCCATAGCCCTTGAGGACCAAGAAAAAACCACATTTACTTGCCCTTATGGAACATTCGCCTATAAGAGAATGCCTTTTGGGCTATGTAACGCTCCCGCCACTTTTCAGCGATGTATGACAGCAATCTTTAACGAGTTAATGGAAGACAGCATGGAAGTTTTCATGGATGATTTCTCGGTCTTTGGGGACTCTTTTGATCGCTGTCTCGCTAACCTTAAAAAAATGCTCAAACGTTGCGAGGAGACCAACTTGGTCCTAAATTGGGAGAAATGCCATTTTATGGTAAAAGAAGGGATTGTGCTAGGGCATAAGGTCTCAGGAAATGGGATTGAGGTGGACCAAGCAAAGGTTGAAGCTATATCTAAACTACCTTATCCCACTACTTTCAAGTCAATACATAGCTTCTTGGGTCATGTCGGGTTCTACGGGAGGTTCATTAAGGACTTCTCTAAAATAGCTTGGCCAGTGACTCAATTGCTTGTAAAGGATTCCCCTTTCGATTTCTCTCAAGAATGCAAGGATGCATTCAATCTCTGGAAAAAGGAACTCACACAATCCCCAATCATGGTTACACCTAACTGGGAATTACCTTTCCAGATCATGTGTGACGCTAGCGACTATGCTGTTGGAGCAGTATTAGGCCAAAGGTTTAACAAACAATTCCAACCAATATACAATGCTAGCAAAACTATGAATCCTGCTCAAGAGAACTATTCTACCACCGAAAAGGAACTATTAGCCGTGGTGTTCGCTTTTGACAAATTCCGCCAATACCTTGTCCTTTCAAAAACGGTCGTTTTTACTGATCATTCGGCTCTTCGATACCTTTTTACTAAGCAAGACGCTAAACCACGACTAATTCGGTGGAACTTGTTGTTACAAGAATTCGTTGTTGAGATTTATGATAAAAGGGGGGGGGGGGGGCAGAGAATTTAGCTATCGATCATCTCTCTCATCTTGAAAATCCCCTCCTTAGTGAACTTGACAAGAGTGAGATTCGGGACTCATTTCCTGAAGTGCAGCTCATGTCAATAACAGATTCTGAGCCATGGTATGCTGATTATGCTAATTATCTTGCAAGCAGGCTCATTCCGGAATACATGACTAGACACGAAAGGAAAAGGTTCTTTACCCAACTAAAATACTACTTTTGGGATGAACCCTTCTTATTCCGAAGATGTCCTGATCAAGTAATCAGGCGTTGTGTTTCGGGAATAGATTCAATGAAGATTATGAGAGAATGTCATTTGGGCCCTTCTAGGGGCCATGATGGAATAAACACCACTTCACGAAAGATTTTTTATGCAGGATTCTACTGGCCTACAATATTTCGTGATGTGAAGGGAATGATACATGCATGCGATGCATGTCAACGAGCCGGGAATATATTGAGAAGAGATGAAGCGCCTTAGAATTTTATACAAGTTTGTGAGGTTTTCAATGTTTGGGGAATAGATTTCATGGGACCCTTCCCATCTTTAGGGGGAATGAATACATATTAGTGGCCATTGATTATGTTTCAAAATGGGTGGAGGCACAAGCCCTTAGGACCAACGATGCTAGGGTAGTCATTCATTTTTTGAAAAAGCTGTTTGCTAGGTTCGGCATTCCTAAAGCTCTCATTAGTGATAGGGGAACTGATTCGTGAAAATCAAGTTATAGTATAGATGTAAGCTCAAGAAATCCGCAAAGAAATACGGATAATCCGAGGTCGTATTCCGTGTGAAGGGTGAATGGAATTCCGAATTTCCGATTCGGAAAACGTGTCGTGAAAAGTGGTAAAAAGTGATATGAATGAGATTACACTAATGAAATATTAAATGAGGCACAAATAATCAATTAAGCACGTAATTCAACTAAACAAACCAAAAACGTAACGTAGAATCGAAAACCGTACGCGATAACATTAATTAAACGTCAACGCGCAAAATAAAACGCGACTTTTAAGCTACGCGACTCCTACGGACTTGAAAATAATTTCTAAAAATAAAAAATGATAAAAGAAAATTTTGAGAAAAAGAAAAATATTTTTTTGACTTTTTATGTAATTTTTGGAAATTAAAAAGTATTTAATCTAATTAAAAACTATTTAAAATTCAAATAAAATTGAAAATAAATGGGAAAAATGCCAAATTAATTTCTAAAATTCTAAAATAAATGAAAATAAATTTCTAATATTTTTTTGGATT
The DNA here is from genome assembly GCA_030686995.1 of Artemisia argyi. Lineage (NCBI taxonomy): Eukaryota > Viridiplantae > Streptophyta > Magnoliopsida > Asterales > Asteraceae > Artemisia > Artemisia argyi. Next base: position 126,021,936 of record CM060689.1, read on the forward strand.
TTTCTGGACTTTTTCTGATTTTTTTTTTTGGAGTTTTTGGTAATTAAAAAGTAATTAAAAATGATTAAAATTGAAAATTAAATAAGAAAAATAGCAAATAAGCTTGGAAAAATCTGAAAATTTCAGGGAAATTCTAAAACACTATAATAAGCTTGATAAAAAAGTTTGAAAGAAAAATAAGCTAGAAAAGTGCTGAAAAGCTTGAAAACAGCTGATTTGGAGTGCTTATTAATAAGCACTCCTTGACTATTTGACCTGAAACTTATACCAAGTTATTTTTAGACTCAAAGAAGCTTATTGGAACAATTCAGAAGCAATTTGAAGCACAGAAACACAGAAATGAGCTTAATGAGTCCAAATAAGCAATATTGAATAAGCTATAAGCTGAAACAGTGAAGGCAATGACCAAAAAGCACTTGAAACAGTGACTTATAGTACTATTGAGCTCAGATGATCAATAAAATTCAACTTAAGATCACTAGAAACAATTTGCAGCCCTATATGGAAATTCAGAAACAAGTCTCAACCTCCCAACTTGATAAGCTGTTTGAACAGTACAAATAAGCTATTGAGTGTGAGCTTTTGGGTGATATCTAACCACTAGCAACCAGTAAACAATAATCCACCAATAAAATGGTCCTCCAATCCACTTAAGGCATTCAAATCTACCCTAGAAATTAGTGAGCTGCTGATTGCACAGGGCATTAAGGTTCTGAGACAGTCAACTTAATTGAGCTTATTTGATGAGCAAATAAGCTCCAAACCACAAAGTTCTTTTTGAAACTTGAAAACCTACTAACACACTTTGCAAAACAGCTTTTAAAAGTTATTTTGAACAAATTTTGAAGGTTATGCACTTGTTTGAAATTCAGACCAAAACAGATGACCAAAAAGCAATTTGACTTTTATTGTGAACACAAATGTTGACCAAATTGAATTTTTAAGCTACTTATCTAACCACTGAGATTGTATTAAGCTATTGTGCTATTGCTAAAAGTTACAGCTACTCATTCACTACTATTCTATAAGCTACTTATACCTAAAACTCCACTAAGCTTAACTATTTATGAAATTACCTAGTACTTTTGACTTTTAGCTATTGAACTAATGTTTTTATGCTATAACTACTATTATTAAACCTATTGTGACAGATTAGAACCAAAAGAAACTACTAAATGCTACTAGACACTATCAAACTTATACTAGCCAAACACCCCTTAATTGATCAGTCATGAACTAGAAACCACCACAGATCTGCCTGATGTAATCCAAACCTAAACTCAGTACTTAATATGATTTACTTAACTCAAATGAAGTCAAAAACAATAAGTCTCAGATCCACAATCACTTAGAAATCAGGCCCACAATTGTGACAGATGCAATTAGTATGAAACAGTACTACTACACTTAGATCATTAAACTAGAAATATAAAGCTAAACAAACTATAAGTAGAACTGAATAAGAAGCAACTACTAGTGAAAAACAGAAATAAGCAACAACAATCGAAGTTAAGCAATCAAACAAAAATCTACACTACTTATCTATTTAGAGGAACTTAAAAATTTAAGAAAACTCTTACCAATCCACCTCAGCTAAACAGAGGTGGTTTCCACACACAGCCTATCTTTAGATAGGCTAACCGCTCCTTGTTAGCTACCTTTAATCTCCAAATAAGCTGAGCTTTTGAAATAAGCTCAAACAGTTTGACCAACCTTGACTTTTGTGTTTTTGAGAATAAAAGGCAAAGAAAACTTTATAAAAACTTTTATTAAGCTGAGACAAGTTTAAATGTAACAGTAATCAATCTAAATTGGACTTGAAATTGAAATTTAAACTAATTTTTTTTATTTTCTGATTTTTCTAATTTTTTTGGATTTTCAATTTTTTAGAGAAAACAGATACTAAATGTAAATATAAACAAACTAAAACTATTGATTTAAACTAAATAGAAGTAATAAAATGAAATTGAAACAAAGAGACAATTAATTGAAAAAAAATAAATTTCATTAAAATTAAGAACTGAGTACAATTTTCTGAAAGGAGAAATTACAATTAAAATAAAATGCTGAAAATTTAAATGACAATGAAATTTAAAATGGATCAAAATCCTTCTAAAACATGAAGGATTGGACAACTATAACTGAGTGAGGAGGGAAGCTTATATAGGCAGTTGAGATGAGGTGAGGGTTGAGTCCAGGTCATCAATCCGCGTCCTTGTGCTTTCTCTGAGTCCCTTTCATTCGTTAGATTGCCCTTGGTCCCCAAGTTTTGATATCCACCGTAGGATTGATTGATGTGATAAGATGTATCCTCGTGATGTTCGCTCATTGGTCCACGCGTCACAAACTCTGACATTCCCTGACTTGTCAGCTTCTAGAAACTATCAATCATGAGGTAATTATGGGTAAAGTGGGGTAATTTTGAGGTGGGATGAACTAGGGTTCATGGTAAACAGTAATAATCTGGGAATTTTATGAATTGGGGGTAAAATTGGGCGGGGTGTGTTTGTTTGGGTGTTTTATTAATTCTGAGCGTTGACCGGGTTTGTAATTGGGTTTGACCGGGTATTAAAGTGGGGTGGACTGGGTAAATGTAAGGTGTGGACTGGGCTAGGATATAGTGTTGGTGGGCTTTTGATATTTTTGGGCCAAGAGTTATGGGTTAAGTGTTGTTGTGGATCCGGTTAACAATTGTAAAGTTTAGGACTAGTATAGTATACCAAGGACCAAAAGTGTAAAGCAAAAACTTTCAGGGACCAATTCTGTAATTATACCAAACTTCTATCCAAGGATAAAAATTGTACTATTCTGAATCATGAAGGGTTGAACTTGGATATTTCTTCAAAATTTCATTAAAGGACCATATTTGCCAAACTCTGAAACTGTAGGGACTAAATTCGCCAAATCTTCAAAACTTTGTCCAGGGACTAATCTTGGTATTTTATGAATCTCTGAGGTTGAATTTGACTTTTTGAGCTTGTATTTTGACCATTTGACTTCCCCGGCTTCGGCTTTTAACACTTTCCATTCTCGTGCTCGTTTTTGTCGGTTTTGGTGTCGATTTTGTTTATTTTTCTCATATCCGTACCTGCACATACACAAATACAAAAACATGCATTCTCTTGGCATTTTTGGTTAGTATTTGGTATTTTTGGTCTGAAATAAAGCCTAAAAAGAATGAGTGAATAAGCACTCATCAAAATCCCCCAGACTAAGGTATTGCCGTGCCCTCACGCAATGTCATCACCTCACGCTTAAAAGATAAATAATTTCAAAACCTCTCTTTACTGACGTTGTAAAGTAGCAATGACTTTCAAAAGAGATAGTAAAATCATTTATTCTCAAAAACGCTCCGTTTTCCGATTTTCATGAATAACAACTACAACTACTATTTTTGTACTTTTTTATTTTTATATAGGTGACGGTTTGCCTTGACTTTCATTATCAATTCTTATCTGTTGATAATTTTCAGGGTCTACGAGTAGAAACACTTCTCACAGAGAAGAGACCATACGGATAAAAATCGTCATCCTTGACTTTTCACAAGCTCCCAAACTAAGCGTAAAATCGAAATCATTGTTTACCAGAAGTTAGATGCTAACACTGCCCACAAAAGTTACTTGTGTATTACCTCTTGTCCCCAGTTCCTTAGTTGTATCTAAAGATTTTAATTTGTGAGAAATGAATTGCTTCATATTTTCTCGTTTCGATATTTGTTAGTCCGATAAGAGCACAAAATTTGAACGCTAAGTAGTTTCCAAACTTTCCCTCGAAAACCCCTGCATACAGAAATCGGGTCCACATGAAGGTCTCTGATTTAACACGATTTGTGGAGGCTCCCTTTTTATTTACGACCGAGACATACCATGTTTGATACCCGAAACGGAAGCTTTTTATTAGGGAAACCCCCGGAGTCGAAGCTTGGCATTTTTGCATAATCATAAGCACTTTAATAATACTTTTGTCCTTAGTCCTTTATTCTTTTACAGTCAACGGTTTATGAGCCGCCAAGATGTAAGAGCTTTATTATGACTTTGGATTTCTATCCGCTGCTTTTTGTAGCTTTGGATTCCTCTGCCTTTTTATTTAGCTTAGGACTATTATTATCGATATTCATAATCATATGCCAAACCCCAAGTCCTACGGCCTTTACTAAGATCACAACATCGGCCGCGAACCGGCAAGATGCAATAGTCTATTTCACCGTAACACTGGCAGTACCCCTATGTGTACCAAACCCCTGTATGCAGAAATTTTGTTGGGAACGAGAAAAAACTAAGTATTGCCCAAACCGTATACCCTTAATTAATCCTAGACATCTATTATATATTGGTGTGCAAGCTGGTGGGAACAAGGAGGCCACAAGTACCTCTCGTGGGTTTTTTAAATCCCAGTGATGCGATCCGTGTATAGCACGAAACTTCCAAATAAACTCTATCATTCCTCGATCTCTGCAAATTTAAAATCCCAAGTAATGAGATCCGCTGATGCTTAGCCATAATCTTATGATTATTTTGGTTAAGGGAGACAAGCTAGGGCTCAACACGCCCGGTCAAGTCGGAACATTTATTTCTACTCTCGCCGGTAGGAAAGTCAAAACAAGGTGTCAAAACTTATTATTCATATCATATATCTTTTCATTTTTTCACTTTTTTTTTTTTTTTTTTTTTTTTGAATATAATAAAGCGGTGACAAAAATTAAAATTTTTGGTGAAAAACGGAGTTGCGTAAGTTAACAGCTCAGACGATGGTACAGGTCAAATCGAATCGAAGATTCACCCCCCCAGACTAAAGTGAAACATTGTCCTCAATGTTTTAAGGGTAAAGGTAATCCTACGTAAAATCTAAGGCCGTTTATTAAGTATGCCAAGAGATAAACGTTAGTCGATAAGATTTTGGATATGGTGAATTTCCGATAGAGCAGCGAAGGATGAGACTCGAGTGGAGAGAATGACAAACCACGAGCACGAGAGTCCTCAAACTTCGGGGAAATTCCTGAACATTCATAAACAACAACCACAAAAACACGAGTTTGGAAAGGGTCGCCCCCCTCACGTCACGTTATTAAGAAAATAGAAAATAAAGAAGATGAAATTGGATAAGCATGGGGTGCCTCCCACGAAGCGCTTGTTTTTGTTCACCGAGTCACATGAGCTTGACTCGATCCCCGAATTAATTCGTCCTTGGGGAGAGCAAATGGAACGGACAACCGGCATAAACGGAGATGCCGGGGTCAAAAATGGTATCCTCACTCCCGGTGGAGTGGAAAAGTGAAGAAATGAGGGGATAAGAAAAGTATGGTTGAAAAACCCAAATGATAAAAGCAAAGTCGGTTTCAGAATTATGGGTGGGTTGGGTGGGTAAAATATCAAGCAAAGGATTATCATAATCAGAAATCTCGTCCACCACTCCAAAATTATCTTCATTCGTATCAAAATCTGCATCGGGTGGTTTTGCAGGTGGACGAGAAGATGGTAAATCGGAAAGAATATTTCTTTGAACGTCATTCTCGTCATTCTCAATACCCGGTGGTATCAAGTCATCCGCAGCAAGAAATCGATCAACATTCTCTAAAAGAGGGTCACGTGACGGATTATCGGTAATAAGCTCAAAATCAATATCAAAATCAAAACGCTCATAATCCGGAAGAGAGAAAGCATGAATAGTGGGATTGCCACTACTCGTCTCTTCAAATCGAAAAATTTCAAGCTCGGGTAAGAAATCACTATCCATAACGGAGATAGGAGAAAAAATCGGAGGATTATTCAATGCCTCAATACGAGAGATAAGAAGATTGACATTCAACAACGTTTCACGTAGAGCTTCATCTTGAATTTCAGTCTCAACTTCTTCATCAATTTCTTCTTCTAGGCTATCGAGCTCAAAAGGTACTTCATCAACATATTCGATTTCTCCACAAGATATAGCATCGTCATTGTCAGAATCGGAGAAAATCTCATTAGGGTCAATCGAATTTTCAATCGGAGATGACTCAATTTCTTCAGCCGTATCAAAAATATATTTCTCAAAATCGGGTAAAGAATCCTGGAGCTTGGGCTCCAAAGGATTTGACGGCGTAACAATCTCAGTCGAAATAGAAGAATCCGGAGGTGGGACAAGTGGTGTGCTCTCAGAGCTAGGAATTTCCACCACTTCCGTTATGGTCTCTGGTTCTTGTTCGTGAAGATCATGTAAGTCGTTTCTTTTAAAAACCGTTTTAAGCTCAGCACGTTTGTTTGACAAACTCTTAACCGTAAATCGAGAAAGGTTAGGATCAAATCTTGACGGATTAGGAACAATTGTTGGTTGGACGTATTTAGCACTTTCATTGTCAGCGGAAAGTACCGAGTCCTTTGTCACCTCGGTTTCTCGTTCCATTTCCCTCACCGGAGAGGGAGTAGGAACCGATGGTTCATCATAATCAACACGAATTTTTGCAATTTTTGATGAGACGTAAAGTTGTTCCATTTTTATTTTAAAAACCTTTTGTTTAAAGAAATCGTCGTCGAGAGATGTCATAGAACAATCTTCAACATTTAAAGGTTCACAAGACGGAGTGGGATTAATCGTAGAATTTTCTTCTTTATAAAGCTCATTTTCGTCATTCTTAACGGTGTTAACTTGTTCTTTCACACGAATTACTTCTTTAAAAAGATCTAATAACTCGGTAAAGTTATTTTGAGTCTTCATCATTTCATTCTGAATCGTGAGAATCGTGTCATATTGAGGAGGTTGATTGTGATAATTATTGTCATAAGGAAACGGTTTCCTTGTTTGACAATCGGTGCTAAAGTGTGGACCTCCACAATACTCACAACCGTTTTGTTGTGAAATCGGTGCATTTTGAAACGATTCATTATTGAAGTACGAAACTTGCTCATATGAGTTGAAATCGTTGTGATAATAATTGGAAAAGTTCGGATCATAATCAGATGTGAATGTGGGTTCAGCTTTCGAAGCATAGCACATACAAAATCCACGAGTAAACCCACACTCCTTGCAAAAACACTGTTCACAAAGTACTCCTTCTCCGGAGAAATTTCCACAATTAAAACAAGTCGGATCCATAAGAATTATCGGTTTAGAGGGTTAAAGAAGAAGAATCAAATGATAAGAGGAGAAGAAGATTATTTTTGGTTTTTAAATATCATAAAATCAAATAAAAGGAAAATCTTTTTGTATTTTTATTTTTAGAAAACAAAATTCAAAAACTTAAAACTTTTATTCTCTTTTGTTTTTCAAACGTTACGTTAATCGTAAATCGTTTCCTTCAAATCTACTCGCGACGGAACGGGAGAGAAGAATGGATCTCTCTTCAGCTTGCAATTTAATGTCAAAGCTTCCGTATTTTCCGCTTATTCGGTCGTAGAATTAAAGTAATCCGACTCGCAACTAATTTCACGCGTAGTTATATTGGGAGACTTATTTGGTTTACAACGCCCTTTCTTTCGATCGGAACGAGGCTGTAACTTTATTATATTTTTGGTATTTTTGAAAACACTTTAGGAAAAGTGTTTTTGATTTATTAATATATATAATATATACAAAATAGAGGAAGGCTTATCAAAACACAATTTTTGAAAAACGATTATTCAAAAATTCACTTCAACCTTCCCCGGCAACGGCGCCAAAATTGATTCGTGAAAATCAAGTTATAGTATAGATGTAAGCTCAAGAAATCCGCAAAGAAATACGGATAATCCGAGGTCGTATTCCGTGTGAAGGGTGAATGGAATTCCGAATTTCCGATTCGGAAAACGTGTCGTGAAAAGTGGTAAAAAGTGATACGAATGAGATTACACTAATGAAATATTAAATGAGGCACAAATAATCAATTAAGCACGTAATTCAACTAAACAAACCAAAAACGTAACGTAGAATCGAAAACCGTACGCGATAACATTAATTAAACGTCAACGCGCAAAATAAAACGCGACTTTTAAGCTACGCGACTCCTACGGACTTGAAAATAATTTCTAAAAATAAAAAATGATAAAAGAAAATTTTGAGAAAAAGAAAAATATTTTTTTGACTTTTTATGTAATTTTTGGAAATTAAAAAGTATTTAATCTAATTAAAAACTATTTAAAATTCAAATAAAATTGAAAATAAATGGGAAAAATGCCAAATTAATTTCTAAAATTCTAAAATAAATGAAAATAAATTTCTAATATTTTTTTGGATTTTTCTGGACTTTTTCTGATTTTTTTTTTTTGGAGTTTTTGGTAATTAAAAGTAATTAAAAATGATTAAAATTGAAAATTAAATAAGAAAAATAGCAAATAAGCTTGGAAAAATCTGAAAATTTCAGGGAAATTCTAAAACACTATAATAAGCTTGATAAAAAAGTTTGAAAGAAAAATAAGCTAGAAAAGTGCTGAAAAGCTTGAAAACAGCTGATTTGGAGTGCTTATTAATAAGCACTCCTTGACTATTTGACCTGAAACTTATACCAAGTTATTTTTAGACTCAAAGAAGCTTATTGGAACAATTCAGAAGCAATTTGAAGCACAGAAACACAGAAATGAGCTTAATGAGTCCAAATAAGCAATATTGAATAAGCTATAAGCTGAAACAGTGAAGGCAATGACCAAAAAGCACTTGAAACAGTGACTTATAGTACTATTGAGCTCAGATGATCAATAAAATTCAACTTAAGATCACTAGAAACAATTTGCAGCCCTATATGGAAATTCAGAAACAAGTCTCAACCTCCCAACTTGATAAGCTGTTTGAACAGTACAAATAAGCTATTGAGTGTGAGCTTTTGGGTGATATCTAACCACTAGCAACCAGTAAACAATAATCCACCAATAAAATGGTCCTCCAATCCACTTAAGGCATTCAAATCTACCCTAGAAATTAGTGAGCTGCTGATTGCACAGGGCATTAAGGTTCTGAGACAGTCAACTTAATTGAGCTTATTTGATGAGCAAATAAGCTCCAAACCACAAAGTTCTTTTTGAAACTTGAAAACCTACTAACACACTTTGCAAAACAGCTTTTAAAAGTTATTTTGAACAAATTTTGAAGGCTATGCACTTGTTTGAAATTCAGACCAAAACAGATGACCAAAAAGCAATTTGACTTTTATTGTGAACACAAATGTTGACCAAATTGAATTTTTAAGCTACTTATCTAACCACTGAGATTGTATTAAGCTATTGTGCTATTGCTAAAAGTTACAGCTACTCATTCACTACTATTCTATAAGCTACTTATACCTAAAACTCCACTAAGCTTAACTATTTATGAAATTACCTAGTACTTTTGACTTTTAGCTATTGAACTAATGTTTTTATGCTATAACTACTATTATTAAACCTATTGTGACAGATTAGAACCAAAAGAAACTACTAAATGCTACTAGACACTATCAAACTTATACTAGCCAAACACCCCTTAATTGATCAGTCATGAACTAGAAACCACCACAGATCTGCCTGATGTAATCCAAACCTAAACTCAGTACTTAATATGATTTACTTAACTCAAATGAAGTCAAAAACAATAAGTCTCAGATCCACAATCACTTAGAAATCAGGCCCACAATTGTGACAGATGCAATTAGTATGAAACAGTACTACTACACTTAGATCATTAAACTAGAAATATAAAGCTAAACAAACTATAAGTAGAACTGAATAAGAAGCAACTACTAGTGAAAAACAGAAATAAGCAACAACAATCGAAGTTAAGCAATCAAACAAAAATCTACACTACTTATCTATTTAGAGGAACTTAAAAATTTAAGAAAACTCTTACCAATCCACCTCAGCTAAACAGAGGTGGTTTCCACACACAGCCTATCTTTAGATAGGCTAACCGCTCCTTGTTAGCTACCTTTAATCTCCAAATAAGCTGAGCTTTTGAAATAAGCTCAAACAGTTTGACCAACCTTGACTTTTGTGTTTTTGAGAATAAAAGGCAAAGAAAACTTTATAAAAACTTTTATTAAGCTGAGACAAGTTTAAATGTAACAGTAATCAATCTAAATTGGACTTGAAATTGAAATTTAAACTAATTTTTTTTATTTTCTGATTTTTCTAATTTTTTTGGATTTTCAATTTTTTAGAGAAAACAGATACTAAATGTAAATATAAACAAACTAAAACTATTGATTTAAACTAAATAGAAGTAATAAAATGAAATTGAAACAAAGAGACAATTAATTGAAAAAAAATAAATTTCATTAAAATTAAGAACTGAGTACAATTTTCTGAAAGGAGAAATTACAATTAAAATAAAATGCTGAAAATTTAAATGACAATGAAATTTAAAATGGATCAAAATCCTTCTAAAACATGAAGGATTGGACAACTATAACTGAGTGAGGAGGGAAGCTTATATAGGCAGTTGAGATGAGGTGAGGGTTGAGTCCAGGTCATCAATCCGCGTCCTTGTGCTTTCTCTGAGTCCCTTTCATTCGTTAGATTGCCCTTGGTCCCCAAGTTTTGATATCCACCGTAGGATTGATTGATGTGATAAGATGTATCCTCGTGATGTTCGCTCATTGGTCCACGCGTCACAAACTCTGACATTCCCTGACTTGTCAGCTTCTAGAAACTATCAATCATGAGGTAATTATGGGTAAAGTGGGGTAATTTTGAGGTGGGATGAACTAGGGTTCATGGTAAACAGTAATAATCTGGGAATTTTATGAATTGGGGGTAAAATTGGGCGGGGTGTGTTTGTTTGGGTGTTTTATTAATTCTGAGCGTTGACCGGGTGTAATTGGGTTTGACCGGGTATTAAAGTGGGGTGGACTGGGTAAATGTAAGGTGTGGACTGGGCTAGGATATAGTGTTGGTGGGCTTTTGATATTTTTGGGCCAAGAGTTGTGGGTTAAGTGTTGTTGTGGATCCGGTTAACAATTGTAAAGTTTAGGACTAGTATAGTATACCAAGGACCAAAAGTGTAAAGCAAAAACTTTCAGGGACCAATTCTGTAATTATACCAAACTTCTATCCAAGGATAAAAATTGTACTATTCTGAATCATGAAGGGTTGAACTTGGATATTTCTTCAAAATTTCATTAAAGGACCATATTTGCCAAACTCTGAAACTGTAGGGACTAAATTCGCCAAATCTTCAAAACTTTGTCCAGGGACTAATCTTGGTATTTTATGAATCTCTGAGGTTGAATTTGACTTTTTGAGCTTGTATTTTGACCATTTGACTTCCCCGGCTTCGGCTTTTAACACTTTCCATTCTCGTGCTCGTTTTTGTCGGTTTTGGTGTCGATTTTGTTTATTTTTCTCATATCCGTACCTGCACATACACAAATACAAAAACATGCATTCTCTTGGCATTTTTGGTTAGTATTTGGTATTTTTGGTCTGAAATAAAGCCTAAAAAGAATGAGTGAATAAGCACTCATCAGGAACCCACTTTTGCATTGCGCAAATGGAAAAGGTTATGAGAAGATATGGAGTCTCCCATCGGTTCTCCACCGCTTATCACCTGCAAACCAACGGTCAACCCATAATCAACATCTAGGTTTCACTACATCTAAGCAAACACAAAAGAAATCTAGCCTAGCATGTATGGTTATTTCCCAGGAACTTGTCTTCTATTTAACATGCTAGGCTAGATTTCTTTTGTGTTTGCTGAGATGTAGTGAAATCTAGATGTTGATTATGGGTTGATTGTTTGTTTATAATTGTTACGGATGACTGTATTCGATGTAGTGAAACTTAAGTCTAGATGGTATGGACCCTTTACGGTGAAAAGCTCCTCTAAAACGGGCGCTGTTGTGTTAATGGATGATACGTGGGAATCGCACCAGGTTTTACCTCTCAAGGGATCTTGAGAAGATTACAACCCCCACCAGGCAGTGTACCTAATCGTTGTAGTATAGTATTGTGACAAGTACCGGGGGATTGATCGTTCAACTCCGGAATAGTGTCGCTAGGATTAGAAAGCCTAATAACTAGGTCTAGAGGTGAGGGGTGATTCTTTTTGTATTTTTATATTTTATAAAAAGCATTTAAAATCTCGGGTTTTGAAGGAGTGGGCGGAATTAGTTGCTAGCCAGCTAACCCAATAAACTAAGATGCAATCAAAATAAAATAACAGAAATGAAAGTAAATCTAATTATACTAATGTGGTGTAAACAATGATGAGGAAAGTTGTGTTTACTTAGGTTTCATTACTCCCTAGATATCTTTTACAGGTTGATAGCTTGTTACAATTGCATGGATGACGGGTCATATTCCTTAATACTAGTCGTAGGGCCGTGTACAATATTCCCTAACTCTATAGGATCCTACTTCACTCCTATATCGAGTCGTTAGAAGCTCCTAACATGGGATCATTAGAATTCTCCTACGCATTAAATATAACCAAAAATCGTAGTACACCTCCGATCATGTTTCTTAAGACGTTCAAGCAAGTTACCAATGGAAGTATCCCAGTTTTCTTAAGCCTAACATCGAATACAATCATCCGTAACAACTATAAACAAACAGTCAACCCATAATCAACATCTAGGTTTCACTACATCTAAGCAAACACAAAAGAAATCTAGCCTAGCATGTTAAATAGAAGACAAGCGTAAGATATATTAAAACAACACATAGACATATTGAATGAATTGAAAGAGTAGTTATCTCTAATTGAACATGAAAGATTCAAAGGGTTGAAACCCTTGAAAAAGCTGGAAAATTCGACCTAGGGTTTTTCCCTCAGAGTTGCACACTAATGAATGAAATTTGGAAAACTATATATAGATTTTACAGGGTGACGGCGTCACGTTAAGTTGTGACGCTGTCAACTCACCGCCATAATAGTAATCATATTGCCTAGATCTGATTTTGACGCCGTCATGTGTAAATTTCTTTTGGGCTGTCATGTACAAATGGACTCTGACGGCCTTGGTGACGCCGTCAGGTCCTATGCTTGAAAACACTCTGGACCGTCACGTGTATTTTCCACTTCCACCTCTTTTGTAACTCTTGACGCCATCATGTAGAGAGTTGTGACGCCGTCAGGTACTGTTCCCAGCAAGGAAAATTAAGAATTTGCCGTTTTCTTCACTTTTATGCTCCAAAAACATCCAAAATGCTTCCTTTTCCAGATTTCTCTCCAAAAGTACCTAAAATGACAAAAGGAACGATTTAGGGCAATAATTGATCTAATAATCTCGAATTCGGGCTTAAATGACCCCTTAAAAGTGGTTCACTTTTTGCCTCATCAATGGATGATGAAAATAGAGAATTCACTGTGAATATACAACGCGTAAAACATTATGAAGAAAGTGGTAATGAAATGATCAGTGAGGAGGATGTAACATTTGATGACGAGGTCACGTACCTTGAGTCTAGCTACAAGACTCGTAAATAAAGAAAAGCGCTTCTTGGAAGGCAACCCATGTTTTGTGTGTTTTTATTTGTTTGATTTTTATTTGTTTGATTTTATTTGTTTCCGTATGCATGTTTTATTTTTATTGTTGGTAAATCATGTTTCAAAGTAAATTGTGAAAATGCTTTATTTTGTTTTTAACTTCGTCTTAATTACATATAAAGGTATTTTGCAAAAGCTAAGTGTAAGGGAAATCAAAATTTGTTTATAAGAACGAAAATGAGCATGATTCACAACAATATTAAATGAGCATGTGTATTAGTAATTGTTAGAGTCAAATGCTTGTATCGAGTTATAATGATGTTTTGCATGATTTTCCAGGAAATAAGGCATAAGTTTTTCCAGAAATTTTCCGGAAACTTAACATAAGATTTTTCCAGGAACATTCTGATGGCGTCAGGAGTTACAACCTGACGGCGTCAGGTACTAAAATTCTGAAAAATTTTGCGAGTTTTGTTTAAACCGGAGTCTTAAGGTTTTTGTTGATTCTTTAGTTTTATAAACTCCAGGAAATCTGCAAACATTCATTCCACGAGCATTATATCTTAATTTGTTTTCAAGGATTTTTTAGTATATATAGATTGCCGCCGATTTTACGCGAGGTTTGCCTTGATTGCTTTCTCAGGTTTAACAAGTTATATATGACAAGAAGATGATTTATATTTTTGGAGGGAAGCTTTCAAAGTTAATTTTTCTTGGAGGAAGATCTAACCTTGTTGACACACTATCCACACCGAACGAATCAGGGGAGTATTTGTTTTCACTCTTTTACCTGCTTTACTTTTACATCATTTAATTGAACATTGGGGACAATGTTCATCCTAAGTGTGAGGGGAGGGTAAATGATGATACCTTATAGGATCATTGCACTTGAGTTTGTTTGTTTGATGGTAGATGTGTAATAAAACTAAGAGAAATACTTGTTAGTGTAATTTTAGCGCCAAATTTAAAATTTTTTACAACATTTAGGAGTGAAGCTTTAGCCTTAGCAAGCGTCTCATGGATAGGAGTTGTATGACTAGCACAAAACCGTACCATTCAGGAAAATTTTCCACCCAAATATGTGAGGTTCGCCTTTAGATTTGATAGGAAAAGCATTCATTATTAGTGCTTATAAGTATACCGGCAGTATTTAGATTCTAGAACTTGCATTAGTGATGCATCCCGAGACCGCTAGTGAGACTACATTCGTGTAGTAGGGTTTACTACATGATAAGAGGCATTAGGATCACCCTTGTGTTAAACCCGTATCATAATAACTTGACCATTTAAGTCATATTACTTGACTAGTAAAGTCAATTAATTTTCCCACACCTTAGCGTTGTACTCATTTTTAGTACACGAAACCCCTAGTACACCCCTCTGAGCCTATCTTCTCGTTTCTAACTTTAAGCATCTTACTTAAAGGAAGAATTTGTTTACAATCCACCCAAATGTGCAACCAAATCGCCTTAGCCTTCCGTGTATGCACTCATCTTTAGTGCATTATTGTTATTTGTTTAAACCCTTAGTTAATTATCTAATTGATTACATGGTTGCTAAGTCGAGTCATATCTTGTACATATTGTTTTGGGACGATTGGGAATCATGGGTAAAGTACTTGTGTTATGGAGTAATGGGGAAGAACATTATATATTACCCCCATATGTGCATTAATATTTAAAAAGTACTCCAAGTGTTTTGATTATCTTGATTCGAGTCATTAAAGTAGTTTATTGTAAAGTATGTAAAACTTCAAGTGTAAGGGCAATGCAAATTCCCTATGATGTATTATTTTGGAATGTAGGGTAAGAGTGTATAAAAAAAATCGAAAAAATCAAGAAAAAGAAAGAAAAAAATAGAAAAAGAAAAAGAGAAAAAACATATGGACTACCATCCCGTTTCCTTTATGTTTGTTTTAAGTTTTTGTTATTTTAGTTTTGATTAGCTTAAGTCGAGTCTAGTCTTGGCTTAGCAACGCCATGTTGTACATGTAATTTACCAAGATGATTAACTCGCCACCAGTAAATATTGCCTTTATCCAACAAAACTGTGTTTTCCATATCCCTACACCTAACGTTATAACCCTTTAAAAGACCTCTTTGATAGTTTATCCTAGGTGCTTACGCCAAGTGGTGGAGGTTTGATCCTTTCCTAAGCCTATGGTAATCTATTTGCTATGACAGGTAGTGAGAGATGTTTTCCATTTCCATATTGTGATATATACTTTATTACACCCGAGAGATGTGAGTATCTAAACACTATTTGTGAGGTGCTAATGTATAACCTCCGTGTTTGCTTTTGGTTTTCAGTGGAACAATTATTTGTTGTAACTACTTTTATATTAGTGTTAAATGACCCCTAACTTGTATTTTGATTAAAATAAAAGCGCATTTGCTTGAGGACAAGCAAATCTCAAGTGTAAGGGTATTTGATGAGGCAAAAATTGTACGGCTTTTAAGGTGTCATTTAAGCTCGAATTCGTGATTATTTGATCAATTACTACCCTAAATCGTTCCTTTTGTCATTTTAGGTACCTTTGAGGAGAAATCTGGAAAAGAAAGCATTTTGTATGTTTTTTGAGCATTAAAGTGAAGAAAATGGCAAAGTCTCAAAATCCTTGCTGGAAACAGTACCTGACGACGTCAAGACTTCATACATGACGGCGTCAAGCTTGGCAAAAGAAGTGGAAGTGGAAAATACATGTGACGGCCCAGAACATTTTTAGTGTAATTGACCTGACGGCGTCACCAAGGCCGTCAGGGTCATTTTGCAACTGAAGGCCCAGAGCTTAATTCCTACATGACAGTGTCAAGACTGGATCTAGGCAATACGACCCTTAATTTGGCGATGAGTTGATGGCGTCAGAAGCTACAACGTGATGCCGTCAAGATGTATTCTCTATATATATTTTTTTCTAATTTTTCATTCATGATGTGTGGAACATTAGGAGGAACTTTACCACAAACCCTAGGTCGAATTTTCATCATATTGTAGGGGTTTCAAACCCTTCTTTCATCCATGTTTGAATAAAGATAAGTCTTCCAATAATCATTCAATACGTCTATGTGTTATTTGATTCTATCTTATGCTTGTCTTTCTTTTAACATGCTAGGATAGGTTTTTATTGTGTTTGCTTAGATGTAGTGAAACCTAGATGTTGATTCTTGGTTGATGGTTTGCTTATAATTGTTGTGGATGATTATATTCGATGTTAGGCTTAAGAAAACTGGCAGACTTCCATTGGTAACTTGCTTGAACGTCTTAAGAAACATGATCGGAGGTGTACTACGATTTTTTGTTGTATTTAATGCATAAGTGAATTCTAATGATCCCATGTTAGGAGCTTTTAGTCGGATCGACATAGGAGTGAAGTAGGAGCTTATAGAGATAGGGAATGTTGTACACGGCCCTACGACTAGTATTAAGGAATATAACCCGTCATCCATGCAATTGTAACAAGCTAATCAACCAGTAAAAGATATCCAGGGAGTAATGAAATCTAAGTAAACGCATATTTTTTCATTATTGTTTACACCACATAATTACATTAGTTTATTTTCATTTCTTTTTATTTTATTTTGATTGCATCTGTAGTTATTTGGGTTAGTTGACTAGCAACTAATTCCGCCCACTCCTTCAAAACCCGAGATTTTACCTGCTTTTTTAAAATATAAAAAAAATACAAAAAGAATCATCCCTCACCTCTAGACCTAGTTTAGTAGGCTTTTGAATCCTAGCGACACTATTCCTGAGTTGAACGATCAATCCCCCGGTACTTGTCACTATACTATACTACAACAATCAGGTACACTGCCTGGCGGGGATTGCAAGCTTCTCAAGATCTCTTGAGAGGTAAAACCTGTTGCGAGGGCGCAATCCCGCGTATCAATCAGCAAAATTGATTTTCTCACTACCAGCAGGATCAACAACGGTTACATAAGTAGCAGAATCCAGAGCAGCAGAGTTCTGTGCAGCAGCAGAGTCGTTAGTTTTGTCAGCAGAGTCCACATTCTTAGCAGCAATAGTATCCATATCCTTAGCAACAGAATCGCCTATACTTTGCAAAGCTTCACCCATCAACCCTGTAGCCTTTACTAATTGCTCAGGCCCCAAAGTTTTGAGCTTTTCCACCTCACTCTCTTAAACACAAATCAACTCCTCCATTACAGCTTCATTAACCTGTTTATCAGTAACCACAAATCCATCCATATCTTGAGGACTTTCAACTTCCATACCAGTATCCATAGCATCATTCATTAAAACCTCCCCTGAAACCTTACATGTATCCAACCCAGCATCCAACCCAGCAGCAACATCATTAATCACATTAGCCTCCCCTGAACCCATCTCTTCATTCCTCCCTTGTTTGGAAGCATCCTTTTCTAAATCAGAAGTATGATCAGGAGAACTAACTACCTGAGATGTGCCTACTTTCTTCAATCTTTTGAAGGAGGTTGAAGATCTTGATTTCTTTAAAGTTTTTACCTTCCTCCGTAGCTTTGTAATTTTCTTTGCCTGAGCAGATTATAAAGTTTGAAGATCAAGAACTTTTTTCTCCAAAGTATCATATTTGAGCTCCAAGTTGGTACATATAGCCATCAATTTCTTTAACAGTTTCATACTAGTCTCATCACTTCGACGTGTATTACCTGGTCCGATAGGTGAATCATTGACATTGTCATTTTGTACATAGTCATCCGTCAATTCATTTGTTACAGATCTGTCCTCATCAATTCGACCTGTGTGACCTGGTCCGAGAAGTGAATCTTGGGACAAAAACTCAGTATCAAACCTAGTTTGATCATCTGAGCCCCCTGAATTTGCCATGTGGATAGGGTTTCCATCATTGGATTCGGATTCATCAGAACCTTCCTCACTAGATGTTGCCTTGGTTTGGGTCTTACATATGTTATCACTGCCCTGCTCTGCTTCTAAGCTAGTAGCAGTAGTAATAGCCCTTGCCAACATGTCCTCCCCATCACCTAGGACAGCCTCATCTTGTACATTCATCCTAACACGAGCCAGAGGTAGCTCAGTGTTCTTGTTGGCTTTCCTAAAGGTAAAGAGTATTTTGGGTTGTGTAACAGTAGCTACAAAATTGGGTGTGTGTTGGGAATCAGTGGGAGTTCCTGATCCTTTACCCTGAGTTGTTTGCACAAGTTGCACCATGTATGGTAAAAGTGATGTATAGGTGCTTGAAAAACCTTTTCCATTTTTAAGCAAGAATGTAAACATTTTAGGAACCAACTTTGGTGATTTATAAGTGGCTTTGTGTGTTCTTACTTTTGAAATTTTGTTTTCCACAAAGAGTTGAACAAATCTAGGATAAAGTAAATATGTTCCTGACTCTTTAATACTCTTTACCATCCCTTCCAAAATCATGTTTGAAAAATTGAATGGGTTTCCTTTGCTCAAGCATATCATAGCAGATGCTATGGTAGCACTGAACTCATTCCAACCAGATGTTTTAGGACTCAAACAATGTAAAAGATTATGAACCAAAAACTTATAATGAGAACAGAGAAGACCTTTTTGAAATTTTAAACCATCATTTTGCTTCTCATATCCCAAATGTTTTAAACCCTAAAAAATGGCAGTGTTAGCAAGACACTTAGTCTCTGTTTCATCATCAAAGAGAAGAGTTTCTCTTATAGAAGATTCAGTGACAAGTACTTATTGACCATCTACCTTGGTCACAATCTGTTTTTCCCCATTAATAGTATTGATTTTAGCAGTAAACCAAAACTATTTAATGTAGGAAGCATATATAGTAGGATTCATAGTTAATGCATACCTAATGGAAGTAGCATTGATGAATTTAACCATGTCTGTGAAACCTTCAGGTACCATTGATTCATCCAATAGTGCAACATTATTGTGATTTTCAGCCCAAGTGCGTGACGATTCCATGAATTAGGGTTGAGAATTTGGGGATTTTTGACTTTGATGAGAATTGAGTGTTAGGGTTTGAGTAAACTTCAATTTGGAGGGCGTAAAAACTAATTGTGAGATCCAATTAGGTTTTTAAACTGATTTTAGGAAGTTACATAACCACCCTTGCACTTTCAAACATAGCAGTAGAACCCTGTGTATCAGCAGAACCAGCAACACAGTATTATAACTAGCAGCAGAGTGATTTGCCAGTAGCAGAATTGACTACACTTGATATCTTCTTGGTCAAAAGATCAAAAGTCAAAGTTTCCAATGCTTTGATCCCGATTATCATAATTAATACCAATCACCAACCAAGTATTAACTCTCCTCAGTCAATATAAAAAGGGATATAATCTTTCCCTAATTCATCATTCAATAATGCTAATTTCTTCTAAAATAACCACACAATCAAATCAATCATGTCTTCAAAACTCGAGATTGTAGAAATCTCTTCTGATTCATCAGCAGATACAACACCTTTTCCAACATAAGTTCCACCCTTTTGTCCTCCAATGAATGGATGCAGAACAAAAGAACAAGCCCATAAAAGAAAACATGACATCAATGTCTCCAAATATCTGTTTAGCCCATCAGAGAAACATAGTACTTCAAAAGGGAAAAGTGTGATGACTTCTAATTCGTCTGATGAAGAAGAAACAAATGATCTTGCCAAGAAACTACCAAATGCTCTTGCAGAGGCTTTAGGACAAGCTTTGTCATCATTAAAGAAGATACCAGTGCCAGAGCCATCCTTTTCATCACGTCCACCTCCTCTCAAGGTTGTTTTAGGGCTTGCTTGCAAAAAGTTATGGGATAAGGATATGCAAGCCAAAGGTGTACACAAGCAGATGCCTAACCCAAAGGATAAAGGAAAACGTCCCATGGAGTACTTTGGTAGGCATAGTTTGGTAGTAGTCTTTTGATGTAATCATCTACTTGTGATGTGGAACAATCATTTGTAATTTGCACCATGTGAATGAATGAAAGGTTACTGTTCTTATTTCTTTATCCTCTTGTAGAAACATCAAAAATCATCAATTTGAACTTATCCTACAAAATATTAGTCCAACACCACAAAGCATATAAGTCCACAATAATGCATAATCCAACTCAGCAGTAGAATAATCATATAGCAGCAGAGTTGAATTAGCAGCATATTGCATAACTAGCAATGAGAACAAACTTTTCAGATCTATAACAGCACAGATACAAGAACACAGAGAGATAGGCCTTTTTAAAGATTGATCATACCAATGTTTGCAATTAAAAATTGAAACCTCCCCACATCAAAATGCTTTGTGAGTAGATCAGCAACATTGTTATCAGTATGAATTTTAACAATTTGAATCAACTTCTTTTCATAACAATTTCTTATAAAATGATGCCTTGTCTTAATATGCTTTGTTTTAGAATTAAAAACAATATTTTTAATGATGTAAAGTGTGCTGTTATTATCAATATGAATTTTTATTATTCATGAAATTATACCCATAGTCCAGTAGTTGATTTTGCATCCAAAGCACTTGACCCCAGCAACTTGAAGCAACCACATACTCAGCTTTAGTTGAAGAATTTGCCACCACAGTTTGTTCTTGCATTGCCATGACACCAACCTGTTTCCAAGAAATTGACAACCTGCTGTTTTAGAATTTCTATCCAAGCAAGCGCCAGCATAGTCACTATATGATTATGCTACCAAATCAAAAGGTGAATCCTTAGGATACCAAAGGCCTAATTTAGTTTGATACCATAGATACCTAAAAGTTCTCTTCACTGCATTGAGATGAGATTCTTTGGGACATACTTGAAATCTTGCACATGCACATACAACAAACATAATATCAGGCCTTGAAGTTGTAAGGTACATCAATGAACCAATCATTGATCTGTACAAGTGAACATCCACTTCCTTGCCATTTTCATCTTTGAGCAATGGTTTGTTGTTTCCAATGGTTGTCTTAGCAGGCTTAGCATCTTCAAATCCAAACTTCTTTAAAATATCATTAACATACTTATCTTGACTGATAAATATGCCATCTTCCTTTTGTGTAACTTGCAGACCTAAGAAGAAAGTGAGTTCCCCCATTGAACTTATAGCAAACTTATCCTTCATAAGCTTCTTAAATTCAATACACATAGCTTTTTTTGTAGAACCAAAGATGATGTCATCAACATAAATTTGAACTAGCAGAATAACATCCTTGTTTCTTTTGAGAAACAAAGTTTTGTCAATTTTCCCTCTACTAAATCTAGATTTTAGCAAGTATGTTGACAAAGTGTCATACCAAGCTCTAGGAGCTTGATGTAAACCATACATTGCTCTTTTCACCTTGTAAACCTTGTTAGGAAAATCAGGATCTTCAAAACCAGGTAGTTGAGACACATAAACCTCTTCAGTGATTGTCCTATATAGAAAAGCACTTTTGACATCCATTCGATACACCACAAAGTCTTTATAAGAAGCATAAGCCAAAAATAATCTGATTACCTCGATTCTTGCAACTGGAGCAAATACTTCATCATAATCAATGCATTCTTGTTGTGTGTACCCTTGGGAAACTAATCTTGCCTTGTTTCTAATGACAATGCCTCTTTTATCTCTTTTACATCTAAAAACCCATTTAGTTCCAATCACCCTTTGCCCATTTAGCAAACCAACCAAGGTCCATACTTCTTGTAGTTTAAATTGTAGAAGCTCATCTTGCATTGCTTCCACCCAGCTTGGCTCTTGTAATGCTTTATAAGTATTTCTGGGTTCTATTTGAGATAGAAAACAGATAAACAAGCAGTTTTGAAGATCTTTGTGACTGTTTCTTTGATGAAGAGATCTTGCAAAGAAACTTTGATGTATTTTATCTTTCTGCTCTTTTGTCATCCTTCTTGTTTGAATAGCTGATGATGGATCACTAAGAATTTGATCTTTGGGATGATTCTTATGAACTCCTGTAGTAGGTGTAGGACTGACAGGAATATTAAGTTCCATGTTATTGATATCAGCCCCTGCTCCAAACATTGTACCATAAAGAACTTCATCATCAGTGTCATAGTAAATATTTTGTAGAGGAGGCATGTTTGGATCATCAGGGTGGTTTGGATTAGAAAAAGATCTACCCTGGTTGTCCACAGAAGGAAACTTTGGTGAAGAAGTAGAATCTGTTGGCTTAGTAGCAGAATCGATTGAAGCAGTAGTTGTGTGTTTTGGCCTAGCAGTAGAGTCTTCTGGTGCAACAGTAGAGTCTTCTGGTGCAACAGTAGACTGCTTTGGCCTTGTAGTAGAGTCATCTTCAACAACTTTAGGTACTTCATTAGCTACCTCTTCAACATAAACAGGTATCTCAATGCCTTCTTCAGCTACTTTGGGTTTCTCATGAGTAACACTATCTTTTTGTGAACTTTGAACCTTCTGAAAGGGAATTATAGTTGGACCAATGTTCAATTTCTCAACCAAAAAAAATTCTTCTTGAGGTTTGTCAGTGTTTGCACTTGCAATAACTGGCTCATAATTCATAGTCTTGGCTAGAATATCAATATTGAATAGCCATTCTGGTACTTTCCCTGCATCATTAGATGGACTCTCACTAAACTTGATGTGCAAATTCTCCTCTACATGTTTGATTCTCTTATTATAAACCTTGAAAGCTCTATTGTTTATAAGTAACCAACAAAATATCCTTCATCAGTTTTCTCTTCAAACTTGCCTAACTGGTCCTTAGTGTTCAAGATAGTAACAGGACATCCAAATGGTTTAAAGAAATCAATCATAGGCTTCCTTCCATGAAATAACTCATATGGAGTCTTGTTGTGAGGCTTAACTACCTTGCTTCTATTTTGCACAAAACATGCAGTGTTTACAACTTCAGCCCAAAAAGGTATAGGTAATTTAGAATCAGATAGCAATGTTCTTGCAGCCTCAATCAATGTCATATTTCTTCTTCCTACAACACCATTCTGTTGTAGAGTCCTAGCAACACTGTACTGTCTTAGAATACCCTTGCCAGCACAAAATTGATTCATCACAATATTCTTGAACTCAGTTCCATTGTCACATCTGATTATCTTAACCTTTTGGTTAATCAGGTTTTCAAATCTAGTTATGAATTCCTTAAGAATCTCTAGAGTTTCATCTTTAGAAGCTAGAAAGAACACCTAAGTAAACCTACTAAAATCATCTATGACAACTAGGCAATAAGACTTCTTGTTCAAACTTTTCACAAAAACAGGCCCAAATAAATGCATGTGAAGTAAATGTAAGCGCTTAGTAATTGTGTTCACTGTCTTGGACTAGAATGAAACTCTGTGTTGTTTACCCTTTTGACAGGCAACACAAGTTTCACAATTTTCAAACATCTTTGTAGGCAGCCCTTTCACAAGATTCCCTTTCACCAATTTGTTCGTTGTCTTGAAATTCAGATGTCCAAGCCTTCTATGCCATAATTTGGACTCATCAAGAGTGGCCTTTGCAATTAGACAAGTTAAAGCTCTTTTAGGAACAATGTTCTTAATATGGTCACTCGATATATTTTCAGTTCAAGGGACTCTCAGTAGCACAAATTTATCATTTGGCAACTGAAAATCAGGAGAAAGGATCATACATTCAGTGTCTGTAAAAAGAACAAAGTTCTTTTTGTCACACATTTGTGAGACACTAAAGATATTAAACTTAAGTCCTTTCACAAGGAATACCTTCTCAAAGTCCAAATTTCCTGTTTTTAGTGTACCTCTGCCAATTGATGTGTGCTTATTCACACATCCTTTTTAGACCCAAAATCAGACCAAAAATACCAAATACTAACCAAATATGCCAAGAAAATGTATGTTTTTGTATTTGTGCATGTGCAGGTACGAATATGTGAAAAATGGAGAAAAACAAAGCAAATCCGACAAAAATAAGCACGGGAATGGAAAAAGGTCAAAAGCCGGAGCCGGGGAAGTATAATGATCAAAGAAAGCTCAAAAAGTCAAAAGAAGTCTTCAGAGATTCATAAAATGTCAAGAATAGTTCCTGGTCAAAGTTTGAAGAAATGACAACTTTAGTCTCTCAGCTTTCAGATAATTACAAAAATGGTCCTTTAAAGATTTATTGAAGAAAAGTCAAACTTGGTCCTCCATGAATTAGAGAATTACAAAAAGGCCCTTGGAATAATTTTTGAAGAAAGTCAGAATTGGTACTTGAAATTTGCATAATTACATGAATGGTCCTTGGGAATTCTAAGCTTAAATATTACTACTAATACCTTACAACCGGATCCACAAACTAAACCCACAACTGCCAAGCCCAAAAGAAAGATAAGCCCAATCCACCCCTGCTCCCTTACCCGATCCAACAACCCAGGTCAACCCTCACCCAACCCACGGTCAAACGTAATAAAAAATTACTCCTACCTTTCCCGCACCCCCTTTTACCCCTTTTACCAAGAAATAATACTATTCCATGAACCCTAATTAACCAAGCGTTAAAATTACTTCACCCCAAAGCAATTAACCAATCATTTGAGCTTCTAGAACCTAACAACTGACATCTGACTCAAAGAATTACACGTGGACCATTAAGAGGTGACATACCAGATTCATTCCTTACACGCACATGATCCAAGGGCTCAAATTAATGCGTATGATTGAAGCAGGAATGAAGGGATGAGATGAAAGGAAGAAAGCACATCCAGAAGAATCCACAAAACCCTACCATCCCCCTCCTCATTCCCTATATATACCCTCTCATTTCACAGCTTAGGTGTGTAGTTTTGTAGTAGTACTGTTATTCTGTCAAAATTCTTTCCTGAATTGTAATTTTCATTTTCCTATAATTCTCAACTTTTATTAATACAATAGTAGTTATTTCCTTTACAACTTGTCTTCTTCAATTTCCTTTAATTCTCAATTTAGCTTATTAGTAGTTGTTTAATCTAGTTGTTTGTTTAATCAACTTCCCTTAATCATTAAAATTTTTACACTTTTACTTATTGTTATTGTTTAACTAAATTCAAAAATCACAAAAAATCAAAAAATTCTAAAAATACAAAAATATTTTGGTTCAATTCTAGGTTACAAGCTTCAATAAGCTTTTACTTTCTGTTTCATAAGCTGACATAAGCTTCATATAGCTTTCTGTTAGTTTGATTTATTTGGTCTCATTCCAAATCTCAATTAGTACAAACAGTCAAACAAAAGTCAACCATTACATATTCCAATAAGATGAGCTTATTTAGAAGGTTGAATTGATAAGCTAGGCAGAGAAGTGGAAGTGCTTAGCTTATATAAAGATAGGCTTAATTCAAATGAATTCCCTGTTCAGCTGGGATTGAAATCTGTGAGTTCAATTTTAAGTTTTAAGTTGAAAATTGCATAAGTAGCTATAGCTTAGATCTGTTATTATCTTATTGTTACTGTTTGATTAATTTTCATTCATCATAATCTAGTTCAATTTTAGTAAATCTAATCATAATATAGTAGTTTGCTCTTTATTTGTTCACATCTGTTTCAAATCTGTTCATTCTGCATAATTATTAATCTGTGTGATTTGTTGCTTGTGATTTGTGTTTATGTGCTCTAACTGATATTATTTATCATAGCAATAAGTTGTTTAGTGAACTCATGGATTGATTTGTCATATAGTTTCACATAAAGTTCACAACAGATTATATAGAGGGTGTTTGGAATAGCTAGTTTCTGATCACACTTGTTGGTTTGTGGTTATACCTTCTGCACTAGTGAGTCACTTGAGGTTAGTATAAGGAGATTATAGCATAAAAAGTAATAGTCATTCAACAGAAAGTCAAAAGCAACTTGCATCCATCATCATTTCAAATATGTTAGTGGATAGGCATTTAAATCTCATCATTTAGTAGAATAACTAGTTATAGTAGCGTATTTCAAACATCAAATAGTTTAATACATCAAATTTAGTTAATTAGGATCATTTTAAATTAAATTTAGTCAAATTTTTAAAAATCAGAAAGTCAAAAAGATCTGAACTCAGAATTTAGCCTAAACTTTTAGATCTTTTGTAGGATTGGTTATTATTTGGAAATTGTTGTGGTTTGCTAATTTGAGGAGTTTAGTAGCCTGTTTATCATAATCAACAAGAATATCACCATTTGCAACTCATTTGCTTATTAAGAATCTAGATCAAAAGTGACTAGTCTGATCATATCCTCCCCTGCACCAGTGAGTTTTGACATTTTTCTAGGATCAAATTTAGTAAGTAATCAAGAGTTTGTGATAGGGCTTTTTGGATTTGTAGGTTCTCAGTAGTATAGAAAAGCTTTTGCCCCCAAAATCTCACACATACCAGCTTATTAGGACTGCTTATTGAATCTGAGAAGTACGAGCCTTTTACTAAGTGTCTGATCTCAAAAGTAGGCTTGCAATTGTATTTGGTTTCTTGTAACTTAAGATTTGTGGATCATTTGAGCTGTTTAGAGCCTGAGGTGACTTATTTCATTGAGCTTGTACCTCTAGCATATTCTGCTTGCTTTTTGCTTATTCAAATTGCTTCTTTGAAACTGCTTATTGCCTTCCAAGTGTGTTTCTATGGTTCATTTGGTCTTATCTTAGCTCATTTGAGCTTATTTGAGCTTAACACTCCTCTGGTTTAAGTTTCAATTGGTATGGGTGCAAGTGCTTATCAATAAGCACTTGTCAATAGCTGTTTTTAAGCCATTAAGCACTTTTCTAGCTCATTTTTCAAGTTTTAAAATTGTCATAGGTTTTAAATAATATTTTAGAATTTCCATAAAATTTTCATATTTTTCTGAGTTGTTTAACTATTTTTCATATTTTATTTTAATTTTTAATCAATTTTTAAATACTTTTATTAAAGAAAAATCAAATAAAAATAAGAAAAAGCTTAAAAAATTCCAAAAATATTTTAGAAATACCGAAAATACCGAAAATAAAATAAACATCCTCACTCTCGAGAGAGTGCTGTAAACCATTCCGAAAAAAACAATAAAAGAAACCGAGAAATTATACGTATTCGGAATACTTTATTACTACAACCAACTAAACAGGGAATACGGAGGTCTTGATATTAAATTGCAGACCGAAGAGAGATCCATTCTTCTCTCCCGCTCCGCTACGCGTAGTTTTAGAGGAAACGGTTTCGAATAACGTAACGGTTACAAAAAGAAAATAAAAGTTTTGTGATTTTGTTTTTCAATTAAAAAAAAAAAAAAAAAAAAATACTTCCCAACCAAAAATACACAAAGATTTTCCTTTTCTATTTGATTTTCTTTTTCATTTGTGCTTTTCTGGTGTATGAACACCCGCTCATCTTTTAAACGTCTTATTTCTCCACTTCAAATCCCGAAAGTTTATTTCGACACAATCACAGAGTTCTTTTCCCAACCGTTGAGGAAATGAACCAAGACGAACAACACTTGGGACCCCCGCCGATGGGTGGTGCTCAAAATAACGGAATCCCTCCAATGGGACCCCAACCGGCTTAAAATTTACGTCCGATCTAGGAACAACTCCAATCACCATTCAATGGTGTGAGGAGGGCCATCGTGATTCCTGATATCACTGCAAATCAATTTGAGATTAATCACGGGTTATTCAACATCATCACGAGTATCTCATTTCACGGTTTAGAAAGTGAAGATCCTTATGTTCACATAAGGAATTTCACCGACATCACTGAAACTATAAAGTTAAACCAAGTTCCGTATGATGTGGTTAAAATGAAATTGTTTCCTTTCTCCCTCAAGGGAACAACCCGGACTTGGCTTGAAAAGGAACCATCGAACTCGATTCATACTTTGGATGATCTAGCTTCCAAGTTTGTGAATCATTTCTATCCTCTTTCTAAAACATCTAATCCCCGAACTCAAATCTTTCGATTTCAGGAAGCTTACGATGATTCGTTCAGTGAAACATGGGATAGATTTAAGGAGTTGTTGGAAAAATGTCCAAATCACGGGTTTTCACCTTTGCATCTGATTGATACTTTCTAAAATGGCTTGAGTCTTGCCGATCAAGACTCACTCAATTCTGCTGCGGGTGGAAACTTGTTGACCCGAAACATTCAAGATGCCTTCACAATTATTGAGAATAAAGCTAAAGTGAGGATAGCTAGAAACAAACTTCAAGCTTCAACTGCTAGTGGCAAAGCTAATGATGAATGTGGAAAACTAGAAGAGGGGTTGAATAGTTTTACGTATTTTTAATTCGTTATAAAAGATAGTTTTAGTGTTTTCTTAGCTTTTAAAAACTTAGATTCGATAATATGTGATCTCAAGTCTTGTACAATATAAACAACTAACACTACACAATATATAACAATGATAAGTAATGAAATAAGTAAGAGATGGAAAGATCGAACCGCAAGACAAGAGATTTATAGTGGTTCGGCTACAAGGACACCTTTCTTGCCCTACTCCACTCCCCGAGCACCTAACTCGAGAGTTTTCTTCACTATATCAAAGAGCTCCCTTATGGCGGAGAAAACCGTACACACCAATTTACACACCAATTTTCACACCACAACTTCGTCACACCTAAGTTACAACTTCTACACAATTTCTTCAAGTCAATCTACTTCACAACTAACTACTCCACACCTATCTTCTTCACACCAATCTAGTTCCTAACTTTTCTTCTTCACACCAAGCTACTAACTAATCACACAATCTATATATCTAGCACAACTATCTATAATCAAATATTCACAACAATCTTCACAAAGAATAATGTAAATGATCTTTGATGATGCACCAACAACTTGGATGTGGAGATCACAACAAGTTGTAATACTTCTTGTCTTAGGGGATAGAAGTATTCTTCTCTTGCACTTGAGAGGATGAAGTTTGGATCACTTTGAAACAAAGAATTATACACTTATGATCAAAGGATAAGAGAATAGAAATATGGATCTAGATCAGAAAGTTTAGAAGTGCAAAAGGTGAGAAAATTCTGAGGAGTGAACCAGTATTTATAGGGGAGAAAAATAGTGTTCTGGAGCGTGGCCGGTCCCCTTAATTAGTGGCCGGTCCCCTTAATGATTAAGGGGGCCGCCTAAGGAATTAATGGGGTCGCCCCTTCAGAACGTTGGTTTTTCTTGTCTTTTAGTGGGGAATATTTTTCTGGATAGAATTTGCCATTTTTGGTTGGAAATTTGAAATCATATATTTATAATGAATTAAACATATTCTTTTAATTCCAAAAGTAATTTTGTAAAAGATATAAGATGTTTAATACATTTTATAAAAATTCTAGTGATTAGAAAAATTTCCTTTGATCATGAAATGTAATAAACCCTTTGTTTATTCATACCTTAAGTGATATGGAAGCAAAGACAAATATTAAGCAATAAAAACTTGTTTACGTCATAAGTTTTAGATTAATGAGTTTATGTTTTGTAATTATCAAAACATAGAGACATTGTTAATATGCTAACAATGTTTTAAGACATTATTTATGTCAACAATCTCCCCCTTTTTGATGATTACAAAACCTTAAACTTATTAGGTCTAAAAATTAATTTTTAGACAAGAATTTAGAGTTTAACATTCTCTTCTTCCCCTTTTTGTAAAATCAAAAAGATCAATGCTCCCCCTTGATGTATGCTCCCCCTCATTTGAGAGCACCAAGGGAATGAGCTATGGAAATCTTGGCTACACAAAATATTAGAAGAGAACAAGGCACATATGCATGCAAAGCAAAAAAAATAGATTCATTCAAGCATCATAGAAAGCATTACAACATTTAATATGCATAAGGCATATTAATCATAATAAAACAAAAGAAAAGACATAGTCCTATATTGCCTAAAAGAGCACTTGGACTTGCTTGCAACTCGTGGTTGATTGTTTTATTTGCTTGAAGGACAACATAAGCATAAAGCTTAGTTGTTAGATGGAGAAGGATATGGAGTGGGGTATGGAGCGGAAGAGGTGGCCCTTACGATATTATATCGTGTTAAGGGTGGAATGGGATGAGGTCGAGTGAGAAGATATTCAATCCAAGAAATATCTTCACTCAAGTAAAGGATTTGTTTTTGAAGAAAGATGCAACAAGGGCAATAATGAGTGTGGTTTGTAACTTGATCCAAGTTGAGAGAGTGAGGAAGGCAATTTTTGTAGGGTGATGATGGAGGTTGCCCTTTGTTGCGTTGTGCAAGATGCATGGCATTTAGATCACAAAGATCATGGATTTGTGATATTTCATCACGAAACTTTTGCTTTTCCGTTGTAATGCGGAGAAAGTCATTGTGTTGATATGGATGAATTTGGTTTGTGTAGTTGGAGTTGTAGTGGGATGGTTGATCAAACTTGTATGGATCATTACAAGTAATTGGAGGATGAGATGAGTGGTTTGGCATGAAGGAAGATGTTTGGTCAATGTTGTATCGTTTGTAAAGAGGATCAAATGAATGTCCTTGTGAATTTGGTGGAAAGTTTGGGAAGTAAGTGGTTGGTGGTGTTGAGTGACTTCCAACTTCATTTGTTATGATGGATTTGTTTCGAGGGCTTTTTTTTCGCCAAACGGGTTTTTCCGTCATTCTTGCAAGCCTTGAGGCTTTTGGTTTGGGTTTGTTTGGAGAAGCCATGAAGGGATGAGTGAAGAGTTTTGAGGATTGGGGGTATTTATAGTGTAAGATTTGTGTGTTTATGGATGGATAAAGTTTGTTTGGGAGATTAAGACAAAATGTGTTGGTGAAAATTGGGAAATGTAGGTTGAAATGGGCTAAAAAGCAGAAAAGATTCTATAAACCCGACCATCAGATGGCCGGTCCCCTTAATGATTAAGGGGGCCGCCATACAAAATTAAGGGGGCCGCCCATCTGGTGATTTCCAGGTTGCCAGAATTGGGTTTTTGGCAAAAAATTTGCAGAAAGGTTGTGTGTTTGGATTAAAGTTCAAGCAAGTTCAATTCCCTTAGGCAATATAGAATCTAATCTAATCAAGATATAGCATGCATGCAATAACACATAGGCAAAAGAGCAATTAATCAACACATAATAAGCAAGGGGAGGTAAGTAAGGGCAAGATCACTTAAACTTCCTAAGGCACCTATCTTAGATTAAAGGCAAAGGCAATTAGTGAGTGAAAAGCTAGTAATGGATCAAGATGACACCATTATTAGTGAATTTGTCCTAGTGAGTGTCTATATGCAACAAATGTGGAGTTGTGATTGTTTCAACTCCTAGATGCAAAAAGAAATAACGATCCTAAGAAACAATCCAAATGATCTCCTTGATTCAATTTTTGCTTTATCATGAATGTCAAAGACATATATTAGATTATATACCTTGACAATTTATGTGAGAGTTTATGCATGATTTTGAAAGACAATGTTTTTAGAATTAGTCAACAATGCAAGGAAAATGATCTTCATGTGATTCCTAGATTGTGAGAATAATTTTTAGAGAAAATTGATTGAGTTTTACAAAAAGGTTTAGGCAAAGAAAATAAATCTTCTCAATCTTTAGTTTTGTGCGAAATAGATTCCTAGACTCAGAAAAGATGAAATGGAAGAAAAATAAATTTTATGCAAGTATAAATTTGTATTAATTCAATATAATTTAGTCAACTTGTTCCATCATTCCTAATCCTAAACGCAAGTGGTTGAATAATTCACGCTTAAGGGGTTTTGTGAATATATCCGCAATGTTGTCTTCCGATGCAACCTTTTCTATAGATATATTTCCTTTTTGTACATTATCCCTAAGAAAATGGTGATGTATTTCTATGTGTTTAGTCCTAGAGTGTTGCACCAGATTTTTACTTAAATCTATCGCACCTTTGTTATCGCACATAATGGGGACATTTTCTAACCTAATGCCATAGTCTACGAGAGCTTGTTTCATCCATAGTGCTTGTTGACATGCCTTTCCGGCGCTTACATATTCGGCTTCGGTGGTAGAAATAGCAAGAACGGTTTGCTTCTTCGAAAACCAAGATGTTAGACAACATCCCATAAACGTGCAAATACCGCTAGTGCTCTTTCTATCTACGTAGTCTCCCGCATGATCCGAATCCGCATAGACGATGGTTTCTATGCCGGATCCCTTAGGATACCATAATCCTAAGTGTATAGTGCCTTTAATGTATCGGAAGATACGCTTAACCGCTTCTAGGTGAGAGGTTTTGGGATCCTCTTGAAAACGGGCACAAAGGCAGACACTAAACATGATGTCGGGTCTACTTGCCGTCAAGTATAGTAAACTACCTATCATTCCTCTATACTTGGTGTTATCTACGGACTCACCTTCATCGTCGTTTGTGAGCTTTACTTCCGTAGACATGGGGGTTTTTATGGGTTTTGAGTCTTCTAGGCCAAATTTCTTAAGCATTTCCTTAATGTACTTAGATTGGTTAAAAAATATTCCATCTTCTAATTGTTTTATTTGTAATCCTAGGAAGAAGTTAAGTTCACCCATCATACTCATATCAAACTCATCATGCATGATTTTGGCAAATTCATCACACATGTCTTGACAAGTCGATCCAAATATAATGTCATCAACATATATTTGGACAATGATGAGATTTGGGTCTTTCCTTTTAGTGAAAAGAGTGTTATCTACCATTCCCATCGAATAATCATGTTTAATAAGAAAAGCTTTTAATCGATCATACCAAGATTTGGGAGCTTGTTTGAGTCCATACAAGGCTTTCTTTAACTTATAAACATAATCAGGTTTTGCGAAGTCAATGAACCCTGGAGGTTGTGCCACATATACCTCCTCATTGATAAAACCGTTAAGGAATGCACTTTTCACGTCCATTTGGAATAACTTAAAATCTATGGCGCAAGCATAGGCAAGTAATATCCTAATTGATTCTAGTCTAGCTACAGGGGCATAAGTTTCGTCATAATCAATTCCTTCTTGTTGATTATAACCTTGGGCAACTAACCTAGCTTTATTCCTAGTAACTATTCCATTCTCGTCTAACTTATTCCTATATACCCATTTGGTTCCTATGATGGTCATATTCTTTGGATTTGGGACTAATTCCCAAACATCATTTGCCTTAAATTGATTTAATTCTTCTTGCATAGCTATAGCCCAACTTTCATCCTTTAAAGTCTCGCTAATGTTCTTAGGTTCTATTGCTGAGAGGAAACAAAAGAAATTGTTTTTATCTTGGGCTTGTGACCTAAGAGTTCTTTGGTTAAGATGTCCTATTATATTATCTAATGGATGTGATCTAGATTTGTTAATATTAACAGTTTCGTTATTTTCTAAGTGAATGTCTTCATTATCATTTTCTATGGGTTTTGTTTTACTAACCTCAATAGCTTCATCTTCCACTAAATCATCATCTTCTAAAGGTAATGTTTTAGGAGGTGGTGGTGTTTCATCAAATGTTACATTTAGTGATTCCTCTACTTTCATGGAGTGTTTGTTAAGTATTATATATGCTTTGCTATTTTGTGAGTATCCTAAAAATATTCCTTCATATGATTTTGGATCAAACTTAGTGAGGTAATCCTTAGTGTTTAAAATATAACATTTACTTCCAAATACCCTAAAGTAGCTTAAGTTTGGTTTTCTACCTCTTAATAACTCATAAGGAGTTTTTCCTAGAATTCTTCTAATTGATACCCGATTTAAAATATAAGTTGATGTATCTACGGCGTGACACCAAAATTTTTGTGGGATGGATTGTTCATTTAACATAGTTCTACTCATTTCTTGTAGTGACCTATTTTTTCTTTCTACTACGCCATTTGATTGAGGAGTACGAGGAGCGGAGAAATTGTGAGATATTCCATTTAACTCACAATATTTTCTGAATTGTACTTCGTTATCAAATTCCCTACCATGGTCCGTCCTAATGGCAACTATTGAGCATCCTAATTTATTTTGAATCATTTTACTAAATATTTCAAATTTTTCAAAGGCTTGGGTTTTGTCACTTAAAAACCTAGTTAACGTGTATCGTGAGTAGTCATCTACTATTACTAAGGTATATTTGTTTCCTCCATAGCTCGGCACAGCAGATGGACCAAAAAGATCCATATGTAATAATTCTAGGCACCTAGTAGTGGATACTATATTCTTAGCTTTGTGACTAGCATGAGCTTGTTTTCCAATTTTACATGCATCACAAAAATGCTTGTCATATTTTAGATTAGGCAAATTTCTAACTAATTCCTTAGAGGCCAAAGATTGTATTTGTTGCATGTTAGCATGTCCTAATCTCCTATGCCACAATGTAGAGTTTTCATCTAGGGTCGTTAGGCATATCCTATCCTCAGGTTTGTTTCCTAGTTTCATAACATATATGCCACCTTTCCTAATTCCTCTACCTATAATTTTTCCATTCTTAACTATTTTGCTATCCTCTTCGGTAAATGTGACTCTACATTTATTATCACATATTTGTCCTACACTAAGAAAGTTATATGTTAATTTATCTACATGCTCTACATTTTCAATAGTAAGTGAGTCTTGAGAAATCGTACCTTTGTCAATGATTTTTCTACGTAAGTCACTACCAAAAATAACGTTACCTCCATTGTATGCCTTGTATGTAGAGAATAGCTTGCGGTTCCCCGCATGTGCCTCGAACATCCGCTATCTTTGATCTATTCCTCAGGTTCCAAGTCAATTCCTAAACATATTTCGTCGGTTTCTTTTGCCATAAAACACTTTTCGTCTCTTGGCTTTTCAACTTCTTCTTTGTCACTATCACTCTATGTTCCACTAACAAAAGCGCCTTGATTTTCATAACCTGGTGGCATTAGGCATTCGCTAATGAGATGATTTGGACTTCCACATCTAAAGCACTTTCTTTTCCCGTAGTTTTCACTTCTATTTCTTTGGAACGCTTTTCTTACGTCTCGTGATGATCTAGTGAATCTTCCTCGTCTCTTGAAGAATTTCTTGAATTCTCTTACGGCTATTGCATATTCTTCGTCTTCACTTTCGTCACTTGAATCATCATCATCACTAGGTTCCTTTTTGGCTTTTAGAGCAATGGATTTGGTTTGTTCTTTCTTGTCTTTGACCGCTTCCGAATCTCTTCTTATGATTTCTTCATGAACCTTCAAGTTGCCAATTAGTTCATCTAGTGATAACGTCATCAAGTTCTTTGATTCTTCAATTGCAGTGACCTTAGCTCGCCATTTTGGATGCAATGCCCTAAGAAATTTCCTAACACAATTTTTACTAGAAAATGTCTCATCAAGTGCTTTTAAACTTGTGATAATAGTGTTAAACTTAGCAAAAGCATTATCAATTGATTCCTCTTTCGGAATCGTAAATTGTTCATATTGTTGTACATGAAGATCTATTTTATTATCTTTTACTTGACTATTACCTTGGTGAGTGATTAGTAAAGAGTCCCAAATTTCTTTGGCGGTTTTACACATAAAAATTCTTTCATACTCTTTGCGTGGTAACGCATTATAAATAACCATTTTAGCCTCATTATTTTTTGCTAATTTCTTTTGTTCTTCGAAAGATACAATTTCATTCATTTTAGTTTCAACATTATATTGAATAGGGGGAAAATCACCAAAGGTAATAATATGCCAAAGATCAAGATCTTTTGATTTCACATACGTTTCGAATCTATTTTTCCAATATAAAAATCCATCACTTTCAAATAGTGGTGGTCTTTGCATAGATTGCCCTTCTAAATATTTTTCAGATTCCATAGATCGTTACAAGTTTTAAAATACAATATATTTTAAAAGTCTTGCTAGACGTGGCTCTCTGATACCAATTGTGGAAAACTAGAAGGGGGGTTGAATAGTTTTACGTCTTTTTAATTCGTTATAAAAGATAGTTTTAGTGTTTTCTTAGCTTTGAAAAACTTAGATTCGATAATATGTGATCTCAAGTCTTGTACAATATAAACAACTAACACTACACAATATATAACAATGATAAGTAATGAAATAAGTAAGAGATAGAAAGATCTAACCGCGAGACAAGAGATTTATAGTGGTTCAGCTACAAGGACACCTTCCTTGCCCTACTCCACTCCCCGAGCACCTAACTCGAGAGTTTTCTTGACTATATCAACAAGATCCCTTATGGCGGAGAAAACCGTACACACCAATTTACACACCAATTTACACACCAATTTTCACACCACAACTTCGTCACACCTAAGTCACAACTTCTACACAACTTCTTCAAGTCAATCTACTTCACAACTAACTATTCCACACCTATCTTCTTCACACCAATCTAGTTCCTAACTTTTCATCTTCACACCAAGCTACTAACTAATCACACAATCTATATATCTAGCACAACTATCTACAATTAAATATTCATAACAATCTTCACAAAGAAAAATGTAAATGATCTTTGATGATGCACCAACAACTTGGATGTGGAGATCACAACAAGTTGTAATACTTCTTGTCTTGGGGGATAGAAGTATTCTTCTCTTGCACTTGAGAGGATGAAGTTTGGATCACTTTGAAACAAAGAATTATACACTTATGATCAAAGGATAAGAGAATAGAAATATGGATCTAGATCAGAAAGTTTAGAAGTGCAAAAGGTGAGAAAATTCTGAGGAGTGAACCAGTATTTATATGGGAGAAAAATACTGTTCTGGAGCATGGCCGGTCCCCTTAATTAGTGGCCGGTCCCCTTAATGATTAAGGGGGCCGCCTAAGGAATTAAGGGGGCCGCCCCTTCAGAACGTTGGTTTTTCTTGTCTTTTAGTGAGGAATATTTTTCTGGATTGAATTTGCCATTTTTGGTTGGAAATTTGAAATCATATATTTATAATGAATTAAACATATTCTTTTAATTCCAAAAGTAATTTTGTAAAAGATATAAGATGTTTAATACATTTTATAAAAATTCTAGTGATTAGAAAAATTTCCTTTGATCATGAAATCTAATAAACCCTTTGTTTATTCATACCTTAAGTGATATGGAAGCAAAGACAAATATTAAGCACTAAAAACTTGTTTACGTCATAAGTTTTAGATTAATGAGTTTATATTTTGTAATTATCAAAACATAGAGACATTGTTAATATGCTAACAATGTTTTAAGACATTATTTATGTCAACAATCCTACACTATATAATAGGCTAACCATGACACGTCATTAACCTCTAACATTTGCCACCTCATTGCCACATATTCAAGCATATGCCATGTCATTGCCTACTTGGCACACACTTTTCATGCATGATGAGTCCTTTTTAAAAAAAAGTGCAGCTTATGGGATTCGAACTCTTGACCTATTGAACAATAAACAAACTCTCAACCACTAGAGCACTTTAGGATTTTTGTTCAAAGCTTTAAAAACATAATATACATGGTTAATATAAACATCCATAAAACACTCACTAATAAAATACGTAACCTGCACATTTAAGAATCCATTAGCATTCAAGTGTCCTATTTTTAAAAAGGATTTAATTATGATTATCAAATTATGATTAAAAAACGTAACATGCATGTGCTAAAATCAAGGGATAAGAAGGGAAGATTGATTTTTATGTTACAATCACTTCAATGACCACCTACAATCAAGGGATTACTATCAAATAATTATGGAATGAATTTATGTACAGTCAATCACCAATTTGAAAACTCGAAATTTTTTAAATTTTTCACAAATTTTTTGCTAAGACTGTGTTTAAATTAAACCCTAATACTACCCTATATATTGCCTCTATCGTTTATTTATCAAATATCACAAATAATTTATCATTTCTAACAAATTTACTAACCATGAGTAAGTATTCGAATTCCAGATTCGCAAATAAGGGCAAGTCTCCAAGCTGCAGTTCCTCCAAATCTATAGGTATTTTTTACTGAGTTACTTGGTTTGATAAAGGGTTCCAATGTTCAGAATCTCAGCTCCACGGTAGAGTCCCTCAAGTCTTCCTTCACTCAGTTGGAAGCATCAGTGACAGCTCAATCCCTGAAGTCCACATCTCTGGCATGGACAATGGGATCCAGGATGACTGCCCTTGAAAATTCTCAGGCTACACTTGACTCCAAGGTATCTCTCATTCATCAGGATACTACGGAGATCAAGTCAATGATGATGGAAATGTTTCAAGCCTTCAAGGGCACCTCTACTTCATCGTCAGTAACTCCAACACTTGCTATCACTGCAGCTCCGGCAATTGTTGAGGGGGAGAATGTTCCTGAAACCCCTATTACTGATGACCAAGAAGCTAGACAGCCCTCTCACACTGAGGGGGAGTATGTCACTGAAGCCACACCGATCACTGAAGTTCCACCACAAGAGGAACCAGTCTCCTCCACTCTCTTTTAGGACAGAGGAAAAAGTATTGCCACCACCTCAGAACCTGAAGTAAGACTCCAGCCTGCCTTCACAATGGTCAGAGTTGACCCTGATGAACCTATCAGGGTCCTGTTTGCAATCAATAGAAAAATCTATCAACTCACACATGACCAAATACAAGACTACATGGAAAGAACTGAGAAAGTGGGAAAGGTAGCTGAAGAAGAGAGATTGAGCAAGCCTGAACTGATACAGGTTGTTCATGAGGAAGCTGAAAAGATTGGTCTGGATGCTGAGGCACTAGCTACTGAGCAAGATGGTGCAGCCTTTAAAAAGGCTCAGGAAGAAAAGATGATTGCTCTGAAAAGGGAAAGGGAAGAAAAGCTGAAAAGGCAAGCTCAAATCAGAAAGACCAAGGTTGAAAGATATCATTGGGTGATGAAGGAAAGGTTGAAGCCTGAAACCATCACTGACATTAAAATCCACAGGAACACCAAACCCGCAATGGTCACTGTCTTTAGGGGGCTGATAAAAGAATCATAGACACTCATAACCCATTCAGATTCGCTGACTTCGGGATTACTGAACTTGATGAACTCCGACCCATCATTGCCAAGAAAAACAATGTCGTTGTACATCACCTTCTCAAGTCACTGAATGAAAGGTATGAAAGACTGAGAGCAATGCCTGAAGCCCTCAACATTCCCTCCCTTCTTCCTGCTCCAACAATAGGAACTGCTTCATCAACCACCACCAGGATAAAAAGGAAGCATATTGAATCCGAGCCTGAGATCAAAGTCCCAGGATTGGATTGTGATAGGTCCGTTCCTGAAGGAATCACCTTCGTGAACAACACCGTGCTTGAACACCCTGAAAGAGGTCTATGCTTTACGGATGAATATGGAGACCTTGCTTTCCAAAGATGGTCTGATATAGACAAGGCAGGGGTCACGGCAATGGTAACGTACCTGATGTTAGCTTCTCCTATACAAAGTGGTGCAAACCAAAGGTTCTGTAAGGACCTTCGGGCCAAGATTGAGAAGCATCCTGAGAAACACCTGCTGAGATCAAAGAAAGCTAAGATTGAGGGTCTTGGCTATCATCTGAACATCTGATCTGCAACAACTATCTTTATTTTGTTTGTAATTTGTAGGAAAATGTAATAGCTATAAATAAAATGATGTTTTTTGTTTAAATAGTTATGTCCTACTTACAATTACAACAAACATTCAGCAAGAGAAGAAGTACCCTGACAACTCATGCTGAATCAAGTATCACTTAGGCTATTTGTATGTTCAAATAGGGGGAGATTGTTGTGTCACTGAATTCCCCAAATCTTCTAACAAGGATTTGAACGTAAAATCCCCTAAGTGTAAACAAGTCACTGAGTGAACAGTAACTCAGTGAGTCACCTTCAGGGAGCTAAGACCGAGCCTAAGAAGAAAGGTTCTCCATTCAGTGAGGCGGAACTCAGTGAAGTGTGATCTAAGCCAAGAAGAAGGTGATGGGTTCAGTGAGGATGACAATAACTCACTGAACCCCATGACTCCTCAACAACTTAATTGTACTGAAGACTGATGACAAGAAGACTGAAGTTTTGGTGGGACTGGGCGGGAAAGTTTGAGCTGCTTTATTAAAGTGATTTATTACTTTAATGTCAAACTTTCCCAAAATGGTTAAAACCAGTCTGTCATCAGAAAGTGCCTTTTGGACCTAACTCAATGAAGGTTCCTTGCCAGAAGAATAATATCTTTGAAGATATTGTTAAGGAAGCTTTAGGTCCAATGTATATTTAGTTGTTCTATACTTGTGTATAAATAGGAAGCAGATGTGAGGAGTAAAAGTTGACAAGTTTGTGCAATTAATGCAAAGCATTCACAAACCACTTTACTCCTCCAAAGAACAACGCAAGCCCCTGAGATAGCTCAGTGGGTAATTTAAGTTGTCACTCAACATAGTTTGAGTTTAGTGAGGAGTCCATACAATACTTGTCGTTTCAACCCCAAGTGTTATTCCGCAAACACTTGGGTACGATTCTTTTGATTAACTTCTAATAAAGAATTAAACATTGGAAAATATTGTCTCTTATCTTTACGTTACTTTATTGTTAATCATTTTATACATCTTTGTTTAAAGTCATACAACTTGGTTACTTTAGCTTCTTAGTTACTGTTAACCAAGTAAAAGGGACCAACAAGTGGTATTAGAGCCTCTGATTTGTAAAACTTAAACCTGTTTTCAAAAATTAAAGAGTGCTCAAGTTTTTAAAATCAAGATCCCACTATGACTGACATAGATGTTCCCCAGCTTGTCAACAAAAAGGGTGGAAGTTATTCAGCAACTGCCCCTCGACTTGAAGCTGGCAAATTCAATAAGTGGAAAAAGCGAATGCTTTGCTACTTAACTGGGATGGAACCATATTACATTAAGTTGATTAATGATGGTCCATATGTCCCAACAACTGCCCAAGGTTTAATTAAACCTGAAGCTCAGTGGACCCAGATGAAAGGAGGGTGGTCAATCAAGACCAGCGCCTGAAAAGCATCATTATATCATGCCTTCCTGATGATATAATGGAATCAGTGATCAACTGTCCCACTGCCCAGCAGACATGGACTGACCTGGTTCATAGCTATGAAGGGCCTTCTGATACCAAAGAGAATAGAATCATGGACCTGAAGCTTGAATTCAATACCTTCAGGGCCAAGGATTCTGAAAGTCTCTCTGAGACTTATACTCGGTATAAGACCCTCCTGAATGAGCTGACCAATGATGGTGTTATACTGTCTAAACATGAGATCAATGTTGGTTTTGTCAACAGTCTCCCTGAGAAATGGTTAAACTTCTCTCAGGGATTGAGAAATGCAAACCACATTCAGAACCTTGAGCTCCTTGCCATCTATGGGAAGTTTGTCTATGAAGACAATCTTATCACCAGGAGATACCCTGGTAAAGCTCAGGAGACCAAAAAGGCCTTGACAATTACACCCATATCAACTGCTTTCTATTCAAAAGGTGTTGTGCAGGATTTTCATGATGGATCTGATGATGAAGTTGACCAAAGAACCAGTGAGGAGTATCTTAATGATCTTCAAATTGAATTTCATGAAAGAGCACTCCTTGCTAATTCAAAAAGGTTTTTTAAGAAAAACAAATTTCCTTCTAAAGCAAATGACAACACTGAATGCTTTAAATGTGGCAAAATGGGGCATTTTGCTAAAGATTGTTTTTCTAAAACAACCTCAGAACCATCTTTCAAATTTTCAGGAAATAACTCTTTTTCAGGCCCCAGCAAATTTCAACCAAAAATGCTTCAGTCTAGTCAAAGATTTAAAAAAGTCCTTCAAATTGACTTTGATGCAAAGTACAGAAAGGCAAAAGCTAAACTTGCCCTTCTTGAATCATCCTCAACAGTCTATCAGCCTCCTCAGGCTCCAAAGCCTACTCAAGCCAAGAACAAAGGGCTTGTTGCTGAAACATATGACTGGGATGAGGTTGAAGTGTCCTCTGACGATGATGAAGTTCACATCAGTGCCCTGATGGCTCTGTCAGAAGACAACAAACTTGCTGTGGGGAAGAGTCATGCAAGAAATGGTGAATGGGTCAACATCACAATGAGGAAGGTAAATCTTTTACTTTCTATGGATGATAATGATGATTGGAAATCTTACTTAGACTATATTAATGTTGATCTTGAGTATGTTGAAGAGCAAAGACTTAATTTGTTTTCAAAATTTAACAAACTGAGTTTTGAATTAAATCATTGTAGAGATGAATTACTTGCCTTAAAACAAGCCAAGCTTGAAAGTGTTACACTTCAAATTCAAAACTCTGAACTTGTAAAACAAAATCAAGCTCTTCAAGAAGAACTTAAGAAAGAAAAGGAAATTATTTGGAAATTGACTCAGAAAAACCCCAAACTTTATGAAACACTGAGTCTCTCACCCAGCCCCAATAAGGCTGTGATGAGGCGAAAAATGATCCATTTTTAGGGGGTCATTTAAGCCCGAATCCGACTTTATTTGATCAAATATTGCCCTAAATCGCTCCTTTTGTGATTTTAGGTACTTGGAGAGTGAATTCTGGAAAAGAAGCCATTTTGGACGTTTTTGGAGCATAAAAGAAAAGAAAACAGCAAAGTCCCAATTTTCCATGCTGGAATAGTACATGAAGGCGTCAAGAGTTAACCCATGACGGCGTCAAACCCCAAGAATTAAAATCCGTAGCTCATGACGACGTCACGCAGGCCGTCAGAAGTAGATCAAGGCCGTCCGAGGAAGTATTTGGCAGTGAGATGACGGCGTCACACCTTTGTTCTTGACGCCGTCACCCCGATTTTCCTATATATAGATTTCTAGTTTTTTACATTAAAAGAGAGAAGTTTGGGAGAAACCCTAAAGACGATTTTGGTGCAACTTTTACAGGTTTTTCAAGGGTTCCAAACCCTTGATACCTTGCATTGTAATTGAGATAAGTGTTCTTCTAATTCAATCAATATGTCTATGTGTTGGTTGTCTATATCTTGTTCTTGTCTCAATTCCATTATGCTAGGCTAGATCTCTTTTGTGTTTGCTTAGATCTAATGAAACCTAGATATTGATTATGTGTTGATTACTTGCTTATTCTTGTCTTGGATGAAAGATTTTATATGTTAGGCTTAAGAAAACTGGCAGATCTCCAAATGGTAACATGCTTGAACGTCTTAAGAAACATGAACCGAGGCGTACTAGGTCTTTATTAGTTGTATTTAATGCATGAGCCACTGTTTACAATCCCTATAGTTGTGCTGGGCATGGTGTAGGAGGAGATAAGAGCTCATAGAATTGGGGAGTTATGTATGCCACCCCATGAATGGTATTAAGGAATACAATCCGTCATCCATGCAATTATAACAAGTAATTAACGTGTAAAAGATATCTAGGGAGTAGTGAAATCTAAGTAAACACATTTTCTCCAATTACTGCTCACAACCTTAGTATAAATTAGTTTATTTTTATTTTTTGTATTTTATTTTGATTGCATCTTAGTTTTAGGTTAGTTGACTAGCAACTAATTCCGCCCTAATCCTTCAAAACCCGATATTTTACTTGCTTTCATAAAAATATAAAAAATACAAAAATACTCATCCCTCACCTTTAGAACTAGTAATTAGGCTTTCTAATCCTAGCGACACTATTCCTAAGCTGAACGATCAATCCCCCGGTACTTGTCACTATACTATACTACAACGATCAGGTACACTGCCTGGTGGGGGTTGTAAGCTTCTCGAAGATCCCTCGAGAGGTAAAGCCTGTTGCGATTCCCACGCATCAAGTTTTTGGCACCGCAGCCCGTGGAATAGTTATTGTATAGGTTAGAATTTCTTTTTATTAGGTCTACTTGCTAGATTCCTTTCTAGTAAGATTTTTATTTTTTATTTTTTAGGTCTTCTTTAGTCTATCTTATTTCTTTGTGCCTTTGTTCGTAACTCTTTACCATCCGACATCAGGGAAGGTGGTAACATCTTTGAACCCATCATCCCACCACAACAAAACCCACCATTAGAACCCCTTAGGCCTCGAACCTTAGGAGAGTACTCCCGACCTAGCCACCAAGGCTACCGAAACACCATTGAGCTCACCGGAGCCAATGTGACCCCCTTGCGATCCGACACCATCCGGTTGGTGCAAAGCGGATGTGCATTCCATGGACTTCGTTCCGAAGATCCAAACCAACATCTTAAGGACTTTCTCAAAATCGTAGATTCCATAGACCTAGGTGTTGAAACTAGAGAGACTACCCGTTTACGCCTATTCCAATTCTCTCTACGGGATCAAGCTAGTCAATGGCTTGAGCGTTTACCCGCGGGATCCATCACCACATGGGATGATCTCACCACTCGTTTCCTTGCTCAATTTTTCCCACCGGGGAGAACTACTAAGCTTAGAAATGACATCTTGATGTTCCAACAACGTCAAAATGAATCTCTTTATGAAGCATGGACTCGTTTCAAGGACTTACTCCAAAAAGTCCCTCATCATGGCATAGATCTTTGGCTCCAAGTCCAAATCTTTTATGACCATATCGACATCTCCACGAGGCGAGCCATTGACCAATCGGCCGGTGGTAAGCTACGTGATCTTAGTGCGGAACAATCATGGGAACTCATAGAAGATCTTGC
Source organism: Artemisia argyi (assembly GCA_030686995.1). NCBI lineage: Eukaryota > Viridiplantae > Streptophyta > Magnoliopsida > Asterales > Asteraceae > Artemisia > Artemisia argyi. Next base: position 126,066,561 of record CM060689.1, read on the forward strand.
TCTCTATGACAACGAAAGTTGGAATGATCCCCGTGATTTGAGCAAAACGGTCAAGGCAATATCTTTGCCTTTGAACAACTCTAGCACTCCCGACCGTAGGATCATGGAACTTGAGGACCAAGTCAAGTTTCTCATGAAATATTATGAAGCTCCTAAGCCTTCAAGTCAAGTGAACAAAATCACATCTTCATGCGAATTATGTAGTGGTCCCCACGACACTCGTGATTGTGTGGAACTCCCCGGAACAGCTTTTGCGGACTACGCATCCACGCGTACCGACGAAGCGGGAGATAAGTGGTACACTTTCAAGCCCGAGCCAAACCCTTACGGTGATTCATACAACCCCTCATGGAAAAATCACCCAAACCTTAGATGGAAACAAAATCAACCCAATTCTTCCAATCCGCCTAATCGTTACCAACCAAACGGTCCACCATCCAACCGTACTTTCAACAACAATCCTTCTAACAACTATGGTAGTACCAACAATCTTGAAGGATTGATGTCAAAGTTCATGGCATCTCAAGAAGCCCGCATAGCTAGGTTTGAAACCGAATTCAACCAACAACAAACGGAGATGACCAACAAGATTGACAACTTGTTGAAAGACCTCAACAACCAATCGTTAATCACACCTAGGAAGGACACTAGGGACACCAATAGTGGAAGCCAAATTAAGGATCCGTCATCATCCAAACATGTCCACTTTGTCAATGTTGTCACCATTAAGCCAATAGATAAGGAGATAGAGGAGAGTGACAAGGAGGAAGTTAGAATAGAAGCCAATAGTAAGAATGAGAGTAGGGAAGTTGAGGTTAATAAGGATGAGGAATTAGAGGAAGTAGAACCTATAGAAGAATACTTTGATAAGTTGCCAACCAAGGAAGAACAGGAATACCATAAGGATTTATTCGATAGTCCCGAGAAAACATATATCTTTGGCACACCCCTTATCAAAATGGGAGACCCCTCTAACATTAACATCCCATGCAATATCGGGCACATGAATATATGGAAAGCTTACATCGATCTTAGATCCCCCGTGAACATCATGACTAGGACTTATTACAATTGGGTGATGAAGAAGCAACTCAATTTTAGGATGATGCCCGGTAAGAATCTGATAAGTAATTTTGCAGGAAGAGTGAAGGGACTGCATGTGATTATAGGGAATCTCACTTATGAGATCGATTTTATGATAGTTGAGGACACTCGTCCGGTGATTGATGCTTGCCTAAGCCAAATAATATTCGGAAAACCATTTGTTGAGGCCACTAGGATGAGTTATGATCCGACTTTAGGGATTGTTAGATTCAAGAAAGAGAATGATGAGGTTGCTTATCAAATGCCCTACAAGATCGAACAATACCGCCTTCTCTCTAATTTCGAAAAGGAACATAAGCAAGCGGCTTATTATAGGAATGAGGAGGATAGACGTAGGGGAGTAGAATATGTAAAGAATAGGATGCTTGGTTTCTACAAAGAGTGTTTGCAACTAGGTCCGGAATACAAAACTGGTTTAGAGGACGACCTAGAAAGTGGAACCAATGATGAAATCACGTAGTAACCCATGACCTTGAGTCTAGCTACAAGACTCGTAAATAAAGAAAAGCGCTTCTTAGGAGGCAACCCATGTTTTTTGTGATTTTAATTGTTTGTTTGTTATTTGCTTCCGTATGCATGTTTAGTTTTTATTGTTGGTTGATCATGTTTCTCAATTAAAATGTGGAAATACTTTACTATGTTGTTTGGCCTAGTCTTAACTCCAACTTAAAAGTATTTTTGCAAAAGATAAGTGTAAGGGGAAACCCCAAATATGTTTTTAAGAAACAAACCGATCATGATTATCCACAATATTAAATGAGCATGTATATTCGTATTTGTTAGAGTCAAATGCTTGTATTGAGTCATAATGAAGTTTTGCAGGATTTTCCAGGAAGTAGAACCAAGTTTTTCCAGAAATTTTCCGGAAACTTAACATAAGAATTTCTGCAGGTCCATTCTGACGGATTCAGAGGATTACTCTTGACGGCGTCTGGAGTTAAAATCTGGAAATTTTACAGGTTTTGTTTTTCTAACGGAGTCTTATGGTTTTTGTGAATTATTAAGTTTTATAATCTCCAGGAAATCTGCAAACTTCATTCCACAAGCATTATATCTTACTTTGTTTTCTAGGATTTAGTAACTTATATAGGATGTCGCCGATTTTACGCAAGGTTGTCTTGTCTATTTTTGTCAGGTTTTACAGGTTATGTATGACAAGAAGATGATTTATATTCTGGAAGGGAAGCTTTGATTGTTCATTTTCTTGGAGGAAGATTTAACCTGGCCAACCTATAATCCATACCGAGCGAATCAGGGGAGTATTTGATTTCATTCTCTTTACTTTTTCACTTTTACATTCTTTACTTGAACATTGGGGGCAATGTTCATCTTAAGTGTAAGGGGAGGGTAAAAAGATGATACCTTACATATGCACTTTCGCTTGAGTTTGTCTTGTTTGATAGTAGATGTGTAATAAAACTATGAGAAATACTTGTTAGTGTAATTTTAGCGCCAAATTTAAAATTTTTTACAACATTTAGGAGTGAAACTTTAGCCATAGCAAGCGTCTCATAGATAGGAGATTGTATGACTAGCACATAACCGTATATTCAGAAAAATTTTCCACCCAAATATGTGAGGTTCGCCTTTAGATTTGATAGGAAAAGCATTTACTATTAGTGCTTATGAGTGTACCGGTAGCATTTAGATTCTAGAACTTGCGTTAGTGATGCATCCCGAGACCGCTAGTGAGACTACATTCGTGTAGTAGGATTTACTACATGATAAGAGGCATTAGGATCACCCTTGTGTTAAACCCGTATTATAATTACTTGACCATTTAAGTCATATTACTTGACAACTTAAGTCAACTAATTTTTCCCACACCCTTAGCGTTGTACTCATTTTTAGTACACGAAACCCCTAGTACACCCCTCCGAGCCTATCTTTTCGTTTCTAACTTTAAGCATTTTACTTAAAGGAAGAATTTGTTACACCCCACTTAAATGTACAACCAAATCGCCTTAGCCTTCCGTGTATGCGCTCATTTTTAGTGCATTATTGTTATTTGTTAAACCCTAAGTTAACTTTCTAATTGATTACATGGTTGCTAAGTCGAGTCATATCCTTGTACATATTGTTTTGGGACGATTGAGACTCATGGGTAAGTACTTATTTTATGGAGTAATGGGGAAGAACATCATTTATTACCCCCATATGTACGTTAATCTTAAAAGTGCTCCAAGTGTTTTGATTTTCTTAATTCGAGTCATTAGAATAGTTGAATGTATAGTATGTAAAGATTCAAGTGTAAGGGGAATGGTCAATCCCCTATGATGTATTATTTTGGATGGTAGGGTAAGAGTGTATGCAAAAAAAAAAAAAAAAAAAAAAAAAAAAAAAAAAAAAAAAAAAAAAAAATCGAAAAAATCAAGAAAAAGAAAAAAAATAGAAAAAAAGAAAAAGAGAAAAAACATACGGACTACCATCCCGTTTCATTCTATGTTCATTTTATGTTTTTGTTATTTTTCATTTATTAGCTTAAGTCGAGTCTAGTCTTGGCTTAGCAACGCCATATTGTACATGTAATTAACTAAGATTGTTAACTCGCCACCAGTAAAATTTCCTTTATCCAACAAAACCGTGTAATTCATATCCCTATACCTAACGTTACAACCCTTTAAAAGACCTCTTTGATAGTTTATCCTAGGTGCTTACGCCATGTGGTGGAGGTTTGATCCTTTCCCAAGCCTATGGTAATCTATTTTGCTATGACAGGTAGTGAGAGATATCTTCCATTTCCATAATGTTATATTACTTTATTACACCCGAGAGATGTGAGTATCTAAACACTATTTGTGGTGCTAGTGTATGACCTCCGTGCTTGTCTATTGGTCTTTAGTGGAACGATTATTTGTTGTAATTACTTTTATATTAGTGTTAAATGACCCCTAACTTGTCTTTTGAGTAGAATAAAAGCGCATTTGCTTAAGGACAAGCAAATCTCAAGTGTAAGGGTATATGATGAGGCGAAAAATGATCCGTTTTTAGGGGGTCATTTAAGCCCGAATCCGACTTTATTTGATCAAATATTGCCCTAAATCGTTCCTTTTGTGATTTTAGGTACTTGGAGAGTGAATTCTGGAAAAGAAGCCATTTTGGACGTTTTTGGAGCATAAAAGTGAAGAAAACGGCAAAGTCTCAATTTTCCATGCTAGAACAGTACATGAAGGCGTCAAGAGTTAACCCATGACGGCGTCAAACCCCAAGAATTAAAATCCGTAGCTCATGACGGCGTCACGCAGGCCGTCAGAAGTAGATCAAGGCCGTCCGAGGAAGTATTAGGCGGCGAGATGACGGCGTCACACCTTTGTTCTTGACGCCGTCACCCCGATTTTCCTATATATAGTTTTCTAGTTTTTCACATTAAAAGAGAGAAGTTTGGGAGAAACCCTAAAGACGATTTTGGTGCAACTTTTACAGGTTTTTCAAGGGTTCCAAACCCTTGATACCTTGCATTGTAATTGAGATAAGTGTTCTTCTAATTCAATCAATATGTCTATGTGTTGGTTGTCTATATCTTGTTCTTGTCTCAATTCCATTATGCTAGGCTAGATCTCTTTTGTGTTTGCTTAGATCTAATAAACCTAGATATTGATTATGTGTTGATTACTTGCTTATTCTTGTCTTGGATGAACGATTTTATATGTTAGGCTTAAGAAAACTGGCAGATCTCCAAATGGTAACATGCTTGAACGTCTTAAGAAACATGAACCGAGGCGTACTAGGTCTTTATTGGTTGTATTTAATGCATGAGCCACTGTTTACAATCCCTATAGTTGTGTTGGGCATGGTGTAGGAGGAGATAAGAGCTCATAGAATTGGGGAGTTATGTATGCCACCCCATGAATGGTATTAAGGAATACAATCCGTCATCAATGCAATTATAACAAGTAATTAACGTGTAAAAGATATCTAGGGAGTAGTGAAATCTAAGTAAACACATTTTCTCCAATTATTGCTCACAACCTTAGTATAAATTAGTTTATTTTCATTTTTTGTATTTTATTTTGATTGCATCTTAGTTTTGGGTTAGTTGACTAGCAACTAATTCCGCCCTAATCCTTCAAAACCCGATATTTTACTTGCTTTCATAAAAATATAAAAAATACAAAAATACTCATCCCTCACCTTTAGAACTAGTAATTAGGCTTTCTAATCCTAGCGACACTATTCCTAAGCTGAACGATCAATCCCCCGGTACTTGTCACTATACTATACTACAACGATCAGGTACACTGCCTGGTGGGGGTTGTAAGCTTCTCGAGATCCCTCGAGAGGTAAAGCCTGTTGCGATTCCCACGCATCAGGCTGGTCTGGGTGATGATCAACTCACTGAAGTTTCTAGGGAGAGTAGCCATTCTACAACTTTTCTATTAACCAACATACTCTCTAGCAAAGAACTAGCTCCCAAACCCAGTGATTGGATTGAAAGAAACAATCCTGATAGTAAATTGCCAAATTTTAACACTGGAAGAATCCTGGAGCCTGAAAGTCAGGCTATAAAGGAGCTGCTAGGAGTCACTGATGAACTTAGTCCTACTGAGTCCATCACTGAGTCTAAGTCTGATTCACCACTCCCTCCCCTGAAACAACTTTTGGCAGCAGAACCCAATTCTGACCTTGCACCATTAGTCTTTCAACCACATTCTCCTAAATAGAAATCAGTGTTAGGAAGGACTATACTGAAAAGACCTACTCCTGCACCCACTGAACACCAAAAACCTTCAGTAACTACTGAAGTGAAGCCTGAAAGCACTGATTCAAAGGTTGATCAGCTTGCTGAACTTGTCAGGATGCTGAGTGAGAAAATTGAGTCTACTGAGAAAAACTCTGACTCTAAACTTACAAAGCCCTCAGTATCCTCAGGTTCTTCCAAACCAAAAACCACACCTAGACCCTCAGGGAGATGTGAACTGTGCAATTATCCAAATCACAGCACTGATAAATGCTACAGAGTCCTATTTTGTATGATATGCAAACAAGAGGACCACAGAACTTGTGATCACATCCCCCACACTGCTTCTTTAAAAGCAAGGGGTCTATACAAAACCCAAGGCTATCAGTATGCCACACCTTCCAAACAAAGACTGAAGGCTAAGCCTTTCTCACCATGTCCTCACTGTGGTTTCAATGATCATCTTCTTGATGATTGTATGATGAAAGAATGCTGTGACATCTGTGGAGATCCCTCCCACGAAACCAGGGGACATGACAAAGTGATTCAGTCAAGAAGGAAAAAACAAACCAACACTTCTCAGTCACCTGAGGCATCAACCTCCACAAAATGTAAAACATGTGGTAGCTCAGGTCACACAACTTCAGACCATGATTCATTAACTGAGTTCAAAAAGTCCCTGAGGACTAAGCCCACTAGAAGGTGGGTCAACAAGCAAAACTAACCCAGTTTACTGTTTGTGCAGAAACACATCAAGGATCCTACCTGGCATCTAGACAGTGGATGCTCCAGAAGTATGACTGGTGTGAAAAGTTTTCTGCACAAATATGTGGAAGAACCAGGACCTAAAGTAGTATTTGGTGATAACTCATCAGCTCCCAATGAAGGTTATGGTTCAGTAAACTGCAATGGTATAGTTTTTACAAGAATAGCTTATGTTAATGGTCTCAAGTACAACCTGATAAGTGTTTCCCAACTATGTGATGCCAAATACATAGTTCAGTTTGATGACAACAGAGGGACCATCTTTAATGCCAATAAGGAAGTTGTGTTGATTGCCCCCAGGAGGGATGATGTATATGTCCTTGACATGTCATCCCTGACTCAAAATGGGACTTGCCTATTCTCAAAGGCAAGTGAGACAATCAACTGGCTATGGCATAGGAGACTCGCTCATCTCAATTTCAAGAGCATCAACAACCTGGCCAAACAGAACAAAGTTCTGGGCCTTCCATCCCTGGTGTATACCAAAGACAAGCCTTGTTCTGCTTGTGAAAAAGGAAAACACCACAGGGCATCATTCAAAACCAAACAAACCTTTTCCATCAAAAGCTGCCTACATCTTCTTCATATGGACCTTTTTGGACCTGTCAGTCCAATGTCCATTCACCATGAGAAGTATACTCTGGTCATAGTGGATGAATACTCAAGATATACTTGGGTTTACTTCCTGACCAAAAAGAGTCAGGCAGCTGAAACAATCATGTCATTTGTCAGGAACATTGAAAATCAAAATGATGTCAAAGTTAAACAGATCAGGACTGACAATGGCACTGAATTCAAAAACCAAGACCTTGAGTGTTTTTGTGATGAGAAAGGAATTTCTCAAAATTTCACTTCTCCCTATACTCCTGAACAAAATGGAGTAGCTGAAAGGAGAAATAGAACACTCATTGAGGCAGCAAGAACAATGCTGAATGGCTCAGTCCTCTCAAAACATTTTTGGACTGAGGCAGTTAAAACAGCCTGCTACACTCAAAACAGGTCAATCATTGTAAAAAGGCATAATAAGACACCTTATGAGATATTCAAAGGAAGGATTCCTGACATCAGCTATTTTCATGTATTTGGGTGTCCTGTGTTTATACATAATTACAAGGATCACTTAGGTAAATTTGATGCCAAAGCTGATGATGGATACTTCCTGGGATATTCCTTGGTTTCTAAAGCCTTCAGGGTGTTTAACACAAGGAGACAACAAACTGAGGAAACTTATCACATTACTGTTGATGAGAGCACTGAATCCATAAGGTTCTCAAATTCCTCAGTTGAAGAAATTGGTATTGATGATTCATCAAGATATCCTCCTGATGAGTATCATCCTGAGAACAATCCCTCAACCTAATACCAAGCTGATGTTGATGTCTCCTATTACATCATCCCTCACAACCTACCCCAACCACCTATCAGTGAGTTAATAGAAACTCAGCCTGTCTCAAATGAGACTGACACCACTGAACAAATTGTTCAGGAACCCTCAGAACAAATTGTTCCTACTGTAGTCACTGAAGCACATATTGATGAGTTACCTCATGTTCCTGAGTCTGAACCTAATCAGGCTCCTACAAGCTCAAATTCCTATCCCAAACCCCAGGATAGCTGGACTAGATCCAAAATCATTGAGCTTGTGAACATCATTGGTGAACCCACTGAAGGCATGCTCACAAGAAGCAAGGCTGCCAAACTCAAGGCTGCCACTGCCAATATATGTCTTTATGCTGACTATCTCTCAGAAATTGAGCCTAAAAATGTCAAAGAAGCCCTGACTTATGAAAGTTGGGTTCAGGCCATGAGAGACGAATTGGAACAATTTGACAGAAATGATGTCATGACCCTTGTTGAATGCCCCCAGGGTGTTTTAATCATTGGTATGAAATGGGTCTTTAAAAACAAGACCGATGAAAATGGCACAGTCATCAAAAACAAAGCAAGACTGGTTGCCAAAGGATATAATCAACAGGAAGGCATAGACTATGAGAAAACTTTTGCACCTATTGCAAGAATGGAAGCCATCAGGATCTTCCTTGCCTATGCAACTTACATGAACTTTAAAGTTTACCAAATGGATGTTAAAAGTGCATTCCTGAATGGTAACATCAAAGAAGATGTTTATGTGCAACAGCCTCCTGGTTTCGAAAGTAGTGAATACCCCAACCATGTCTACAAACTTAACAAAGCCCTCTATGGACTGAAACAAGCACCCAGGGCATGGTATGAAACTCTTTCAGCCTTCCTGATCCAAAACAAGTTTGTCAGAGGAAGAATTGACAACACACTGTTCATCTACAGAACAAAGGATGATGTCATTCTTGTCCAAGTATATGTTGATGACATCATCTTTGGCTCAACAAGTTACAAACTTTGCAAACAGTTTGAGAAACTAATGACCACAAAGTTTGAAATGAGCATGATGGGTGAACTCACATACTTTCTTGAACTCCAAATCAAACAAACTGATAAAGGAATATCCATTTGCCAAGAAAAATACCTCAGGAACCTACTGAAGAAGTATGAGCTCACTGACTGCTCTTCAGTAAAAACCCCTATGGTTCCTCCAAATAACCTTGGCCCTGATCTCACTGGAAAATCAGTGAATCAAACCCAATACAGAGGAATGATTGGCTCCCTGATGTACTTACTTGCCTCAAGGCCTGATATCCAATTCTCAGTCTGCCTGTGTGCCAGATACCAGGCTGACCCTAAAGAATCACATCTCACTGCTGTCAAGAGAATCATCAGGTACCTAAAGGGTACTCCAAACCTTGGTTTGTATTACCCAAAATGTTCAGGATTTGACCTCAAAGGGTACACTGACTCTGACTATGCAGGATGTAACATGGATAGGAAAAGTACTTCAGGATCCTGCCAATTTCTTGGTGGTAAACTTGTGTGTTGGAGTACAAAGAAACAACAATCAGTGGCCATGTCCTCAGCTGAAGCTGAATATATGGCTGCTGCAGGATGTTGTGCAAATGTACTATGGATGAAGAGCCAACTGAGTGACTATGGCATTCAGTATAAGATGGTACCTATCTTTTGTGATAATACTAGTGCCATAGCCATCTCAAACAATCCAGTACTTCATCAAAGAACCAAACACATTGACATCAGATACCACTTCATCAGGGACCATATCTCTAATGGAGAAATTGAACTACATTTCATCCCCACTGAGTATCAGCTAGCTGATATCTTCACTAAACCCTTGGATGAACCCACTTTCACAAGATTGAAAGCTGAACTGGGCATGTTGGACATAGACTGATCAAAAGTGTTCCAACATGATGTAAATTCTCTAAGTCCCCGATCATAACCTTCTTGAAAAAACCCATTTTTATTGGGGTTGTGGATGAAAAATGGCATTCAATACCCTAACTAAATGTTCCAAATACTTAGTTAGTAAATGTCCCAGGTAGGTAACTGATTCCTATTAAATATAGGAATATATGTCACTTACACAACTGGCATCCACATCTTGGGCCCCCACATCTCTCTCACCAAACACCACTGAGCATTAAATGCTCTCTCACACACAAAAGTGTGATGATTTTTTTTTCTCTGCAAAAGTGCATTATTTGCAGAGGCACCCCAAAGGGTGAGAGAAAAAGGGGTAGTGGGAATCGTGATATTTAATGCGGATTTCAAACCTATATTATTATGCCGTTTCGGTTGAATATTATAAGTTTTTGATATCCGCAACATCACTACCCTAATTCCCACTATAAATACCCCCACAAAAATGGAAAAACACACACGCTTTTAAAATCATAACTAAACTCTTGCAAATTGTTTTCAAAACTGTGTGTGTTTCCCTCACCAATACCATTTTTTTTCAAAACCAGGCTTTTTATCTAAACCAAATGGCTTCTTCAAAGGTCGTAAAATACGCACCCAATGTGGATTTCCAAATGGAAAGCGTAGACCTTACCAAGAACAATGTGGTGGGGAACTTTGCCTACCCTGCTGGGTTCCCTGAATACAGGGATGTGGTGAAGTTCCTTCAGAACAGCTTTCTAACCATCGCATTCACAAAAACCCCCTCAGTCATCTACCCTGAATATTTGAGGGAATTCTGGTGCACAGCAGTGGTTGAAAGCCCTGATGTGCCCAAAGAGGCCAAAATAAAGTTTACAGTCAAGAATGGAACTAAGTCCCTAATTCTTGACTATAAAACCTTTGTCAAAGCCACTGGGCTTGATTACACACAGACCTTCGTTGTCCCACCGTCTGATAAAGATGTGAAGGAGGTCTTACTGACGCTAGGGCCTTATGACAAACTTCACCCTGAAGTGTCACCTGGGGCCCTACTATCCAAAGCCCCAATCATCAAGACCTGGTTCCCAGCTCCCTGGAGGATAATCATGACCTTTGTCATTCAGGTCCCCTGGGGAAATAAATCCTCTACTGAGCAATTGAACAATACTCAAGCAATGATATTGTTCAGTCTCATTGAGGGTAGATTTATTGACCTTGGAGAAATAATCTTCAAGGACCTCATAGCAAAATTAGGGGGGAAGTCTAGGCAAAAACTTATGTCATACCCTAGATTCATTTCCTGTGCCCTACAAGATTTGCTTGGGTCTGAGTATGTAAAGCCTGATGCAATAGGTTTTGAGCCTGAAGTGTTACACAAGGCTAATTACTCTCGTGACCCTCTAGAGGTTACACCAGTCACCCTGACCCAATATATGCGTACTGCTATCCAGGGTGACAATATAATATCACCAGTTCCCTCTCCCACCAAGAAGGTGAAGAGGAAGAAGGGACAGGGGTCCAGGAAGGTGGCTCAACCCAAGTCACTCGACACTGAGACCTCTGACCTTAATGCTGCCAAAAAGGGGCATGAATTACCGCCCCTGACTGCGGACACCCTGAGAATAATTACCCAGTCACTAGGCCTGCAACAAAAGCCAACGGAGGGCACTGAGACATCCCACTCAGTGTCCTCAGGCATACCCATTTCCAAAGACTCTACTGTCATAAACAAGACAGTTGAGCCGAAACAAACCAAACCTTCACATCCTGCTAAAGGCTCTGGCAAATCACAACCAGAGTCTCAGGGAGTAAGGGATCCTAAATCCTCGGTGGGGTAGCACTACTCCACTGAGAATGGGGTCCACAAACAATCACATCCTGCTAAAGGCTCGGGTAAATCAAAACCCAAGCATCAGGGAGTTAACGTTCCTAAATCTTCGACAGGCCAGTACAAGCCTGTTGGAAAGGGGGACATAACCATTCAGGTGCCTGATGAGGACATTCGCAAAACAACGCTTTTGTCTGAGGGCACAAATACTCATCCCCAAGATTCAGAGGGAAACATATAACCCGCTGATAGGGACTCAACATTCACGACTCCTCAGGATGACATTGAGAAAAACCCATCAGTGTCTGAAGGGGTCACGGGGGACAAAGATTCAGAGGGATATAAACCACCCGCTGATATGGAACCCAAAACCACTCCCGGAGGTGCGCATTACTTGGGAACTGGCCTTAAAGACCAGGTAGGTAAAACCCAACCTACCGGATTTGAGGGGTCAGGACCTGGCCAAAACGAAGGCAAATCTTCTTATGAAGAGGAGTCGGATAACCTCCATTTGTTGCAGATTACCTCCCTGGCAGATGCTCAGGCGTTCTTATTTTCTGATGATGAATTTAACAGTGACGAGGAAGTCTTCACGGCCGGAGATGAAATAGAGGTTGAGGAGACAGTCCCTGAACCTGTTACTCAGTCTCCTCAAACCTCTAACCATGATGAAGATGAACAACATTCCAATCCGGAAACCTCAGAAGACGCTCCAACTCCTCTCACTAAAAGAGCCTTCAAAAAGTTCATCAAGAAAATGACCAATGTTTTGTACAGGGGGGTCACTGAAGAGGTGTTTGACCTGCATACTGAGCAAGCAGTCCACTATCACCTCCTCAAAGATGATGTTGAAGAATACACTGATGATGTCAGGGATCAAAATTCCACTGTCTCTTACTCCCTGACACAAATGGCTTCGCACATCAATCAATTTTTGGAATCCCTAAAAGAGCTGGCTACAGGGATTAAGTCAGTTCAAGAATCAGTCAAAGATGATCCTGAGCTCAACAAGAAACTTCTTCAGGCATCTGAGACATACCAGGTAAAGGGTTCCAATGTTCAGAATCTCAGCTCCACGATGGAGTCCCTCAAGTCTTCCTTCACTCAGTTGGAAGCATCAGTGATAGCTCAATCCCTGAAGTCCATATCTCTGGCATGGACAATGGGATCCAGGATGACTGCCCTTGAAAATTCTCAGGCTACACTTGACTCCAAGGTATCTCTCATTCATCAGGATACTGCGGAGATCAAGTCAACGATGACGGAAATGTTTCAAGCCTTCAAGGGCACCTCTACTTCATCGTCAGTAACTCCAACACTTGCCATCACTGCAGCTCCGGCAATTGTTGAGGGGGAGAATGTTCCTGAAACCCCTATTACTGATGACCAAGAAGCTGGACAGCCCTCTCACACTGAGGGGGAGTATGTCACTGAAGCCACACCGATCACTGAAGTTCCACCACAAGAGGAACCAGTCTCCTCCACTCTCTTTCAGGACAGAGGAAAAAGTATTGCCACCACCTCAGAACCTGAAGTAAGACTCCAGCCTGCCTTCACAATGGTCAGAGTTGACCCTGATGAACCTATCAGGGTCCCGTTTGCAATCAATAGAAAAATCTATCAACTCACACATGACCAAATACAAGACTACATGGAAAGAACTGAGAAAGTGGCAAAGGTAGCTGAAGAAGAGAGATTGAGCAAGCCTGAACTGATACAGGTTGTTCATGAGGAAGCTGAAAAGATTGGTCTGGATGCTGAGGCACTAGCTACTGAGCAAGCTGGTGCAGCCTTTAAAAAGGCTCAGGAAGAACAGATGATTGCTCTGAAAAGGGAAAGGGAAGAAAAGCTGAAAAGGCAAGCTCAAATCAGAAAGACCAGGGTTGAAAGATATCATTGGGTGATGAAGGAAAGGTTGAAGCCTGAAACCATCACTGACATTAAAATCCACAGGAACACCAAACCCGCAATGGTCACTGTCTTTAGGGGGGCTGATAAAAGAATCATGGACACTCATAACCCATTCAGATTCGCTGACTTCGGGATTACTGAACTTGATGAACTCCGACCCATCATTGCCAAGAAAAACAATGTCGTTGTACATCACCTTCTCAAGTCACTGAATGAAAGGTATGAAAGACTGAGAGCAATGCCTGAAGCCCTCAACATTCCCTCCCTTCTTCCTGCTCCAACAACAGGAACTGCTTCATCAACCACCACCAGGAGAAAAAGGAAGCATATTGAATCCGAGCCTGAGATCAAAGTCCCAGGATTGGATTGTGATAGGTCCGTTCCTGAAGAAATCACCTTCGTGAACAACACCGTGCTTGAACACCCTGAAAGAGGTCTATGCTTTACGGATGAATATGGAGACCTTGCTTTCCAAACATGGTCTGATATAGACAAGGCAGGGGTCACGGCAATGGTAACGTACCTGATGTTAGCTTCTCCTATACAAAGTGGTGCAAACCAAAGGTTCTGTAAGGACCTTCGGGCCAAGATTGAGAAGCATCCTGAGAAACACCTGCTGAGATCAAAGAAAGCTAAGATTGAGGGTCTTGGCTATCATCTGAACATCTGATCTGAAACAACTATCTTTATTTTGTTTGTAATTTGTAGGAAAATGTAATAGCTATAAATAAAATGATGTTTTTGTTTAAATAGTTATGTCCTACTTACAATTACAACAAACATTCAGCAAGAGAAGAAGTACCCTGACAACTCATGCTTAATCAAGTATCACTTAGGCTATTTGTATGTTCAAATAGGGGGAGATTGTTGGGTCACTGAATTCCCCAAATCTTCTAACAAGGATTTGAACGTAAAATCCCCTAAGTGTAAACAAGTCACTGAGTGAACAGTAACTCAGTGAGTCACCTTCAGGGAGCTAAGACCGAGCCTAAGAAGAAAGGTTCTCCATTCAGTGAGGCGGAACTCAGTGAAGTGTGATCTAAGCCAAGAAGAAGGTGATGGGTTCAGTGAGGATGACAATAACTCACTGAACCCCATGACTCCTCAACAACTTAATTGTACTGAAGACTGATGACAAGAAGACTGAAGTTTTGGCGGGACTGGGCGGGAAAGTCTGAGCTGCTTTATTAAAGTGATTTATTACTTTAATATCAAACTTTCCCAAAATGGTTAAAACCAGTCTGTCATCAGAAAGTGCCTTTTGGACCTAACTCAATGAAGGTTCCTTGCCAGAAGAATAATATCTTTAAAGATATTGTTAAGGAAGCTTTAGGTCCAATGTATATTTAGTTGTTCTATACTTGTGTATAAATAGGAAGCAGATGTGAGGAGTAAAAGTTGACAAGTTTGTGCAATTAAGGCAAAGCATTCACAAACCACTTTACTCCTCCAAAGAACAACGCAAGCCCCTGAGATAGCTCAGTGGGTAATTTAAGTTGTCACTCAACATAGTTTGAGTTTAGTGAGGAGTCCATACAATACTTCTCGTTTCAACCCCAAGTGTTATTCCGCAAACACTTGGGTACGATTCTTTTGATTAACTTCTAATAAAGAATTAAACGTTGGAAAATATTATCTCTTATCTTTACGTTACTTTATTGTTAATCATTTTATACATCTTTGTTTAAAGTCATACAACTTGGTTACTTTAGCTTCTTAGTTACTGTTAACCAAGTAAAAGGGACCAACAAGTGGTATCAGAGCCTCTGATTTGTAAAACTTAAACCTGGTGTTGCCATCGGGGACATTGTCCCTGTCAATTCCAAATGGGGCAAAAAGATGTAGTTGGTACTGTTGTTGCCATCGGGGACATTGTCCCTGTCAATTCCAAATGGGGCAAAAAGACTCGCAGGAGTGTTGTGATCGAAAATGCTCAGTAATACATCATATATTTAACCTTTTATTCGTTTATAATAAATAACCACTGAATTGGACACAATCTTGAATTATGTCGTTGAAGGTCTCTAAGAATCAAGTGGGCAAGCATGTGGAACGAGTATTCTCAAAAGCGTGATAACTTGGGATGTCTCATCATCATACTCCAACTTGCTAAAGTGAAATACTGGGATGGTAAGTATACACTTTTATATATGTTTGATATTCAGAACATTATTGATCAACATCTTGCTGAAAAGCATCGTTTAAATGGTACTATCGTTTTGATTTTTTACCATGTAGATCAACCTGCTATTCATAATGCCATTTTCGGCACAAAAATATTCATGAACTCGAATATGCCAGAAATTTTCAACTTCAGAAAGAGGTGCGTTCATTTTTTGATTTTATTAATATGTCATTCGCATTTACTATGCTTTCGTTTATTAAATATTATGTACAAGGTACCATTATAATATTTCGACCTGTAATGAATCAACACAAACTATATGTTTTTCAGTTATCAGGAACGTGAGGATTTCAATGAAACGGACTTTAAGATTGAGTTGTACACTCCCCCCAAAAAGGTTGAAAGCCCGGCGGAGTTCATGTCTGGTTGCGTTAAGCAAATGGTTGGGTTGATCCGTGAGACACAACCCGTAAGTGTTGATTTAATTATTTTAACTCCAACGTAAAATTTCCTTTTATGCTTTCTTACATAACAAACGGATAAATTGATATTAAGCCGCTAAATAAAAGTTCAATAACACAACATTTTTTTGAAGGATTCTCAATGCGTGGTTTATGCTACTATACGTAAGATTATGCAAGAGGAAGGTTGGGCTTACACGGCATGTAAAACTTGCAACAAACGAGTTAGCATCATACCTGCTAAAGGTCATGCTCAATCTAAAAGCCGCAAGCCAACATTCACATGTGACAGACATGGGACTGTTCAAGCAGCACCAGTGTATGATTTTATTACATTTACGATGTAATTTATATAACATTTAATCATCGATGTATAATGACTTATAGGGTATTGTGACATTTTTATACAGGTTCAAGTTAATGATTCGTTACTCCGACGATACAGGATCTGCCTCCGCTATGTTTTTTAATACCACTGTGTTCAAATTGTGTGGTAAGACTGCATGGGAGATAATGGAAACAAAAGGAATGAATCCTGATGAGTATTTTCCGGACGACTTGGATGCTATTATCGGCAAAAAGGTTTTGTTAAAGATATTCTACTCTGAATATAACCATAACAGAAATACTCACAAATATAGGTGTGACGCTGTGTCTGAAGATCCTGATGTTATTGCCTACTTCAAAAATGGCTTTATGGAATCAGATGTATGTAAAAATACATTTTTAACTGTTATGTTATTTGCATATTATTATTGGTATGTAACAATTTTCATATTTTTTGGTTATATTAGGATGCACCACTCGATTATACAACACCTATCATGATGCTGAAACCACCAAGGCCGCCCAGATCTTCATACCAAAGTGTTACGAAGACATTGGAACTCGATACTCCACCTTCGAAAGATAAGCAAACATCCAGCAGTGGTGATGGTGCTACGCATTCTCCCAACAGTTGTGATGGTTCAAACGAGAAAAAGCGTGAGCGCGTTGAATACATTGACCTTGATGATTATCCAAGTGACGTTGAGGATGCAGATCCTACTCCAATGAAAAAACCAATGGTTCAAGTGAAGATCGAGAAGGATCCTTGATCAACGCAACACATCTCCTATGCTTATTGTGATTTCCTTTCTGCATTCAAATAAGTTTGCTATGGCATAAACAATTTAAACATGTCTTTTATCTTTATTTGGGTTGTTTTATAAGGTTTATTACCTTAGACAATTTATGTCATTTCTTTTGGATATTGTTACTTTTTTAAACACCCTAGAGATGGTGTCTTTTCAACATTGGTTTCAATTTCCTTAGATATTCAGAGTTATCTTATGATTGTGCTCTTCACAAAGCAGTCTATTCCTCTGCTATGCATCTTCATCACGTTCCCAGATTCTATTGTGCTCCCAACCCTTTTTAAACTACCATTTATCAGTAGCCCATACATGTGCATACACTTGCCTTTTACTTTTTGTAACAAATATAAGTTAAACATTATTGTTAATCTACGTATTATTCCATGATTTTTTTGCAATAACATTTTTTTGGACAATATGAAATGTATATACTTAATATGATATGATATAACCAAATACTAAAACAGATTGTAACAAACTTCTACTTTTTTTTTGTTAAGATTATATTTACATTTAAAACTTATTGTTATCATTATAATTTCCTATAATAGATTTCGAAGTTAACCCTATATATACTATCAGCTATTCACCAAATACATTTGCTATTCACGATTTTGTAAAACTAAATCTTAAAAATAGCAGATGGATCATCGTCAACAAAATGCGGCATCAAAGGTAAATAAACGTTTATCTGTATATTTTTTTTATATATATTTAGATACATCGTTATAACATACATATGTTTATGTACTTGACTAGCAAGAATTTGACTCAAACTCACCGGATCATTTTTAGGTTGAAGTTGAAACTGTGATCAACATATCTCATGATGAAATGGCATGGGTTACATCACTTTGTAAACAAAGATAAAACATAGCCCTTATGTCCAATAACTTTTTTTACAACCAATGTTCTACAGGATGTCCCTCCAAAAAATGAACCACAAATAGTTACAAATGGTGGTACATCTCTGAATAGCAATGCTGTTCATACTCTGAATAGTGATGATGAGATTGAAGAATGGATTTGTAATAAAAAAAGAATGTTTATGCCATCTCCAACAGGAAGACAAATTGGTAACCAAAAAGATTGTTGTTGATGAAGTTGTTGACTCAAAGTCACCTAATCATTTTTGGATGGAAGTTCAAACTGTCATCTACATATCTGATGATGAAATGGTATGAGTTACTACGTACATCACTTTGTAAATAAACCATATCCCTTATGTCCTCTAACTTTTTATACAACCAATGATTTACAGGATGTCCCTCCAAAAAATGAACCACAAATACTTACAAATGGTGGTACATCGCTGAATAGCAATGTTGTTCATACTATGGATAGTGATGATGAGAATGAAGAATGGATTTGTATTAAAAATGATTGTTTATACCATGTCCATAAAGAAGACAAATTGGAATAAAAAAAGATTGTTGCTGATGAAGTTGTTGACTCTCATGCCAATGAGAAATATATATGTTGTAACAAAGAATGTGTATTTCACAAGCATAAGTAGTTTTCTATCATGGTTTTGATATTATCATTGAAAGTTCAATCAATAATATATATTTATAATGGTTATAATATTTGGATGTTTTTTTTATATGCACAATTAATTAGTATTTAAGTGAAATCATATATTGCTTACAAAAGTATAATTCGAAAAATTTATGTATACATGTTATAGTTATTGCATTAAACACAACAATGAACAAGCTTAATATTTGGAAAGTATTGCATATTTATTTTTTGGTTTTTTCAAAACGTATGTCAATTAATGTGACATCCTAAATTATTGGCATTCAATTTTCAAATGTTTTTTTAACCCTTATATTGTCAAACATATAATATTATATTTCAAATTTGTTTCCTTTTATTCATTTCTTCATAATCCAAAAAACAAAGCAATCTCTCTAAAAAATGATTAACAAGAAGGACAAAGGTAAAGAGAAAATAAATGGATCAAACGTCAATTCCACAATTATGAATGATGGTGGTCGTGTTGGTAACAAAAAAATACAACAAACTGACTCTCATGATAGCCGTTTACAATCACAAACAAGGAGTTCATCTTTAATAGACATAAGTAAGAGACCTACGCGAAGTGTTGCTAGACGTCCACTCGATGAAATTACACAACGTAACATGCCCTATATTTTTTATTTTTTTTTATTTTATGCTTTATCTTTCTTAATTTCTCTGTTGTATAAATCTTCCTAATTTGCTATCCAATATCTTCTTCTTGATTATATGATCATGTGTAAATCATATTATGTAATTTTTTTTTTTTTTTTTTTTTTGCAGTTTTAGAGAATGAGTTAGCTATTCAACGTCCAGGGAGGCGTCAAAAAACTAATAACGACCCAGGTTACATAATAAAAACATTTACAAGCCTTTACTGTATACGTATGTTGTATTTTATATTTGTAGTTTATATGTATATAATTAAGGGATTTGAATAATTTAGGGTTTTGAATTGTATTTCATGATTACATATTTTCATTGGCGTAAGCTTTTTGTGTTTTCTGTGATTTATTGAGGATGGTTAATTTGAATCAAACGTTTAATGCTCATGATTACATATAATTAAGTATGTTGTAGTTTAGGTTTGTAGTTTATATGTATATAATGTGATAATGTGATTAGGTTGTATTTAACAGAATATTGTGACTCAAGTTTTCTTTTGTTTCAAACCTTTATAAACACATACCTGCCAAACTACCTTTAATAATTCTCCCTCAATCATCAGTTGAGGTCACCCCAAGCAATGTGTTACCAACCAAGGTATCCTGTGGAAGACCAAGTGTATACCCTAAACCAGAAAGTGAGTTTTGAATATTATGATTCTTCTATTGCCAATATATTCAAGTAATCATATTAACCATCTTATATTGCATTATCAATCCTATGTGTAGTTTTAGAGACTGGCTTATCTATTCGACGTCCTGGGAGGCGTCCAAAAACAGATAACAACACAGGTATCATCCTAAAAACCATTACAAGTATTACATTAAAGATGTATTGCATTTTCTATGTGTATAACCTTATTCATTAGTAATTTTTAATTGTCAGTGTCAACAATGACGTCCAATATTATTCCAGGTAACATTTTTATATATTTTCGTTGCAACATTTTAGATCAATTGCAAACTATAACAACATCGTAATTAAACACATCTTATATACACTTTTATTGTATAGTAACATATTTGTGCTAAACACACCGTCTATTGCTTTATATATTCAGAAACGTTTCTTCCAATTTATACAATATAACCGGTGGCACGCTAATCCCACTATTTCGCTTATTATTATCAACAGATTTAACCAATGACTTGGCCATCAGACGTCGTGGGAGGCCATCAAAAAAAGGTAAAAACATATGTTGTCAAAATAAACATAAAACAATACTTATGTATTCTACGTATATATCACTTTATATTTATGTATCATTCTGTTATATATTAACTTTTATCAGGCACAACATCGTCCTTAGGATCAGCCAATACCCAATCACGCAACGGTGGCCCTAACGTTAACATTTTGCCTTCATCATCAGTTGATGTAACCGCAAGTAATGTGGTTCAAACCAAAAATGTTTGTGGAAGACCAAGATTAAAGACTCCACCAAAAAGTGAGTTTATTCATTAGTTACCTACATTTCCAACTACTTTATCAACATGTTACTTTATTTGCTCACTATTATTATTTGCATATTACTGGATATAATGCAAAAGGATCAAGAACAGACGCACGAATATCACCGCAAACACATTTCAATACTCATGGAATAGGCTCATCAAGTGGACTGGCAACGTTGACACCTAAGCCAAAGGCACGTCAACGAATTTGTAACATTTCAACCCGTAAGCCACCTTTTACGATTGCATGTTTGTAACTCATTTATTTTATATCCAGCAGCTATAAATGAACTTATAACATATAGTAAAAATGATTAATTGTAACAATAATTTCAGCTACTAACTCGGTGAAATTTCAAACTCCACCTGCGTGCAATGTTAAAACCTCTTTGACAACGCCATCACCACACCATATGAATCTTCGCTCCAGGACACCTAACTCTACAGTTGTTGATGGTTCTACGCCAAGAAATTCACATATACCATCCAGAATAACAGGTATGAATATATGCATATGAAAATTCAAATTGTATCCACACTAATTATTCGTAAGTTAAGTATTACTTATAAATCAATTTAATGTTAATTTATTATAGGTAATACGACGACCAATGGTAAAAAATCTTTGACAACTCCTTCACCACACCATATGAATCTTCGCTCCAGGACACCGAAGTCTACAGTAGTTGATGCTTCCACGCCAAGAAATTCAGTTGTTCCAAATACAAGAACAGGTATCAAAATTTGCATTTTACAATTCTAATTGTATCATCATTCATATTCTTTAAATTTATGTATCAATTTTTATTGATGAATTACATGTTAATTTATTATAGGTACTATGTCTAACCAAAAATCAAGGTTTGTCACTCCGAGTCCGGTTAACTTTACGTTAGGTAAGTGCTAACCAACATGATCAAAAGGCATTTCTTATTATCTATCAACCCAAATTATTTAAGCAAAGTATTATATTATTATTAGGATCAACCTCATCTAAAAGAAACCAACGATCTCATGGAGAATCTTCTACGTTTGCTACGGATATGCGAGGATCAAAAGGGAAAAATGGCAATCGTAGAAGTTCACGTCATATTAACTTCGCCGAATTTGATATTGAAGATGATGATGAAGTACAAACAAACCGCTTTTGGGTATATGTGATGGTACGCACTATATTTACATAACTATATTTAAATTTGTTGTTACAAATTTTTAAACAAAGAAAAATGAATATGAAAATGATACATCTAAATATTTGAACAATACAGATTACATTGATCATGGAGATCCAAATGTGGAATGTCACAAATGTGGCGCAATGTTGTGGTATCATGAGACTATACGTGGGGATAGCGGTTGTGTTCACGATTCCTTTTCTCTTTGTTGTGGTAGAGGAAAGGTTAAGTTGCCTACATCACTTATTGATCCACCAGAACTGTTGAAGGGCCTTATGAACAAAGACCACCCAAAGAGTTCCTCATTCCTGGATAATATTAGGCGTTACAATTCTATGTTTGCATTCACATCCATGGGTGGTAAACAAGATAAGTCTGTTAATGTTGGACGCGGTCCATATTGCTACCGGATTCAAGGTCAAAATTGCCATAAAATTGGTACTTTGTTGCCGGAAAAAGGAAAGGCTCCTAAATTTTCTCAGTTATACATTTTCGATACGAAAAACGAGATTCGAAACAGGATCAATGATGTTAGGTGTGTAAACTTAATTGACATTATATATACCCTGATTCCAATTATTTACATGTATACATTTTAATTTTCATTACTGATACTAAACTACTTTTTACTTATATATTATTTACTGTATTTAACATATGCTTTATTTTCTTATGTAGCAATGACACATCAACATCATCAAGTAAAAATAAACTTGACTACAAGCTAAGCTGTGATATACGCGACATGCTTGATGGAACAAATCCGTTGGTTGCCAAGTTTCGAATGGCTGGGGAACGACTATCGTCTGCACGTGATGACAAAAAGTATACGCTTAAGCTTATTGGTTCAAGGCCGCACGATGGTAGGCAATATAACCTCCCTACTGGAAATGAGGTGGCCGCCTTAATTGTCGGTGATTTTGACTCGACTGTAAATAAGAGAGATATTATTTTACACAAACAAAATGGCAATCTCAAACGAATAAGTGAGTTGCGTGTCTCATACCTTGCACTTCAGTATCCTTTGTTGTTTCCTTACGCAGAAGATGGATACAGAACTGATATTTACCACGCTGACGTTACGGATGCGACTCCAGAAGAGAAGCGAAAACGCGTAACAATGAGGGAGTGGTTCGCATACAGAATTCAAGACAGGAGAAATGAATATTCCTTGATACTAAATGGAAGGAGATTGTTTCAGCAGTTTCTTGTGGATGCATATACAATGGTTGAGGCTGAACGCATGTTGTATATAAAAAATAAAAATAAGGAGTTAAGAACCGAAACATACTCCAAATTGGCAGCTTTGGCACACAATGGAGACTCTGGTGTGAAATTACATGGTAAAAAGATTATTTTGCCATCGTCATTGTCACACCTCGTAATTTCCAGTCATTTTTCCAAGCCTCGACAATTTACTATTCACAAGTTACTATTCATCATTTACTATTCATCGATCACTATTCATCGTTTTTTAGGTCAATTTGACATTCCGAGACATATTCAGAAATTTTACTATTCACTTGACACTATTCATTTCCGGAAGAATTACCACTATTCACGTGCATTATTCATGTCATCGTAAATTTAGTTTACGAGTGTTCAAATTCGCGTAACCGTATTGGTTCAGGAGCGAATTCATGCATTATTATCAGGGACACTTCATACGGACTAGAAATAGTCTTCATATTATCATTATGGCACTTGCATACTATTCCACTCGTAGGATAACTAAATTAATACTTTTGGTATTATTAACGATTTACGTACGTTTATTTTAAATAAACACTAATACGCGAACTATAAAAGTATCTAACATGTCCGACACTCCCGACTATGATCCCAATACATTTTTATACTCATTTCCATAATATAAAAACTATAATATTAATTTACCCAGTATTTTGGAAATTTAACTATTACGTATCGTACGTTTAACTTAATAACGACGGTTTTCACCAAAATTAAACGATAATCACCCGAACTCTCCGTACTTGTACCCGACATATTTTTACAATTTTTACGACCTTATTACGTCCCGAATAACTTCAATAAAATTTATTTCTAACAAACCCGGTACCCGATTAAACCTAAAACTAACTTAACTACATAATACTACTAACTTTTTCTAATTAAATTTTCCAACACAACCCCCTTTTCCCTCCCCTAGAACCGGCCACCCCCCCCCCCCCTAAAGGTCTTCAAGCATTTAAACCTCACCAAACTAATTAAATGTCACCAAACAATTGTCCCCTTTGTATAAATTAAACTTTTCTTACTCATTTTCACACAAAATCACTTTTTACTTACAACTAGCAACTTTTCTCTTCATTTCTCTTGTGTTTGGTTCGATCCAAGGTGATCAAGGAGCAAGGAGGGTAAATTTTACAAGATCTTATTATAAACTAGTTAGTATAATCATCCTTGTTAGAGTTTTGAAATAAAAACTCAAGGATTAGTAAGCTTTTTATCATCTAAACTCTCTAAGCCACCAAGTAAGTATACAAACTCATTTTTATGATTTTTACAAGTTATTATTATGTTCATATGATTTTCTTACAAGATCTTTTACATGCATCATTTTGTACCACTTCATTTTTGTATATTTTAACTTTGAAGCCCTAGAAATGGAAACATATGAAACTCTTGTTAGACCTAGTGGTTTGATGATATTTAAGGACCCATGACACCCTAAGAAGGTGTATGGTAGGATTAGATTAGTCTTGTGGTGTTTGAAAGTGGATTGATGGATGATGGAACTAGTTTAGAGACTTGAAAATGGTTTTTGAAACTTTTGATATACCTACTGTCCCTATTTTAATTTCGTGGGAAAATCAGTAAATGGTGACTAAGTTTTGACCAAAGATTTAGAAAATACATTCAAAAACGAAACTTTAGGCGAAAGAATGGACTAAAACAAGCTTATAACGAAGGAGATATGATTTTTTCAAATTTAACGACGAAAACTACTTTTACAAAAACTGCTTGCTGTTTGGCAGATTTCAATGGGTAAAAAGAGGCATTAAACGTAACCTAAAAGAGCCGAGTTGTCAAAAATATACTAGTATATACAAAGACGAATCCGTGGACATAAAGAACAAGGAAAACGAGCCTAAAACGACAAAGTTATGACCATTCTAACATCGTCAAACTATGGATATATTTTTGGTCACAAATAAAAATAATAACGTACGTACTAAACGGTATATTTTCTAGAAAATATTACTAAGGACTATTTTCTTATCAAGCGAATACGTATGACCCGAGAGAATACTTATACGACTTAACGACATATTTCAAGGTTTTCAATACAAGGAATTTAACGCTAACACTTTTTAACGAGATAGTACGACAAGTTATATACTCCTTTATAAGGACTTATTTTCCTAAGTATGGAAACCATTGTTCTACGACGATAACTAGTATTTTCAAATTACGAGTGGTATGAGTATCATGTGCATGTGCATTCATTTCATTACGGCTTGATCTAAGTTAGATCATGGTTATTCATTTAGGTTGCGGCTAGTACTCGCGCCTCATTGTCCCGACTACATTTACCTCATTGCACCATCTTTGTACCATCACTTCGAGGTGAGTTCTCATAGCCCCGTTTTAATTCTATATTTTGATTTCAAATCCCACGGGGGAGAATACATTGCATTACTTGTTTTGTGTACATGCCTAAGTATAAAATTTCATACATTGCTTAAGTTGTCTTATTTACCACGTCTTGAAAAGTCCCCTTTCATTATCATGGACCGTTAATTTCTGGTACTAAGCGGGAGTGAGTGGATAGATCTATCGAGGGTGACGCCTCCATTCGTGTTTGGGTTGCTCCAAATGGAACGAATGCATTTCATGTCTTTATTATTAGAGTGTCTGGTAAACACTCATTGGGGCCAAGTATCGTCTAGCTTCGGGGTCATGAGCTTAAGAGCCAATGTATATACTTTCCGGACATCCTATTTCTTGGCATTACTTATGGCATTTGTACACTAGCATTTACTTATAAACCTATGATTATTCACCAACATTCGTGTTGACCGTTTTTCGCAATGTATTTCTCAGGTTATTAAGGTAGCTCATGTGCATACATTTGGACCTTCATGGAGTCGCGGAGTCGACGCGTCTCACTATATTTTCTGCACTTATGAAACGTTTGATCTTGTTGAACTTATTCTAACTGTTTTGGCAAACTCTTTTGGGACCTAAGTTTTGTAAACTCTGAATGTTTTAATGATCAAACGCTGTGTTTTCTAAACGACACTTTAGGTCGTTCAACATAACTGTAAGTATGGTGCTATGACAGTCACCCCAGGTATTCCATTCCGCTGCCATTCAGGTATTTTGGGGGTGTGACAGATTGGCATCAGAGCTAAGGTTATAGCGAACTAGGATGTATCTTGGACCCTAGACTATAACCACATCATCATAGCATCTCATCATTTCATCATAGGTGCATATTCACTATACATGTTGCTTTACGCACACACTGTACGAGTTATTCATACCCATGCTCATATATATATATATGATTATATTGACCTGGTTCACAAGTGACATGTCTTCAGATACCCACGTCGTTATCCTTTCGTCGGATTCCAACGTTGAAGATGCCTTGTCATCTTCCACTACCATTATACCACCAGCTGTACTCACACCACCATTAGCACTATTGAATTGTCATAAGAGCGAGGTTCTCATTCAGCCTATACATAGAATGCCGTTTGGTAGAGTATTCAGACTTAATTTTAATGGACTTATTTGGATGCTTATTACAAGGGAGATAGCATGTCTTATTTCCTTCACTAGTAGGACGCTTACTACTTAGGTACTACCACCACCGTTGGTTACTTATTACACTATTGGTCGTCCCATAGTGCGTACTTCAACTTTACCTCTTGGATATCGCGAGAGAGCGCGAAAGAGGGTAGTATCCCATTCACTATTATCACCATTATCTCCTAACTCATCACTAGGATCTCATTGTCATCAATGTTATCCTCATCCTTTAGAATACCACCATTGTCAGTTTCCTTTTCCATTTTCACTTGCCATGAATTAGATAACACCTTGTGGATAATACCAAGATTACGGACTCAACAGGAACATCTGCAGGTTCCTCAAGAATGGCTTAGAATCTACACTATCTAGGACTTGATCGATGCACAACTTCAGACACTACTTCAGGACTATCTCGACCTTATGATGCCATAAACCTGATTCCACCTAGAAGGACTACAGGAAGTCTTTAGACTAGACTTATGTCTTTACTAGCTTTTACTATTATCCTAGCCACGAGAGGTGTGGCACAGTTCGAAGAAACTTGTAGTATTTTGATTGATGTACGAACGGAATCACCAAGTATTGACTCTACTATAGGGGAATGGTTGTGCTATCTATGATATTGGCCCATATAGACCGAAACCTTCATGTATTATATTCATGTGTTATGAATATGATTATTTTTATTACCTATAGATTCTCATGGACCCTCATGATTTGATGGAAATAGATTTAAGCAAACCACTCCAAGCATGACGCAAGCCGCTGTTGGACAATTCATTGCCAGGAACGCAACTACCGCCCTCACCAAGGAACTTACTCACGTGGAATTTATGGGTTGTAATCCCCCCTTCTTTAGCGGAAGTGTAGACACAAAAGAATTTCTCAAATGGTTCGAAGAATTAGAAACAATCTTTCAAAGTGGTGACTGTCGTAAGGAAGACAAGGTTAAGTTCGCCACTTGCACTTTTCAGAAGCATGCCCAGAAATGGTGGACTAAGTATGTCCAGGTAGTAGGAGTTGATGCTGCTTACTCACACTCTTGGGAGAAACTAAAAAGGATGATGAGTTTGAAGTTCTGTGTGAAAAGCGAATCACAAGCAATTGAACAAGAAACACTAAACCTTACCATGGAAGGAGATGATGTTGTCAAGTATACTGCTTATTTTTATGATTTTGCTCGACTAGGCTCTGCAATGGATGAACCGGAAAGCAAGAAACTCGAAAGGTACATCGGAGGACTTTCTCCTGAAATTCGTAGGATGGTCAGCGCATGTGAACCCAATACCATGTCTGAAGCTATCCAGATGGCAATCGAAACAAAGGAACTCATAGTTCGCGACAAGACATCGGGAGACAATAATAACAACAAGAGAAAATGGGTCGGTAATCAGGATGCTAATGCTACTCAACGACCATTTAAGATACAACAAGTGGTGGAGACCTTTACTGCTGGGTCAAGCCAAAAGAAAGGATATGTAGGTAAATTACCCGAGTGCAACAGGTGTCAGTTTCATCACAAAGGACGTTGCCCGGAACCATGTGGCAACTGTAAGAAGATCGGACACAAAGCCAAGGATTGCAAGACTCCCACCCTCACAAAGCATCAGGAACTCACGGTAATCTGCCGTGAATGTGGAGTAGTGGGACACTTCAAGAGTGAATGCCCGGTGTTGAGAGACCGGAACTGGAGGAGGCAGTTCATGTTTTAAAACCATAGTTCGAGCCCTCTAGGGTTGTACTTTCTTTTGGTACTTTCCATAAGTACGTTGATGTAACCTAGTTGTATTAAGCACTTTCCTATCCAATGTAATGACTATCTTTTGTTACCTCTATGATAACCATAACTTTCGTTTACTCCGCTTTCTATCCCAATCGTTCAATTTTCAATCGTTTCGTAACATTATGTCATTGCCTTATTAGAGATTAGGCCGATTTAGTATTTGACGGACTAGTAGATTATTACCATTCCGTAGTATTTACCCATGTATCCAATAAACCATTCCACGAGTTTTATTTCAAACTATTTTACTACCTTATGGAGAAATTGTTTTTATCAAATTCTAAAATAAGCCGTTTTGTTACCATACTATAAACTGATTTTTCCGATACTACGCCATATATTTACTATTATTACGCGAAACAATTTTTATATTACTTTGAAAGGGAATATTTAGTATACCATTTTTAATAACAACGCGTTGAACACCATCTAAAGCTTTTGAGAAAAATAATATTATTTTGATTAAATCAAGCATCGCATCATTAGTCCTCAACTATACATAGCCTGATCACCTATGTATACTTCAGGAAAGATTATGCCATGAAGGAAATAGTTACTTTATAAAGTATTGTTAATAACAATCTTCATCCAAAAGCGTTTTAAACAAATAAACTCTTTTATGAATATTTCTTTCTGACAAATTTTCTCTGGATACTTACCCCACCTGTCACACACTTAGTCATTAAGTTAGACTTTCCATTGACTTCTTTAGGAGAGACTTCCCATATTAAGTACTAGGAGGATTCCTTGATACAAGAAAAACAATAAAAGGGTTACGAAAAACTACTAACCTAGAATAGAAGTATACACCAAGGCAATTTATAGCTCAATAACAGTTCTAAGATGCCACTGGACCATCCGACCCACCATCTCTGACCTAGTTGTCCGATTTTATTATTCAAAGGTACTAGCTAGACTGAGCTACGGGATCAAACACATTGTGAAGGTACGCTAAGCATCACCATGGGAATAAACCAAGCCTCCTAACCGATACTGAAAAGTGTTTTGAGTTAACATGGTCTCATCCATACGCAAACTTCCCTGCAGTGAATTTACGACAAGAATGATTGATTCGAATTATGGATATCGATATAGATTCCCCTAAAGCATTATGTTCTCTATAACTTCTGGATAACCTCATCTATACATCGAGAAAGGCATCAGACTCAAGAATATCTCCCCAGCTACATGTGAAGACAATACGGAAATTCATCGACATGGTATCAATTGAAACCCTCATATTGCCAACATGATGTCAATTTCAACGATAAACCATCTCAGGACTTAAGTTGGTTGGATACCTAGACTTGTAGTTTTGTCGAAAAATCGCCAATAGGCATTTTCTAATGTCAGGAACCAAATGTTAGACACTTATGCATTTATGCGAATATTTCCGATCCTACTATTTTATCCTTGTTAATATTTTTATTTTTAAATGAAGTGGATTTCAAAATTTTGTCCATACAAATCACATATCTCGTGGAAAATAATTTTGAATTGCCTATTTTGAATAAATACGACCCTTTTTAGCCAGTATTTACTTGAACCATTATACAATGAGAAATGTTTAAACATCAAACTTTGGTAAATAGTTCTATTCACAACATGTTTGAAAACCGCGTCACATTTCATAACTATTAAATTTTGAATCATCAATAAAGCTAATATTGAGTATACCATTTGTTCCATTTTCTAAAATTGTTTATTCAGAAAAAGATTTCGACCAAAAACTCGAAAATCGCGAGATAAATTTGGAAACAAATCACCATACTATATCGCTTGTGCATTTAGGGCTTTGTGACTTGACAATAAGGAATATTGGAATATGTGATGAAGGAAATTAGGAGGAACATCATAGAACGATTACAAACGTCAGTAATGGAGACCAAGCACTGTAGGCAAAGAATGACACATGTCTTAGCAATCCATTAGACCAAAACCCAAAGAATCAAATATTGTTAACCGTATTCTATCTTCTTCGTATAACGCCGTGTTCGAAAGACGTAACGTTGTGGAATTAGTCACAAGATTTATCGTACCGTTTCAATTATTCCTGATAAAGGTGATTGAATCACCTTGGACTTCTAGCAATCATTTTAAGATTTCCTTCGGAACCTCATAAAGATGTGAACACCGCCTATCATCCTCAGATCGATGGTCATAACGGGAGAACGATTCAAGCATAGGAAAGCTATACTCAGAATATGAGTGATTGACTCTAGAAATGGTTGGACTAACCATTTACCATAAATTGGATTCTTTTACAACCATAGTTATCGCGCGAGCATAGAGACTACACCATTTGAGGCACTTTATGGTCGAAGTACCAATTACCCGTTTACAAACTGAAATCGGAAAGTTAAAAATTCACTGGTCTAGAACCAAACCATGGAACAACAAAGGAAATTTCACAAGACAAGAATCGGTTACAAGCAACGAGAAACTGGTAGGAGTTATGTTGGTACATGACGCACATCATACGGATTGGGTATCCTTGAACAAGCAAATTTACTAGATTCACATGAAAGAACAAACTAAATTGAAAGCTTTGCCTTGAAGAGGCATGATATGATTTTGGTAACACGAGAGATTGAACTTTTAAGTATATTGGACCATTTCAGATTCATGATAGAATCGACCAGCTGACATATAAGATTTGAGTTCTGACAGAGTTCAGCAACATATATTATCCATATTACATTATAAACCTGAAGAAGCACTGATCATCTATTGACGAACCGAACTCGGAAAAAGCCAAACTCACTATTCCAATAGGCATTCATGAAATAACCAGAAATTTCCTACAAGTCAAGGATCAATTACAAATTCTATAAGTTGTAAACCACTAAAACTTCAAGTTGGTAGCCAGATTACGTTGAAAGTTCTGCCTAGGAAAGGCATGATATTATTCGGAAATATTTGAAAAGTTAAAGCCGATATACACTGGAACACTTAATATTTCAGACAGAGTAGGCCTAGTGGCCGTCAGACTTGAGCCTTGTTAAGGAACAGCCGGATTACACAACTATGTTTCACCTATTTGAATCCAGGAAATGACTTTCAGATTAGTCAATTATAATCCCATTTGGAAGGGAATCCAACCTTGAGACAAACGTAAACTTGGTAATAGAACCATTAGAATGCATGGACTGTGAGGTCGAACGGTCGAAGCAAAGTCGAATCTTTATCGTGAAAGTTCGCTGGAATTCTTGAAAAGAACCCGAATTTACTTGGGAACGGGAGGACCAAATGCAACTCAAGTATCCACGTCTTTTTACCAAATGTACTCCAGAGACCAACCAAAACTGAACTTTGGGACGAAGTTCCTGTTAGTGGGGAAGACTGTCACACCTCGTAATTTCCAGTCATTTTTCCAAGCCTCGACAATTTACTATTCACAAGTTACTATTCATCATTTACTATTCATCGATCACTATTCATCGTTTTTTAGGTCAATTTGACATTCCGAGACATATTCAGAAATTTTACTATTCACTTGACACTATTCATTTCCGGAAGAATTACCACTATTCACGTGCATTATTCATGTCATCGTAAATTTAGTTTACGAGTGTTCAAATTCGCGTAACCGTATTGGTTCAGGAGCGAATTCATGCATTATTATCAGGGACACTTCATACGGACTAGAAATAGTCTTCATATTATCATTATGGCACTTGCATACTATTCCACTCGTAGGATAACTAAATTAATACTTTTGGTATTATTAACGATTTACGTACGTTTATTTTAAATAAACACTAATACGCGAACTATAAAAGTATCTAACATGTCCGACACTCCCGACTATGATCCCAATACATTTTTATACTCATTTCCATAATATAAAAACTATAATATTAATTTACCCAGTATTTTGGAAATTTAACTATTACGTATCGTACGTTTAACTTAATAACGACGGTTTTCACCAAAATTAAACGATAATCACCCGAACTCTCCGTACTTGTACCCGACATATTTTTACAATTTTTACGACCTTATTACGTCCCGAATAACTTCAATAAAATTTATTTCTAACAAACCCGGTACCCGATTAAACCTAAAACTAACTTAACTACATAATACTACTAACTTTTTCTAATTAAATTTTCCAACACAACCCCCTTTTCCCTCCCCCCCCCCCCCCTAAAGGTCTTCAAGCATTTAAACCTCACCAAACTAATTAAATGTCACCAAACAATTGTCCCCTTTGTATAAATTAAACTTTTCTTACTCATTTTCACACAAAATCACTTTTTACTTACAACTAGCAACTTTTCTCTTCATTTCTCTTGTGTTTGGTTCGATCCAAGGTGATCAAGGAGCAAGGAGGGTAAATTTTACAAGATCTTATTATAAACTAGTTAGTATAATCATCCTTGTTAGAGTTTTGAAATAAAAACTCAAGGATTAGTAAGCTTTTTATCATCTAAACTCTCTAAGCCACCAAGTAAGTATACAAACTCATTTTTATGATTTTTACAAGTTATTATTATGTTCATATGATTTTCTTACAAGATCTTTTACATGCATCATTTTGTACCACTTCATTTTTGTATATTTTAACTTTGAAGCCCTAGAAATGGAAACATATGAAACTCTTGTTAGACCTAGTGGTTTGATGATATTTAAGGACCCATGACACCCTAAGAAGGTGTATGGTAGGATTAGATTAGTCTTGTGGTGTTTGAAAGTGGATTGATGGATGATGGAACTAGTTTAGAGACTTGAAAATGGTTTTTGAAACTTTTGATATACCTACTGTCCCTATTTTAATTTCGTGGGAAAATCAGTAAATGGTGACTAAGTTTTGACCAAAGATTTAGAAAATACATTCAAAAACGAAACTTTAGGCGAAAGAATGGACTAAAACAAGCTTATAACGAAGGAGATATGATTTTTTCAAATTTAACGACGAAAACTACTTTTACAAAAACTGCTTGCTGTTTGGCAGATTTCAATGGGTAAAAAGAGGCATTAAACGTAACCTAAAAGAGCCGAGTTGTCAAAAATATACTAGTATATACAAAGACGAATCCGTGGACATAAAGAACAAGGAAAACGAGCCTAAAACGACAAAGTTATGACCATTCTAACATCGTCAAACTATGGATATATTTTTGGTCACAAATAAAAATAATAACGTACGTACTAAACGGTATATTTTCTAGAAAATATTACTAAGGACTATTTTCTTATCAAGCGAATACGTATGACCCGAGAGAATACTTATACGACTTAACGACATATTTCAAGGTTTTCAATACAAGGAATTTAACGCTAACACTTTTTAACGAGATAGTACGACAAGTTATATACTCCTATATAAGGACTTATTTTCCTAAGTATGGAAACCATTGTTCTACGACGATAACTAGTATTTTCAAATTACGAGTGGTATGAGTATCATGTGCATGTGCATTCATTTCATTACGGCTTGATCTAAGTTAGATCATGGTTATTCATTTAGGTTGCGGCTAGTACTCGCGCCTCATTGTCCCGACTACATTTACCTCATTGCACCATCTTTGTACCATCACTTCGAGGTGAGTTCTCATAGCCCCGTTTTAATTCTATATTTTGATTTCAAATCCCACGGGGGAGAATACATTGCATTACTTGTTTTGTGTACATGCCTAAGTATAAAATTTCATACATTGCTTAAGTTGTCTTATTTACCACGTCTTGAAAAGTCCCCTTTCATTATCATGGACCGTTAATTTCTGGTACTAAGCGGGAGTGAGTGGATAGATCTATCGAGGGTGACGCCTCCATTCGTGTTTGGGTTGCTCCAAATGGAACGAATGCATTTCATGTCTTTATTATTAGAGTGTCTGGTAAACACTCATTGGGGCCAAGTATCGTCTAGCTTCGGGGTCATGAGCTTAAGAGCCAATGTATATACTTTCCGGACATCCTATTTCTTGGCATTACTTATGGCATTTGTACACTAGCATTTACTTATAAACCTATGATTATTCACCAACATTCGTGTTGACCGTTTTTCGCAATGTATTTCTCAGGTTATTAAGGTAGCTCATGTGCATACATTTGGACCTTCATGGAGTCGCGGAGTCGACGCGTCTCACTATATTTTCTGCACTTATGAAACGTTTGATCTTGTTGAACTTATTCTAACTGTTTTGGCAAACTCTTTTGGGACCTAAGTTTTGTAAACTCTGAATGTTTTAATGATCAAACGCTGTGTTTTCTAAACGACACTTTAGGTCGTTCAACATAACTGTAAGTATGGTGCTATGACAGTCACCCCAGGTATTCCATTCCGCTGCCATTCAGGTATTTTGGGGGTGTGACAGTCATTCACCGGCAGCCCTAGGTATATGAAGCAAAACTACTTGGATGCCATGACAATTTGCAAGTACTATGGATACCCTGACTTATTCATCACATTTACATGTAACCCTAACTGGCCTGAGATTGCAAGATTGATGGCAGAAAAGGGACTGAAATCTGAGGATAGGCCTGATGCAACAACAAGGGTGTTTAAAATCAAACTCGACACTCTCATAAAAGAATTCAAGGAAAAGCGTACATTTGGGAGTTGTAAAGCACGTAAGTTATTAACACCATATAATCATGTAATCTTTGTTATTCATTTAATAACATACATGCTGAGATCAAACCTTATTAGTTACTGATGCTCTTCTTTTATTTTTTTCATGACAGTTGTTTACACGGTTGAGTTTCAAAAGAGAGGACTCCCACATTGTCATATATTACTTTGGCTGGAAAATGAGGATAAGCTAACAACACCTGGGCGGATTGATCAGTTTATATCAGTCGATATTCCCGACAAGGATCAAGACCCTGAGTTGTATCAGATTGTAACTGATCATATGATGCATGGTCCTTGCGGAGCCGAGCATCCAACATGTCCATGCACCGTTGATTTCAAATGCACCAAGGGTTTCCCTAATCAGTTCCATGAAACCACAACCATTGACGAAAACGGTTATGCAAAGTATAAAAGGAGGGATAATGGTACAACCATCAAGAAAAGTGGAGTCGATTTGCATAATGGTTACGTGGTGCCTTACAATCCAGGGTTGCTTAGACGATATCAGTCTCACCTAAACGTTGAATATTGCAATCAGATTGGTTCTATAAAATACTTATTCAAGTACATAAACAAAGGACCAGATAGGGTTACAGTTGGTTTAGAGGACGAAGAAGCTGACGAGATTCAAGACTTTTATGATTGTCGCTATTTATCTGCTTGTGAAGCGGCTTGGCGTATTTATGGCTATGACATTCATTATAGGTTTCCACCTGTAGAGCGTCTACCATTTCATTTGAAGAACGAGCAGTCAGTGGTTTTTGATCCCGCTGAAAGTATTGATTACCAGCTTGAAAAGGCATCAGCCAACGAGAACAAATTCCTTGCTTGGATGGAAACAAACAAGACCGATACGTTTGCCGAAACTCTTCTTTATGTAGAATTTCCTAAATATTATGTTTGGAAACCTCAAGAGTTGAAATGGCAACTCAGACAAAGAGGTGAAAGTCTTGGACGTATACATCATGTTCCTCCTTCTTGGGGAGAGCTTTTTTACTTACGTATCTTGCTTAACAAGATGAGAGGTGTTAAGGAATGGATTGAGTTTAAGACCTATAATGATGTTGTTTATCCTACGTATAAGGACGCTTGCATTGCCCGTGGCCTGTTGGAGAATGACAAGGAGTATGTCGATGGTATTTTGGAAGCGAGTCTTTGGGGAATAGGGGATTATTTGCGGTCATTTTTTGTTATGCTCATTATGACTGACAGCATGTCTCAACCCGAGGTTGTATGGGAGAAAACATGGCATGTGTTGGCGGAAGATGTTCAACGCGTTGAGCGAAAAAAACGCAACGATCCAGGTACTTTATTTTGTTGCACTAAGTTACAAATCATATTCAATCAAGTTTAATATAATGCTTCAAATGTTTTGTATACATTTTTTAACCAACATCAAACTGATGATTATCAAATTTTTACATCATATAAAATTTGCAGAAGGCTAACATATGATATATGCAATTTCACATTTGTTTCTTCATTATCAAACTACAAGAAAAAATTTAATAATACTTTTTCAAAGTGTATTGACTTATGGGAATAGATCAACCATTTAAAATGATTCCAATATCTAATCTATTCACTGTCATTTCATATCTATCAATCTCTAAACGAAAGTGCAAAATAATATCTCTATATGGTTTATTATCCTTCGATAGCAACATATGCAAACGAATAATTAGTGCGCATTCTTATTAAATATCCAGGTCTTGAGCTTTCAGACGTTCAGAGGTATAACATATGCCTCACTTATATTGAACACATGCTTTTGTGTAACAACAGAAGTCTAAAGAAGATTCAAAACATGTCATACCCTGATCATGAGCACACAATGGAAGGGTATAACCGATTGATTTACGACGAGATGGCTTACAACAAAGACGAATTACGAGAACAACATGAGCAATTGTTTGAGAGCTTGACATCCGAACAGAAATCAATCTATGGACAAGTGATGGATGCTGCTGTAAACAACAAAGGCGGCATGTTCTTTGTCTACGGATACGGAGGTACCGGTAAGAAATATCTATACAAAACAATGTCTGTTGTATTACGTTCTCAAGGTGAAATCGTATTAAATGTGGCATCAAGTGGCATTGCTGCCCTTTTGTTAGAAGGCAGAAGAACTGCCCATTCTAGGTTTGCTATCCCCATTAATGTTGTCGAGGACTCACTGTGCAGCACTGACGGCGATAGCGACCTTGCTGATTTGATACGGCAAACAAAGCTGATTATATGGGACGAGGCACCTATGATGAGTAGATACTGTTTTGAGGCATTTGACAGAACTTTAAGAGACATATGCAGAGAAGACATGTCAAAGCCTTCTGATAAGCCTTTTGGTGGGAAAGTTGTTTTGTTTGGTGGAGATTTCCGTCAAATTCTTCCTGTTATACCCGGTGCAACCAGACAAGAAGTAGTACACGCCACTTTAAACTCTTTATATCTGTGGGCTGACTGCACGGTATTGAAATTGACCGTAAACATGAGGTTGGGTTCAGGTTCTTCAGAATCAGAAAGGAAGGAAATCCAAGATTTTGTTGACTGGATTTTAGATATAGGCAATGGGAAGATTGGTTCTAATAATGATGGTGATGCAGTTGTCGAGTTTCCAGAAGATATGTTGATTGCTAATTCGGAAGATCATGTTGGTTCCATTATTCAACAAACATATCCTGATTTGGTTGACAACTTGAATTGTCCTGCTTATTTTCAAGAACGAGCAATTCTTGCCCCAACGCACGAATTGGTTAACATCATAAACGATCGAATGCTATCTTTAATTCCAGGTGAAGAGAAAGTCTACGAAAGTTCAGACTCAATTTCTGTGCTTGATATGGATACAATTTTCGATGAACAGATATACACAACGGATTTTCTAAATACTATAGAAATGTCAGGACTTCCACACCACAGGTTATCATTAAAGGTTGGTGCACCGGTCATGTGTATGCGAAACATCGATCAAAAGGCCGGACTATGCAATGGTACCAGGTTGCAAATCCAACGAATGGGAACGAATGTCATTGAAGGCAAGATAATATCAGGTGGAAAACTTGGTAATATATGTGCAATACCTAGAATGATCATTACACCGACGGACAGCAAAATGCCATTCAAGTTGAATAGAAGACAGTTTCCTGTTCAAGTTTGTTTTGGTATGACGATTAATAAAAGCCAAGGTCAAACGTTGTCTCAGGTTGGCCTATTTCTACAAAAGTCTGTATTCACACACGAACAACTATATGTTGCCGTTTCAAGAGTGAAGACGAAAAAAGGTTTAAAGATTCTTTGTTGTGACAAAGATGGCGAATACGCGAACTACACCACAAACGTTGTATACAAAGAAGTATTATTTCGCATATGAATAAAGTTTATGTAATTGGTTTATTATGACGCTTATCATTAGTGCGTTTATTATAATATATGAGCAGTGTTATTATATCTTCAATTTGTTTACATTCAAATAGCCCTTTAAAAAACTCAATACTTGATATTTGTTCCCATGTACATGTATGCCATGACACAAAATTAATTTTCGGGTTTACATATAATAGACGAACAATATAATTTTTGTCAAACAAATTTATGAAGCGTACCCGCCCATCGGGCGGGTTATGAAGCTAGTGAAGTTATAAATGCTATAGCTGCCCTCACTAAAAAGTTGAATCAATGGCTATTGAAAAATCTTCTCATCAAGTTAAAAACCATCAAGTCAATATGGTTAACCATAGTTGTGAGACTTGTGGTGGTCCTCATTCGTATCTTGAGTGCCCAGCCTCCGGTGGCTTCACTCACGAGAATGTGTATGCTACTTCGGGAACCTGCAATATGGGTGGTAATGGTTACCAACCACAGGGAGACCGTAATCTCCTTAGCTACCGTTCTAACAATTATCTTGGACCACACGGTTTCAATCAACCGAATCAAGTTAATCATAATGTGCAAAACCGAAACAATCAATTTAACCAGAATCAAAATCAAAATCGAATGAACAATGGTTTTCAAAATCAAAATCAAGGTTTTCATCAAAATCAAAATCGGGGGAATTACAATCAAAGCCCGAATCAAGGGAATTTTCAAAACCAAGGAAATTGTGGAAATTTTCAAAATGCTAATCATGGAAATCAAAATTATGGAAATTTTCAAAATCAAGGTTTCAACAATAACCGTGGACAAAAATTTTAAAATCAAAATCCAGTTGTGAATCAAAATCAGTCGTCCTCGGATGAATTACTTAAGCAATTTATGAAAAGGCAAGAGGAAATGAATAAAATTATTGATCCCAGTTGAGCAAACAATCTTATATAGAAGTTGACTTGAGTTAATACTTAAGCTAAAACGCGGAATATTAAAGCTTAACTTAAGAAGAACAGTTATTCACTATCAACACTTCAATATATTAATAATACGTGCACTCGAAAATGCTAGGGTTTTACAACTTTAAAGTGTAAACGAAAACTAAACAATACATACCTACTCTAACCCTAGGCACCTCCTTTTATAGGCCAAGGAGTCCTATTAGGTTTACAGTGACTTTCTACAAAAGATAAGAATATTCTAAACGTATAAGATATACACACAATCTGTTCTATAATTATCCACTCGTGTACAAGTCTATCTCTATAGCAGTAGGTTCACCAGCAGCAGTCTCTCATAGCAGCAGTTTAATTACTCTAGCAGCAGAATCAATATCCTTAGCAGCAGATTCATCTTAGCAGCAGTTTGACACTTAACCCAACAAAAATGCTAATTAATCAAATGACTGAATTGAATAAGTGTTTAAATGATCGACCCTCGGGCTCGAGTACTCTTCCAAGCAACACGATTGTAACAATTCACATTTTCGGATTACTATTCATTTTTACTATTCACAATTACTATTCACTTTCACTATTCACTCCCGAAATTTTTATTTAATATTCTCGTAAGTTAAACTATTTTAATGATAATCCGAGAGTTCGACACTCATCGGATCATTTCTGCAAAAATCACGAAACCGTGTCCGAGATTTGCTTTTAGGTTTAAACGTCATTCCAGCATCCCGATATGTCCATAAAACACTATAAACAATAGAAATATGATTTTCTCTCATTTTATGACAATTCCAAAAGTTTTGGAATTTTACGTTTTCCATTTCAGCATTTTATGACTCATTAAATGTGCTAAGATAGGTTATATTAATAAGTTTCATATTTTTAGGATACCTGATTTTAAGTTTCATGACTTAACGACTTACCGTTAGCGATTACCGGGACTAAACGACCTCCGTAAAACAAGATAATACCAAAACTATGTACCTAGTCACCCTAACCATCATATGAACGTGTATAGGAAGCTTCACCATGCCTTGGTGGCTTATGATAAGTCTTGATTCATTAAGATGATCACACTTGTTTATATACCTAGCTAAGTAAACTAAAACTTCATCCTTAAGTCTTGAAAATATCCTAACTCTTTAACCTCCTCAAGGGAATTTCCTAGTTACTTTCTTAACCTCCTCTTCATGCTATAAAAGCAAGCTCATTCCTTCCTTTCATCTCCATAAAAACGCCACACCTATAATCCCTAGCACCATGATCCTTTGATCTTCAAACTACAAGTTACACTACAAAGTTAAATGCCTAGTTATTCTCTACATGAAACTAGTGTTTATTTGGTGATTCCATGGATGAATTAGGAGCTACACAAGGGTACTAGGGCTGAGCTAAGAAGGTTTTCAAAAGGGTTATAGCAAGGGTTTACAAGAGTTGTGGTGAAGGGTTTGCAAGCATAGGTTTAGTGTCCTAGTTTCATACTTGACTTCCTTTCTTTAGAAAGCCAAAAGTTGTAAGAAACCCTATTACACTTTCTTGCTCAATGTCATTTTCATGCTTATTATGTTTCTTTCATGCTATATATGGTCTTTGTATTATGTTCATGATATATAAAAATTGGTAAAACAAGTTATGGTATATATATGTTAACTTATGATATTTAAACAAGTAAACTAGTGACTTTTATGGAGAAAACCAATAACGAATGAGATTTTCTTCAGTTTCTTAACAGCTATTTTATATATCAAAGTCACTATATAATAGTTATGGTTTACTAAGACCAAGAGGTCTAATGACCTAAAGCCAAGACCACAACCATGGTTAAAGCCAAGATTACGTCTCAAGACCATGGTAACAATGACCAAGGTCACGGCAAAGACACGGCTAAAGACCATGTAACTTTTCGAATCAAAAACTTATATATATTTTATCAAATACTACAATAGTAGGGAGCCTCATGTGAGGAGTTCATTAAGTAAGCCGTCGAGATGAGTTGTGGATTTACGAATTAAAGTGTCCTGACTCCTCGAACGTTTACTCCATGACTTCTGAATTATGTCGGCCCGAACGGTAGTAAGAGATATACAACCTATACATGTTTCATAAACGACTTATATTCAACGACTTACATTATATACTAAGTACTACATCATGAATTATATGCAAGACATATATAGGCAATTCTTCGTATTCTTAGACGTTACTCCAAACCTAAGTCGCAACGTTCTATTATAGGCTGCTCTTAGAGACTTTCGCGATTCGACTACCACTTTCATTTCTCATTACATAAGCTTAAGGTGAGTCATAGCCCCTACTCTTTTTATACTTGTTTTAACTCTTTGGGGGAGATACATGCTCAACTACTTGCTTACTTGTGCAAATACTCAAAATATTTATACTTGATTATATTATACTTGATTGCATACATACATGACTGTGTTATACTTAATTGCGTTATTCTATTTAGTGGCTAGTAGTTATCTTTGGGAATTGGCTCCCAGTTGTCTTTGGGAATTGGCTCCCAAGTGAGGTCTTCGGAGATGAAGTAGAGACTCACGACTAATTGCTTAATTGTTGTGATGTACTTATACATGTCTTAATCATACTATATTTTAGCAGTGGGTTGTGAACACACAAGTTGCAAGTGTTGTTGTGGGCGGGACTTGCAACTGAGTGGATTCACAATGCCTTTGGTGTGTGAACATTCTTTAAAGGCTTTTCAACTGTTTTAAGACAAACTCTATGAACTCACCACCATTGTGTTGACACTTTAGCATGTTTATCTCAGGTTAGTAAGATGATAGCTAGTGCGTGGAACTTATAGTCAAGCTGCATATTCTGAAGACATACACTTTTATCATTTACCATTCAAAATATTTTGTATACAATTATGTATCATACTTTGGAATCTCATGTTTGTAACTTTGAATTCATTAATCGAATGGTAACTTTTCAAAACGTCTCATTTAGAGGTCGTTTTCTATAACTTGTACTTTGTATTATGAAGTAGCACCCCAGTGACACAGTCTTCCGCTGCGGTATTTTGGGGGTGTTACAACGATCGCTAACCCAAGGGGTGATGTTAAAGCGATCACGACTCGAAGTGGTGTTTCATACAATGGACCCACGGCTCCGACTACCTATTCGACTCTTCCTCCTAAGATAGTTGACTGTGAGACCGAGGAGACAAAGGACACGGTGCTTCCTACTAATAACGGAAGTATTGAAAATATCCAACCTCCGATTGTCCCGCCATCAAAGCAGAAAGAAAAAGTTGTTGAACCAGAAAAAGAAGTTCCAGTCAAGACCAAATTGCCTTATCCGTCAAGATTAAACGATCAGAAGCTCTGTGACAAAGCTAATCATCAAATGGAGACGTTCTTCCAAATCTTCCAAGATTTGCACTTCGACATTAGCTTCGCTGATGCTATACTTTTAATGCCAAAATTTGCGTCTATGGTTAAAAATATTTTGAATAATAAGGAAAAAATGTTTGAAATGGCAAAAAACCCCGTTGAATGAGAACTGATTGACGGTTATCCTCGAAAAGCTTCCCGAAAATCTTGAAGACCCCGGTCGATTTCTTATTCCTTGCAATTTTCCGGGGATGGGTGAGTGCTTCGCCTTGGCCGATATTGGTGCTAACATTAACATAATGCCATTATCTATTTAGAAAAAGTTATC
Organism: Artemisia argyi; assembly: GCA_030686995.1. Taxonomy (NCBI): domain Eukaryota; kingdom Viridiplantae; phylum Streptophyta; class Magnoliopsida; order Asterales; family Asteraceae; genus Artemisia; species Artemisia argyi. The sequence continues at coordinate 126,109,806 of CM060689.1, forward strand.
TTTACCCGATTTGACTCCGACTTGCATGACCCTCGAGCTTGCCGACCGAACTACTTCCCGCCTGATGGGAATACCCTAGGATGTCTTCGTCAATGTGGGAAAGTTCCATTTCCCCGCCGATTTTTTCATTGTTGATTTTGATGCTGATCCACGGGTACCTCTCATTCTCGGTAAAGGTTTCCTAAGGACTGGCCATGCGTTAATTGATGTTTACGATAAAGAAATTACCCTACGCGTTGGTACTGAAGCCGTTACGTTCAATTTGGATCAAACCGCGAGATACTCCTCCAATTATAACCATTTCTCTGTGAATCGAATCGATGTGATTGATGTTGCTACGTAGGAGTATTCTCAAGAACTTCCCGATTTTTCTAAAAATGCTTCGAGTGGCAATCCCACTCCTTCTTCTCAACCAATTGTTTTCGATCCTTCCCCTTCCCTTACTCTGTTTGAGGGAAGTGATTTCATTTTGGAAGAGATCGAGGCCTTTCTTTCTAATGACTCAATTTCACCGGAAATTGATCATTCTGTTTGTGATCCGAAGGGAGATATTCTTTTGATTGAAAAATTGTTGAATGAAGACCCAACTCCATCTCTCCCTCCGATAGACCTTAAAATGGTCGATATTAAAGAAGTTAAGACGTCTACTGAGAATCCTCTGGAGCCCGAGCTCAAGGATTTACCTCCTCATCTTGAATACGCCAGGAAAAGACCACTTTCTTGATGGCTTTTCCGGGTATTTTCAAATTCCGATTGACCCTCTAGACCAGGAAAAGACCACTTTCACTTACCCTTATGGAACATTTGCTTATCGACGTATGCCTTTCGGCTTATGCAATGCTCCAGGCACATTCCAGAGGTGCATGATGGCAATTTTCCATGATATGATTGAGAAAACCATGGAAGTTTTCATGGATGATTTCTCGGTTTACGGAGATTCCTTCACTTCTTGCCTCTCCCATTTAGAAAGTATGCTGAAACGGTGTGAAGACACCAACTTGGTTCTAAATTGGGAGAAATGCCATTTCATGGTTAAAGAGAGAATTGTCCTCGGCCATAAGATTTCAAAATCTGGGATTGAGGTCAATAGAGCTAAAGTCGACGTGATTGCTAAGTTACCTTATCCCACGACCGTAAAAGAAATTAGAAGTTTTCTCGTTCATGCCGACTTTTACCGAGGATTTATCCAAGATTTTTCCAAGATAGCCCGGCCCCTGACCCATTTACTTGAAAAAGATGCTCCGCTTATCTTCTCAAATGAATGCATTGAAGCATTTAATATCCTAAAGAAGAAGTTAATCCTATCTTAGTTGCCCCCGATTGGGACTTGCCTTTTGAGCTAATGTGCGATGCTAGCGATTATGCTATTGGTGCAGTCCTGGGGCAACGTAAGTCAAAATATTTTCAACCGATACACTATGCTAGTAAAACAATGACCGATGCTCAATACCATTATACGACTACTAAAAAAGAAATGTTGGCCGTCATTTATGCTTTTGAAAAGTTCTGACCATATCTTGTCTTAAAGAAATGCATAGTGTATACAGATCATTAAGCTCTTAAATATCTAATGGCAAAGCAAGATGCTAAGCCAAGATTGATGTGGTGGGTTCTTCTCCTTCAAGAATTTGATGTTGAAATTCGATACAAAAAGGGAGCTGAGAACCTTGCTGCTGATCACCTTTCACGTTTAGAAAATCCCCATCAAAGTGATTTCGAGAAAAATGAAATTACTGAAACATTTCCTCTCGAGACACTTGGGAGTTTATCTCATAGTGATCCTAGTACCCCATGGTTTTCCGACTTTGCGAATTACCATGCGGGGAATTTCATAAGAAAAGGGATGTTGTTCCAACAAAAGAATAAATTTTTCAAAGATGTTAGGCGTTATTTCTAGGACGACCCCTACTTGTTTAAAATTTGCGCGGATCAAGTGATCCGGCGGTGCGTCCACGGCAAGGAAGCCGCTGAAATTCTTATGGCATGCCATAATGGACCCACGGGGGGACATCATTGTGCCAACTTCACCGCTAAAAAGTTTTTGATTTCGGCTTCTACTGGCTGACGGTATACCGGGATGCCCATGACTTAGTTAAGTCATGTGATTCTTGCCAGCGTCAAGGAAAAATCTCTCAAAAGGATGAGATGCCTCAAAATGCTATTCAAGTTTGTGAGATCTTTGACGTTTGGGGTATCGATTCCTGGGACCATTCCCGTCATCTAGAGGAAACAAATATATACTCGTGGCCGTCGATTACTTGTCAAAATGGGTTGAAGCGAAGGCGCTCCCCACCAATGACGCCCGAGTTGTTGTGAAATTTCTGAAAAGTCTTTTTGCCCGATTTGGTGCACCTCGTGCTATTATAAATGATCGTGGGACCCATTTCTGTAATGACCAATTTGCTAAAGTTATGCTTAAATATGGTGTCACACATCGTCTTTCTACTGCGTATCATCCGCAGACAAGCGGTCAAGTTGAGGTGTCCAAGTGGCTTGAAAAGAATCTTAGAAAGGACCGTAGGAGAACATCGTGCTTCATGGGCAGATAAGTTAGATGATGCATTATGGGTTTTCCGTACCGCCTACAAAACACCCATTCGGTGCACTCCTTACAAGCTGGTTTACGGGAAGGCCTGCCATTTGCCCTTTGAACTTGAGGACAAGGCCTACTGGGCCTTAAAGCATGCTAATTTCGATCTCAAAACCGCGGGTGATCATCGTAAAGTTCAATTGAATGAATTAGCTGAGCTTCGTGATCAGGCCTGTGAGAATTCTTTGATCTACAAAAAGAAAATGAAGAGGATTCATGACGCTAAGATTAAAGACCGCGTTTTCAACGTTGGTGATCGAATCCTTCTTTTCAATTCTCGATTGAAGATATTCTCGGGCAAGTTAAAAACCTGTTGGTCTGGACCATTCACCATTACCCAAGTTCTCCCTTACGGAACCATCGAGTTATCTCAACCCGATAGTCCCAACTTTAAGGTGAATGGTCATCGTCTCAAACACTATTTTGGAGGGGACATACCACCCATGGTTGTCCCGGATCTCCAAAGTTTCCCGAAGGACAATTAAATTTGGGGATCGAGTCAAGCTCACGTGACTCAGTAAAAAAAACAAGCGCTTCGTGGGAGGCACCCCATGCTTATCCATTTCATTTTCTTAAATTTCTTATTTCTTTAATAACGTGAAGTGAGGGGGGCGACCCTTTCCAAACTCGTGTTTTTGTGGTTGTTTGTGAATGTCCAGGAATTTCCCCGAAGATTGAGGACTCTCGTGCTCATGTTTTGTCGTTCTCTCCACTCGAGTCTCATTCTTCGCTGATCTTTCAGAAATTCAACATATCCAAAATCTTATCGACTAACGTTTATCTCTTGGCATACTTAATAAACGGCCTTAGATATTACGTAGGATTACCTTTACCGTTAAAACATTGAGGACAATGTTTCACTTTAGTCTGGGGGGGGGGGGGAATCTTCGATTCGATTTGACCTGACACTTTCATGAGTTGTTTACTTGCGCAACTCCATTTTTCCACCAAAATTAAAAAAAAAAAAAAAAAAATTGTCACCTTTTTTCTTAAAAAAAAGGATATCATATAATAATAATAAGATTTGACACCTTGTTTGACTTTCCTGTTGGTGAGAGTAGGAATAAATATTTCGACTTGACCGGGCGTGTTGAGCCCTAGCTTGTCTCCCTTAACCAATGATAATCACATAAGCTTGTGCTAGTCTTGTACACCGGGAGCTATAAAATGCGAATTCTTTCTTAAGAGTCTGCAAGTTCCCGTACTTGACTTTATACATGCGCAGCTTAAAAGCTTTCGCTAGTCTTTTACATAAGGAGCTATAAAACGTGAATTCTTCTTCTAGATTTGCAAGTTCCCGTATCTGACTTTATATATGCGTGGCTGATTATCGGCTAAGCATTCGCTGGTTTCATTACCTGAGATCTTAAGTTGCGAAGAGTGAGAAATGATAGAGTTTATTTAGAAGTTTAATGCTAAACGAGGAGTAGTTGGTTCTCTTTAGAGCTCATGGAAGGTACTTGTGACTTTTTGCTCTCGCAAAATTGTTTCACCAATATAAATAGATGTTCTAGGTTAATTAGTGGTATTTAACTTTGGGCAATATTTAGTTCTTCATTTTCTTAAAAGAATCTTTGCTCTAGAAGTTGGGTACATATCAAGGACACATCAAAAGCAAAAATGAAAAGTCAAAAGTAAAAGTTGATATGTATGTGGTTTTGGAGCTACCGAATAAGCTTCCATTGTTATTATTGAAAAAATAAATAAAAAAAATGATGAATGAAAAAAAAGTGAAAGAAAGAAAGAAAAAAATGAAAAGTGAAAGATTGTATCGAATAAGAACTTAAGTGTATAAAAGGTGTTGGCGCGTGAGGTGCATGTGGATGATTCTGAATTGGTCACATGAGGTGCACGTGTAGTACTCCACAACTTGTATATGAGATTGTATGTACCCAAAATCCTTGATGTTGACCGAATTTCTAAGGCAGTGGTTCTTGAGAGAAAATAAAAAACTACTTAATGTTTTAAACTTGGTATCTCTATCGGACTAAAAAAATTATTGAAACGAGAAAATATGAAGCAATTCATTTCTCAGCAAAAGTAAAAAAAATCTAGATGTATTAAGAAAATGTCACAACTCGTAATTTCATGTCCTTTTTCAAACGTTGAAATTTCATTATTTATCTCGGGAAGTTACTATTCACCGATCACTATTCATCGTTTTCCAAGTCAGTTTGAGATTCTGAGAAGTGTTCCAAAATTTCACTATTCACAAAATACTATTCATTCCCGGAGAGAAATCACTATTCACATTATTCATGCGTCTTCTCGTAAACCTAGTTTACGGGTAATCAAATTCGCGTAACCAGTTTGGTTTAGCTGTGAATTCATGCATCATCAGTAAGGACACGTCATATAGACTAGAGTAGTCTATATATCATCAGTAACATCATCAGCACATTAGATCATGCACGGATACGCATTATTTCAATTTACGTATGCTTAATTTGTAACTAACGTTACCACTCAGTTTTTACTACTAACATATACCCAATACTCTTGACTATGATCCTAACTCATTTTCGTACTCATTAAAATGATACAAAAAATATATTATTAAATTACACGGTGTTTTCAAGTCAACTGCTACATTTTACGTTAGGAGCTTATAACTTCGTCGGTTTGCGTTATTTCAACCCGATAATTATTTTAATACCCGATTCTCATCAGAAATATAATATTATAATTTTTACAACGCCGTCACATTTTATTTGGTACCGTTAAAATTCATTTCTAGCAAACTCGATACCCGGTATCCCCTAAAACTAATAATATCTAACCTAGACTACACAATATCTCATTCAATCTTGCAAAAGTCCTACAAATCTCTTACATTATCTACACCCCCCATTCCAATCATCTTACATCTTGAAAATATACACTAACTCTCATTAATGTTAGTCCTTTATGTCTAGACCAAAATAATATATCAAGACTTATTAGATATTTTCATTCATTTGTACAAGTATTCTACAAAGTTACTAGCAAACTTTTTCTTCTCTTTCTCTCATTCATTTGGATCGGCCAAGACAAGAAACCAAGAAGAATCCATAACTTTTTCAAGTTCAAGTATTAAACAAGACCCTTTTGTACTCCTAGTTAGGATTTTGAAATAAAAATCCCAAGGTTTCTTACATAATCATCTCCAAAACTCTTCAAATCTTCAAGTAAAATTTTCTAATCTTTTATACTTTCACATAACCTATTTTGATGTCCTAGTAGCAAATCATGCATATATATATGTTACATACCACTTATTATTCATTTTCTTTATAAAAATAGATCTAAGGGTTTTTATTAGTGATCTCATGAGATCCACCAAGATTGGTGATGTTTAGGAACCCATGACACCCTAAGAAGGTGTATGGTAGGATTGGGTGCTTGTGGAGTTGATTGGAAGTAGTTTGCTTAAGTTTTGAACAAGTCTTGAACTAGAAAAATGAGTTTTAAACACTATTAGAAAGTTGTTGTCCATTTTTGCTAAACGTGGAAACATCAGGGATTCCTGGGTAATTTTGGCTTAAAGATTCAGAAAATACTTTCAAAAAAGAAGCTATGGGCGAAAGAACGGATAAAAACGAGCTTATAACGAAGGAGATATGATTTTTCAAAGTTAACGACGAAAAACGATTTTCTGAAAATAATACGTGCTGATTCACGAATTTCAACGGGCAAAATGATGTGTTAGACGTGATCTATAGGAGCCAACCTACTGAAAATATATTAGTATATATTAATACAAAGCCATGGATATAAATAACATCAGAAACGGACTTATAACGACCGAGATACAAGCTTTTAAAACTCGACGTACACTATATTTTTCCTTCAGCACAACACTTAGAAAATTTTCCAAGTATTAACCATTTCGCCAAGTGACCATGTTCGGCCTCACTTTTCTCATTGATAAACCCATTTTTAGAAAATTTACGTCAATGAGAAAAAGTTAGTTTACTTAGCCTAGTTTTCAAAATATTCAACCGTTTGTCAAAAGGTTTAATAACAAATAACATATGGCCTTCTAAACTTTCACGAAAACTGCCCAGAAACTGCAGAAACAGCCCAAACACCCTACTTCACGGCTATTTTTCTTTATGATCGAGACCCGTATGGACAAACTTCAATTCTATGACTTTTTAGATAATGTTACAAACATCCTAAAACCAATAAGTTTCTTTCCTAACTCTTAATATTCGCCATTTCGTGACTAGTTTTGCGAAGCCATTTTGGGTATATTTTCAAATAACGAAAATGTTATTTTTGCGACGAAAACATTATATTTGCCGATAGAACAGCAAACAAGTATCGTGGAGTACCGTTTCAACATATTTACAAAAGAAGTGTTTATTAACATAATGAGACGTCAAAAATGTATTTTTCGACGATAAACATTATTTTCAAATTTCACGAGTGGTATCGAAAAACATACGTATTTGCATGTGTAGCGTCATTTCATTGCTTACATTAGAACCTATCATTCATATTAGGTTGCGGCTAGTGTTCGCGCCTTGTTGTCCTGATCATTTCACCATCATTGTACCATCATATCAGGTGAGTTTTCATAGCCCCGTTTTCAATTCAATATTTTGATTTCAAATCCCACGGGGGAGAATACATTGCATCATCATTTTTATACGGGCCTACGTATCAAATCATATGTACATTGCTTAAGTTACCTAGCTGCCTTGTTAAAGTCCCCTATTTATTTATCATGGACCGTTAATTATGCGTAAGTGAGAGTGAGTGGATAGATCTATTGAGGGTGACGCCTTCATCCGTGGTAGTTATACCAACAGTCAAATGGATGCATTTCATTTCTGTCATATTAGAGTGTTTGGCAGGACACTGTGGAGGGGCATATACTTAATCAGTCTAGCTTCGGGGTCATGAGCTGAAGAACCAATGTACAATTTTATTAATTATGTGACATTTTGTCATGCACTTTATACTTGAGGTTACCGCACAACATTTCATTTTATAAACCTATGGATCTCACCAATATTATTGTTGACCGTTTTAGCAATGTATTTTCAGGTTATTAAGGTAGCTCATGTGGCATGCATTTGGACCTACCTGGAGTCGCGGAGTCAACGTGTCTCATTTTATATTACTACACTTATGAAACGTTTGATCTTGTTTGAACTTATTTTTCATAAACTTGCAACACCCTTTGGGGACCTTATTTTGTAAACTTTGAATGTTTTTAATGATCAAACGATGTATTTTCCAAACGACACTTTAGATCGTTCAATAAAACTGTAACTGTGATGTTATGGCAGTCGCCCCCGGGTATTCCATTCCGCTGCTAAAACAAGTATTCTGGGGGTGTGACAGATTGGCATCAGAGCTAAGGTTATAGCGAACTAGGTTGTATCTTGGACCCTAGACTATAACCACATCATCATAGCATCTCATCATTTCATCATAAGTGAATATTTACTACACATGTTGTTTCATGCACACTATGCGAGTTATTTATATTTATACTCATATATAATTATTTTGACCTGGTTCACAAGTGACATGTCTTCACCCAACCACCCTGTGATCATCTTAGCAAACTCGGATATCGAGGATGCTTTTTCATCCATTAATACACTTACGCCACCACCAGTTGCACTTACACCACCATTAGCACCATTGATTTGTCATGGGAACAGGGTTTTCTTATCATTCAGCCCATACATAGAGTCCCGTTTGGTAGGATATTCAGATTTAATCTTAATGGACCTATTAGGATGCTTATTGTTTTCATTCCCTCACTTTTAGGGCACTCACTACTCATGTATTACCACTGCCATCAGCTACTTATAACACTATTGGTCGTCCCATAGTGCGTACTTCAGTTTTACCTCTTAGATGTTGCGAGATAGCGTGAAAGAGAGTAGTATTTCATTCACTTTTATCACCATCATCTCCTAACTCACCAATAATATTTCATCATCATCAATTTTATTCTCATTATCTAGAGCACCACCAACACCATCACATCTCAGAGACCCTACACCCATATATGACTTGCCGCTTAAAAAGTACCCACTATTTTGACATACCATTACCATCTACCACACATTACACCACCTTACAGGATTGAGGTTGGTGAGAGTTCACTAGCCTCTACTACTAGACAACCTACAACTCTTCATCGCCAGATGATGACCTCTAATTATTTGAGATTACACACGAGTGTTTAGACGATACACTCTGAATAATATCACAAGCCTCACAAACACAATAAGAACTGCAACAAATCGCCCAAGGGTGGCATCTATCACAAGGACTCTATACTATCTAAGATATGATCGACTCATACCTCCATGACACCATGAACCAACAAGATGCTTTGAACGGTACTATACCACCACAATGGAACTCATCACAACTCTCCCTTCATTATCAAGTTTGATTACACCACATTCTAAGCCGATGATTACATCATTAGTCGCTCTAGCAACACTCCACCGACCAATATGGTCACATTAGTAGTTTTGACATATAATTACAACTTTGGGAAGATGCAAGTAAGACAATAGGATTAATAAAGACGAAGATGTCTTTGCGATTAAATGGTCATGTTGACCAAGATAAAAATGATTGCCCTAGTTTTCGTGTGTCGGAGATAATAACAATTCAAGTAAGTCAAAGTCTAGTTAAATTTTTGAACAAACAAAAACATTTCTTGAAAACCTTACTAAGTACGACAAATTATTGATTCTCAATGGTTGGATTAAAAATCATTCTTGTTTAAGCAGCAATCTTCCTGAATTCTCTTTTTCCAAAGGCATAGATGAGGTATTGTTTTTATCAAAATACAAAATTTTTCGTAAACACATCTTTTACATGACTATACTCACTACAAACTTCAAATAAAGTCACTCCAAAATACATTTATGATCAAATTTACACAATGTTTCACTCAAATAAATGTTGTTAACAAATTATAGAAACCATATCTCCAAGAAGGAACACGCATAACTCATGAACAAATCTCAAAAGCAACCACTATACCTACTTACTATTTGACAATAGATGCGAAAGAAACACCTCTGTCAGAGATTGCCAATATTGATACACCATGCCTTAACACCACTGCTTCAAATTACAACTTTTTCACTCATTCCATATGATAAGACCTTCACGTTAGTATAGGTTCATTGGATTAAAAGATCAAGGTACAATTACTCAACAAAATTTATATTCTTTTCGAAGATCAATATAGCTTAGTCACATTGGGACAAGACCTCATTTTCATGAAAGGATATCGAGAAGTTTCACCTGACCATAAGACATTTAGCTTTCATTCATGGCAAATCAAACATCATTCGATGTGGTATCTAATTGACTTAGACCACCCGTACAACAATTTCCGTTCCTTATACATCTTAGTCATGCCTAGAGGGATTAAGCATTTGAACCTGCGATCTTTGCCTAGTATAAATTCTCGAATACTTCACATCATTGGCACCAATTTCTGCCCAATATCCTTTAACACATAGACTATCATCTTCAGTGACTGTAGATGCCTTAGCGACACGTTCATCCTTCACGCTCTTAATATTACTACCATATTCTCAACCACTTCATAATCATATACCACTACCCTGTTATGAACTATGTTATTTACATTCTTTAAATAGTGGATTAGTAGACTATTACCATTCCATAAGATTCACCCACGTATCAAATAAACCATTCAACGAATTTTATTCCAAGCTATTTTACTACCATATGGGGAAATTGTTCTACAGAATTTTTAAAATAAGCTATTTTATTACCACCCTATAATTTGATTTTTCCGTCATTACATCAAGTATTTACTATATTTACGCGAAACGACTTTCATGTTACTTTGGAAGGAAATATCCAGGATACCATTTTTCAGAACAATACGTTGAACACCATCTAAAACTTTTGAGAAAAGTAATGTTATTTTGAATAAATCAAGCATCGCATCATTCGTCCTCAATTATACATAGCCTGATCACCTATGTATAATTCAGGAAGGATTATGTCATGAAGAAAATAATTACATTTTCAAAGAATTGTTAATAACAATCTTCATTTAAAAGCTTTGTAAACAAATAAACTCTTTCATAAACATCTCTTTTTGACAAACCCTCCCTGGATACTTACCCCACCTGTCACTCACTCAGCCATTAGGTTGGATTTTTCCATGGACTTCTCTAGGAGAGACTTTGCATATCAATTACAAGGAGGATTCCTCGATACAAGAAAAGCAATGAAAGGATTACAGAACTACTAACCTAGACTAGAAGTATACCGTAAGACAATTCATAACTCAACAGAAATCTTAAGATACCACGAGACCATCCGAACCACCATCTCTGACCTAGTTGTCCAAATTCTATCATTCAAAAGTACTAGCTAGATTGAGTTACAAGATCGAGTACAATGTGGACGTACGCTAAGCAACACTATAGAAATGAACCAAGCCTCCTAACCGATATTGTAGAACACTTCATTTAAACATGGCCTCATCTATATGCAAACTTCCCTGCAACGAGTTTTCACCAAGGATAATTGAGTTGAATTAAGGATATCGATATAAGTTCCCCTAAAGCATTGTGTTCTCTAGAATTTCTAGATAACCTCACTTTCATACCACGAAAGGGATCAGACCCGAACATATCTCCTCATCTACATGTGAAAATAGAACAGACATTCATCGACATAGTACCAATTGATACCTTCATTTTGCCAACATGATGACAATTTCAACGATATACCATTTCAAGACTTAAGTTAGTTTGAATACCTAGGCTTATAGTTTTGCCTGATACCACCAATAGGAATTATCCAACATCAGGAACTAAACGTTAGACATCTATGCATTTATGCGAACATTACCTATCCTACCATTTTATCCTTGTTAGTGCTTTCACTTTTAAATGAAGTTGATTTAAAAATTGTGTTTATACAAATCACATATCTCGCAGAAAATAATTTTTGAAGTACCTATTGGGACAAATACGATCCTTTTTAGTCAATATTTAGCAAAACCATCGTACAATGAGAAAATTTTAAACATCAAACTTTGGTAAACAGCCCTATTCACAACATGTTTGAAGACAGTTTCACATTAAATAACTACTGAATTTTGAATCATCAAGAAAAATATTACTTAGTAAACCATTTGCTCAATTTTCTAAATTCGTTTACTCAGAAAAAGATTATGAACAAAACTCAAAATCGCGAGACAAATTTTAAAAACCAATCACCATACTACATCGCTTATGCATTTAGGGTTTTGTGATTTGACAACAAAGAACCTTGGAATATGTGATGAAGGAAATTAGTAGGGACATCATCAATCAATTTCAAACTTCAGTAATGGAGACCAGGCACCATAGGCAAAGAAAGACACATGTCTTAGCATTCGTTAGAACAAAACACAAGGAATCAAAACTAGTACCCATATTCTATCTTCTTTTAATAACGCCCTTTTCGAAAGGCATAACGTTATGAAATTAGTCACAAGATTCATTGTACCCATTTCAATTATTCCTGATAAAGGTAATCGATTCACCTCAGACTTTTAGCAATTATTTTAAGATTTCCTTCAGAGCCCAATAAGATATAAACACTGCCTATCATCCTCCGACCAATGGTCAGAGCGAGAGAACAATTCAAACATAGGAAGATATGCTCAGAGCATGAGTGATTGACTCTAGAAATGGTTGGACTAACCATTTACCATAAATCAAATTCGTTTGCCACCATAGTTATCGCGCGAGCATAGAGACTACACTATTTGAGGCACTCTATGGTCGAAGTGCCAACACATTGACGGACCGAAATCGGAAAAGCCCAACTCATTAGTCCAGTACACATTCATGAAATAACCAGGAATTTCCTACAAATCAAGAATCAGTTGCAAGTTTGATAAGTTGTAAACCATTAGAATTTCAAGTTGGTGGCAAGGTCATGTTGAAAGTTCTGCCTAGGAAAGGCATGAGACCATTCAAAAAAATTGGGGAAGTTAAACCCGATATACACTGGACCATTTAATATTTCAGACAGAGTAGGCCTAGTGGCCGTCAGACTTGAGCCTTGTTAGAGAACAGTAGGTTACACAAACATGTTTCACGTTGTTCAAATATCAAGAAATGTCTTTCAGATTAGTCACTCATGATTCCATTGAAAGGAATCCAACCCAATGACAAACTCAAACCTTGTAGGAGAACTAATAGAAATCATGGACCGTGAAGTCGGACAATGAAACAGAGTCGAATTCCTATCATGAATTTCACTGGAATTCTCGAAAAGGACCCGAGTTTACTTGGGAACGGGAAGACCAAATGCGACTCAAGTATCCACATCTTTTCACCGAGTACACTCCAGAGACCAACACAAACTAAACTTCGGGACGAAGTTCCTTTTAGACGGGAAGACTGTCACAACTCATAATTTCAGGTCCTTTTTCAAACGTTGAAATTTCATTATTCATCTCTGAAGTTACTATTCATCATTTACTATTCATCATTTTCTAAGTCATTTTGAGATTCTGAGAAGTGTTCCAAAATTTTACTATTCAGAAAACACTATTCATTCCCGGAGGGAAATCACTATTCACATTTTTCATGCGTCTTCTCGTAAACCTAGTTTACGGGTAATCAAATTCGCGTAACAAATTTGGTTTAGCTACGAATTCATGCATCATCAGTAAGGACATGTCATATAGACTAGAGTAGTCTACATATCATAAGTGACATCATCAGCACATTAGATCATGCACGGATACACATTATTTCAATTTACGTATGCTTAATTTGTAATTAACGTTACCACTCAGTTTTTACTACTAACATATACCCAATACTCCCGACTATGATCCTAACATATTTTCGTACTCATTATAATGATATAAAAATTATGTTATTAAATTACACAGTGTTTTCAAGTCAACTGCTACATTTTACGTTAGGAGCTTGTAACTCCGTCGGTTTGCGTTATTTCAACCCGATAATTATTATAACACTCGATTCTCATCAAGAATATAATTTTATAATTTTTACAACATCGTCACATTTTATTTGGTACCATTAAAATTCATTTCTAGAAAACTCGGTACCCCGGTATCCCCTAAAACTAATAATATATAACCTAGACTACACAATATCTCATTCAATCTTGCAAAAGTCCTACAAATCTCTTACATTATCTACACCCCCCCCCCCCCATTCCAATCATCTTACATCTTGAAAATATACACTAACTCTCATTGATGTTAGTCCTTTATGTCTAGACCAAAATAATATATCAAGACTTATTAGATATTTTCATTCATTTGTACAAGTATTCTACAAAGTTACTAGCAAACTTTTTCTTCTCTTTCTCTCCTTCATTTGGATTGGCCAAGACAAGAAACCAAGAAGAATCCATAGCTTTTTCAAGTTCAAGTATTAAACATGACCCTTTTGTACTCCTAGTTAGGATTTTGAAATAAAAATCCCAATGTTTCTTACATAATCATCTCCAAAACTCTTCAAATCTTCAAGTAAAATTTTCTAATCTTTATACTTTCATTTAACCTATTTTGGTGTCCTAGTAGCAAGTCATGCATATATATATATATATATATATATATATATATATATATATATATATATATATATATATATATATATATATATATATATATATATATATATATATATATATATATATATGTTACATACCACTTATTATTCATTTTCTTTATAAAAATAGATCTAAGGGTTTTTATTAGTGATCTCATGAGATCCACCAAGATTGGTGATGTTTAGGAACCAATGACTCTCTAAGAAGGTGTATGGTAGGATTGGGTACTTGTGGAGTTGATTGGAAGTAGTTTGCTTAAGTTTTGAACAAGTCTTGAACTAGAAAAATGAGTTTTAAACACTATTAGAAAGTTGTTGTCCATTTTTGCAAAACGTGGAAACATCGGGGATTCCTGGTTAATTTTGGCTTAAAGATTCAGAAAATACTTTCAAAAACGAAGCTATGGGTGAAAGAACGGATAAAAACGAGCTTATAACGAAGGAGATATGATTTTTCAAAGTTAACGACGAAAAACTATTTTCCGAAAATAATACGTGCTGATGCACGAATTTCAACGGGCAAAATGAGGCGTTAGACGTGATCTATAGGAGCCGACCTACTGAAAATATATTAATATATATTAATACGAAGCCATGGATGTAAAGAACATACGAAACGGACTTATAACGACCGATATACAAGAATTTAAAACTCGACGTACACTATATTTTTCCTTCAGCACAACACTTAAAAAATTTTTCAAGTATTAACCATTTCACCAAGTGACCATGTTCGGCCCCACTTTTCTCATTGATAAACCCATTTCTGGAAAATTTGCATCTTGACAAAAAGTTAGTTTACTCAGCTTAGTTTTCAAAACATTCAACCGTTTGTCAAAAGTATTAATAACAAATAACATATGGCCTTCTAAACTTTCCCGAAAACTGCCAAAAAACTGAAGAAAAAGCCCAAACACCCTACTTCACAGCTATTTATCTTTATGATCGAGACTTGTATGGACAAATTTCAATTCTATGACTTTTTAAATAATGTTACAAACATCCTAAAACCACTGAGTTTCTTTCCTAACTCTTAATATTCACCATTTCGCGACTAGTTTTGCGAAGCCATTTTGGGTATATTTTCAAGTAACGAAAATGTTATTTTTGCGACGAAAACATTATATTTGCTGATAGAACACCAAACAAGGATCGTGGAGTACCGTTTCAACATATTTACAAAAGAAGTGTTTATTAACGTAATGAGACGTCAAAAATGTATTTTTCGACGATAAACATTATTTTCAAATTTCACGAGTGGTATCGATAACATACGTATTTGCATGTGTAGCGTCATTTCATTGCTTACATTAGAACCTATCATTCATATTAGGTTGCGGCTAGTGTTCGCGCCTTGTTGTCCTGATCATTTTACCATCATTGTACCATCATATCAGGTGAGTTTTCATAGCCCCGTTTTCAATTCAATATTTTGATTTCAAATCCCACAGGGGAGAATACATTGCATCATCATTTTTATATGGGTATAATTATCAAATCATATGTACATTGCTTAAGTTACCTAGCTGCCTTGTTAAAGTCCCCTATTTATTTATCATGGACCGTTAATTATGCGTAAGCGAGAGTGAGTGGATAGATCTATTGATGGTGACGCCTCCATCTGTGGTAGTTATACCAACAGTCAAACGGATGCATTCATTTCTATCATATTAGAGTGTTTGGCAGGACACTTTGGAGGGGCATATACTTAATCAGTCTTGCTTGGGGGTCATGAGCTTAAGAGCCAATGTACAATTTTATTAATTATGTGACATTTTGTCATGCACTTTATACTTGAGGTTACCACACAACATTTCATTTTATAAACCTATGGATCTCACCAACATTTTGACCGTTTTAGCAATGTATTTTCAGGTTATTAAGGTAGCTCATATGGCATGCATTTGGACCTACCTGGTGTCGCGGAGTCAACGCATCTCATTTTATATTACTGCACTTATGAAACGTTTGATCTTGTTTGAACTTGTTTTTCATAAACTTGCAACACCTTTTGGGGACCTTATTCTGTAAACTCTGAATGTTTTTAATGATCAAACGATGTATTTTCCAAACGACACTTTAGGTCGTTCAATATAACTGTAACTGTAATGCTATGACAGTCACCCCCCCGGGTATTCCATTCCGCTGCTTGATGCGTGGGAATTGCACCAGGCTTTACCTCTCGAGGGATCTCGAGAAGCTTACAACCCCCACCAGGCAGTGTACCTGATCGTTGCAGTATAGTATAGTGACAAATACCGGGGGATTGATCGTTCAGCTAGGAATAGTGTCGCTAGGATTAGAAAGCCTAAATACTAGTTCTAAAGGTAAGGGATGATTATTTTTGTATTTTTATATTTTTTAGAAAGCAATTAAAAATCTCGGGTTTGAAGGATTTGGGCGGAATTAGTTGCTAATCAACTAACCCAATACTAAAGATGCAATCAAAATAAAATACTAGAAATGAAAATAAACTAAATTATACTAAAGTTGTGAGCAATAAGTGGAGAAAATGTGTTTACTTAGATTTCACTACTCCCTAGACATCTTTTACACGTTAATTACTTGTTATAATTGCATGGATGACGGATCGTATTCCTTAATACCATTCATAGGGTGGCACACTTAACTCCCCAATTCTATGAGCTCTTATCTCCTCCTACACCATGCCCAGCACAAATATAGGGATTGTAAACAGTGGCTCATGCATTAAATACAACCAATAAAGACCTAGTGCGCGTCGGTTCATGTTTCTTAAGACGTTCAAGCATGTTACCAAGTGGAGATCTGCCAGTTTTCTTAAGCCTAACATATAAATCATTCATCCAAGACAAGTATAAACAAGTAATCAACACATAATTAACATCTAGGTTTCATTAGATCTAAGCTAACACAAGATAGATCTAGCCTAGCATGATGGAATTAAGACAAGAACAAGATATAGACAACCAACACATAGACATATTGATTGAATTAAAAGAACACTTATCTCAATTACAATGAAAGGTATCAAGGGTTTGGAACCCTTGAAAAACCTGTAAAAGTTGCACCAAAATCGTACTTAGGGTTTCTCCAAAACTTCTCTCTTTTTAATGTGAAAATTAGAAAACTATATATAGAAAAATGGGTCTGACGGAGTCAAGACCAACATTGTGACGCCGTCACCTCGCCGCCAAAACTATTCTCGGACTGCCTTGATCTACATTTGACGCCGTCAAGACTTAATCATTTCCAGGCCGTCATGACTTTTACTCTTGACGCCCTACCTTCATGACGCCGTCAAATCTGTACTGGGTCGTCATGGAATTCTGCTCTTGACGCCGTCAGGGAATTACTCTTGACGCCGTTACCTACTGTTCCCAGCATGGAAAATTAAGACTTTGGCGTTTTCTTCACTTTTATGCTCCAAAAACGTCCGAATTGCTTCCTTTTCCAGATTTCTCTCCCAAAGTACCTAAAATCACAAAAGGAACGATTTAGGGCAATATTTGATCAAATAAATTCGAATACGGGCTTAAATGACCCCCTAAAAACGGATCATTTTTCGCCTCATCATATACCCTTACACTTGAGATTTGCTTGTCCTCAAGCAAATGCGCTTTTATTCTAGTCAAAATACAAGTTAGGGGTCATTTAACACTAATATAAAAGTAATTACAACAAATAATCGTTCCACTAAAGACCAATAGACAAGCACGGAGGTCATATACTATCACCTCACAAATAGTGTTTAGATACTCACATCTCTCGGGTGTAATAAAGTGTAAATTACAATATGGAAACGGAAGATATCTCTCACTACCTGTCATAGCAAAATAGATTACCATAGGCTTGGGAAAGGATCAAACCTCCACCACATGGCGTAAGCACCTAGGATAAACTATCAAAGAGGTCTTTTAAAGGGTTGTAACGTTAGTTGTAGGGATATAAAATACACGGTTTTGTTGGATAAAGGAAGTTTTACTGGTGGCGAGTTAACAATCTTGGTTAATTACATGTACAATATGGCGTTGCTAAGCCAAGACTAGACTCGACTTAAGCTAATAAATGAAAAATAACAAAAAACATAAAATGAACATAGAATAAAAAGGGATGGTAGTCCGTATGTTTTTTTCTCTTTTCTTTTTTTTATTTTTTTTTTTCTTGATTTTTTCGATTTTTTTTTTTTTTTTCATACACTCTTACCCTACCATCCAAAATAATACATCATAGGGATTGAATATTCCCCTTACACTTGAATTTTTACATACTTTACAATTAACTAAACTAATGACTCAAATTAAGAAAATCAAAACACTTGGAGCACTTTTAAGATTAACGTACATATGGGGGTAATAAATGATGTTCTTCCCCATTACTCCATAAAATAAGTACTTACCCATGAGTCCCAATCGTCCCAAAACAATATGTACAAAGATATGACTCGACTTAGCAACCATGTAATCAATTAGATAGTTAACTTAGGGTTTAACAAATAACAATAATGCACTAAAAATGAGCGCATACACGGAAGGCTAAGGCTATTTGGTTGTACATTTAAGTGGGGTGTAACAAATTCTTCCTTTAAGTAAAATGCTTAAAGTTAGAAATGAAAAAATAGGCTCGGAGGGGTGTACTAGGGGTTTCGTGTACTAAAAATGAGTACAACGCTAAGGGTGTGGGAAAAATTAGTTGACTTAACTAGCCAAGTAATATGACATAAATGGTCAAGTAATTATGATACGGGTTTAACACAAGGGTGATCCTAATGCCTCTTATCATGTAGTAAATCCTACTACACGAATGTAGTCTCACTAGCGGTCTCGGGATGCATCACTAACGCAAGTTCTAGAATCTAAATGCTACCGGTACACTCATAAGCACTAATAGTAAATTTTTTTCCTATCAAATCTAAAGGCGAACCTCACATATTTGGGTGGAAAATTTTTCTGAATATACGGTTATGTGCTAGTCATACAATCTCCTATCCATGAGACGCTTGCTATGGCTAAAGTTTCACTCCTAAATGTTGTAAAAAAATTTAAATTTGGCGCTAAAATTGCACTAACAAGTATTTCTCATAGCTTTATTACACATCTACCATTAAACAAAACAAACTCAAGCGAAAGTGCATATGTAAAGTATCATCTTTTTACCCTCCCCTTACACTTAAGATGAACATTGTCCCCAATGTTCAAGTAAAGAATGTAAAAGTGAAATAAGTAAAAAGAATGAAATCAAATACTCCTCTAATTCACTCGGTATGGATAATAAGGTGGCCAGGTTAAATCTTCTTCCAAGAAAATGAACAATCAAAGCTTCCCTTCCAGAATATAAATCATCTTCTTGTCATACATAACCTGTAAAACCTGATAAAATAGACAAGACAACCTCACGTAAAATCGGCGGCATCCTATATAAGTTACTAAATCCTAGAAAACAAGATAAGATATAATGCTTGTGGAATGAAGTTTGCAGATCTCCTGGAGATTATAAAACTTAATAGTTCACAAAAACCATAAGACTCCGTTAGAAAAATAAAACCGGTAAAATTTCCAGATTTTTACACTTGACGCCGTCAAGAGTAAACTCATGACGCCGTCAGAAGTGACCTGCAGAAATTCTTATGTTAAGTTTCCGGAAAATTTCTGGAAAAACTTGGTCCTACTTCCTGGAAAATCCTGCAAAACTTCATTATGACTCAATACAAGCATTTGACTCTAACAAATACGAATACACATGTTCATTTAATATTGTGGAGAATCATGATCGGTTTGTTTCTTGAAAACATATTTGGGGTTTCCCCTTACACTTATCTTTTGCAAAAATACCTTTAGGTGGAGTTAAGATTAAGCCAAAACAACAAAGTAAAGTATTTCCACTATTTAGTTTAGAAACATGATCTACCAACAATAAAAATTAAGCATGCATACGGAAGCAAATAACAAACAAACAAACAAAATAAAATCACAGAAAGCATGGGTTGCCTCCCAAGAAGCGCTTGTTTTGTTCGAGTCACGAGCCTGACTCTACCCTTATTTAACGGAAATAGGGGAGGTTTTCCCTACACTTAGGATTAAGTGCGGGTGGAAGTAGCGATACACACCCTTAGGGTGGAAATATGCCTCGTGAGGAAAAAGTGGTGGATGAATTATATGCTCAAAGGGTTGTACTCCTATCATCATAACCTTACCTAATTCAATCGGGTTAATGGGTGGATTGAGATTTTCTCCTAGAAAGGGATCATTTTCAATCAACTTCAAGAGATTACTAGTTGGGGATCCATCTTGACCTAATAAACCCGGTTTAAACCCATAATGTTTCTTGTGATCAGTCATAAATGGGTGATGTAAGCATGTAAGGTCATTTTCCACTCCTATATTGGCCTCCTCTCTACAAGGCTTAGAGTCCACTACCTTTATCATAAGACTACCCGGACTATATGGTTTGATGGGTAGATCGGGACCTATTTTAATTCCTAAATTTTCATCCAAGGATGGAAGATTAGGTAATGGTTTTGGTTGAGGCTCTGGTTCATCAAAACTAGGAACTTCCCTAGAACTAAAAGAAAGGTCATCACTATAAGTGTTAAAACCTATATTCTCTAGTTGTGCTTGGTCCAAGGGTTCTACGTCAATTGGGGTTCCTATAGTCTCTTCTACTTCTTCCGGGTAAGTCACGGGCGGTGTGTGTACCTCAAATGATGGTAGGACTTGTGGGGTATTTGGTGAGCTTATGTTATTTACTTCATCATTCCCTATGTCACGATCACCTATATCCTCAACATGTGTTTTATTATAATCTAACCCTAACATTTTCCCAAGTATCTCACGTGCTTCTCTAGGCATCTCAACTTCTATATCCGAATCATAAGGATCATCCTCAGTATTTTGACTACTATATACAAATTGCCCAAAAGATTCATCATCTGTTTCTTGAGATTCATCATCATCGATCATAAAACCTAGGTCTTTTTGATCAATGTGATCATGTTCGGCTACATCCTCCATCACATCAAGGTCACCTATGTGTTCATCCTGTATTATGGTAGGGCCTAACCATGACATGCAGCTAGGTGGCTCATACGAAACAATCCTAGGTGAAGGCTCATATGGTGCATAGGTTTCACTAAGTGAGGCATTTTGAGGGGCTGATGGAGCTCCTAAGGTGAATTCTTTAAAAGCATTATGCACTTGGCCTCTTTTCTCAAGGTACTCAATAAAATCAATATAAGATCCTGTCCGCCTCATTTCATTCGTCCATCTTGGTATATCCAAACTGGTGTAATTATATTTTTTCTGGTAATATTCTAGTGTCGGACTTGGTGGATTCGCGTTCTCCATAATGGTCAATGGAATAGTCAATGGATTTGAATTACTAACAAAGGCACAAAGAAAAAGATAGACTAAAGAAAACCTAAAAATAAAAATAAAATCTTACTAGAAAGGAATCTAGCAAGTAGACCTAATAAAAAGAAATCATAACCTAGACAATAACTATTCCCCGGGCTGCGGCGCCAAAAACTTGATGCGTGGGAATTGCACCAGGCTTTACCTCTCGAGGGATCTTGAGAAGCTTACAACCCCCACCAGGCAGTGTACCTGATCGTTGTAGTATAGTATAGTGACAAGTACCGGGGGATTGATCGTTCAGCTAGGAATAGTGTCGCTAGGATTAGAAAGCCTAAATACTAGTTCTAAAGGTGAGGGATGATTATTTTTGAATTTTTATATTTTTTAGAAAGCAATTAAAAATCTCGGGTTTGAAGGATTTGGGCGGAATTAGTTGCTAATCAACTAACCCAATACTAAATATGCAATCAAAATAAAATACTAGAAATGAAAATAAACTAAATTATACTAAAGTTGTGAGCAATAAGTGGAGAAAATGTGTTTACTTAGATTTCACTACTCCCTAGACATCTTTTACACGTTAATTACTTGTTATAATTGCATGGATGACGGATCGTATTCCTTAATACCATTCATGGGGTGGCACACTTAACTCCCCAATTCTATGAGCTCTTATCTCCTCCTACACCATGCCCAGCACAACTATAGGGATTGTAAACAGTGTCTCATGCATTAAATACAACCAATAAAGACCTAGTGCACGTCGGTTCATGTTTCTTAAGACGTTCAAGCATGTTACCAAGTGGAGATCTGCCAGTTTTCTTAAGCCTAACATATAAATCATTCATCCAAGACAAGTATAACAAGTAATCAACACATAATTAACATCTAGGTTTCATTAGATCTAAGCAAACACAAGATAGATCTAGCCTAGCATGATGGAATTAAGACAAGAACAAGATATAGACAACCAACACATAGACATATTGATTGAATTAAAAGAACACTTATCTCAATTACAATGAAAGGTATCAAGGGTTTGGAACCCTTGAAAAACCTGTAAAAGTTGCACCAAAATCGTACTTAGGGTTTCTCCAAAACTTCTCTCTTTTTAATGTGAAAATTAGAAAACAATATATAGAAAAATGGGTCTGACAGCGTCAAGACCAACATTGTGACGCCGTCACCTCGCCGCCAAAACTATTCTCGGACTGCCTTGATCTACATTTGACGCCGTCAAGACTTAATCATTTCCAGGCCGTCATGACTTTTACTCTTGACACCCTACCTTCATGACGCCGTCAAATCTGTACTGGGTCGTCATGGAATTCTGTTCTTGACGCCGTCAGGGAATTACTCTTGACGCCGTCACCTACTGTTCCCAGCATGGAAAATTAAGACTTTGGCGTTTTCTTCACTTTTATGCTCCAAAAACGTCCGAATTGCTTCCTTTTCCAGATTTCTCTCCCAAAGTACCTAAAATCACAAAAGGAACGATTTAAGGCAATATTTGATCAAATAAATTCGAATACGGGCTTAAATGACCCCCTAAAAACGGATCATTTTTCGCCTCATCACTGCTAAAACAGGTATTTTGGGGGTGTGACAGAAAATGGGAGTAAGAAGTTTTCACAAGTAACTCTTATGAGTAGTGTTAGCATCTAACTTGTAGATAAGCTGTGATCTCGTTTTTACGCTTAGTTTGGGGGCGTGTGAAAAATCAAGGATGACGATTTTTCTCCGTATGGTCATTTCTCCATGAGAAGTGTTTCTACTCTTTGACCCTAATAATTATTGAAAGATAATGAAAGTCAAGCAAACCGTCACATATATAAAAATGAAAAATTACAAAAATAGTAGTAGTAGTTGGTATTTATGAAAATCGGAAAATGGGGCGTTTTTGGGAATATATGATTTTTAAATATCTTTCGAACATCCTTGCTACTTTCCAAAGTTAGTAAAAAGAGGTTTTGAAATTATTTATCTCTTAAGCGTGAGGTGATGACATTGCGTGAGGGCACGGCAATACCTTCGTCTGGGGGAGTTTTAATGTGTGCTTATTCACACATCCTTTTTAGACCCAAAAGCAGACCAAAAATACCAAATACTAACCAAATATGCCAAGAAAAAGTATGTTTTTGTATTTGTGCATGTGCAGGTACGAATATGTGAAAAATGGATAAAAATAAAGCAAATCCGACAAAAACGAGCACGAGAATAGAAAAAGGTCAAAAGCTGGAGCCGGGGAAGCATAATGATCAAAGAAAGCTCAAAAAGTCAAAAGAAGTCGTCAGAGATTCATAAAATATCAAGAATAGTCCCTGGTCAAAGTTTGAAGAAATGACAACTTTAGTCCCTCAGCTTTTAGATAATTACAAAAATGGTCCTTTGAAGATTTATTGAAGAAATGTCAAACTTAGTCCTCCATGAATTAGAGAATTACAAAAAAGGCTTCTAGAACCTGACAGCTGGCATCTGACTCAAAGAATTACACGTGGACCAATAAGAGGTGACACATCGGATTCAGCAGCAGTTTGACACTTAGATAAATTCTAAGCAACAGAATCTCAAAACCCAACAGAGCTTGATCAAACTCATCTAAATTTTCAAATCGAGCTTGATCAATAAAAATCAAAATTGATTTCAATTTGATCAAACTCATCTAAATTTTATCTAACAAAATAAGTATATAAAAAAACTTTAGTTAAATTTTATATTACTTATATGGACTTAAGTAAACTTATAAGTTTTTATGCTTTTGATAACTTTATAAATTTAATAAACACCCTTTATATTTTATACCACACAGACTTTATATCTTTTTAAAAAAAAACAACATGTGTAGTATTTTGAGAATCGGACCAAAGTAGTCGGTTCAACCGAGAAAAAGACCTGAGCCGATTTGGTCGGTTCACTAGTTCAAACGGGAAAAATCAGAGAACCCGAAAACAACCGAAAAAAACCAGGAATCGTATGAAATCCGGTTTGCTTGCCGGTTCAGTTTTAAAAACCTTGAACATAGGTGGTGTTGTTTATTAACATTTTATCATTATATGTTAGTTTAATGTAAATGAACGGAGTTATAAATAACAAAATGAAAGTACGAATTACCGTGATATAGAAATGAATACTTGAGATTCTACATATACGAATGACTCATGTTATTCACCTTTATGAGACTAAGTAAGGGTATCCAGAATATTATTATTTTTACTGTACGCGTTCAATAACGACTCATGTTATTCTTCTTTATAAGTTTAAGCCGCGTACAGAGGTTTAATAATTAAAAACGAATACAAGTATTATTAATATGAATATATATATATATATATATATATATATATATATATATATATATATATATATATATATATATATATATATATATATATATATATATATATATATATATATAAATGAATGCATGACCCCACATGTTACTGTAAGATGAAAGTAAATACACAAGACTGTACATATTGTAACGACGCGGCTCTTTAAAGATAAAATAAGGAATCCGAATTTGTATTTTCCAATAGTGATTACGTGCAAATAAATATGATATCAAAAGTTAAATTTAAAAAACATCAATCTCAACACTTTTTAATCTAGACAAAGATAAATCATTCGTCCAACAAGAATATATACAAAATATTAATCGATATTCATACATCTGAAAAATATATATGAAAACTCATACATACACGTGTATTTTAATGGTAAGTAGAGAAGATTTTATAAAACTTTACGAAAATATTTTATTTAATAACCCATATATGCATGAGGTTAAAAATAATATAGTGAAAATATTAAAATATATAATATAAATGGAAGTACTTCTTCCGTGAGATGAACTATCTCTTTTGGACATACCAAATAAACAACTTAAAAGATAGAGTAAATTACACCATTCGTCCTTGTGGTTTGCGTTGACCGCAGCCGTTCGTCCTTTGACCAAAAAAACTGCATCGTTAATCCTTAACGGGCATACGTTAGGCGCCATTAGTCCCTCCATCACTAACGCTCGTTAAGTGTTGTTACATTTTAAGTCCCATGAGGGTATACTGACCACAAGGACGAACGGTGCAATTTTTTTTTTCTTTTATTTTTTTCTTTTATTTTTAATATGTTAGTAAGTTCCGTTTTCGTCCGGCTTTTTACGTTTTCGTCTGTTTTTTTACGTTTTCATCCGTTTTTTTTCCGTTTTCGTCTATTTTTTAACGTTTTCGTCTGTTTTTTTTACGTTTTCCTCCGTTTTTTTTACGTTTTCCTCTGTTTTTTTACGTTTTCGTCCGTTTTTTTTACGTTTTCGTCGCTTTTTTTACGTTTTCGTCCGTTTTTTTTACGTTTTCGTCCGCTTTTTTACGTTTTCGTATGTTTTTTTACGTTTTCGTCCGTTTTTTTTTCGTTTTCGTCTGTTTTTTTACGTTTTCGTCCCTTTTTTTACGTTTTCGTCTGTTTTTTTCGCTTTCGTCTGTTTTTTTACGTTTTCCTCCGTTTTTTTACGTTTTCGTCCCTTTTTTTACGTTTTCGTCCATTTTTTTACGTTTTCGTCTGTTTTTTTTCGTTTTCGTCTGTTTTTTTTCGTTTTCGTCTGTTTTTTTACGTTTTCGTCCTTTTTTTTCGCTTTCGTCCGTTTTTTTTCGCTTTCGTCTGTTTTTTTACGTTTTCGTCCGTTTTTTTTACGTTTTCGTCGCTTTTTTTTACGTTTTTGTCCGTTTTATTTACGTTTTCGTCCCTTTTTTTACGTTTTCGTCTGTTTTTTTACGTTTTCCACTGTTTTTTTTACGTTTTTGTCCCTTTTTTTACATTTCCGTCTGTTTTTTTTTCGTTTTCGTCTGTTTTTTACGTTTTCCTCTGTTTTTTTACGTTTTCGTCCGTTTTTGTCTGTTTTTTTACGTTTTCGTCCGTTTTTTTCGTTTTCGTCTGATTTTTTTTTACGTTTTCCTCTGTTTTTTTTTTTACGTTTTTTTACCTTTGTTACGTTAATTTGGGTCTTTCACTGCTGCAACTTATCACGTTTTTTTATGGACGAAAACGAAAAAAAAGAGACAAAAACGAAAAAATGGACGAAAACGTAAAAAACAGACGAAAACGTAAAAAAAGCGACGAAAACGTAAAAAAAACGGACGAAAACGTAAAAAAAACGGAGGAAAACGTAAAAAAACAGACGAAAGCGAAAAAAATGGACGAAAACGTAAAAAAACAGACGAAAACGAAAAAAAACAGAGGAAAACGTAAAAAAACAGACGAAAACGAAAAAAAAACGGACGAAAACGTAAAAAAATGGACGAAAACGTAAAAAAACAGAGGAAAACGTAAAAAAAACGGAGGAAAACGTAAAAAACAGACGAAAGCGAAAAAAAATGGACGAAAACGTAAAAAAAGGGACGAAAACGTAAAAAAAACGGACGAAAACGTAAAAAAACAGACGAAAGCGAAAAAAATGGACGAAAACGTAAAAAAAAGGGACGAAAACGTAAAAAAACAGAGGAAAACGTAAAAAAACAGACGAAAACAAAAAAAACGGACGAAAACGTAAAAAAAACGGACGAAAACGTAAAAAAACAGAGGAAAACGTAAAAAACGGAGGAAAACGTAAAAAAACAGACGAAAGCGAAAAAAATGGACGAAAACGTAAAAAAAGGGACGAAAACTTAAAAAAAACGGACGAAAACGTAAAAAAACAGACGAAAACGAAAAAAAAACGGACGAAAATGTAAAAAAACAGACGAAAACGTAAAAAAGCGGACGAAAACGTAAAAAAGGGACGAAAACGTAAAAAAACAGACGAAAACGTAAAAAAGCGGACGAAAACGTAAAAAAATGGACGAAAACGTAAAAAAACATAGGAAAACGTAAAAAACGGAGGAAAACGTAAAAAAAAACAGACGAAAACGTTAAAAAACAGACGAAAACGGAAAAAAAACGGATGAAAACGTAAAAAAACAGACGAAAACGTAAAAAAACGGACGAAAACAGAACTTACTAACATATTAAAAATAAAAGAAAAAAAAAAGAAAAAAAAATTGCGCCGTTCGTCCTTGTGGTCAGTATACCCTCATGGGACTTAAAATGTAACAACACTTAACGAGCGTTAGTGATGGAGGGACTAATGGCGCCTAACGTATGCCCGTTAAGGATTAACGGTGCAGTTTTTTTGGTCAAAGGACGAACGGCTGCGGTCAACACAAACCACAAGGACGAATGGTGTAATTTACTCTAAAAGATAATTAAATGTTACTTTGTTATTTGAACTTCTTGCATACTTAATATATAATGTGAAAATGTGCAAATAATAACTTCAATAGAAATTTAAACAATCCCAAACACTTCTATATATAATTAGTGCTACTAAATGTGGAAAAGCGATGACTAGAGCACACATTACCTAACATAAATTAATGCAAGTTGGTTAAATTCTTGATTTGGTTGGAATAGGATAGTTGTTGGTCTACAATAATACCCACTCACGTATACTTTTTAGTTTTTCAATCATTGTACTCTAGATACATAATAATGGCAACAAATCTGACTACACTTCTTTACTGCATGCTAATGTTGCACAAGCCCCAGTAAAAATTCACTCTCCTTGTTTTCTACTACTACACTAAAAAACACACATTAAAGATTTATCACCCAACTTTGAAAACATGTGAAATGGACTGACAAACAGCTCATATAGTCATATTTAACACCTCCTAATCTCATAAAGTAGTTCAAAAGTTTGAAACTAGTGTCAGTTAAATCCAACAAGATTCAGCTGCTTCTTCTGCTTCACTGGGACTAATTTGTAAGTAACTCCTTTTGAGGTTAGTTTATTTATGCTGGTATTTTAGTTTGTTAAATTTAGTTGATGTGTTCATGGGATTTGTTAGATTATGTTCTCTTTGCTGTTTGTTGTTTGTTGTTTGGATAAGTTATATGATGCATTGGGATCTTGTGGTTTTTAGTGAATATTTGCTTAGTTCAAGTTAAGAATAATGTTTTGGGTTGCTTGAATTATACTCTTGGGATTTTTTGTTGGAAATGTGAATAGAATTAAGTAAAGTGTAGTCTGCAAGAAAATCGTGGACCACTGATGGTATTGTTGTCGACCTGAATGACTCTTGATTCGACCCGAAACTTAGGAGCCTAACCCGAGGTAGAATTTCGATGAGAACTTTGTTACAGTAAGCTAAGGTTGTACACTTAAAAGACATTTGATTTTTTTCGTGTCGGTTGATGCAAGATTCTCACGTCAAGATTGACCCAAGGGTGTTAATTGCTGTGTCTTGTGGTTGCTTATTTGACTTTTGGGTGTTTGTTTACTTGGAGGTATATGTGATTTCGTGTACTAATCCCTTGAGAATAGAACAAAACCTTAACTTTTTATTTTGGCTCTTGATTCTCTAACTAGGCTGAGCTAAGAGGTCAAAGTTTAGATTTGAATAATATAGTAGATGGAGTTTGGTGCGTTGTTGATTCTATTCCTGGCAACAATCTCTGGAATATTGGCACAATATGTTCAAGAGTCAGAACTTGTGATTAATGGGACTTTACCAATATCTCATACGGATGCAAATTATATTTGTGCTACTATCGATTGGTGGCCTGATGATAAGTGTAACTATAACCATTGCCCGTGGGGATCAACATCAGCTCTAAATTTGGTATGGATTAGAAACCTTACCAAATAGCTTGAATATAAACTAAAAAGTTAGAAAAAATTTGGAAATTTATGGTGAAATTTCTGTTATGCAGGATTTATCTAATCCGATTCTGACCAAGGCAGTTCAAGGTTTGTTTTAATGAGTTAAGATTTGCACGTTTTCTGATAAAATGTTTGGCGTTTGCTCACTTATTTTTTTGATGATTTAAATAGCATTCGAACATCTTAGAATACGAGTTGGAGGTTCATTACAAGACCAAGTGGTGTATAATGTTGGTGGTTTCACGGGTCCTTGTCACCCTTTTTTAAAAATGAAGGGCGGATTGTTCGGATTTACGAAGGGGTGTCTTCATTCGGAGAGGTGGGATGAACTGAATCACTTTTTTGCTAAAACAGGGTAAGTTTTTTTTCTGGGTTGTATTATATATCTTAGAGAAGAAATAAACTATAATGGGAGTATTAAACATGCGAATGGGTCAAATGGGTCAAAGTCAAAATGATTAAAATTAAGTCTCCCCGGTGACACGTTTGTAGATTTAAGTCACAAATGGGTGAATCACACATTACCTGACCCATTTTCACCCATGTTATAGAATATTAAGTTTTTAAGCCGAACAATCTTTTTGAACCGTTATCTGACCCTTCCATCTTCCCACATCTAGTTCTTACATATTTGATAATGGTCTTCATTGTAGATCACTTGTCACCTTCGGTTTGAATGCACTCTATGGAAGACATCATATCAATAAGGGAGTTTGGGGAGGAAAGTGGAATTCCAGCAATACCCATGATTTTATAACATATACTGTATCCAAGGGGTATCAAATCCATTCATGGGAATTTGGTAATAACTTCATTTTTTTGATTAGTTGAAATCCTTCAAAATTTTCTATACATGATGCCTATTATGGTCAGTATTTTCTCCTTTAATGTGGCAGGTAACGAGTTGAGTGGCAACGGCATTGGTGCTATGGTTCATGCTGATCAGTATGGGAGTGATTTGATTGAACTCAGGGGTATAATTGACAATCTATACAGGGAAATCCGGCCGAAACCCTTGCTTGTTGCTCCAGGAGGGTTCTTTGACAAAGAGTGGTTTGCAAAGCTTCTTAAGGTTTCGGGCTCAAAAATTGTTGATGTCATGACACTCCATTTGTATAATCTGGGACCAGGTTAGTGCTATATCTAACTTACTAATGTGATAGTTAGGAGGTGTCTCGCTTTGTGTTTTTTAACTGCTTATCTTAATATTGTGACTTGAATCTACAATGACACGTTTTTGGGCTCCGAATCGATAAATTTTGATTGTGATTATTTAGAGGTGTTGAATAATTGTTCACTTAATTATAGCATCAAATCTGATTTTATATGGATTAAACATCTTTCGTGATTCTTTTCATCTATCAGATTCTATAATAATCTAAATCAGTCAAACACATACAAAATATGATTTTTGTTATCTACTTATTACAACTTCAAACAGTGTACACTAACCCAAAGAATATATGATAGAGCCTGTTGGTTACAACTGATTATGTAATTATCAATAATTAGTACTCGCATAATCAACTCCAAAACACTACATTCTCTTTATTATATTCTTATACACATGTGATGGGACCACAAATGAATATATATATGTAAGTACTAAACGAAGTGCTATAAACACTCTTGGCACTCTAGTTAACTAGTTCCGACATCAAATCTTGTGAAGATCATGACTAGGTTATCTTCATTTAGGCATAGATCCGAATCTGGTGAAAAAGATTTTAGATCCGCATTTCTTGAGTAGGGCGTCCATCACGTTTGGTGATCTCCAGCAAACCATTCAAACCAATGGTCCGTGGGCATCCTCTTGGGTTGGAGAATCTGGTGGAGCATACAACAGTGGAGGCCGTCATGTTTCAGACACCTTTGTAAATAGCTTCTGGTAATCAATTATTATTCATTTTTGAGAAATAAATATATATATATGTTCTTTTGCTTATATGTTTTAGAATGGAATATCTGTAATATAGGTACTTGGATCAGCTTGCAATGGCAGCTAAGTACCACACTGAAGTATATTGCAGACAAAGTTTAATTGGTGGAAATTATGGTCTTCTCAACAAAACAACATTCCTGCCGAACCCAGATTATTACAGGTGACTTAGTTCTATTTTAAAAAAGGCTCATCCGTTTAGTTCTATATAAAAATATAAGTATGCTATGGCATATGATTAACATGTTCCATTAAACATTTTGCAGTGCCCTTCTCTGGCATCAGCTTATGGGAACAGGAGTTCTGTCGGTAGAAAGGAGAAGTTGCGGTCCACATTTGCGCACTTATGCACATTGTTCAAAAGGAAAAGTAAGTTTATTTTCCTTTCATGTTTCTGAATTCATATATTTAGTATTTCCCTTGATATTGTTTTGGGTGTTTCAGCCATACGGCCTAATAGCAGCATTAGCAACGTATTCGTAAAATGGTCTAGTACTAGTGGAAGGATATATTTATACTTTTAGAAGGTTTTCTAACATAGGAAAGATCAAATAAGACGATAGTAAACAAGGGCAGTAAATGCTCAAGGGCGGATCTTCTATTTTATTTTATTTTTGGAAAAGTCACACGGTTTAAGAGCTAACGTCGCGTAAAGAGAAAACAAGTCCATCATATGTATTTTTGGAAAGGTCACATAGCTTCTTAAGAGATGATAATTGGGACTGAACATTATGAAAGACGATCATTTTGTTTCAAGAAGGGGAAGATCTTGATGATAAATGTGAAAAGTACTAGAAGGTTTTTTTTTTTTTTTTTTTTTTTAAATAAAAAGGTCACATACCTAAAGGAAAAACTCGTGAATTGAGTGTGTGGTATTCCATCATGTGTCCCATGAAAAGATTACAATGTTTTGACAATGAAAGTGGAAATCTAGGCATGTCTTCAGAGGTTAAATGAGTTGGTGGTAGAAGGATAAAGCTGGTAACAGAACCAGGGTAGGGCTAGCTAGTGAGTGTTAGTCACGCCATCACTTTTTGTAGTTAGTAGGTGTTTAAAAATTTGAGTATAAAATATGACGAAACAAACATGCTAACAAATGTATTTGATCACTATCCACATGCCTAAAAATAATGATAACAATAATTTTCTCCCATCATAGGACATAAAAAGAACTTTGCAACTAATCATAGTGAATTTTGCCTTTCTAAAAAAAATCACAGTGAATTTTATTCTAGTTCAAGATTTTTAACTTTTGCCACAAGATATAAATAGAGTATTTGCCACTCATATATACCATGTTTTCTTGTTCTCAGGCGGGCATAACATTGCTTCTAATTAACCTAAGCAACCAAACAGAATTCGAACTCAAAGTTCACAACATCCAGAACATGAATTTGCATCCTATAAAAGACAAAAAAATGTCCTTCATTCATAGGATGAAGTCTATGTTTTCATGGATGGGGTCAAAGTCAACCAACAAAGAGTTAGCACGAGAGGAGTACCACTTGACACCACAAGGAGGTGATCTCAGAAGCAAAACAATGCTTTTGAATGGAGTTCCATTAGAACTCACAAAAACTGGAGACATTCCATATTTGAAACCATCTATTGTGGATGTGAATTCTCCTCTCACTATTGCCCCGTTGACCATAAAGTTCATCCAGTTTCCAAACTTTGACGCGTCGGGCTGTAAATGATGCTTTGCAGTTTCTACGATGCTTCAGTTGCTGCTGTTTGTACTATATCATGTATATGTATAATCCAAATTTCAAGTGTAAAAAGTAAAAACCTTGCATTGTGAAAGAGCATTTGCAAAGGTATTATAGTTCCACTTGACCTACTATATATGTGGTCAAAGTGCCCCCTTTGGGTTATAAAAATGACACTTGGCCACCCTCAGCTATGATAATTTCATAATTATTGCATTGAATAAAATTTTTATTGGTAAAGTTGCTAACTGTAGTCTGTAGATAGATAATTGTGTTTGTATGGAATTCGTGATATAATGAACACAATACGTATTCTTATTGTTTGATCGATGATCTAATGAAGACCATGGTGGTGAAATTTATTTACATTCATCCTAAAAGAGCGATATTTAACAAGTGATTGTCAAATGTATATTATGTTTGTACACATGTATCATCTTTGGCTCGTACTTTTCAAAAGCGAATTACATAGATAATATACTGGAATTTAAATGAGAACAAAGTCAGTGAAATTAGCGAAAGGGCTACTCGTGATGGGCTTGAACAGGTTCAATAATTCGAAGCTTTGTTAGACCTTCTGAAGGAGTTCGATGCACCGATGTACCCAACATGTAAAACCCTAAATTCTGATATCACATTTTTCGGTCTAATTTAAAATTTTAACCTAAGTTTGATATTAAGTTAATTATTTTTAAAACTATATGTTATGCTCATGAAAGAATATTAATCTTTAAACCATACATTATAATTTAATAACAAAATAAAACCTTAATAATTTAAGTATATTGTAACTTTGGTAACCTCCCAAAATATTGGACCAGCTTCTTTTTATCATACGTTGAAGGAGTTAAGCCCACAACTAAATTAAACTTTGAAGATGGAAATAAGAAGTATGTAAATTAATGTGTTTTACCGATCAAAGAAGAATGAAAAAAAGAAAAACGTTTTTTTTTTTTTTTTGGAAAACCAAAAGGAAAAGAGACAAGCCTTACTATTGAGTTGAGAAAAGAATAGTAGGGCTAGTTTTTAGACATGATTTGTATGATGCAGAGAATTCAACTTTTGCTTCTACATAGTAAGTCAAGTATAGCATGTGAAAATGTTATACGACATATCTTGGACAAAGTTTGTATTTTTGTTTTCATATTGTAACAGTACACTACATGTTACCTATATAAGCTAGTTGAAAGAGTCCACAAAATAATACAAGTGTTTTCATTTATTAACGAGAGTTGTTTTATACTTTGTCGTAATAAGAATTTTTTGAGCAAAATTTTTGTGAGAGTAACATCTCATTTATCCAACATAAATTGGTATCAGAGCTTGTTCGAATCCATTTGGGTTAAACGAGTTCTTACCATTTTTTATAGAGCGGTCATGGCAAGACGACAAGGTTTTGATTTAAGTCATGTTGTCGTCCCAGTTTTTGATGGTGAATGATTATTGGTGTGTCAAAATGGAGACATTATTTGATTCTTTAGATGCGTTTGACGATGTCAAAAACACATATGAAGAACCCGTTGCTGCGGAAAAATTAACCGATGATCAAATGAAAGAATTAAAGCAAAAGAGAAGCCGAAATGCAGCCGTTCTAAGTATGATTCAACGAGGAGTCACACCGTCAATCTTCCCGAAAATCATGAGTTTAAAAAAAGCAAAAGAAACTTGGGAGGTGCTCAAGCAAGAATTTCAATGAGACGTCAAAGTGAGAGAAATAAAACTACAAACTCTCAGACGAGATTACGAGAACACGAAGATGAAGGAAAATGAGTCACTAAATGACTATTCATCTAGATTAACCGTTTTGATTAATCATATGAAAAGTTATGGTGATGAGATTACGAGAACACGAAGATGAAGGAAAATGAGTCGCTAAATGACTATTCATCTAGATTAACCGTTTTGATTAATCAGATGAAAAGTTATGGTGATGAAATTGAAGACCAACGTATTGTTGAGAAAATTCTCATCAGTATTCCCGAAAAATTTGATCCAATTATAGCAGTCATTGAAAACACCAAAGATCTCAAAACTTTGGGTATTCAAGGATTGTTAAGTTCTCTCAAGTCATATGAGCAGCGTATGACTCGTCACTCCAGCAAGGCGATCGAAAGTGCATTCCAATCCAGTTTGCAAGGAGACAAGAAACCACCACAAAAATTTGGAAGAGGGAGTTCATCCCGAGGTGGTCGAGGAGGCAGAAATTTTAGAGGCCGTGGACGCGGACAAAGCTACGGAAGTTTTAGAAGTCAAGGCAGCTTCGACAAAAGATCATTGGGCGATGGAAACTCTCATAAGTGTTCCATTTGCAAGAAAGACAATCACGAGGAAAAGGATTGTTGGTATAAAGAAAAGTACAAATGCACTCACTGTGATCAATTTGGTCATCTAGAAAAATTTTGTCGAAAGAAAAACCAACAACAAGCTAATTTTTTAGAAGAAAAACAAGAAGATGGAAATGTTTTCTTTTGTCACTCAGCTAACGTTGAAAGAAGTGACACATGGTTTCTTGACAACGGTTGTAGTAATCATATGACCGGTGATGAAAGTATTTTGGTCGACATTGACACTGCAGGAAATTCTCAAGTAAAAATGGGAAATGGAGCAGTAGTACAAGTGAAGGGAAAAGGCAAGATTCCGGTCAAGACAAAAGCAGGTATCAAATACATTAATGATGTTTTACTAGTTCCCGGTCTTACGCAAAATTTGCTTAGTGTCCGACAACTTGTAGAACATGGATACTCTGTAATTTTTGAAGGTAAAGGTTGCGCAATTTATAATAAAGGAAGAAATAGAGAGTTGATGCATAAGATAATAATGGGGCGGAACAGAAGTTTTCCGATCACATTCAAATACGAAGAACACTCTGCATTGAAGGCCACAACAACAGATGAAGCTTTGTTATGGCACAGGAGGCTTGGACATCTAAATTTCCAAAGTCTAAATTTACTCCACCAGAAAAGTATTGTTGTTGAGATTTGTGGTTATATCTGTTCCACATAGTGTTTAGTAATTGAATTTGTTGTTCCTGAGTTGCTGGTTTTTTCTGTTTCTCATTCTGCTTATGCTTTAGTTTATTGCCCAACTGCTTATTGTTTGTCTCTATTGCTTCTGTGTGATTTCTGCTCATTTCTGAGTTCCTTTATGCTGATTAGAGTATTTTGCTTTTGTGTTTTCAGTTTGGTTAATTTTTGTGGCAAGTGCTTATAAATAAGCACTTGCCATAAGCTAATTTAGCCCAAATAAGCACTTCTACTTAATATATTCTTTTCAAAAATTTTCTGCAAGCTTTTCATATTATTCTAGATTTTCTATGAATTTTTCAGATTTTTCCAAGTTGATTATTCTTAATTTTTCTTCATTAATAATCATTTTTAAAACCTTTTTATTATACAAAAATCAATACAAAATCAGAAAAATCCTTTAAAAATACAAAAATAGTTTAGATAATTCTTTTATAATATTTTAGATTTTTCAGATTAGATTTTATATTTTTCCCATTAATATTTACAATTTCCTTTATTTTTAATTACTTTTTAATTCAATAAATAGAAAATAAATCATGGAAAATAAATAAAAAGTCAAAAAAATATTTTTCTTTTTCTCAAAATTCTTTTTAGTAGTTTAAGATTTTTAGAAAACTATTTCACATTTGTAGGATCATTTTTAGTATAAAAGTTACGTTTAATTTCGTACGTTACGTTTAAATTTCGCGATTGCGTTTCCGTTTTCTAAATTTAGACACTTGTGCATACTTTGCTTGTACTTTCTGCATAATTCACTATTTCTTTTCATAATTTGAATTTCACCATCACTATTCACTTTTCACTACACGGTTGACGAATCGATATTCGAGATTCCATTCAACTTTCGTTGGGAGAACGACTCGGTAAATCCGTATTTCTCGCGGATTTTATCGATACTTAATATATATACTATTGATTTTCACCAATCAGTTGGGGTGGTGCATTGCGGTATGTTTTCATGGTTTATGTTAATATAGTGCTATATGGTTATTCAAATCTTTTTTCGACGCACTTATTTTGGGTCGTTTAACTTTTTATTTGCATTAGGTGGTAGTCTATTAAGAACAACATCTCCGCATACTGAATGGTTTCCCCTTGACGTTTCAGGATGACAATCTATTTTTCCAACACTCGGGGGCAGATCCAAAGGAGGTGAACAACGGCGAATGGCTTTTTGTTTGGTTTTCATATTTGAACGTGTAGATTATTTGTGGTTATGAAACTTGTATTATTACATAAAAATTCTAGTACATGTATATACATAAGCGAAGTAAATAATATAATTAACACTGACAATGGGCCTAAGATAAACCTGGATAATAGAAAATGGAACAGGCCCAAGAGAAAAAGCACAAGCCCAGCATTGGCCTAAGAGAAAAAGCGTTGGCCCAACATTGAAACGGCAGCATTTCAAACCATGTATTATATATATATATATATATATATATATATATATATATATATATATATATATATATATATATATATATATATATATATATATATATATATATATATTAATGTGTGAAACATTATTGATTCATGACTTAAATGAAATAGACTGTGAAAAGCACACAAACTTCTGAGATACCTGGCGACCATATATATCTACACATATCATTATTCCGACTTTATTATATTATATATGATCTATTCAGTTCATATTTAACCAATTGACAAGAGTACGAACTAGTGTTTAAGGAGGTGCAACAAATGAAACACCTGGCTAAAGAAAAACGAAAACAAAACGTCAAAATGTAGCCCTCTATATCTGGTCCGTTTAGTAAAGGTTTTAGTAATGCTTTGATTCAAACTTTGTGGAATAAGAGCTCAGTGGTCCGAGTCTTAGCTCGTGCTCACTCGAGTTGGTGTCCCTCTAGGTCAGGAGAGATGCCGGAGCCATTCCTTGTAAGGTGGACAATGGCTGATGAGGCACCCGGGGTCAGGGTGTTCCCGCCAATCTACACCTTTTGTGGAAAATTTCATGATAGTGATTCCAGAGATTTATACTTTTCGTAAACGACGTCATGTTAATTAGTAGTAAGGGAAAAATGGTTTTGAATGGAGCTAGACCAAGAACTTATTTTTTGCTATATTTGGAACAAAGAATGATGTAGACTAAATAACGTGATTACACAAATCGGACCTGTTGATTCACACGAATACCAGGAACGATTCTAACAATAATTGTTGATTCATAAGAATGCCGATTATGGGGTAATTCTTAGCAAAAGCTACCAAAAATAAACTTTTGGTATTTCATTGAACTGAATAGCTAGGATTACAAAGCACTTTAAATAGGATTGCAAAACTGAAATGGGCCTCAAAAGACACACGGGCAGAAAACTAGCCTAAAAACAAAAGTCTAAAAAACCAAAAATAAATAAATAAATAACTCATAAAATATAGTGTTTTGGGGATTGAAAGTTTTGTAAACCGACGTGGTCAGTTTACCACAACGTGCTCCTCATTCCATGCTTCGAATCGACTGGTCATTTGTCACGCGATCATGGGCCTCTAGAAATACCAATGTTGCAAAAATCGTGAATCGGTCCCGAGGCGGTCGGGGGCCGAGTTGCGATTTTTGGCAGATTAATCGGCTGATTTTCTTGACTCGGCTGATTAATCGTCCGATTACCTTGTAATTTCCTACAAGTTCCAGGGCCGAGGCCGATTAATCGCCGATTAATCGGCCGCCTCAACCGATTTTTGCAACACTGAGAAATACAATGCCCGTTCATCAACACTTGGGCCCACACATCAAAGAATTAACCCAGGTATACCGGTTTAACGGTTTTAGTTCAGTTTAGAGTTGTGTCCTGAGTTTTCGTTTGTTAACTTCATGAATAAGTGTTTTTCTGTGAATTCAAACTCTAATAAAAATAAATGACAGATGAAGATGTACAGTTTCTTAAAGATTTTGTGGAGACTGTCATACAACATACAGCAGACCCCTCATTACTTGCCAACTATGGCTCTTGACTCTATAAATTAATTACCATTACTATATATATAATTTCTTATATATATAATGCCGCATCATGCTTATGAAAATGTGCCACTGCTATTATTGAATACTATTTTTCGGGCTTCTTTTTGGGCCAAACTTTGGGTTACTATGTTTCAGACTTCTTTTTGGCCTGAATTTGATCCACAAAAGATAAGCAACTAGAACTGAACCAAGAAAAAAAGAAACAGCATAGTAAATTCAAAAACAAAAAACTAAACACAAAAGAATAACCAAAAATCCTGGAAGCCTATAGGCGATTATATACCGTCAAACGACCAACTGCATAAAACGACGTTCCGCCGCAATGCGGCGGCCCGGCGCGCATCTCGTATATAATAATATGTCATCAAATCGGTCGCTTCCCCATATAGGTTGCGTCAATTTGACGTCACAAACATATAGCCCAGTAACTGGATTATTCACATATTATTGGGCCAATGTCTTACTGGACTAAAGTTGAAAAAAAGGTACTAGATCGTTGGTCTCAAAAATGACGCATTTGTAATTTGTTAGAAACAATTTTTTGATAAAGTTACCGAACTAAAAGTATAAGCAATTCTATTTTTAAGTTGTATATTGTATGATTAAACTTACCATTCAATTTGTTTTTGTTCTAAAAACTTAAGAGAATGATCTTTATCCCTCTCCTAACACTAAAACTGATATGTTAAAAAATACGCAACAAAAATCTTGCTAATAAGCCCAGCCATAATGCGGCGAATGTGCATAATTTTATAAGCAAAACTCGGGCCATGTATATCTTAAAGCCAGATCAACCACGTGAAACAATGCCCCGCCGCCCACCTCGTTATTATAATGCAAGAACTTAATCCATTAATTCACAAACAAAACATAGAAAAAAACTCAATAGAGAATGAATTTTATGGGTACTTAATTACTAGAAACGTGGTTAAACGAATGCACTAGAATCTCTGGATCAAAAAAGATATTGTTTACCGAATATAATCTGTTGCATTAACATGTCTAGTCATGAGAAACAATTCTTTACTTGTAGGATATAGATTTTATGTTCTAAGAAAACATGAAATGAAAAGAAAAAATAACCCACATAGTGTAGCTGTGTAGATACGAGTTCTACTAAACTTCAGACATCTACTTTGTTTAGCATAGTGTACTTGTCTTTTGGTTGCAAACTTTTGATCATCATTTATATGTAAAAATCAAAATAACATTATAGTTGCAAACATGTGCGGTTTTGGACAAATTCCAGATATATAAACTGGTGTCCTTTCGTCCATAATCTTGCTTTCATGCAGGTGTTGTGCATTTCAACATAATCATTTGATTTTTTTGCAACCAAAAGCAAGATACAGTGTTTTTAAAAGTCGGTATAACTCATATTAATCTGAAGTGCTACAATCTACATTGACGTATATCAAATTAGCAAGAAAGGGAAGATAAAGACAAAGCAATTATCTAAACTTTACATGAGGTTTAGTTATGAAGAGGGTTGGGCCCACCAGGAACAAGTCTTTTCTCTGTGCCAAATCTTTTATCAATCTCTTCAAGCATGATAGGCGGTGGTGGTGGCGATGCTAGATTCTTGTATAGTAATCGACATCTTGAGCATAAACACGAGATAAAATTCCTGGAAGGTTGACTATTGCTGTTGTAATTGGCCTCTGGATGGTCTATAGGCCGTATTCCTTCTACTCGCAACAATGCAACAAGGCAGCAGAAGTAGGCAGTCACGAGGACTCTATGACTTGAAAATGAGAACTTCATGGTGATTTATGGTGGTGATATTGTCTAGGACTAATTTGAATAAGCAAAAGATGCCTATACATACAGATAAATTGTTTTGAAATGTTAGTTGCTAAATGCTTTAAATGATCGAATGTGTATTATTTAAGATGGTATTTAGTGTTTGTGACATTTTAGGATATATGGAATATATCATGCATACACATGTGTTTGGTTTAAGATGGTCCTCCCTGCAGGCTATTAATTGAATGTAGTAGGCAGAATTCTGTAAAGAGAATTTTATTGTAATCTCTGCAGTACCTTTCTCTGAGTTACTCAAACTAGTAGTTATAACATGATGTAACGTGACAGAAAGACTGGTCACACCTGCAACTTCTAATACAAAATGTGCAACTAGGAAAAGCTTGGCAAAATTGAATATGGAAATTTAGTCCATATGATGCAGGGTAGATGACAGTTCATAGTGTCAAATGCTTAGCATTTATGGCTATTGCCTGCTAGTGTACCAGTCCTATAGATGGACACAAGGCCACCACTTTTCTAAGGAACAAAAGCTGGTAGTTATTACTGTATATGTTTATAACTTATCAATGAAAAATAATTGGTCAAAAGATGGGTAAATAAGTTATCTACTGGTATTTTCTAAGTGATCATAAATTTGTGTTCCAGCTTATTTAAACTGATTCAAAGAAGTATGCTAAAAATATAATTTTTTCAAAAACTAAAATATGATCCGAATTCCGAAAAGGCAAAACTTAAAAAAAAAAAAAAAAAAAAAAAAAAAAAAAAAAAAAAACAAACTTAGAAACAAAAGTGAAAATCAAATAAAAATAACAACTGAAAATGGGTAATCAGATTCATATTAGCTTCACCATAAGTTGATTGTCAATCTACTTGAAAATTTGAAAGTTGTCAAACACTAAAAACATCATTCATAACATGGCATCACTTTTTAATCTCAAGTAAAACTGAATCAATTACCGTCATCTCACAACCCCATCATGTGATACCCAAGAGTTTGTTTCACTTCCAACATGTGCTTCAAGCAATAACCCTTGTTGCCGAAAATAGTTATTTGTTAAAATGGTTTGCCAAGAGACCATCTCTAGACATAAGTTAAAAACTTTGTTCTTTTTAACTATCAACACAGTAACAAACCCAACCCAGTCTAAAAAAATACAACTGAAAAACACATTTTTTGTTATAAACATTGGTTTGATTATCATCAATATGGACAAATGACGGGAACGACATATACTGCAATGGTAAAGGCTGTCAAGAAAATTCTGATAACATGATAAACTTCAGCATACAAATATTTATCTGTAATGAATTATCAATATGATACAGACAAGGAACAAAATAATAGCAATCATCAAGTAAAACTCGAGAATAAGAGATGCTCAATCTATCTATTTTCCAAGCAAACGCCGCGTACGTTGATTAGCACCCTTAACTCTGTTAGTGAGCTCCTCGACATCATCATCAAGAGGATTAAGAGCTTTGTTATGACTGCAGAATTCATAGCTAAGTTTTAGGAATCCATGTAACACAAATACAAACACAAAGTTACAACTATGGAACTGGAAAAACTAACCGTTCAATCTCTGAACCCATGTCCACAGCCATCTCTTTAAGCTCCCCAAGAATGTTACTCAAGTCCGAGAGGGCATCGTCTTGCTTTGTTTTTTCGTACTGTCATGGTCCAGAATTAATTATTAGATGGTTAAACAACATTATACTGTATGTCAGGTCAGTAAATATCAAATAAGTAATAAACTACTGGCATTGACTTGAGGATGTCTATTTTGTTTTGAATGAAGGGCATTAATAATATTTGAGAAATAGTTAACAATAAGTTTCTTAAACCATGTGTCAAGTCATTTATTGCAACTTTCTTAGAACATAAATATTAGATTCCAGAGAATTCAAGAAAAAGGAAGCTAAAACTGTCATTGAGTGGAACCAACGGGCGATGAAGTTTAAAAACAAAAAGAAAATTTATAAATAAACAGTGCAGTCAAGGCTTATCTGATCCTTAATGCAGTCAAATGTCTATTAGTATCATAGAGCATAACGTATGTTTTGAAAAAGCAAATTTAAATGTTTTTCACCAACGGGAAATAAAATTAGCTAAAAATGTAACCGGGTTAGACTGACGGACGGTTTGAAAGTCACCTAAAGTGTATTTTTAGTTAAATCAAACCTTAGAAATCATTTATTCGAAAAGTAAATTTATCATAGAATTAATATTGTAGTGAAATCATTTATATAAAATCATTTAGTTGCCTCTAGAAAAAGTAAGAGAAAATTTGCAGTTAAAACTTTCTGCTGCAAGCATTCAATCCCATTAGGGACATGCGTGTAAGCATATGCAGTTTTAAAAAAGCAAATTTATATGGGCTAAGTAGTACAAATGTTTCTGCAAAATGTACATGTAATTTAAGAGATACACTATGAATGCTTGCCGAAGAACATTTTAATTGTAATTTTTCTGTTACTTTGTCTAGAGTAATTCACTACAATATTATTTCTATGATAAAATTTACTTTTCGAATAAATGATTTCTAAGGTTTGATGTAACTAAAAATACACTTTAGGTGACTTTCAAACCGTCTGTCAGTCTAACCGATTTGACCGGTTCCCTTTTAGCTAATTTTATATATTTCCCGTTGGAGAAAAACACATACCCAAATTGACCCATCCATCAGTAAATGGGCCGAACTGTTTTCGTTTTAGCTGCTTCTTTTTTTTTCTTTTTTT
The DNA here is from genome assembly GCA_030686995.1 of Artemisia argyi. Classification (NCBI taxonomy): domain Eukaryota; kingdom Viridiplantae; phylum Streptophyta; class Magnoliopsida; order Asterales; family Asteraceae; genus Artemisia; species Artemisia argyi. Next base: position 126,153,189 of record CM060689.1, read on the forward strand.
CTTTTTTTTTTTTCCTATTTTACCAGTTAGACCCATTAGCAATAAAACATACCCGAAACAACCCATTAACTTTTACCCAACGTACGAAACTGATATACCACAATGACAGCAGCATTAACGAAAAGAAGCAAAAAGATTTGAACATTTACATACCTCGACTTTCTGCATTGCATTTGTGGGTTCAGGTGGTGGCGTTCTTGAATGATGTGGTCCCTTAGTCGGGGTTGTTGTAAGTCCTAGTTTTTCTCTTTGTTCCAAATGGGAACCCTTTCGTAGTGCTGGGTCATCTGAAAAACCATCAAACCTCCATCAATCACCCAACTTTCATAATTCTTAAAAGAATTACAGAGCAATGATTCAGCTTTTAAAATCACATTAACAAGTGTTTTATCCCAATTACCTCTCATGATCACTGGCCCTGTTATTGCACGACCCTTCTTAGGCTTCCAGGTCCTTGAGAATATGCCCCCGAGACTTCCCAGTAGCTTTTCGCCCTGCATTAGAAGTAATATTTCAGAATCTAGACACACAATTACACATTACCAGTGAGTGGGCCGATTTGGGGTGTGTATTATCTAACATAGGTCAAAAAGGTAAAACCACAATGTTTAGCCGAAAAAGATTAAATGTCGCTCGACGTCTATTATCAACCTCGCGAATCATCAGTCAATGCTCTTATTATCGTAATATTGTTTTTGTATTCATAAATAACACATTAATAGTTTATAAAAGTTATAAAAATGGACAAAAAAGTGTTTGTGGGTCAATGGGGCCTGTCGCATACTAAAAATGACCCGTTTTGACTTGCGTGGACTGCCCATCTTGCCACCTGTAACTAGTCTAACTCAAACTCAGGACATATGATATGAAAAGAAAAGTACCCTGCTAAGATCCTGCTCGATATCAGCTGCAGTCATATGGGTTCTGGTGATCTGCTCACCCTGTTGATGCAGTGTAATCAGTGTTTTTGTGGCATCTTCTCGTATGTTTTCTGCAATCTTTAAGGCACTATTGACGGTTTTTGTAGTCTCTTCAGATTTATAAGCAGCATAATGCTCCAATTCCTGAACATCTTGGTTCTCAATTCCACCAGAATCAACAAAATCATTCTTGTATTTGTTTTTTGACGCATAACTAACTTTGTACCCTGAACCTTTGACCTCATCATCTTCAAAAAGCAAATCTCTCGAGTTTTGAACCAATGCAGAAGGTTCGGAGGAAGTCCTTCTTGCCGGGTTTAAGGTTGGCTTTTTGTCCAACTCATCATCAGAATCAAATGGATTAGCAGCATGTTGACTAGAGAATCCAGGGTCAACCGAGTTGTGTTTAGTCATTCTGTGGGGGAAATGAGGTTTCTTGATCCCAAACATATTGAATCTTTGCTAGATTTTGCAGTTTTCAACTAAGAAAAAAACGTGAAGTTGCGGAGTTAAAAAGGTTCCTGAAAAAGCAAGAATGCGGTTGAAACTTAGATGGCAGTTTTGAAATAAAAACTTGTTACGAAATTACTAAGCATTGTGACATTTCAAGACTGGATATACATCAAAGCAAGAGATTATCAGAACAAAAATTGTATATTAATAATTCTGTTTGAAAAGGTAAGCAGAAGGGAAGGATGATTATAGCCAGCAAACATCATAGCAATTTCAAAATGCTTAGATAGTCATTAATTTATGAAATTTTTTTTGCGGTAAATCAGCCATGGTTTTTGTGAAAATGCCACACTCATGCATTCTGCAAGGCTAAGCAGTTTTTAAAAGCTTGACGGAACATAAAATACAAGGAAGAAAGATCTTATTGGACATTTTAGTACAAATTCAGTCTCTTTTACAAATATAGCAGTTTTCATTATGTATTTTCACAAAAATGATCACTCTGACTTTTTGTATCATCGTCGATAACTTGACCCCCAAAATTTCCATATTTAAGTACAGCCATCCCAGGTACCCAAGTACCCAACTTGGGATGGCCAAAAAAAGGACTCGGAAACGGTCATGGAAAACCACAGTTAGGCCACGTACATCTGAGTCAAAGACTCGCCACCCTATCTATCTGTTTATCCCAAGTACCAAACTATCGGCATAATCAATTGTGTGGGCATATCAACTAAATTTCCCACGGGCATTTTCATAAAAATCAAAACTTTCAAAATCCGAACTCTAATATGCCATTCTAATCATCTAAACACTTAAAAGTAAATCAACACATAACCAATCTAATATCCAAGAAAATAAACAAAACCCACATAAATTAAAGCATGGAATCATAAACCCACATGAATCAACAACATATACGATACGGGTATGTTCTAAAATACCAAAATAATACATAAAATGAAAAGATTAGAGAAGTGGTTGTACCTTTGTATATGCTAATGAAAAGAAAAGAAAATGGGGATTTAAAGGAGTTTAACAAATGGGCGAAATTGATTAATATTAAAGAATGGTTCAAAGAACAAATGTCTATTGTTTGATGTTGTTGGTGTTGACTAGAGATGGAAGAAGAAGAGATCAAAGAGGGTATGCTATAAGGACAAACGCGTAAAGAAAGATCGTGGTGGACTTGGGTCTCTTTCCTCTCACTTGGTTTGGTTTTGAATTTTTCAAATTTTGTATCTTGGTGATCTAGATAGATTAGACATCTAAGATTGAATTTTGGGAATGTTACAAATATGGTTCATGGGGTTACTCACAATTATGAAAACCCTCTTTAAGTTTAGAGATTTTATATTGATAGTCCTTTATTTTTGCAAGATCGTGATCTATTTAGGATCGTTTTCATTTTTGTAAGATCAGATTGTGATCTTAAGATCTTATTATAATGTTATTTTTTTATAGTCTTTGTAATTTTGTTCCAAGTTACAAATTATTATATATCATAAATACAAAATTATATGAATGATGAAAATATTATCCTAAATTACGAATATGAATGTTTAAGAAGATTAACATATTATTTCTTAAATTCTATAAAACATAATTTATAACTTTGTAGTTTTTAAGTTTGCGGTTTGAGAAAAGTAAGATTGGATCATATTAGATCTTAAGATCCTATGGTCAAGATTGGGATCTTATAAGATCTTAAGCTTGCAAGATTCTAAATAGGATCCGGGTCGCTTTTTATTTGTAGTTAGTTTTGAACTTTTGATGAAAGAAAAGGTTTTGTTGATGTTTGTTGTCATTATTTTTTTAGGAGTTGAGTGTATAAGAGTTTGATGAAAATGGGGATAAAGACAATGAGTTAAAAACTTAATAAAAAAGAAGATGACGAAGATGGGTTATGATTCAGGATGAAGAATATGAAGTTAAAAAGATGAGGCAAAAGGACCAAAATACCTCCACGTGGGTGTCACGTTGTAACACCCCCATTTTCACTGATCGCAGCGGAATTAGGGTTGGGGTATTACTCCATGATATCACAGTCACAATAATAAAAAACGGCTCGAAAAGAGACATTTATATAAATAAGTTATCATTCATTAAAATATCATAGTTTTATTCAAATGAGGTCCCGTGAATCTAAGTGTAAAATAGTGTTTGAATGATAACAAAGTTGAAAGTCCTCCGAGTTCAGTGTCGATTCCTGCCAAAGCACCGTAACGGCTATATACCTAAGATACATGCTTAAAAAGTCAACACTAGGTGTTGAGTGAGAGTCATAGGTTTAAGTAGTAGTAGTAGTGTGAATACAAGTTTAGTAAAGCATGGGCTACGTTGTTTTACACCCATGTAGAGTAGTAGAAACCGTATTTAAACAGTTGTATATGTCAGTATTGTATGATCAATACAATACTACAGAAAGGTGTGTTATTGCACTAAGCTCATGAACCGTACTAACAGTCCGGGTCATGGGGGCTGCAGACCCACCATGAGGGGAAGAGAAGGATAACTTGCCAAAATTAGTCCTTAGGGTTTCAAGTATAGTACTTATTGGTACTCCCCAGAAAGAGAGCTACCAACGGGAGTTGTCAAACTCCAATAGATCTATCAAATATACTCGCGTTCGCGTGGGTAAAATATCCCAAACGATTATGGTTCATGAATTTTGGTTATGTAGTGGTGGCAGAGAGTTTACTCGTGCAATTGATTGGCTCCAAACGGTCAACTTATATTGACCAAGGAATGGTCAACAAAGTCAAATAGCCTAGAGTCAATCTCTGGGTAATATAAGGTATCACCAGGTCGTTAAATCCCGACAAGGTGTGAATTGTGACTGAGCGTGCTTTGTGATCGAGTGATAATTCACAGAAAAGGTTGGTTATGAGAATTATTTGGAAATTATTAACAGAAATAGCTTAGGAAAGCTATGTGATTGATTACTGGAACTTAGATTGAGAAGAAATTACTTAAAACCTAAAAACCGTACGTTTGCTGAAAACGTGAACAAACGTACATGGAATAAAAAGTGAATGAGGTGATCTGAAAAGGCTACTGGTATGAAAATGATATTTTTACAAACCTAATGATTAAAGAAAATTTTTGGAAATTTAAAATTAATTTTTACACTAATTTTATAATTACTATTAATTAGATACTAATTTCCTAATTACTTTTAATTAAATAAATTAACCTAAATTACAAATAAATATGAAATTAACTTGGAAAAATAAAAATTAAACTTAGAAAAATCTAAAATACTATAAAACTAATTTTAGAAATGAAAATATATTTTTCCTACTTTTTAATTAATTATTACTAATTATTAACTAATTATTAATTATTTAAATTAACCTAAATTCTAATTATTTATTAAATTACACTAGAAAATTGAAAATAAAATTTGGAAAAATCAAAAATAACTAAAAAATAATTTTAAAATTTAATTTATATTTTTCTGATTTTCTAATTAATTATTATTAATTATTAACTATTTAATAATTACTAAAAACTAATTTAAATTAAGAAAAATAATAAATGATGCAAGAAAAATCTGAAAAAATTACAGAAATATTTTTATATACCAAAAGCCTAAGAAAAATATAAAAATGAAAATTGCTTATTAATAAGCTGAAGAATAAGCCAAATGGCTTAAATAGAAGCTATCACTTCTATTAAGTTTGACTTTTTTTGGAATTTTTTTTTTCAAAACTGCTTATTAGATGATATTAAGCAACTTTTGTGAAGTGAGTTTGGTTGAGACCAAGTGAATAAGCACTTTAAGTGCTTATTGCCTTGACAGTTGACTTTGGTCAAACTGTCAAGCCAAAAGCTTCAAATAAGCTTCTCAATCAGAACCAATGGAAAAATAAGATGCAATCCATAATTATGATAAGAAATGAGTAAAAGGGAACAAGGTTTGAGCACAGAATAAGCCTAAATAAGCTAATAAGCACTTTTGATCCACACAGTGAGCCAAACACTCCTGCAGTCAAGTGAAGGGGCAATTTGAGCTTATGAAATAAGCTCAAAAGCTCAAATCAAGGACTGAGGTATCAAGATTAGCTGAAGGGCTTACCAAAAAGCCAAAGCTCCTAGGGTGGGATCCACTATGGAGCTTGTGAGATGCTTATGAAATACCTGGGTATGCTGAGTATCAAATGCAAACAAACAAATGGGACAAACTAGGGACTGCTTGCAGCCCTAGTAAACAAGCTTAAAAAAGCTAAATATGAAATGGAACCTTGAGTGGGGCAGCTCAGCTTCACAAAAAGCTAAAGCACACAAGCCAAAGCTCAATAAGGAGCTTTTAATGAGCTTATGAAAAGACTCCCCTACACTGATGACTCAGTGTAGGAAGTTGAGTTGGTGAGACTTGATGAACACAATAAGCAATTATAGAAAGCCATAAATGGGAAAACACATGCAAGCATAGACAGACAAGCTACTCAGAACCACAAAAGCCAAAGGCTATAACCAAATATTAAGGAGTACACAAACTTATGAATAAACTTCTTAAATTACTGAGGACAGGTCACCAAGTGGGACAAATAAGCCAACGGTAAATCAGCTAGGGGCCAAAATAAGCTGAGATGCCAAAAGCTCTACTGTTGAGCTTCTTAAAAAGCTAAAGAACCAAGGTTAGGGTCCACTGATTGGGTCACAATGAGCCAAAGAGTATGGTTTGGTACCCCTGGTGCAGGGCAGGGTGCTTTCCCTGCACCCTAAAATAAGTTGATGCACAGCTCAGAAAAAAAATCCAAAAAATAAGCCATGAATTGATTCCTAGAGTGGAGGTGGTAAAGTTTAACCACAAAAAAATTCAAGTCTTGATTCCTTTCACTAAAATCTAGAAAAATCCCACAAAAACTGAGATTCTGCTCATTTTATGAGTTTTGACTTTATAAGATTTGGTTCCAATTTGACTTTTCTGAGATTCCAAGCTAATTTTCTTACTAATTATGATGATAAAGGATAAAATGAAGCTATATTAAGCTTGTACAACAAATTTTAAACTGATATGCAAGATCAATATCTTTCAACCCTTAATAGTGAACACAATATGTTGGTCCAAGATCAATTTTGACTTTTTTTTGTGATATTGTGTCCAACCTAAAGGCTAATCTGAGCTTCAATGAACCTAGATATCCTATTTGAGCCAAAAATTACACTAACAAATAACTAGAACTTATCAAAATAATATGATCCAAACACCCCCTTTGAGAACTGTTTTGACGATTTTTTAAAGGAAATGGTTATATTATATCACAAACGTGACTAATAAACTTATAACAATTTAAATTACACCTAATTAATCAGAATCTAATAGGTAAATACAACAAATATCACTAAATACTAAGAATGCTTAAATCAAAAATTGGATCTTACAACTGCCTTCCAAAGCTGAGAGACTGGGAACTACTTAACTAAAGAACAACCTAAGGCTCCCTTGAGCTCTAAACCATAATCTCCCCACCTTTGCTCTGCTCCATTATCTTGAACCACCAATTTTTTATTTTCCTTTTTTTTTATATTTTTAATTATTTTCTGACTTTGAGCTTCTGGTTGAATTAGAAGCTTATAAAGCTTCTAATAGTCCTTGTATTTGAACTTATCAAAGCTAACAAGTAGATTAGTATTTCTAATCAACTTAAACAGATACTTGATATATTTTTATGAAACTTTGAAATTTAACACATAATGTAAACTTAAAAGGAAACTTGCATTAACTTTTGAAATTTGATTACAACTACTAATTAAGCATTACAAAGACTAGAAAACCAAAAATTACACACTTTTTCTTACTTCTAGCCACTGCTACTTATATTACTTCTAGAAAAATAAAAGATATATCCCATAAGAGCTTCCTGTTGCAAATAGGTAATCCCACATGCATCTCTGTTGACCAACGACCATATCCCAACCCTTCAATTAAGATTTGCTGAATCTGAGCCCTTGATTGTGTTTTCCCGCCAAAAATCAGAACCGGCCAATATGAGTGGTATGGTTGGGGCATTAACTGGAGTGGTGGTGGGGGTTGGTTAGGTTGGTGAGATGTATTTATTGTGGGGGGGTTAAGTTGGTGAAAATTTTGAGGGGGGGGGGAGACAAGGAGGAGGGAAAACGGGGGAAAGGTTGGGGAAGATGATCTGTTTGACCGTGGGTTTGACCGGGGTATTTTATTAGTAAAATGGGAGTTGGGCTGGGTGGGGTTTGGGCTTGGAGTGGTTTTTGGGCTTGGGCTTGGATTTGGTTTTGGTTTGGTTTGTATAATAAAAACAAGGGTCCAGTTGGTTAAGTATAGCACAAGGACCAATTTTGTAATTTTGCAAACCTTAAGGACTGAAAATGTAATTTTTCCAATTTGCTTCCAAGGACCAAAAATGCCAATCACCAACAAACCAAGAACCAATTTTGCATTTTTCCACATTTCAAAATTCCCAAGGACCTGTTTTGCCAAATTTGAAATCTTAGGGACCAAACATGTAATTTTGGAAAACTTATGACCCAAGTGTAATATTTTGTGAAATTTGACTTTCAAAATCTTGGGTTGACTTTTTCTTTCAAAATAAATGCATAGGGATTATTTTTGACAAGTTTTGAAACTTGGGGGACTGAAACTGCCAATATTGCAAACTTTGTACGTTTTTTCTTTGTTTTTGCTCATTTTGCTTTTAAAACATATAAAACACAATCCCTGGGATAATTTAAGTATTTTGATAACTTTTTGATTGTTTTTGTATGTTTTGGCAGTTTAAATACGACAAAATTGATGAGTGTTTGAGCACTCATCAATCCCCCACACTAAACTATTGCTAGTCCCTAGCAATCTTTTTAGAAAACTTGATGGATTTGAAAAACTCTTTACCAAAAGCCATCACTTCTGAAGTAGCCAAATGTATCGATTCAAGTAAGAACTATGGTCTATCTGATAACCATGTGATTTTTAGCAAACCACCAGCTTTCAACGGTTTTGATTAGTCTTTACCAAGAGCCGTTTGCTCCTGGAATAGCCAACTCTTGATGGACCTAGTCAACATCTTGGTGAGCTGATTACCAATTATGGATTTTCCACTGCCTTTACCACAAGCCATAATCTTGCGGGCTAGCCAACTCATTCGCTTTATGGGATATGGCGAGTTGATTTACCATACAATTTTGGGCAAATTGCAAGCCTTCAACGGATTTGAGTTATCTTTACCAAGAGCCGTTTGCTCCTGGATTAGCCAATCCCTTTTTCGGTTAGACCTGGCGGACTGATTACCACAAAAATTTTGAAATAAAGTGAAAAATTTTTGAAAATTTTGGCCAAAAACGGGGGTACTAGAAGATATATTTTGATAAAATTCGCTAGAATTCCCCCCCCCCCCCCCCCCACATAGAAATGAATATTGTCCTCAATATTCAAAGTCCCAGCTATTATGCCGACTCTTTGAACGGAAAAAGCTAATATTCGAATCTAACTGTGGAAATACCATATTTCACTTTATTTCTATATACACTATTTTTTTTAAAACTTATATACATATATACATTTTTCAAATAGCGAGGGGTTGGCCATTCCCCCACACTAGGTGGTAGAAAGTAGAAAGAAATTAGAGATACGGGTGAAAACCCGTATTGTGCTATTGTTTTTGTTCATCGAGTCGCTAGCTTGACTCGATCCCCGAATTCAATTGTCCTTGGGGAAAGTTTGGAGATCCGGGATAACCATGGATGGTATGTCCTCTCCAAAGTAGTGCTTTAAACGATGTCCATTCACTTTGAAATTTGGACCGTCATTTTGAGATAATTCGACGGTGCCATAAGGATAAACCTTAGCGATAGTGAATGGACCAGTCCATCGGGTTTTGAGCTTTCCCGAGAAGATCTTGAGTCTAGAGTTGAAAAGAAGGACTCGATCACCAACGTTGAAAACGCGGTTCTTGATTTTTGAGTCATGAATCTTCTTTGTCTTTTCTTTATAGATCAAAGAGTTCTCGTAAGCTTGATCACGAAGTTCGTTTAATTCATTTAGTTGAACTTTTCTATGATCACCCGCAGTTTTGAGGTCAAAATTGGCATGCTTGAGAGCCCAATAGGCTTTGTGCTCAAGCTCGATCGGAAGATGGCACGCTTTCCCGTACACAAGTTTGTAAGGCGTACACCCAATGGGTGTTTTGTAAGCCGTACGGAAAGCCCAAAGTGCATCATCTAATTTATCCGACCACGATGCACGATTTTCACCTTCGGTTCTTTCTAAAATTCTTTTAATGCCCCGATTGGAAACCTCGACTTGTCCACTTGTTTGAGGGTGGTACGCAGTAGGAAGATGGTGAGTCACACCGTACTTTTGCATGACTTTTTCGAATTTTTCATTACAGAAGTGCGTACCACGATCACTAATAATAGCACGTGGAGTTCCGAATCGGGCAAAAAGAGCTTTTAGGAATTTCACAACTAATCGGGCAACATTTGTGGGTAAAGCTTTCGCTTCAACCCATTTTGACAAGTAGTCAATTGCCACGAGTATGTATTTGTTGCCATGAGAAGATGGAAATGGCCCCATAAAGTCGATGCCCCAGATGTCAAAGATTTCACAAACTTGAATTGCATTCTGAGGCATTTCATTCTTTTGTGAAATGTTCCCATGACGTTGACAAGCGTCACAGGACTTGACCAATTCTTGGGCATCCTTGTAGATCGAGGGCCAATAAAAGCCGGAATCAAACACCTTTTTGGCGGTGTAGTTGGGATTGTGGTGGCCCCCCTGTGGGACCAGCATGGCAAGCCTTTAAAATTTCAGTGGCTTCCTGACCATACACACACCGCCGGATGACTTGATCCGCGCATATTTAGAACAGGTAGGGGTCGTCCCAGAAGTAATGTTTTACATCTTTGAAAAATTTATTTTTTTGTTGGGACGACATCCCTTTCACAACAAAGTTACCCGCAAGATAGTTTGCAAAGTCGGCAAACCATGGGGTAATCGAGTCTCCACGAAATGAAACCGCATTGAGGGTTTCGAGAGGAAATGTTTCGTTTATTTCCTTTTTCTCGAAAGCATCTTGGTGAGGGTTTTCAAGATGGGAGAGATGATCAGCAGCTAGGTTCTCGGCTCCTTTTTTATCACGAATTATGATATCAAATTCCTGTAGGAGGAGAACCCAACGGAGGAGTCTCGGCTTTGCATCTTGTTTTGAAAAGAGGTACTTCAAAGCAGAGTGATCCGTATACACTATGCTTTTGGTCAGTATCAAGTATGACCGGAATTTTTCAAAAGCATACACCACAGCTAATAATTCTTTTTCAGTGGTGGTGTAATAACTTTGAGCCTCGGTCATAGTTTTGCTGGCATAGTGTATAGGCTAAAAATGTTTTGTTTTTCGTTGCCCCAAGACTGCCCCTATCGCATAATCACTAGCATCACACATGAGCTCGAAGGGCAAGTCCCAATCGTGGGCAACAAGAATCGGTGCCTCGGTGATTGGCTCCAAACGGTCAACCTAATTGACCAGGTGAGTGGTCAACAAAGTCAAACGGCCTAGAGTCAATGCTCCGCGGAAGTATAAGGTTTCCCCGGGTCGTTATGTCCCGACGAGGTGTGAATTGTTAACAAACGGTTCAGTGATCGGGTGAATTTGGATGAGAAAAAGGTTTGTGTGTGGTTTAACTAAGGAATCTACAAAGAAATAGCTTAAACAAGCTATATGAATAAGACTAGAAGCTAAGAAAAACCAGAAACGTTTAAAACCTAAAAACGCGTACGTTACGTTTAAATAAAACGCGAACGTACGAAATAAAACATGAAAAGTAAAATCTGAAAACACCCAGGGGGTGAAAATGACTTTTTTACAAATTAAAAGGTAAAAGAAAATTTTTAGAAAGTGAAAATAAATTTTAACACTAATTAATTACTTAATATTAATTAAATACTAATTAACTCTAATTATTAATATTTAAACGACTTAAATATAATACATTATTAATTAAATACTAAAAAGGTGAAAATAAAATTCCTAAAATTATAAAATAACTAAAAACAACTTTTAAAATTAAAAATAAGTCTTTTTGTCTTTTTGTTAACTTTTTATTAATTAATTACTAATTAATTACTAATTATCTAATTAAACTATTTTAAATTAAGAAAATTACTAAATGAACAGTAAAAATTCTAATAAAATTTCTAAAATTATTTTATAACATATAAAAGCTAGAAAAAATATAAAAACTAGGTTTTACTTAATAAAAACTAATTATGCTATTTTAAACTTAATATTAATTTATTATTAATAAAACTAAGATTAATTCTAATAAATACTTAATGACAAAATAAAAATCTGAGAAAATTACTATAAATACTTTAATATAATAGGTAATTAATAAAAATATAAAAATGACCAGTACTTAATTAAAATCAAAAAATGAAAAATAAAATTTAAATAAAATTAAATAGAAACTATCACTTAAAAATAAAACTTGATTTTCTGGATTTTCTTTTTGGAAACTAGTTTTATACCTAAAAACAGTAAACTTTTACAAAAACAAAAGTTTTGGAGCTTAAAAATAAGCTGAGAAAGCTCAATAAGCTTGGACAGTTGACTTTGGTCAACTGTCAAGGCTTATAAGCTTGAATAAGCTACCCAGGGCTCTCAAGCTAGAAACTTAGATGCAAAGAACTGAAAGGAACATAAATAAGCCATAAAAAGCAAAGTGAGATCACAAAATAAGCAGAAAAGCCACAAAATAAGCACTTGAAATTTGTTTGAAACTGAAAATGGGGACAGAACTTTGGGCTTAATTGAAGTGGGTCCCAGTGGATCTCAGGTCAACCCAATGGTCAAACCATGCACCCTGGTAGGAGGGGGATGGAAGGAACAAATTTTGGGATGTGGGGCCCACTGTGGTGGCTGGAAACCACCACCAAAGGGTGGTGTTTGGGTGTGCAGCTGCTGAGACAGAGCAGGTAGCAGCCCTGCAAGGGACTTTGGAGCCTTGTGGGGCCCACAACAAAAATCTCAAAAATAAAAGAAGAATGGGAAATCAAAATTGAGCTGGTAGAGTATGAGTGGGAACAAGTTTTACTTCCAAAAAGCAAACACAAAAATCAAATAAATTACTTGAATTTTTGCAAAAATCTGAATTGTGCAAGTTTTGACTTTTGAAGAAACTTGGGAAGTTGACTTTGTCCAACTTTGATCACCTTTTACTGATTAGGGAACATGTAATAAGCATTTATGAAACTATTCTAAGCTAGACATACAAGATATGAGGTGATGTGAAGATTTATGGCTTCAACCTTCCACACAGATGACTGTATGAAGGCCAAAACCAACCATTTGACTTTTGTTGACAAGGTTACTAATTCTAATGGCTTCCATAAACCTAATAGACCTAGTGAGAACTAATGGTATCAAAAACAACCACTGAAACAGGCCTTAATACCCTAGAGCAAGTAAAACCAAACACCCTCTTATAGGTGGACTGTGATGAGATTTCAATGCAGCTACTAATTTTAAACCATGAAAATAACTCTAAAGCTTATATTATGATGTGATAAGCCATTTTAAGCACAAATACACAGTTTATAACAAGTAACTTGTATGAATCAAAAGGATGCATATTGGCAGTGGTAATGAAGTACTTAGCAACAAAGGATCCTAGTAAACAAGTATGTAACATTAAGCAACAAATTTACTCTAATCTACCAAATCAGTAAAAAAAAAACACATGGAGAGCAGCTGATAAAAAGATGTACAGTAAAGATTAAGATTAAGGTATATAGCTCACAACTGATTTCCATGCTCAAAGCAGTGGACCAAGAGCCATGAACAATAAACTACACTCCCCATGGAGTTCTCATTCCCAAAGCATTCCACAATCCTCCTTCAACCAATCCTATTCTCTTTTCTCTCACTGATTTTTGTTTTTCTTTGTTTTTTTTACTTTTTTTTTTCTTAGTACTTTGATATTTAAAACTTCAAAAAGCTTCTAAAGAGTTTGACCAAGTTTCTGAGATCAAATGGAATGCAAGTTAAAGTACTGAGTAACACTTTGCAGAAATGAAAACTTAAGTAAAAATTGGACTAGCTTGAAAACTGAGTGATGCTTAAATTGCTTTAAAGAAAATGTATTACATCTGAAAAGTAAGCATAAAACATTAAGATTACAAGGAAATTAGATGTTACAACTGAGAATTATATTAAGAATACAAACTAAACTAAACTACATCTAATACTACTCTACTAGCTAACTGCTTCTGCATCCCTTCTTTTTCCCTTTTATACTGATGTTTAGGGTTTTTGAGACCCCCTTGTCCTTTCCCAGCAGTCATCACACCCTTTGGATCATAAACTTTAATCTTGGCCATCAATTAATTTTGGCGCCAATTTTGGATTTGGAGTTTTCCTTGATCATTGCAGCCAGTGGGGTTTGTTTGGACTCTTGTGTTTGTTTGGTGTGCAAGGGGGAGGGAAGAGTGTTTCAGAGGGTGAGAGTAGGCTAGGGTGATGATGGGGTTGGCATTTGGAGTTTAGCAGATGGTGGGGAGGGTGAAGGTGTTGACCTGGTTTGACTGAGGTGGGAGGGTAAATAAAACGGGGAGTTTTTATTTTTAGGTGGTGGGCTTTTTTGTTGGGCTGGGGTATAAGGAGTATGGTGTGGGCTGGTAAGTTGTTGGGTTTTGGTTTTGGGATTGAATAATTAAAAAGGGTCCGTTTGTTTTGTTATCAAAGAAACCACAAGGACCATGTTTGTAATTTACTGAAAGTTGGAGCTGAAAATGTCACTTTCCAAAATTATTGTCCCAAGGGTTGAATTTGCCATACTTGAATTATCTAAGGACCCATGATAATTTTTTTCATTTAAAAATACCCGGGGACCAATTATGTAAATTTCCAAACCTCGGGGACTAAACATGTAATTTACTCAAAATTCTCACCCAAGGATCATTTTTGATAATTTATGATTTTTAAAGACCAAAAATGATTTTTCTTTCAAAATTATCCCACCAGGGACTAAATCTGCCAAAATCTGAAACTCCAGGGACCTTTTATGCCAATTTGGATTTTTAAGGACCAAACATGTAATTTTCTCAAACTTTTTACCCAAAGTCTAAATTTGATAATTTTTACTTTTAAAAACTTTGGGTTGACTTTTCTTTCGTTTTAAAACGTCAGGGACTAGTTTTGTTAATTTTTTGAAACTTGAGGGACTGAAACTGCCAATTGTGCAAACTTTGTTCGTTTTTCATTTGTTTTTAAACATTTTGCATCTAAAACATATAAAACACACTTTTGAGATAATTTCAGTGTTTTGATGCATTATTGGGTGTTTTTGGATGTTTTGGCAGTTCATATAAGACAAAAAATGATGAGTATTTACACACTCATCAATCGCCCACACTAAACTATTGCTAGTCCCTAGCAATCTTTTGAGAAAAACTTAATGGATTTTAAACTCTTTACCAAAAGCCATCACTTCTGGAGTAGCCAGGTGTAAGAACTGTGGCACACCTGATAACCGTGTGATTTTGAGCAAACCACCAGCTGTCAACGGATTTGATTAATCTTTACCAAAAGCCGTTTGCTTCTGGACTAGCCAGCTCTTGATGGAATAGTCAACATCTTGGTGAGCTGATTACCAATTATGGATTTTCCACGGCCTTTACCACAAGCCATAATCTTGTGGGCTAGCCAACTCATTTGTTTTCGGGGAGTTGAGGAACCATACAATTTTGGGCAAATTGCAAGCCGTAAACGGATTTGATATGTCTTTACCAAGAGCCGTTTGCTCCTGGACTAGCCAATCCCTTTTGTCGGTTAGACAAGGCGGACTGATTACCACAAAAATTTTGAAGCACCAGTGAAATTTTTTTGAAAATTTTGAAATTTTGGCAAAAACGGGGGTATTATATAGTAAAATGTGATAAAATTCGCTAGAATAGCGAATACCCCCCCACACCAAGCATGAATATTGTCCTCAATATTCAAAATCCCGGCTATTATGCCGACATTTTGAACGTAAAAGGGCAACATTACAAGCTAAGCGTGGAAAACACCATTTTGTTTTTTCACTCTATTTGTATCCATTGTGGGGTAATTCCCCCACACTTAGGGTGAAAACCCTATAAGCATGCTACTGTCATTGGGGAAGCATGATGTGGAAGAAATAATCTCAATTGGACTTTCATTCAAAATGTTTGGACATACATATGAAGCTCGTGAAAGTTCCACTCCGATGAGATAAGTATCCGGCTCAAGATAATGATACATGAAAATGCCGGGATCAAATATAGTGTCCTCACTCCCGAAGGAGTGAAGAAGAGAAGAAGTCACCCTGTAGGTGAAGAAAAGGAAGAAAATCATGATAAAAAGCATGATTTGATCTTCTTCCTCGAGAGCAGGCTCCGTATCCTGAGTTTGGATTTCAAAGGGTAAGCTCGTAAACATCCCGGGAGGGTGGGTGGGAATTTGAAAATTCTCATGATTGAGAGCATCTCCCCCCGGGCAATCAAACTGATGAGCGAGTTCACCGGAGAACACCTCATGAAGAGAAGCATTCACAAGATGTGAATCAGAGAACTCATGTTCCGGAATAGACTCATCATAATCCTCAATCTGAGTACCAAAGAGTGGATTATTAGAAATCGAAGTGAATTCAGATTCGAATTCAAATAGAGGATTAGTGAGAGTAGTATTGAATGTTTCGGGAACAAAGTGAATATTATTCTCTATTGGACTGCTGGGATAAGAAGTGAGTGACGGATCATGAGATAGGAGACTTTCAATTTCTCCCAGATCGGCTTGGAAATCAAGGAGACCATCATCACTTTCCAATGAAAGTGGATCGATGTGAGCAAGTTCATCAGCGAACTCCTCAAGAAGAGGATCAACATCAGAATGAGGCAGTGATGCCTCGATATACTCAATGTCTCCATGAGATGTACAATCATCATTAAAATCTGAGAAAGTCTCAAAATGATCGTTTGAACAGTCAAGAGGTGAAGGAATATCACACATATCATCCAAAGTTCCCTGTGACTCTCCTGGGATTGGGACAAGGATCTCAACACTAGACTTTATTAATTCGTCCGATTCCTTATCAGGAACAGTGCTAAGATGCTCATCCCCCATGATCAGAGAGTGAGTGTGAACTTCGGGTGTGATAAGAGCAGACTGAGGGAGATAAGAAAGACTAGCACACATAGATTTTATATTTTTCATGTGTTCTTCTGCTAGCAATTCTTGCATACTCTTATCTCCCTGTGCTTCCACGGAAGGAATCTCAACTGATGAACTGGATGAATCTTTGTAATATTCCTTCATTTGAATAGAATCCTCATCATCATCGTCATCATGAATGAAACGGAACAAAGAGCTAGATTTGGCTGCTTTTTCTTTTGCAATGGATTCCCTAACAGATTTTTCCTAGGCATCTTGGGAATTTATTTTAGCAGCCTGCTCTTCAGCTAGTAATTCTTCCATGGATTTTTGATGAGTATGTCTTTGGGCAAAGTCGTTAACTAAACCCTTAAGCTCATCAACGATTTTCATCAGATTTTGCATTTCTGGAAGAAGTGCTTGATTCATATCGTACTGTGGAGGTTGGTCGTAAAAAGGTGTGTCAAAATTGTCACAAGGGTATGGATTCCCCGTTTGACAATCTGAACTGAAGTGTGGACCTCCACAGAAATCACAACAGTAAAACTGTTGAGGCTGTGGGTTGTACGTGCTAGAGTCATAACCGTTATCAGGAAACTGCTCATAGACAAGTGTGTTTCCCGATTGACAATCAGAACTGTAGTGTGAACCACCACAGTACTCACAACAGTAAAACTGCTGAGACTGATGGTGTGGTAGCTGGTGGAATGAATCAGTGGTGTCATGGTAAGAATAGGGATCTTGGTTATAGACAGACCCGTTTCCTGACTCTACCATGCCACAACCGGGGCAATTACCACCATTATGAGAACTACCACACCACTGGCAAACCAGAAAGTGTGGATGAGACATAGAAAGAATCAAATGTGTATAGAGGGTGAGGAAATGAGAATCAAAAGGGTAGGAGGGTAAAGATGAATGTTTTTGGGTTTTTGGGAAGACATTTTGTACAAATAGAAAAGAAAATGTTTTTGGGTTTTGTTTTTATGAAAATATGAACAAGGATGGATAAATGTACAATGGAACGAATTCCAAAGACAATAATCAGAAAAACCGTTTAGATAAACGCGCACAACCTCCCCGGCAGCGGCGCCAAAATTTGATTGGCTCCAAACGGTCAACCTAATTGACCAGGTGAGTGGTCAACAAAGTCAAACGGCCTAGAGTCAATGCTCCGCGGAAGTATAAGGTTTCCCCGGGTCGTTATGTCCCGACGAGGTGTGAATTGTTAACAAACGGTTCAGTGATCGGGTGAATTTGGATGAGAAAAAGGTTTGTGTGTGGTTTAACTAAGGAATCTACAAAGAAATAGCTTAAAAAAGCTATATGAATAAGACTGGAAACTAAGAAAAACCAGAAACGTTTAAAACCTAAAAACGCGTACGTTACGTTTAAATAAAACGCGAACGTACGAAATAAAACGTGAAAAGTAAAATCTGAAAACACCCAGGGGGTGAAAATGACTTTTTTACAAATTAAAAGGTAAAAGAAAATTTTTAGAAAGTGAAAATAAATTTTAACACTAATTAATTACTTAATATTAATTAAATACTAATTAACTCTAATTATTAATATTTAAACGACTTAAATATAATACATTATTAATTAAATACTAAAAAGGTGAAAATAAAATTCCTAAAATTATAAAATAACTAAAAACAACTTTTAAAATTAAAAATAAGTCTTTTTGTCTTTTTGTGAATTTTCTATTAATTAATTACTAATTAATTACTAATTATCTAATTAAACTATTTTAAATTAAGAAAATTACTAAATGAACAGTAAAAATTCTAATAAAGTTTCTAAAATTATTTTATAACATATAAAAGCTAGAAAAAAATATAAAAACTAGGTTTTACTTAATAAAAACTAATTATGCTATTTTAAACTTAATATTAATTTATTATTAATAAAACTAAGATTAATTCTAATAAATACTTAATGACAAAATAAAAATCTGAGAAAATTACTATAAATACTTTAATATAATAGGTAATTAATAAAAATATAAAAATGACCAGTACTTAATTAAAATCAAAAAAATGAAAAATAAAATTTAAATAAAATTAAATAGAAACTATCACTTAAAAATAAAACTTGATTTTCTGGATTTTCTTTTTGGAAACTAGTTTTATACCTAAAAACAGTAAACTTTTACAAAAACAAAAGTTTTGGAGCTTAAAAATAAGCTGAGAAAGCTCAATAAGCTTGGACAGTTGACTTTGGTCAACTGTCAAGGCTTATAAGCTTGAATAAGCTACCCAGGGCTCTCAAGCTAGAAACTTAGATGCAAAGAACTGAAAGGAACATAAATAAGCCATAAAAATCAAATTCAGATCACAAAATAAGCAGAAAAGCCACAAAATAAGCACTTGAAATTTGTTTGAAACTGAAAATGGGGACAGAACTTTGGGCTTAATTGAAGTGGGTCCCAGTGGATCTCAGGTCAACCCAATGGTCAAACCATGCACCCTGGTAGGAGGGGGATGGAAGGAACAAATTTTGGGATGTGGGGCCCACTGTGGTGGCTGGAAACCACCACCAAAGGGTGGTGTTTGGGTGTGCAGCTGTTGAGACAGAGCAGGTAGCAGCCCTGCAAGGGACTTTGGAGCCTTGTGGGGCCCACAACAAAAATCTCAAAAATAAAAGAAGAATGGGAAATCAAAATTGAGCTGGTAGAGTATGAGTGGGAACAAGTTTTACTTCCAAAAAGCAAACACAAAAATCAAATAAATTACTTGAATTTTTGCAAAAATCTGAATTGTGCAAGTTTTGACTTTTGAAGAAACTTGGGAAGTTGACTTTGTCCAACTTTGATCACCTTTTACTGATTAGGGAACATGTAATAAGCATTTATGAAACTATTCTAAGCTAGACATACAAGATATGAGGTGATGTGAAGATTTATGGCTTCAACCTTCCACACAGATGACTGTATGAAGGCCAAAACCAACCATTTGACTTTTGTTGACAAGGTTACTGATTCTAATGGCTTCCATAAACCTAATAGACCTAGTGAGAACTAATGGTATAAAAAACAACCACTGAAACAGGCCTTAATACCCTAGAGCAAGTAAAACCAAACACCCTCTTATAGGTGGACTGTGATGAGATTTCAATGCAGTTACTAATTTTAAACCATGAAAATAACTCTAAAGCTTATATTATGATGTGATAAGCCATTTTAAGCACAAATACACAGTTTATAACAAGTAACTTGTATGAATCAAAAGGATGCATATTGGCAGTGGTAATGAAGTACTTAGCAACAAAGGATCCTAGTAAACAAGTATGTAACATTAAGCAACAAATTTACTCTAATCTACCAAATCAGTAAAAAAAAAAACACATGGAGAGCAGCTGATAAAAAGATGTACAGTAAAGATTAAGATTAAGGTATATAGCTCACAACTGATTTCCAAGCTCAAAGCAGTGGACCAAGAGCCATGAACAATAAACTACACTCCCCATGGAGTTCTCATTCCCAAAGCATTCCACAATCCTCCTTCAACCAATCCTATTCTCTTTTCTCTCACTGATTTTTGTTTTTCTTTGTTTTTTTTACTTTTTTTTTTCTTAGTACTTTGATATTTAAAACTTCAAAAAGCTTCTAAAGAGTTTGAATAAGTTTCTGAGATCAAATGGAATGCAAGTTAAAGTAATGAGTAACACTTTGCAGAAATGAAAACTTAAGTAAAAATTGGACTAGCTTGAAAACTGAGTGATGCTTAAATTGCTTTAAAGAAAATGTATTACATCTGAAAAGTAAGCATAAAACATTAAGATTACAAGGAAATTAGATGTTACAACTGAGAATTATATTAAGAATACAAACTAAACTAAACTACATCTAATACTACTCTACTAGCTAACTGCTTCTGCATCCCTTCTTTTTCCCTTTTATACTGATGTTTAGGGTTTTTGAGACCCCCTTGTCCTTTCCCAGCAGTCATCACACCCTTTGGATCATAAACTTTAATCTTGGCCATCAATTAATTTTGGCGCCAATTTTGGATTTGGAGTTTTCCTTGATCATTGCAGCCAGTGGGGTTTGTTTGGACTCTTGTGTTTGTTTGGTGTGCAAGGGGGAGGGAAGAGTGTTGCAGAGGGTGAGAGTAGGCTAGGGTGATGATGGGGTTGGCATTTGGAGTTTAGCAGATGGTGGGGAGGGTGAAGGTGTTGACCTGGTTTGACTGAGGTGGGAGGGTAAATAAAACGGGGAGTTTTTATTTTTAGGTGGTGGGCTTTTGTGTTGGGCTGGGGTATAAGGAGTGTGGTGTGGGCTGGTAAGTTGTTGGGTTTTGGTTTTGGGATTGAACAATTAAAAAGGGTCCGTTTGTTTTGTTATCAAAGAAACCACAAGGACCATGTTTGTAATTTACTGAAAGTTGGAGCTGAAAATGTCACTTTCCAAAATTATTGTCCCAAGGGTTGAATTTGCCATACTTGAATTATCTAAGGACCCATGATAATTTTTTTCATTTAAAAATACCCGGGGACCAATTATGTAAATTTCCAAACCTCGGGGACTAAACATGTAATTTACTCAAAATTCTCACCCAAGGATCATTTTTGATAATTTATGGTTTTTAAAGACCAAAAATGATTTTTCTTTCAAAATTATCCCACCAGAGACTAAATCTGCCAAAATCTGAAACTCCAGGGACCTTTTATGCCAATTTGGATTTTTAAGGACCAAACATGTAATTTTCTCAAACTTTTTACCCAAAGTCTAAATTTGATAATTTTTACTTTTAAAAACTTTGGGTTGACTTTTCTTTCGTTTTAAAACGTCAGGGACTAGTTTTGTTAATTTTTTGAAACTTGAGGGACTGAAACTGCCAATTGTGCAAACTTTGTTTGTTTTTCATTTGTTTTTAAACATTTTGCATCTAAAACATATAAAACACACTTTTGAGATAATTTCAGTGTTTTGATGCATTATTGGGTGTTTTTGGATGTTTTGGCAGTTCATATAAGACAAAAAATGATGAGTATTTACACACTCATCAATCGCCCACACTAAACTATTGCTAGTCCCTAGCAATCTTTTGAGAAAAACTTAATGGATTTTAAACTCTTTACCAAAAGCCATCACTTCTGGAGTAGCCAGGTGTAAGAACTGTGGCACACCTGATAACCGTGTGATTTTGAGCAAACCACCAGCTGTCAACGGATTTGATTAATCTTTACCAAAAGCCGTTTGCTTCTGGACTAGCCAGCTCTTGATGGAATAGTCAACATCTTGGTGAGCTGATTACCAATTATGGATTTTCCACGGCCTTTACCACAAGCCATAATCTTGTGGGCTAGCCAACTCATTTGTTTTCGGGGAGTTGAGGAACCATACAATTTTGGGCAAATTGCAAGCCGTAAACGGATTTGATATGTCTTTACCAAGAGCCGTTTGCTCCTGGACTAGCCAATCCCTTTTGTCGGTTAGACAAGGCGGACTGATTACCACAAAAATTTTGAAGCACCAGTGAAATTTTTTTGAAAATTTTGAAATTTTGGCAAAAACGGGGGTATTATATAGTAAAATGTGATAAAATTCGCTAGAATAGCGAATACCCCCCCACACCAAGCATGAATATTGTCCTCAATATTCAAAATCCCGGCTATTATGCCGACATTTTGAACGTAAAAGGGCAACATTACAAGCTAAGCGTGGAAAACACCATTTTGTTTTTTCACTCTATTTGTATCCATTGTGGGGTAATTCCCCCACACTTAGGGTGAAAACCCTATAAGCATGCTACTGTCATTGGGGAAGCATGATGTGGAAGAAATAATCTCAATTGGACTTTCATTCAAAATGTTTGGACATACATATGAAGCTCGTGAAAGTTCCACTCCGATGAGATAAGTATCCGGCTCAAGATAATGATACATGAAAATGCCGGGATCAAATATAGTGTCCTCACTCCCGAAGGAGTGAAGAAGAGAAGAAGTCACCCTGTAGGTGAAGAAAAGGAAGAAAATCATGATAAAAAGCATGATTTGATCTTCTTCCTCGAGAGCAGGCTCCGTAGCCTGAGTTTGGATTTCAAAGGGTAAGCTCGTAAACATCCCGGGAGGGTGGGTGGGAATTTGCAAATTCTCATGATTGAGAGCATCTCCCCCCGGGCAATCAAACTGATGAGCGAGTTCACCGGAGAACTCCTCATGAAGAGAATCATTCACAAGATGTGAATCAGAGAACTCATGTTCCGGAATAGACTCATCATAATCCTCAATCTGAGTACCAAAGAGTGGATTATCAGAAATCGAAGTGAATTCAGATTCGAATTCAAATAGAGGATTAGTGAACTTGTCAAGCTTAGCATCCGTGCTAGATTGACCCACAGAAGATGAAGAAGAAGGACCCGCATTGATTTTAGAAACAATTGGTTTGCTTCGTGTAGAGCGGACCTTGGAACTTGTTTTCTATGATCTGTAAAGCTTCTTTTGTGGTTCTACTCAAGAAATTTCCTCCTACGGAGGCATTGAGAGAATCCTGATCAGCTTGGCTTACGCCATTGTAGAAAGTATCGAGTTGCATCAACTCGAAGAAACCATGATGTGGACACTTGCGAAGTAATTCTTTGAAACGATCCTACGCTTCACCAAAAGATTCATCATATTTCTGAGTGAACTTGGTGATTTCGTTCTTAAGACTCGTGGTCTTGGAAGGTGGGAAGAATTCATTCACAAATTTTTTCACAAGATTTTCCCATGTCTCAATAGATCTAGGAGGTTGTTTTTCAAGCCAAATCCGGGCTTGTCCCTCCAGGGAGAATGGGAAGAGAAGAAGTTTTATTGCTTCACAAGGGACATTCTTGTACTTGATGGTCGAAGTGATTTTATTGAACCATCGAATGTGAGCATGAGGATCGTCCCTCTCAAAACCGTAAAATTGACTTGAGGTTACAAGATTGAGTAACCCGGTTTTGAGCTCAAAATTATCAGCCACGATGGCTGGAACAACAATGGCATCTCCGTAACCCTCGATGGGTGCTTGGAGAAGCTCACACACGGGGCGGTCTTCCGCCATGGTGACAGTGGGTGTGGCAACAGTACGGATCTCAGATCCGACTATTGGTGCAGAACGTCTACGAGGTCTTCGAGGTTTCCGGACAAGCTCACGTAATGGGCTAGTGGACCTTGAAGAACGAGTGCGCATGCACTAGGGATAAAAACTTTTTGGACAATATTTTTGGGTATCGTCCCGTAATCTAAAATCGTTTTTCTTTAAGAATCACCTTAAAAGAAAACCGAATCAGAAAACGTTACGATATGTTTTGTTGTTTTTAATTTTTTTTTTTTTTTTTTTTTTTTTTTTTTTTTTTTTTTGTTTTAACACTTTAGAAAAAGTGTTAATGATTTTTTTTGTGTTTTGATTTCAAAATTTACACAAGTGGTGGTATTTGAACAGTGATTGAGGTGAGATAACACTAATCTCAAAAGACGCTGCAGAAATGCGCACACCTCCCCGGCAGCGGTGCCAAAAATTGATTGGCTCCAAACGGCCAACTAATATTGACCATGGAATGGTCAACAAAGTCAAATAGCCTAGAGTCAATGTCCGTGTAATATAAGGTATCACCAGGTCGTTAAATCCCGACAAGGTGTGAATTGTGACTGAGCGTGCTTTGTGATCGGGTGATTATTCACAGAAAAGGTTGGTTATGAGAATTATTTGGAAATTATTAACAGAAATAGCTTAGGAAAGCTATGTGATTGATTACTGGAACTTAGATTGAGAAGAAATTACTTAAAACCTAAAAACCGTACGTTTGCTGAAAACGCGAACAAACGTACGTGGAATAAAAAGTGAATGAGGTGATCTGAAAAAGAATACTGGTATGAAAATGATATTTTTACAAACCTAATGATTAAAGAAAATTTTTGGAAATTTAAAATTAATTTTTACACTAATTTTATAATTATTATTAATTAGATACTAATTTCCTAATTACTTTTAATTAAATAAATTAACCTAAATTACAAATAAATATGAAATTAACTTGGAAAAATAAAAATTAAACTTAGAAAAATCTAAAATACTATAAAACTAATTTTAGAAATGAAAATATATTTTTCCTACATTTTAATTAATTATTACTAATTATTAACTAATTATTAATTATTTAAATTAACCTAAATTCTAATTATTTATTAAATTACACTAGAAAATTGAAAATAAATTTTGGAAAAATAAAAAATAACTAAAAACTAATTTTAAAATTTAATTTATATTTTTCTGATTTTCTAATTAATTATTATTAATTATTAACTATTTAATAATTACTAAAAACTAATTTACATTAAGAAAAATACTAAATGATGCAAGAAAAATCTGAAAAAATTACAGAAATTATTTTTATATACCAGAAGCCTAGGAAATTATAAAAATGAAAATTGCTTATTAATAAGCTGAAGAATAAGCCAATTGGCTTAAATAGAAGCTATCACTTCTATTAAGTTTGACTTTTTTGGAATTTTCTTTTTCAAAACTGCTTATTAGATGATATTAAGCAACTTTTGTGAAGTGAGTTTGGTTGAGACCAAGTGAATAAGCACTTTAAGTGCTTATTGCCTTGACAGTTGACTTTGGTCAAACTGTCAAGCCAAAAGCTTCAAATAAGCTTCTCAATCAGAACCAATGGAAAAATAAGATGCAATCCACAATTGTGATAAGAAATGAGTAAAAGGGAACAAGGTTTGAGCACATAATAAGCCTTAATAAGCTAATAAGCACTTTTGATCCACACAGTATGGGACCCACTATGGAGCTTGTGAGATGCTTATGAAATACTTGGGTATGCTGAGTATCAAATGCAAACAAACAGATGGGACAAACTAGGGACTGCTTGCAGCCCTAGTAAACAAGCTTAAAAAAGATAAATATGAAATGGAACCTTGAGTGGGGCAGCTCAGCTTCACAAAAAGCTAAAGCACACAAGCCAAAGCTCAATAAGGAGCTTTTAATGAGCTTATGAAAAGACTCCCCTACACTGATGACTCAGTGTAGGAAATTGAGTTGGTGAGACTTGATGAATACAATAAGCAATTATAGAAAGCCATAAATGGGAAATCACATGCAAGCATAGACATACAAGCTACTCAGAACCATAAAAGCCAAAGGCTATAACCAAATATTAAGGAGTACATGATTGATGCTAAACCACCTAACTTATATTGACCAATGAATGGTCAACAAAGTCAAATAGCCTAGATCAATGCTCCGCGGAATATAGTATTTCCCCGGGTCGTTATATCCCGACGAGGTGTGATGGTTATTCAAACGGATCTGTGATCGGGTGAATTTGGATAAAAAAGGGGTTTGAGATTGTACAATGAAATAGCTTAAAGAAGCTATAAGAATAAGACAGGAAAGTGAGAAAAACCAGAAATGATTTAAACCTAAAAACGTGTACGTTCAGTTTTAAGTAACGTGAACGTACAAAATAAAACGCGAGTTTTAGTAAAATAAAATACTTACAAAGATAAAAATCACATTTTTACAATCCTAAAAATAAAATAAACTATTTAGAAAATTAAAATTAATTTTTATACTATTTATATAATTACTATTTATTAATTACTTATTAATTATTTAAATTAAACTAAATTATAACTAATTATGAAATTACACTAAAAATATGAAAAATAAATTTGGAAAAAATCTAAAATATTATAAAACTAATTTTCAAACTTAAAATATATTTTTCCTACTTTTTATATAATTACTATTAATTAAAAACTAATTTAAACTAATTAAAATTACACTAATTAATAGGAAAATGTAAAATAAACTTGAAAAAATAAAATTAAAACTTAGAAAAGTCTAAAATAATATAAAACTAATTTTAAAACAGAAAATATATTTTTAAGACTATTTAAATAATTATTATTAATTATTAACTAATTATTAATTAATAAAAACTAATATTAATTACTAAAAATACTAAATGAAAAGAGAAAAATATGAAAAATTTACAGAAATTATTTTACAACTATATGAACTTAAGAAAATTATAAAAACAGAAAGTGCTTAAGGAAAATAAGCACTTGAGCAATAAGCTCCTTAAATAGAAGCTATCACTATAGGTAAATTTGGCTTTTTCTGATTTTTTCTTTACAAAACTATTTAAATACAAAAAAAAAAAAAATGAAGCTTTAACAAAGGCACTTAGCTATAAGCTCAAGAATAAGCACTACAAGTGCTTATTAGCTTGACAGTTGACTTTGGTCAACTGTCAAAGCTATAAGCTTGAAATAAGCCTTGAGCTGAGAACCAGGGTTGGATTTAAGTTCAAGCAAGTTGAGAGAATCTAAATAAGCTAATACAAACCAAATAAACTTCTTGAATAAGCACAATGAGCTGATAAAGCTAGTTGAGCACTTTGCTCAAACCAGAAAAAGGGACAGACCTAGCAGGACCTAAAAAGGGGGGGGGGGGGGGCAAAGGCATCTTAGGGTCCAAGCAAACTGGAACTAGGTAGCTGGCAAGTATGACTACCCAAGGAACCTAAGAACACCTCATGGGACCCACTGGTGAGGCCAGGGGAGACCCTGAAAGTGAGGGTGTTGGCTGAGTATCTGTGTAGCAGGGCAGGCATATGCCCTGCAAGTGACTTTGAGGTTGTGTGGAACTCAACACAAAAATCATAAAAATAAAATGAGCATGGGAATACAAAGCTGAGCTAGTAGATTTTGAGTAGGAACAAGTTTCACTATCTTAATCAACACACAAAAATCAAAACAATTGCTCAAACTTTTGGAAAAATCTGATAACTTGCAATTTTGACTTTTCATAAAACTTAGAACTTTGACCAAAGTGGATTTCTATTGATCATTACTGACTTGTATGGAAGTAATAAGCTATGTTAATGTTAACTTAAGTTAATTCAACAACTTATGAAGAGAATTAAATGATTAAGGGTCCTAATGACAAAACAGTTAACAGATATGCAACCTTAATGGTGATTTTGACTTTTTGTAGTAAAAACTACTTATGCAATGGTTGTTTTATGTCACTTTACCACAGAGAAGAGTGTTCAAACCAACATTCGACCATAAAATCAACAACTACTTAGCAAAACAGATCATTCCAAACACCCTTTAAACTTGAAACTGATTTGGTTTTCAAAGCAAACTAACAATTAAGACCTTAAACCTGAAAGCTAATCTTAAATTAACACTAAATGAACATAAATGAACTGAACTAAACACCAAATTACCTATGCTAAAGTAAATCACAAAAATTTGTAATAAAAAAAAGCTTACAGTGAGATCAAACTGAGACAGATGATTCAAGTACCAAAGATCAACCTACAGCCTACCACTAGGCACTAAACCATATAACTCCATAATCCATCCAACTTCTTGCTTCAAATTACCTTACAAGCTGATTTTTTTTTTCTTTTTTATTTTTCTTGATTTTTTTTTATTATTTTTAATTATGAACTGAAACTGGCTTCAAAGCTTTGATAGCTTTACAAAAACTTGTTAGTACTTTGATTGAGCTTAAAGAAGCACTTAAAACAACATTTAACAATATATATAGCAAAGTTGTCAAATTCACTTAAGATTGACAAAAACTAAATTTGTACTTGAGAATTGGAACTGAGAAACTATTGAAATCTTTTCATTAACTTAAAAGCTTGATACAACTTGAATTTTAAGACTGAATTGAAAGGTTTACAACGGAAATTTAAATTCTACACTACAAATGGTCTAAAAACATGTGACAGCTATAATCTTCTCTTTTTCTTCATCTTTATAGCTCCTGGAGGTCAAATGGTCAATTCCCACTTCTTTTTTAGCCGTTGGATGGGCTGCTTTTGATCTCAGCCTTTCAAAACCTTTTTGGCGGGAAATCGGGTTTGGGGCAATTGGTGGGGTTTGGTGGGTATTAAATGAGGAGGGGGGTTGGTTGGGTGTAGGTGAAGGTTTTTATTAAGTTTGGTGAAAAGTAGAGGAGGGGGGAGGGAACATGAAGCTGGAAATGGGGGATTGAGGAAGGTGAACAGTGGTGTTGTTGGGGGTTGACTGGGTCAACGAACCAGGTAATATTATAAAGGGTGGGGTATTTGGGCTGGTTTGGTGGGCTTGGGTATACATGGATCAGATTTGTGGTTTTGGGTTAAATTAATAAAAAGGTCCATTTGGTATATTTATTAATCACAAGGACCATTTTTGTAATAAACTAAAATTGAGGGGCTGAATTTGTGATTTTCCAAATTTAATCACAAGGACTATAATTGTCACATGTGAATAACATAAGGACCAAAATTATAATTTTCCAAAATTTGAAACCCCGAGGACCAAAATTGATATTTTTCAAAGTTTAGGGGTTAATTTTGCCAATATGTGAAAAACTTTTATCCAAGGACCAAATTTGAATATTTTTGAACTTCCAAGGACTAAAAATGATTTTTCATCCAAAAATATCCCACCAGGGACCAAATCTGCCAATTATTGAAACTCCAGGAACCAAACTGTAAATTTCCAAAACTTTTCAGATTTTTCACCAAAGGACTAAATATGACAACTTATGCTTTCAAAAGGACCTTTGGTGATAAATTTCTATATTTTGAATATCCAGGGACTAGTTTTGTAATTTTATGAAAGTTGGGAGACTGAAACTGCCAATTTTGCAAACTTTGTACGTTTTTCATCTGTTTTTGCTCATTTTGCATCTAAAACATATAAAACACAATTTTGAAATATTTTCAGTATTTTGATGCATTACTGAGTGTTTTTGTATGTTTTGCAGTTCATATTAGACAAAAAATGATGAGTGTTTGAGCACTCATCAGTACACAAACTTATGAATAAACTTCTTAAATTACTGAGGACAGGTCACCAAGTGGGACAAATAAGCCAAGGATAAATCAGCTAGGGGCCAAAATAAGCTGAGATGCCAAAAGCTCTACTGTTGAGCTTCTTAAAAAGCTAAAGAACCAAGGGTAGGGTCCACTGATTGGGTCACAATGAGCCAAAGAGTATGGTTTGGTACCCCTGGTGTAGGGCAAGGTGCTTTCCCTGCACCCTAAAATAAGCTGATGCACAGCTCAGAAAAAAAATCCAAAAAATAAGCCATGAATGGATTCCTAGAGTGGAGGTGGTAAAGTTTAACCACAGAAAAATTCAAGTCTTGATTCCTTTCAGTAAAATCTAGAAAAATCCCACAAAAACTGAGATTCTGCTCATTTTATGAGTTTTGACTTAATAAGATTTGGTTCCAATTTGACTTTTTTGAGATTCCAAGCTAATTTTCTTACTAATTATGATGATAAAGGATAAAATGAAGCTATATTAAGCTTGTACAACAAATTTTAAACTGATATGCAAGATCAATATCTTTCAACCCTTAACAGTGAACACAATATGTTGGTCCAAGATCAATTTTGACTTTTTTTTTGTGATATTGTGTCCAACCTAAAGGCTAATCTGAGCTTCAATGAACCTAGATATCCTATTTGAGCCAAAAATTACACTAACAAATAACTAGAACTTAGCAAAATAATATGATCCAAACACCCCCTTTGAGAACTGTTTTGATGATTTTTTTAAAAGGAAATGGTTATATTATACCACAAACTTGACTAATAAACTTATAACAATTTAAATTACACCTAATTAATCAGAATCTAATAGGTAAATACAACAAATATCACTAAATACTAAGAATGCTTAAATCAAAAATTGGATCTTACAACTGCCTTCCAAAGCTGAGAGACTGAGAACCACTTAACTAAAGAACAACCTAAGGCTCCCTTGAGCTCTAAACCATAATCTCCCCACCTTTGCTCTGCTCCATTATCTTGAACCACCAATTTTTTATTTTCCTTTTTTTATATTTTTAATTATTTTCTGACTTTGAGCTTCTGGTTGAATTAGAAGCTTATAAAGCTTCTAATAGTCATGGTATTTGAACTTATCAAAGCTAACAAGTAGATTATTATTTCTAATAAACTTAAACAGATACTTGATATATTTTTATGAAACTTTGAAATTTAACACAGAATGTAAACTTAAAAGGAAACTTGCATTAACTTTTGAAATTTGATTACAACTACTAATTAAGCATTACAAAGACTAGAAAACTAAAAATTATACACTTTTTCTTACTTCTAGCCACTGCTACTTATACTACTTCTAGAAAAATAAAAGATATCTCCCATAAGAGCTTCCTTTTGCAAATAGGTAATCCCACATGCATCTCTGTTGACCAACGACCATATCCCAACCCTTCAATTAAGATTTGCTGAATCTGAGCCCTTGATTGTGTTTTCCCGCCAAAAATCAGAACCGACCAATATGAGTGGTATGGTTGGGGCATTAAATGGAGTGGTGGTGGGGGTTGGTTAGGTTGGTGATATGTATTTATTGTGGGGGGTTAAGTTGGTGAAAAGTTTGAGGGGGGGAGGGAGACAAGGAGGAGGGAAAACGGGGGAAAGGTTGGGGAAGATGGTCTGTTTGACCGTGGGTTTGACCGGGGTATTTTATTAGTAAAGTGGGAGGTGGGTTGGGTGGGGTTTGGGCTTGGAGTGGTTTTTGGGCTTGGATTTGGTTTTGGTTTGGTTTGTATAATAAAAACAAGGGTCCGGTTGGTTAAGTATAACACAAGGACCAATTTTGTAATTTTGCAAACCTTAAGGACTGAAAATGTAATTTTTCCAATTTGCTTCCAAGGACCAAAAATGCCAATCACCAACAAACCAAGAACCAATTTTGCATTTTTCCACATTTCAAAATTCCCAGGGACCTGTTTTGCCAAATTTGAAATCTCAGGGACCAAACATGTAATTTTGGAAAACTTATGACCCAAGTGTAATATTTTGTGAAATTTGACTTTCAAAAGCTTGGGTTAACTTTTCCTTTCAAAATAAATGCATAGGGACTATTTTTGACAAGTTTTGAAACTTGGGGGACTGAAACTGCCAATATTGCAAACTTTGTACGTTTTTCCTTTGTTTTTGCTCATTTTGCTTTTAAAACATATAAAACGCAATCCATGGGATAATTTAAGTATTTTGATAACTTTTTGATTGTTTTTGTATGTTTTGGCAGTTTAAATACGACAAAAATGATGAGTGTTTGGGCACTCATCAGCAATAATCAATGAAAAGATTTGTATTCGGTTAAAGTAAAGCAAGTAGCATGTATCTCCCTCACAGGGTTTGTAAAGCATTTAGAAAGCGTTTAAAAAGGTGTGAGGCTATGAAAACTCACCTGGTCTTTTGGATATTATGATATGAAGAGTGACTCAAGGATTAGACTGCTGACTCACGTATCCTGGGGGTAGGGTTTGGTGTATGTGTGTGTGTATGTATGTCAAGTCGTAGTCTAGGTTTTTAAGTAATTACTTTTAAGGTTTCTAGATATATAACATAACACCGTTCGGGCCATCGCAATTCAGAAGTATATGATTCCTCACATGAAGCTCCATACTATTGTATTATGTTATCAACATAATACCAGTCGGGCCATCATAAT
The DNA here is from genome assembly GCA_030686995.1 of Artemisia argyi. Lineage (NCBI taxonomy): Eukaryota > Viridiplantae > Streptophyta > Magnoliopsida > Asterales > Asteraceae > Artemisia > Artemisia argyi. Next base: position 126,185,194 of record CM060689.1, read on the forward strand.
TCAGAAGTTAATACTCCTCACATGAAGCTCCCTATTATTGAGTTATGTTGTTATTAAGTTTTAGTTATAGCATAACACTGTTCGGGCCATCATAATCCAGAAGTACATGCAATAATCGTTTGAGGAGCCAGGTCACTTTAATTCGTAAACCCAGCAAACTCGTCAAAACGAAATATCCACATGGTACTCCTCACATGAAGCTCCCTAGTATTGTTTTTTGTTTCTAACTCAAAAATAGGTTTTTATACTTATTATGAAAATAGTCCATTTATACCCTTTAAGTTTATATATTTACACTTTCTACCCTAAACTTATAAACATATAACAATTAAGCATATAACTCACTATTTTTCACACAACTAGACCCTATACTTATATATTTTCAAGTGATGGCAGAAATGGTCCTTAAACTACACTAACTTTTAATATTTACCCTTTATACCCTTAACTTAACTATATTTGCAAAACTAGTCCTTTTTAGTTTATAACTTATTTTACTTACTATCCAAAGGTTTTAGAACTTTGTAAAAAGGGTCCTTATACGTATTACTTCTAAGATATGTCAAAAATAGTCCCTAAACTTAGTATTTTCAGAAAGTTACCATATATACCCCTATGCATGAAAACTATTGCAAAACTAGTCCTAATTTCAAGTAAACTATATTTTTATGAAACAACTAAGTTTCCTAGCTTATGTTAATCCAATATATACTCATTTAAGTCATCTAAATCAGATTATAGCACATAATAAGGCAATTTAGCATGTAAACACATAATTATCAAAAACTAGGGTTTTAAAATGAAAACTTGTAAAAGAAAATGATCAAGGCTCTAGCTTAAGTTCCTATGGGGTCTAAGGAATATTATAAATATCCTAGGTCAGTACTAAGGCTATTAGAGTCAAGTTTGAGGCTTACATAGGTCGGTTTATGGTTAAAATGGGTGCTAGGGTTTTCTAGGTCAAAAATGGGACTCGACAAGTATCTAAGGCTATCCTATTCGACTTCTAAGGTTACTATACTTCTGTTACTACCCTTAGGACCAGAGAGTTTGAGGTGAAAAGAAGAGGAGGTGTGATTTGAAATGAAAGGGTGTAGTGAGGTATTTATAGGGCTCGTTAGCCCTCTAGGTTAAGTTTACTTGGAGTGGTGGCCAAGTAACGTGAGGAGGTGGTCAAAGGCGGTGTGGGGGTGACTAAGGAGGCTAAGGAAAGGGGTAGAGGCTGTGTAGAGGCGGTTTGGGGTGTTTTGTGGCCTAGATTTAGCCGTAGAGGCGGTTTAATACAAGTAGGTGATGCACCTACTTGTAAGGTGCTATGGAGGTGTGTGGTTGGGTTCTTAGGGTGACAAGTAGGTGGGTAAGCTGCTTGGTAGGCTGCTAAGGGTAGTGGTGCTAGGTTGGTAGCTTAGTTTTAGGTTTTTACTAGTTTTAGTTTAGTTTTTTTACCTAGTTTTATTTAGTTATTGGTTAGGGTTTTACCTAGGGTTTAGTGCATAGATTAGGGTCCTAATAGTGATTAGTGACTAGTATTAAGGTTTAGGGATCATTTCCTATGTAGTGGCAGTTTATACGAAAGATTTGGGAAGGTTTTGACCTAGTTTTGGGACCTAAATGACCTAAGTTTGCTTAGTGAGAGACTAGGGTTTATCCTAGGGTTTAGTGCCTATATTAGTGTCCTATGAGTGCCTAATTACTAATCATAAGCCCTAAAAGGTTTATACTAAGTGGTGGTAACCTATGGTGAAGTTTTGGGATAGTTTAGACCTAATTCTGGGAAGTTATGACCTAGTTAGGGTTTTGTGCTTAAGGGACTTGTACCTAAGTTCTAATGGGATGTACTAGTGCCTAAGGGAGGTAACTCATACTTAAGTCTTGAACACTTTCAAACTAATTCAGATAAGCAATTAGGGTTTTAAAGATAACCGTAAACACATAGAGTTCAATTAGGGTTTTGTTAGGTTTCTAATAGATATAGCATACTAGAGTGATATATTACTTAGTGTAATGATATTTATAACCTAGACTTGACATACTGGGGTGTTTACATAGTATAAACATGGTGGTGTTGGGCATAGGTAGATACGTGAGCAGGTCTAAAGAGTCATGTATGCAATGAATAGTAAAAATTTACCTGTGAAATTACCTTGTGGTGGAAATGATGTTGATGAAATTTTATGGGTTGTAACACACGTTTTATCAGATAACGGAAGTTAGTGAGGGTTGTTAGAGTGAAGGAATAACGGTAGATAATGTTTTGCGTTTATTGATGATGATACATTTTTTTTCGGTTAAAAGACGAACCTCGTCAGTCAATGCAAACCATAAGGATAAACAGTGTAATTTACTCTGTCTTAATTTTCATATTGCATCAAATTGTTAATATTGGTCTAAAATCATCGTTTATAGTGTTTATTACTCTCTCCGTCCCAAAATATAAGTCCAATTTGACTTTTTGACTCGAACTTTGACCTTAAATATATATTTTTTGTATTGTATATTACTTGATGAAAATTATACCAAATGAAAATACATTGAAAACACAATCAATCCATATATTTTGCATCAAGTTTTATGTAATACAAACAAAAAAAATTTAAGGTCAAAGTTCAGTTCAAAAAGTCAAACTGGACTTATATTTTGGGACGGAGGTAGTACCATATATATATATATATATATATATATATATATATATATATATATACACACACACACACACACTACTACATATAAAGAGTGTATGGTCAAATTTTGAAAAGTGAAATCTGGAAAGTCAAAGGTGAGAGAAATACATAGTGTAATTAATACTCTTATTAAAACACCACATAACTTAAAAGTACACTAATTTAACCAATTAAAAGCATATATATCAAATTAAAAACAACTAATTAAAACACCCTTTACTAAAAAGTAAAATAAATTTTTTACAATGTACAATTTAAACAAGCTACAACATAATCTAAAATATAAAATAATTAAACACACTAATTAATGTTATTTTTAAAACACCCTAAAATGAAAAGTATATGTTATTATACACATTATACAAACTAGAAAGGTGCCCGCGCGATGCGGGGGAGGATTGTTGGTGTGAAGAGGAGGGAGGTGGGGTGGTGGAAAGTGGTTGTTGAGGTGGTTATAAATTGTTGGGGGTGGTTGTTGAAGTGGTTATAAATTGTTAGGGGTGGTTGTTTCCATAATTAGTAAGTAAAAGTCTGAATTTTTAAGTCTTTCTAATTATAGAATAGTCCCAAATACATTATATAGTAGTATAGATTAATAAAACACACAAAGTTTTATACAAGCTACCAAGTTGATGATACATATAGTTTTGAAAACTGAACCGGACCAACGGGTTCAACCGGGAACCGGTGTCGCCACCGGTTCGGCTAACCAATAAAAGTCATACGAAAACATATATTTCAAAAGGAAAAGTATTAATACACATAAAAAACCGGGTTGACCCGGGACACTTCAAACCAGGAGGGTTGACCCGGTTTAATTTGACCCATTTCAACCCAACCCGTCGGGTTGACTCGGTTTAAATCGACCCGTTTTTCGACCATATTGGTTCAACCGATTGAACCACCCGGGTCGAACCGTGTTTCAAAACATTATGTTTAATCCCCAAATCTTCAAACTGTTATTATTTTTCGTTTATAACCCATAAACTTTTTTTTATCCACTAAACGATCTGTCGCTATAAAATCTCATTGATATGCACGGGTGCTCGTCTAGTATATATATATATATATATATATATATATATATATATATATATATATATATACACACTAAAGGCGTTGATGCCTTACATTAAAAAACAATTTTTTTACGGGCCTTGCATTGGGCTTTCATCTGATGCTACTCGGTTCAAAGTAAAATGATAATATCCAAGCTCATGACTGCAACCCAATACGTGAAGATATTCAGCTCAAATTCGAAATAGCTGGAAACATGTATGCTAATACGACAACCGTAAGGATAACTTACTCAAAATATTTTATTTGAGCCAAAATAATACGGAGTAATACTTACAATGTTTTATTAACGAAGTCATACTATTTTGTACACATAATTACTTATTAGAAACATGTATACTAATACAACAGGCCTGAAGATAACTTATTACGTAGTACTATATTAGTTACCCTATATATGCTACTCCCTCCGTCTCGAATTTATTGTCCACATTTCCTTTTTGGGATGTCCCAAAATAATTGTCCACCTTCCATTTTTAGTAATAAAAAGAGAATTTTATGAGGGAATATTCTCTTTGTGTGGTTAAAAATTATGATGGCCCCACTTTTATTAAACTTTGTGTTTCTTGTCTCCGGACAATAATTTTGAGACGAAGGTAGTATTTAACAATGTTCGTACTAATACCAATAGAATATAATTTAACTTGAACCTAACCTTACTTACCTTGGGCTTAATCTGTGGTTTATGTGAGTCTAATTTCGTCGGTCCGTTTTTAATGTTTCAATACAATTCGTTAAAAAAACAAACAAAATGGTTCTAAATATATTTAAAAAAATAATAAAAAAAAAGGATTAGACAACCTACTGAAGCTAAAGTCTACTGAACGTGTCAAAAGTAGTAGCCTTTTAAAATCCGAAATCTTTAGATAAGCATTACTAGATATGTAACTAAAAAAGTAGATAGCCTCAAATAGTGAATATGATAACTAAAGGCGTGAATTTGTACCCAAAAACTAAAAAAAAAAAAAAAAAAAAAAAAAAATACTAAATAGGCAAATTTTTAAAAAGCTTTAATACATTTGGATCCCTTATTTTTTTTAAACGAGCATATACTACCCATTTAAAAGTTAAATGAGCATAATAAACACATATTCTTATATAAATTAGACAAAATTAAATTGTTTTTAAAATAAAAATTACTGATGCAGTATATCTAATTACTTAAATATAAATAAGGTATTAAGTTAATTTTATTTTTATTTATTTATTTATTTATTTATTTATTTATTTATTTTTTTTTCATTTTAGGTCTTTTTTAAAGCGTTTCATATAACATGCGTCCGTTTTACCGGCCCCCGCGTAGAGAAATTGTCGATCAGAGACCACTTTATTTTTTATTTATTTATTTTTCTTTAAATTAGCAACAAATTTAGCCCCACTATAACACACTTGTGCCCAACACAAAATTGATTTAGCCCCACCACAACACACTCGGCCCGGTATTTGGTGTCTAATATTTAAATTGATAACCCCACCATAACCGAACACATATCAAACGATTTTGTTAAAAAGTATATACCACTGAAAAAGTCTACGGATGACGAAAAAAAAGAGCCTAATATTATTATACTTTCAACACACGTACGAGTTTATAAAAAATATTGAAATTTGATATATATTAACAAATTGCGAAAACTACCTTGGATTTTTTTTTTTTTTAATTTTTGATTTTTTCATTTAACAATTCACATATATCACATAGAGTATACTCTTTTAATCAATAAATATACGAGCGATACACGGACTGAATCAGAATTAACGAAAAGAAAAACCCAACGCAACGCGGCGGGCACTCACACCTTGTATTAAACAAATATATACACAACAATATAACTTATCTCAGATTGTAGCAGTTGTCTATTTCACGGAACTCTAATATACAACATTTATAAACCCAAAAATTGTTCTATAAAAAAACCGTATACAAAAATATAATATTTAAATGGAAAACCATGTTGATCCGACAATCAAATCGGTACTCGAGAACTCCATGGGGTTAACTAAAAATCCGATTTTTAAGACATCATCAAAAACCGTTACAGTACCCAAAAATATATAACCCACTTATTATTATTAGCCACAACTTCACAAAACTTTTTTTTACAAAAAATACACTAACATTTTTAATGTAAGTTGCAAACTTTACAAAATTACTTCCACATCATGTACGTGAACCAACCTTACTCAATAGGGACGGACCCATGATTTTCGAAAAGATGTCCCAAAAAATATTATTTGTGTAATTAAAGTTCTGCCAAAAAAGAAAGTATCAAAAAATTTGAAAAAAAAGAGAAAAAAAAAATCACAAAACCATAAAAAAGAATACCCGCTGCAACGCAGCGGGCGACCCCTACTTGTTTCTATTAAACTGGTTTTTGATTTTTTTAAACTTGAAAAAATGACAAACACTGAAGTATACATAAACAATATTAGAGTGAGGCAATATTACCAACAATAATGTTCTACAGTAAAGTTAAAATTTCTAATAAAACTCATTAAAATGGATAATAAGGTTAAGAGAATATTGGCTCTCTATAGACAATAGTATTGTTTAACTTTCATCTATGGTTCTTTTACTATTTTCATTTGCACCAATTGTCACTAACTTGGAAGCTATAGTTACTAATGAAAATGAGCAAACTTTAAATTCCAACTATGTATTATTAAAATGTAAGGGGTGTTTCTTTTTTGTGTTAATAAGTTTTAATGGGGAGATAGTGGTAGGGTCACACATATACAATATGTTTCTTTTTTTGTTAAATGGTCTATATGAGAAGAGGAAGCAAAGAGAACTCCTCCCCATTAAGACTCATTAACAGGAAGGTGAAAAAAAAAAAAAAAACAATTTGTTTAATTGCTTCTAAAATCAAGTAATATAAAAACCTAAATATTCCAAATTAAAAAACCACCATTGTACAAAACCCCCTTTACAAAAAGAAAAATAAACAGTCAGCATAGATTCTCTTCACATGGTTCTTGAGACTTGAAAGCAAGAAAATGTTAACTAAATGCTACCTTTAAAAGTTTAACTTCAAGGTAATGTCTAAAAGTACTTAAGCATATGTTTTAATAATATAATTTATAGACCTAGTGTTAACTCAACGATAGCAATAGTTCAAAAAAAAAAAAAAAAAAAGCTCAACGATAGCAAACTAAGGCACTAGCATTATCTGACATAAAATAAACATTTAATTAGGAGCATCTCCGAAATCTTTAAAACGTTACCTTTCTGCATATTTTATCAGTTGTCCTATTTTGACCTAATTACGTATACAACCTACTTTTATTTATAAATTGGATCATGATTATAGCTGCTTTTGAATTTTGAGATTAAAAAGATCAAAAAGTTGTATTGCATATATATATATATATATATATATATATATATATATATATATATATATATATATATATATATATATATATATATATATATATATATATATATATATAGTAGTAGTTTTTAACCCGTGTATATACATGGCTGATAGATAAGATTTTTTAATAAAAATATTTAAAATCTTTTATAAATACATACTTACATACATGTGCACGTGCGAATTTTTACATAAAATTTTCATTATTATCAATATTGATTAATATATATATATATATATATATATATATATATATATATATATATATATATATATATATATATATATATATATATTTTGTTAGATAGTATTTGATTTTGTTTAACTGACATGTTGTTGAAGCTAATGTTGTTTAAATTTAACTATTAGTATCGTATTCAAGATATTATGCGTGTTTAATAGCACGTAATGAGTAATTGAATAAATGATTTCATGATATCCTTAATTAAATTTTAGAGTGGAATTACATGCGTCATTGTTATATGTAAAATAACTTTTATCTCACAGTAACCCTTGTGGCCATGCCATTTATTTTGATATTGATATTCCTTGTGGAATAATAATATTAGTCATATTTATTTTTTTAAATCCATTTAAGCTCGAGCTAAATTCATAAATGCGAACAACAATAGTTGTTATTAAACGCCGCTAAGAAAAAAAAACCTTGTGTGGATTTCGTTCTGATATATATAAGTGCACGCATATATATATATATATATATGTGTGTGTGTATAATGATAATGATATTAATTAATAACAACAACACATACGTTTTATTTTTAAATATAAATATAAGGAGTATTTATTAAATTTATAAAGTTATTAAAAAATATGAAAATAATAAGTTTACTTAGGTTTTTATATTTAAAATTTAACAACTTAAAATTTATTTATTTATTTATTTTAATTGACACACGTGTTTATACATATTTATTTTGGTAGATGTAATTTAGAAAAAGTTTGACTAAACTGAAACAATTTTTTTTACCTTTATTAGCTAATCACAAGAATCCATCTCAAAATTGAGTTTTCCTATTAATTAATAGACTAATTACATTGAGTTGTGAGAAACAAAATAGTGGTAGTTTAATGAGTAGAAAGAATAAATCACAATACTCATCCATGCATGTCTCCATGACACCATGTGTAATTTGTTTAGCATAGCATTCATGATAAAAGCTAATAATTTATCAAAAACGCGATAATATAAAATTTTGGGGAGATGATTAAATTTGATAACCATGCCATCATTTGTATTAGTTTCTCACCTCATGTTTCTTATTGTCGAGTGATGCCCTTTGAGTAGTTGTAATTCATAACATCGTCTCACTAGTTTAAGTTTAAATAAATATAATGTCTTTGAAAAAATCGTTAACCATTATACCATACTTTTAAGTAATAATTTTTAATTTTTCGTCTTGTTCTTTTCTAAACGTCGTCGTTTAAAGAGGCTCAAAACTAAGCCCAAAAGATTTAAAACAACCCAATAAGCAAAATAATTAAAGCAGCCCAATAAACAAAATAGCCCGGTCCAAGTTCAAGTAAAACATTGCGGCTTTCTTTCGTTTTAATAAAAGCAAATTTTACAAAATTGTCCGCTAATCTATATAACAAGTTATGAAAACTACCCTAAACTTTATACTATTTATGACTTTTTTGTATAGCAAAACTTTATTTATCAAATATATAGCGATTTCTTTAATAAAAAGTAAAAAATAAAAAAAATAGGCCGATGAAAAGACCTTTGGATTATGAACAAAATGAGTTCAGTATTAATATGCTTTTTATATACATATTATCTTATAAAAAATATGTTTTAAAAAAATCGACCCTTAACCTACCTAATAATTTTAGAAATTACTATAAAGTTTATTTAGATATAGATTAAAAAAAATCCGACAACCACGCTGTAGTTTTAGCTATTTACATTTTTTTAAATATCAAACTTTATCAAAAAAAAAATATGTTGTTGAAAAGACATTTAAATTGTAGCCAAAATGATCCAAATGGTGCAATACTTTTTACTTATGTACTATTTTATATAAAATCCTGAACTAAAAAAATCTTATAAAAAGACTATTCAGCAACCAAATAAATTACATACATAGACAATAAATTGGCCCCGTCGCAACGCGCGGGTGACTATCTACCCGTTTCTAAACATTAAATGACTATGAGTCATCTTATATTACAAGTTTTCTTAGATTTGGCTAGAGTAAAACATGTCACCAATCTGTATCAAATGCGACCAGTTCTACATCCTAAAGAATTTGTATGTAATGATAGTATAAAAGAATTTGTATGTAATGACAGTATACTCTGATATGTAACGGTGGTTTTCTTTGAACCTGGACTACGTATTTGTAATGGGGTGATTTGGTCGTTCTTGTTTAAAGGTCGTTGTGGGTTTGTATGGTTGTTTTGGTCAGTCATGTTGGTAGCGTAGTTTTAGATGGTAAGGTCTTGGAAATTATTATCTAAAATTACTGTAATTCTCGGTTCTATGCTAATAGTCTCTTTTATTACAAAAGGCATGTCCATAAGGATTCTGATAGCAAAAAAGTGATGCATATTAGTTGGTTCATATAAGAGAACGCATGAAATTGGCCATGCTCCCCAAAGTAGATGAAGTACCTCTTGAGCGGGCCATTGAGTAATTTTAACATGAATTTCACTGTTAGTGCCGTTGAGGCGAGGCTGTGTAGTAGTTAACATTATGGATTGTCAACGTTTTACAAAAATATATATCACTTATTTATAAAAACAAAAAAAATTTAGCAAATGATGAAGTGTCAATTTATTTATTCATTTTTTTTTTTTGAAAGACAACGATGAAATGTCAATTAACACGATGAACATTTCCATTCTATGAACTTTAACAACCAAGTAAATACTAAGAGCATCCACTACGATAAACTTTTATAAAAGTTTATAATTATGCCACATCACCAACATATATGTTAGTAAATTTAGTACATTTGAAGGATCAATTCACACCTGGTAATGGGTTTGGAGGTATGGAGTATACACCCATTTGGTCACTGAATCCACAGACTCAATAGTGGTTATGTATTGAATCTGCTGCTAGCTGATCCTGCTGCTAGGATTCTGCTGAAAGCAAGATGCTGCTGACAGCTGATTCTGCTGCTGATAGCATTCTGCTGCTAGTGTGATTCTGCTGCTGGCATTCTACTGCTAGTATTATAGTTTCCACTGATAGTGTTAACATTACCACTGCAAGTGATAATGTTTCCACTGATAACCACTGATCCCTATTATTATGGAAATTATTATGTTATCATTAATGGGCCGTTAATTATACATAATACCATGGGCTAGGGTTTTGAGTATTCTCTATTATAAATAGAGGTCACATCATTCTGCATGGAGATAAAGAATATCACACGAGATACAACTCTAAACACAAAACCCTAAACACTTCTATACGCATCTTGTTCTTGGTTTGTGCCTAAAGCAAGAACATCACTTGGTCTTATCCCATAGAGATATTCGTGTAACCCAGGCATAGGGTCGAATAGTTTCTATTGGAAAGTGATACCACGATTTCAAGTGAATATCCTGTACCTTTATTGATTATCTTAACCCTAATCTGGGAACTGTTTTGCAGCTATACAACCAACAATCAATAGAAACTATTAGTGATAATCAATGGCTGCTGCTATGAGACAAATGGCTGCTAACTTTTCCAAGTTGGAAAAGTTTGAAGGTGTTGATTTCAGAAGATGGCAAAAGAAGATGCACTTCTTGTTGTCAAGTATGAACGTGGTGTATGTTCTCACGACTGAGATTCCAGAAGATTTTGGAGATGATGCTACTATGGATCAGATGAGGGCAAGGAGCAAGTGGGAGAATGATGACTACATATGCAGGGGTTTAATTCTCAATGGTATGTCTGATTCTCTTTTTTATATTTATCAGAATGTTGAAACTTCTCAAGAACTATGGGATTCCTTGGAAGCCAAGTATATGGCTGAGGATGCATCAAGTAAGAAGTTCCTTGTAAGTAATTTTAACAATTACAAAATGGTTGATTCTAGACCTGTCATGGAACAATACAATGAACTTCTTAGTATACTTGGTCGATTCACACAACACAAGATAAACATGGATGAGGCTATTTCAGTCTCTTGTATCATCGATAAACTACCTCCTTCTTGGAAAGAGTTCAAGCATATGCTTAAGCATAAGAAGGAGGAGTTAACTCTTGTTGAGTTGGGCAGTCACTTGCGCATTGAGGATTCACTCAAAGCTCAAGACATTGACAAGCCAAAGAGTAGCACTGCTACTGGTCCATCAGTTGTCAATATGGTGGAGCATAACAACTCCTCCAGGAACAATGACAACAAGGGCAAACGTAAGCATCAAGATAACACCAAATTTGATCTTAACAAGAAACCTAAGATGACTTGTTGGAAGTGTGGGAAACCTGGACACTTCAGGAAAGATTGCAAGGGTGGTAAAGTTGGAAACAAATCCAATGGATCAGGCACAAGTGGAGGGAATGGTAACACCAATTCTCTGAAAGGTCAGAATGTGTTTAATAAGTCTTTTAAGATTTATTATGTTACATATATATCTGACATTTACTTTGTGCAGGATGATGATGTTGCGTGGTGGGTTGACTCTGGAGCAACAATTCATGTGTGTAAAGATAGAAGATGGTTCAAGACCTACAAGTCAATGAATGATGGTTCTATTCTTCACATGGGAAACGAGTCAACTGCCCTGGTGCATGGAAAAGGATGTGTTGATTTGAAGTTTAGTTCTGGAAAAATTGTTTCTTTATTTAATGTTTTACATGTTCCTGATATTAGGAAGAATTTGGTTTCTAGTAGTGTTTTGAATAATTGTGGTTATAAACAGGTTATTGAATCTGATAAGTTTGTTTTGTCTAAAAATGGTGTGTTTATTGGTTTTGGTTATTTATGTAATCAAATGTTCAGACTTAATATTGTTCATGATAATATTGATTCTGCTTTTATATCTACATCTAAACTTTATGATTCAAACCTATGGCATGCAAGACTTGGCCATGTACACTTTAAAAGAATGCAAGATATGTCTAAGGATGGGTTAATTCCAGCCTTTGATGTGAACACTGAAAAGTGTAAAACTTGTATATTGAACAAGATAACTAAGAAACCTTTTCAAGGAGTAAAATGTGAAACTAAAGTTTTGGAGTTAATTCACAGTGACCTTTGTGATTTACATGCTACTCCCTCTTTGGGGAATAAGAAATACTTTGTGACTTTTATTGATGATGCTTCTAGGTTTTGTCACGTTTATTTATTACATTCTAAAGATGAAGCATTAGATAAATTTAAAGTGTGAAAACGTAGAGGGGGGGGGGGGGGGTGAATACGTTACCGTTTAAAAACTTTATATCTTGTTGTATCAAATATCCATTCTTAGCTTGTTCTAATATGAAATATGTTAAGTGTAGTTTATGACTAGCATAAACTAAAGACAAGTTATCACACAAGCATAAACAACAAGTCACAACACCAACAATCACATAATCCAAACAATATAGAAAAGCAATAAGTAAAAGGAAAGTGCAAACCGAACACGAGGATTTATAGTGGTTCGGTCACGGATCTCTTCTCCGCCCTACTCCACTCCTCGAGTACCCAACTCGAGAGTTACTTCACTAGATCAACAACCTCCCTTTTCGGCGGAGAAAACCTTACAATCGTCGCTTACACTTTTACCGACACTAAGCTAGATGTCGAGTTCTTTTACAAGGGTACAACCACTCCCGTTCGTCGCTTACACTTTTACCGACACTAAGCTAGATGTCGAGTTCTTTTACATGGGTACAACCACTCCCGTTCGTCGCTTACACTTTTACCGACACTAAGCTAGATGTCGAGTTCTTTACCAATGATACAACCACTCCCGCTATGTTTTGTGGCCCAACATAAAAACCTTGTGTTTTATGGCACAAACACATAAACCATCTAATCTATATTGTTATGTTACAATGATGATCCAAGACATAAAAGTCTAATGGATATGCATGCCTAATCTACATGAACTTCTTGAATAAGAAGTCTTCAACCATTGAGGATGTCAAGTGCCCTTGAATCTTCATATGTTGGAATGCTTCAATGAATGATGACTTCAAGATCTTGTAACCTTCTTGGTGGATCATGAAGTATGATATGCTTACAACAAAGATGAATGTTAGAAGCATTATGATCATTATTGAAAGGGTGATCTACATGGTTTCCTACTTATCTATGTGTGTGTGTTTTTTCATCTTTTCATCACACTTTTAAGTAAAACATAAACTTCTATTTATAGACAAAACTAAATAAGAAGTTTTCCAAAACCATGTTCTATATACCATGTTCCAAAACCATGGATTACTATTTACAATAACTTTTCATATCTAACAATGTCACATCATATTTATTTCTAGTCAAACATGCATATACTTGAAACTAAATGTTGACAAGACAAGACATATATGTTACTTGTCAACTTACAAAGACTATGACACATCTTACAAGTTCTTTGACCAAGTTATTTTCCAAAGATGTTTCCAAGTCAACTACAATCTATGACACATCTTAAATGATATTTGACAAAGATAATTTCCAAATATAGTTTTCCATTTTATGAAAAATACATTTAAACAAATGTATATATTATCTTAAAAAGGTAAATTACTTGTATAAAAAATATATTAGCTAGTTATATAATATTTAGTAAGTTACTAAAAATGTTTTATGCACTTATGTTGTTATAAGACACATTTTTATATATTGTAAACTTACTAACATTATCTAGACACCTAATGTGGCACTTATTCTATTTAACACCTAAAGTGTAATTTGACACCTAAAATACTTAAAGACTCCTAAAGTACTTTAGTCATTCTAAATGGTTGGTCAAGGGGTTTGATCATAATGCTACATAACAAACATGTACGAACCTGTGTTGTAGCATACGATGACTCGAGACGTTGAGAGGTGTTGAATGTTTGTTGAGACAAAGTATGATTACAAGTAACTTGTACATTTTACGTTATGTATCAAGTTATACGTTTGTCATCAATCAAAACAAACGAGACTGTATAGATTAAATATCGTAATATTTGCACTAACATAAAGTATTTAAAACTGAAGTTGAATTGCAACAAAGTTCCCTGATCAAAAGATTAAGGACTGATAGGGGAGGTGAGTACATGGATACTCTGTATTTTCAGTCTGTTGGTATAATCCATGAAACGACTGCCCCTTATACTCCTCAGCAAAATGATATTTCTGAAAGGAAAAACAGGGTGCTGAAGGAGATAGTTAATTCCATGTTGTCCTATTCAGGGCTGAGTCAAGGGTTCTGGGGTGAAGCTATGTTAACAGCTTGCTATTTATTAAATAGGGTTCCCAACAAAAGGAACAAAGTTACCCCTTATGAACTTTGGACTAAAAAGAAACCTAACCTTAATTATCTTAGGATATGGGGTTGTAGGGCTGTTGTAAGACTCCCTGATCCAAAGCAGAAAACTTTGGGTGAAAGAGGCATTGAATGCATCTTTGTTGGATATGCTGAGCATTCCAAGGCATATAGGTTTTATGTTATAGAACCTAATGAGCCTGTTTCAATTAACTCAATAATTGAATCAAGGGATGCAATCTTTGATGAGAATAGATTCTCATCTATCCCTAGACCTAGTCAAAGGATTCCAAATGGAACCAATGACAATGGTGTTTCAGAGGTTCCTGCTGAGGTTGTGGAACAACAACCTGAACCTGAGCTCAGAAGGAGCAATAGGGTGAGGACTCCAAAGTCATTTGGACTTGAATTTCAATTATACTTAATTGAAGGTACAAGGAGAGAGGTCTCTGACCAATACTCTTATTGCTTCATTGTGGAGGATGATCCCAAAACATTTGAAGAAGCAATGAAGTCCCAGGATGTTGCTTTCTGGAAAGAAGCAATTAATGATGAGATGGACTCTATCATGGGCAATAACACTTATGTGTTGACTGATCTACCACCTGGTTGCAAACCTTTAGGTAGCAAATGGATTTTCAAAAAGAAAATGAAGGTAGATGGAACTGTTGAAAAGTTCAAGGCAAGATTAGTTATTCAAGGCTTTAAACAAAAGTCAGGAATAGACTACTTTGATACTTATGCTCCAGTGGCACGTATCAGTACCATAAGATTGCTAATTGCTTTGGCATCAATTCACAATTTGATTATTCATCAGATGGATGTGAAGACAGCTTTCTTGAATGGTGATTTAGATGAGGAGGTTTACATGAACCAACCTCAGGGCTTCATCATGCCTGGCAATGAAAACAAGGTGTGTAAACTGATTAAGTCTCTTTATGGACTAAAACAGGCACCTAAGCAATGGCATCAAAAGTTTGATGAAGTGGTTTTGTCTAGTGGTTATTTACTTAATCAAGCTGACAAATGTGTATATAGCAAATTTGATGAATCTGGTAAAGTATGATTACAAGTAACTTGTACATTTTACGTTATGTATCAAGTTATACGTTTGTCATCAATCAAAACAAACGAGACTGTATAGATTAAATATCGTAATATTTGCACTAACAATCTCCCCCTTTTTGATGATGACAAAATATGTAAACGTGATAGAACGTAAAATGTAAAAAGCTGTATCTCAACTTGAGTATTTTGGGGTGATTGGCTGCTTGA
The DNA here is from genome assembly GCA_030686995.1 of Artemisia argyi. Classification (NCBI taxonomy): domain Eukaryota; kingdom Viridiplantae; phylum Streptophyta; class Magnoliopsida; order Asterales; family Asteraceae; genus Artemisia; species Artemisia argyi. Next base: position 126,201,026 of record CM060689.1, read on the forward strand.
TGTATGCCATGACTTATACAAGGCCTGATATTGCTTTTGCTATGGGTAAACTAAGCAAGTATACTAGTAATCCTAGTGCTCATCATTGGCAAGCAATTCAGAGGGTCTTTAAGTATTTGAAGAGAACTATGGATTATAGTCTCTCATATACTGGTTATCCTTCAGTATTAGAAGGATATACTGATGCAAGTTGGATCAGTAACACTGAAGATAATTCGTCTACTAGTGGCTGGGTATTCCTACTTGGTGGAGGTGAAATTTCTTGGGCATCCAAGAAACAAACTTGCATTACCAGTTCAACTATGGAATTTGAATTTGTGGCTTTAGCTGCTGCTGGCAAAGAAGCTGAATGGTTGAAAAACTTGCTTCTTGAGATTCCATTGTGGTCTAAACCTATAGCACCTATTTCTATCTGTTGTGATAGTGCTGCTACATTGGCAAAGGCTTATAGCCAGATGTACAATGGGAAGTCTAGACACTTAGGTGTTAGACATAACATGATTCGTGAGCTTATCATGAATGGGGTGGTATCTATAGTGTTTGTTAAATCTCAACAAAACTTAGCTGATCACTTGACGAAGGGTTTGGCTAGAGACTTGGTTTTGAAGTCTGCTAAAGGGATGGGTTTAAGTCCAACTTAGTCACTGAATGCAAGGATACCCAACTCCCTTCTAAGGAAACTTGGAAGCTGAATGTGGAAAGCTGATCATTTAGTGGACTGAAGCACATGTATCACATACATCCCAAGGTTGTGCTTGTTACCTGCTGAAAGGAGGATGAAGTCTTCACTTCTTAATGGTTAATTTTCTTTGAAAAAGTGCTAAGCAGGAGCATGAATTAAAGATGAACCACCTATGTAAATGTTGAAGTTTTGCCGCTTCAGGAAGCTTTGGACTTTTAGCTTTTACAACATTTATGAATTGGATATGGATACATGGCTTATATAGTGTCAGGAGTATTTTAGTGTTTGAAAACTTGTGTGTATTTATCATCAGGTATTCAAATGGGTTGAAGGGTTCAATTCTTAGAACACCCTGATTCTCGAATATTTGAAAGTATATGTACTAATGTGGAAATTCAATCCTCAGGATATTTTCATTTATGCACTTGTTTTGGTTTGTGTTTGAATTTTCATGCAAAGGTAGTGAACTAAATTTGGGGAGGATTGTTAGTAAATTTAGTACACTTGAGGGATCAATTCACACCTGGTAATGAGTTTGGAGGTATGGAGTATACACCCATTTGGTCACTGAATCCCCTGACTCAATAGTGGTTATGTATTGAATCTGCTGCTAGCTGATCCTGCTGCTAGGATTCTGCTGAAAGCAAGATGCTGCTGACAGCTGATTCTGCTGCTGATAGCATTCTGCTGCTAGTGTGATTCTGCTGCTGGCATTCTACTGCTAGTATTATAGTTTCCACTGATAGTGTTAACATTACCACTGCAAGTGATAATGTTTCCACTGATAACCACTGATCCCTATTATTATGGAAATTATTATGTTATCATTAATGGGCTGTTAATTATACATAATACCATGGGCTAGGGTTTTGAGTATTCTCTATTATAAATAGAGGTCACATCATTCTGCATGGAGATAAAGAATATCACACGAGATACAACTCTAAACACAAAACCCTAAACACTTCTATACGCATCTTGTTCTTGGTTTGTGCCTAAAGCAAGAACATCACTTGGTCTTATCCCATAGAGATAATCGTGTAACTCAGGCATAGGGTCGAATAGTTTCTATTGGAAAGTGATACCACGATTTCAAGTGAATATCCGGTACCTTTATTGATTATCTTAACCCTAATCTGAGAACTGTTTTGCAGCTATACAACCAACAATATAAACCTATTTACAATATAGAAAACTTATTAAAACTTTATAAATATATAACATATGAAAAAGTCTAACATATTAGACCTCTTTATGTCATGTAAACACGAAATTTATGTCCACTATCATCAACGATAATATAAGCCTCTTCCTTACTTTTATAAACCCTTTTATAAACAACTATAGCGGATAAAATACATCATCTTCGATCTTCTATCACACTTAACCATCTTAGCCATACTTAAAGTGATGATTTCATCCCCACTTCTTTGGGCCAGTCTCTACAAGATATTTAAAATTCTTCTTCTTTATAACTACAAGTCGACGGATATATTACGAGATTTAAGAAGACTCGACTTTTATTTCAACTACTGTATAGTTAAGATAGCTTTTGATTCTGAAATCTACCATGCCAAAACAATATAACTACATAATAAGAAGTTTCATATACCAATGTATCATGTGGCTTACTAAAGTTTAGCATGTGCTTAGTAGTTCATGAATCTGAATATAGAAACACAATGTATTTCACAAAAAAATGTAAAACTTTGACAATCTGTGTGTGTTGCCTACTTAAAATTGTTGGTAAAATAGAAAAATACATCAAATTTGTAAAGAATCAATAATAAAAAATCTGTAGCTAAGTTCTGATAAAATTCGGTGCATTAGTACTAGTACGATTATAACCCAACACTTGAGACGATCTTTAGAATCCTTAGGTTGTTGATAGCAATCCAAGCAGAGTTGATTCATGGTGATAGTACCATGGATTGTACCCTGTCGTTGTGGTACTTGTGTCCATCATCACAGTCTCTTGTTCTTCATCTTCTAGTGGATCATCAGGAAGCATGTTTAAATCAAGAAAGCCTCGGATTTCCTGATTGGGTTTTTCCAGTTTCTCTATCAACATTGCATTTTGTTGATTTATTTTAGCCTCAGCAATCAAATGTGATCTTTTGTGACCACCCATTGCTTGCCCTGATGAGAAAGTCTTGAAGCAAATTGAACACTCATGAACTCCTACCACCATTGTATTGTTCTTTGAAGAACCAACATGATTGGAACTTGATGATGCTTGATGGTTATCAGAAGGTTTTCCAGTACGCCCTTTACTCATATGGTCATGATCTAACATGGGTTCGCTTTTGATCACGTTACTGCTGTTGAGTTTCAAATCAAAACAGTCTTTTGGCTTCTTGTAATGACTTGCTTTATGACCACCAAGTGCTTGGTGAGAGTGAAAACACTTTTTGCATGTAGCACATTCAAACTTTCCCTTCATTTGATCATCAAAATCGTGTCCATAGGTTGTACTGTTCTTCACTCTATCAAACTGGACTTCAGTTTCTGCCAATTTCTTCACCTTACAATCTTTTACTACTATGTTTTTACCCCATTTTCCCACATCTCTTGAAAGCATGATCAAACACATAGCAATCTCAACTTCTTGTTCTTGATCATTATCCGAAACGACACTTGTTGAAGCATAATTAGCATTCATGGAAACCGAAGATGAATCTGTAGTTGTGGTTGTAGTACCAGCAGGAGTTGTAGCACAAGTAACTAAACACTTTTTTGATCTTGACTTCTTAATTTTCCGTTCTTTCACACCCAAATCCTTGTTACCCAAATGACTAATCAAAGAATCTTTATTCATTGCCGCGGTTTTGTTACTTGACACTTTGTTAGAATGGCATTTCATGTGTCCAAACAAAGCCTTCCAAGATTGAAAACCTTTCCCACATTCCTTACAAAGTTTATCAAGAACAACAAACTCATTCGAATTAGAAGAACCATTTATAACCGCTTTAAGAGTCTTCTTTGGATCTTTTCTAAGCTCATAACCCAACTCACCCGAATTCGAGGACCCACTAACGACTTCCATCTTGGTGTTCAAATTCTTATTCTGAAGATGATGGTCAGTTGAACTTATCACATGAGACCTCATGTGACCTCCTAAAGATCTACCACAAGGGAAACTTTTATCACACAACTTACACATATGTTTCATCATTTCTTGATCACTGCTTTCAACTGAATTTCGATCCGAATTCAACATTTTTGACCAAGAAAAAGTCTAAATTCAGATCAGTATCAAAAGATCCAAAAACAGAGGAAACAGAGGATTTAGCTTCTTCTTTTTTTACTGAAATTTAAAGACTACCCAGATCAAGAAACAAGATCAAAAGCTTAAATCCTTAGTGGGTATTAATCTTTATCCAAGATTCTAATGGATTACAAGAAAGAGCCCATCTCAGATTCCATTGTGCTTAACCAAAATCAAGAAACAAGATCTAAAGCTCAAATCTTTAGTCAGATTTCAGTTTTCTTGCATTTTGTAACTAAGCAAGAACTCAACAAGATCGAGTTAAATGAGAAAACAAGTAACCAAACTTGAAGCTAACACTTTAGTATACAAGTCAAAAATAGAAGCAAAAAAGACCAAAAAATGTGACAAAAGATGATGGGTTGGTTACCTTTCTTGCTAAAATGATGACCATCAACAAGCACACTTTTATCACTTTCTCTCTCTAGAAATATATCTATTTAGACAGAGAGATGAAGAGTCTATATTTAGAGGAAGAAGGAGAAAACCATGCATGGAAACAAGGATAAAAAGAGGCAAAAGTAACGTGTAGTCAGCTAAGTATATCACACGCCAAAATACTAATCCAATGGTTCATATGGCTTCACACCATTGACGGACCTAGAAAAATTAATGAGCGGACTTATAACTAAAGTCTAAAGTACTAATATTAGGATTAAAGGTTTGTAACTTAGCACTAGCATGAATTTTTGAGATACCTTTCTCTCAAAAGTTTGTGCTTTCAAGTTTCATTTTGTTAGAAATAACATTTGTGTATTATGTATGGTGAATATGTAATATGTTTTCTTTTAATAGAAAGAAGATTTACTAATATTAGCTAGGTTGCATGTATAAAATCAGTAACTTGATAGTTAAAGTATCAAATTAAACTAAACAAATTTTCTTTTGCTTTCAACTGTTTTATTCTTGTGATTGTTGTTTAGTCATGATTTTAGTAACTATCTATCTAGTATCTAACCCACAGAAATATAAACAAAGTTGTGGGTGTCATACACTTCACTGAAACCAATAAAGATATGACAAGTGTCACTTTTTTGGTTATTTATAAAGTAATTGGTCTAAGTTGGGTAAGGGCAAATTTGTCAATTGGTTGTGGATTATAGAATAAACTGTTTTGAATGGCTAGTTAGTTGAAGATATATGAAATGGGCCCCACTATAGATACAAGTAGTTCCTGAAGCAAAGAATCTACAAGCCTGCAAATGGAAGCTAAAAGCTTTTTTGTGCTATGCAAGCATAGTAGGTAGTGGAAGTAGTCTAGTGGCAATTTTGTCATTTTACAACCAACATTTGGCTATCCCAACACAAAAATAATTGGAAAAGTAAGATATATTACTAATTGATTTCTGATCAAACATCTCATAAATGAAACATGACCCAACCTGGAAGCTCATATTTTATTCATGAAAAATATAAATATTACTCCGTACACGATTTAACAAGGATTTTCTTAAACAAGCTTAAGAGAAAATTGACATTTTTCAATAAACTTGAACTTACAACTTTACATATGAATCAACGTATGAACAAGAGCTAAACGAATTCTTAGCACACTTATTTTCAAATACTTTGTACTGCATGATCTATAAGTAAATATTTAAAGAAAGATTATACTCTAGCCATGTACCATGAGTTAAATGCCCAACAGAAGAGAAGCAAATTACATTATCACCAATTAGCCAGCTACGATCGAGTGAGTAATATGCTGGAGTAGTGGCCGAGGGAACCTAGGAGCCGGCTTTCGTTCATTGCTCTAACCGGAATATGAGTGTCTTATTATTGCTAATCACCATCTTAAGCATTAATTGTATCGTTAAAGCCGGCATCTTAGTACAATGTTTAGCTGTAGCACAAGTGATACATAAGAAAACAAGGAACCATTATTTTATTAGTGCTAGTCTTACTTTTAAATGATTTTGGCATACAAGTCCAATGCATGACATGTGCATGCACATTATGTGATAAATTTAATAGTTGTGTCTTAGCTTTTCCCCTAATAATTCTAAACAAGAAGAAGTTGGGGGTGTTTCTAAGGTATTCCTATGCAAAATAAACTTCGCAATCAAAAAAATTTAAGCTAATGTACAATCATAATTGCATATAGTGTAATCTTATAGCTTTTTCCCTTTTCATTTCCCAACCATAAAATTGTCCCTAATTTTGAGTTGTTGAGGGGTTAGTCCAACCACTGGCATTGATATGTTTCTAAGAAAAAGTTGATTATGACTATCAGTAACCACTAACAACTTACTGTAAATTATAATTGCAGTGTCGATCATATAATATACTCTCTTTTTGCAACATATTCATTGAACACTTGCTATTACAGAATATCGCCCATTTCCCATGTATATGCATTTAGTGATGTCGATTACATGTGCTCTAAGTTTGTTATTCACACCAAACGAACTAACTATCACCCTTATGCATTCTTCTTTCAATGTAGCATGATCTACTAGTTACCATGTGACAAAAGTTAGCTAGTATATTTGAATGACAACACAAAATTGGTTGTCTTGTGTGTGTGTCTATATATATATATATATTATTTAGATATTTATTTATTTATTTTTACAAAAATACACCGTTGGTCCTTAAACTTTCCCAAAAACATCGCCTGGGCCTCAAACTTGGAAAATTCGTCGCCTGGAGTCCAAAACACAAGTTTTTGAGGCCGAATGCGTCCCTTGACTCGTAATCGTGAGGTCAACGCTTGTTTGGTGTTATATTTTCAAAGGCATAATAGTCCAACCACATTTATAATTATTATGTAGTTAAATCTAACCCAAAGTTGTACCGTAGTATTGTTTTCCTTTTGCTTAAATACTCTAAAAACCCTAAATTACCATCAACACATATTCAACCCAAATCATTAACAATGGCACAAAAAGATAAGGGGAATGCTTTGTACAATAGGTTGAGGAAAGATGATCGCTCAAATGAAGACTGCTTGGGTGTTAAGAAGAAGACGAAACAGGCTGCCGACAATGTGCTACCAAAGTTTGATGATTTGAAAACTAGGATTAAAAATCTTGAAGCTGTGTTTAATTATCTAAAGGAAAGGAAGGAAATGAAGGAAAAGGGTGATAGAGAAATTTGTGGGTCTAGCTGAGTGTATGTTTAGATGATAGGGAAGTTTGTAACGGTTGTCAACATGAAACCGATCAATAAAAATTTTGGTTTTTACTAAATGATAGTGTTTGGCAATCAAAAGTTTGTTTCTTGTTGTTAATTAGTTAGTTTGACTTTTACAAGTTAGTTTGACATATACACCAAAATATACATCTTAATAACCATCGTTTTGAGTAGCCATCATCTTCTAAAAAAATTACCATCTTCATTGCATAAACAATTAAAAATAACAGGTAAACTTTTTGATATGAGACTTGATATTTATGGGGGAGACTTAAGCTTCTTAGGGGAGGCACATACCACTCTTTCCACTTTCTGCTGGAGCTTCCTACAGCCGCAACAAGACCAAGTACAACGTTTGTAACCATTTCCCTTGGTTTTGGACTTTTATGAACAAGGGTGCTAACAGGTTGTGCATTGAAAGCATTGGGAGTGGAAGCCTTGAAAGCTTGGGGAGTGAAACCTTTCAAAGTGGAAGACCTTTCGCAACCTCCTTATTCCCATATTTTTTTCACAAGTCTTCAAATCAGCTTTTTCATCTTCTATATCCCACTTATTCCCATAAGTAGCCATGACATAGTCAATCATATCGTTAGGGACTTTTAGGTTGCTAAAATCCTTTTTTTTTTTCTTTCATAATCTGCCATTGCTTGTATTTCTTGCATATAAAATCGGATTATTAGGGACACAATTGACTGCTAAGCTTAATATGTGAATCACACAAATACAGAAAAATGAACTAACCTTTCATCACTTCGGTTTCTTTGGCAAATCTGCATAAATCTTCAAACATCTTATTAGACATTTCATTACTTTCTAACCAAGTATCCCTATATTTGGCTTTCACATACTCTACCATCTTATCCGTCACTTCTGTCATCCTAAGGTCCTTGTCTGCCATTGTTGGAGTTTTTTTTTTTTTTTTTTTTTTTTTTTTTTTTTTTTTTTTTTTTTAACAAATATGGGTAGCTTGTTAAGGGTTTTTTTTTTTTTTCAGTAGAGGTTGAATGTGACAATGTGTGTGGTAGATGATCGGGTCTTACTCAAGTGTCAACGGTTGGTTGTGGGTTTATTGGTTCCCGCGCAAATATTAATAGGTGTTTCAGAGAAGATACTATCAAGTTGCATAGTTAAAAAATATATTAGTACACAGTTGGTCCCTCAAGTTGAGTGTCGGGTTAGATTATAGTTATAAATATGGTTGAACTATTATACCCTTGAAAATATAACACAAAATGAGCGTTGACCTCATCATTACGGGTCAAGGGACGCCTTCAGCCTCAAAAACTTGTGTTTTAGACTCCAGGAGACGATTTTCCCAAATTTGGGACACAGGCGATATTTTTAGAAAAGTTTAAGGACCAACGGTGTTTTTTTTTTTTTTTTTTTTTTTTTTTTTTTTTTTTTTTATATATATATATATCCTTCAATGGAAGATTTTATGATTCGGTTAATTAACGAGCTTATAACATTTGTTTCCGCCATTATCTACATTCAAAGCTACCAAATTATTTGATCATCTTTTGAGGCCTATATTACAATGTCCAACACAAAGTATCTCTATTATTGCATTGAGTACAAGTATTTATAGGAGTGTTGTCATGGCCTTTAATAAAGAATAATTTTATGCCTAATGGTAAGCACAAACATACACACATGTAGTGGCATTAATTAAGCTAAAGAAACTTCACTTATGAGACAAGAGAGAGTAGGAAAATCACTAAAACTGATCAAGGTGACAACCATTTAACCCTTCGAAGGAAGATTTGGTCACTCTTTGTCTTCTATTCCAAACTATTATGTATTCATTTTTAGGCCAAAGATAAGATGCCTTGCTTTGACCTTTTATGTCCCTTGTTTAATTAATAGGCTCTATGAGATTATATCTATTTTCTATGTGTTTATATAGTTATTAAGATCTCGATATAGCTCTTAAGATGTTTTGATTTTACAATCCTGTTAAGCAAAAACGAGTCAATCTTTTATAAGATCTTAAATAGCATAGGATCTTAAGTAAGATCTCGATCTTACCATAAGATCGTAGATCTTGATTCGATTCGATCTCACTTTCCTTTAATTAACTAACTAATAAACTATAAATGAATTAATTTTGTTGATCGAAGTAAAACAATAAAATAGGCATGGGTAACTATAAATGTTTATAAGAGTAAATATATAGATGTTTAGATTAAAAGATTCAACGTCTTTAATCATTGTTCATTTTAGTACTTTAAACCATTATGCGTTGCATTTTCACATTATTATAACTTTGAGAATTCTTCTTTCTTCATGAATTTGCTATATAATTAGTTTTAAATCCGATCTTGTAAAAATAAAAATGATCCATAGTGAGATCTTGATCTTGACAATTTTACTTTATACAATAGTCTAATCTTCTAAATGAGAAGACCATATAAATTTGTGAATGATTTTGAATGCATTTGTATAGTAGCATATTGAGTCAAATGAAAGCTCGTAAAAATTTAGTTGATAGTAAGTTAAAAGGATAAATAGCGCAAAAACATACTTAAGTTGAGGGTCATTTTCAATCAAAGTATCATATTTTTTAATTTTTGGCATAAAAGGTTAGCCATCATATTAATATTATCAGTATTGTAAATATCGGTCATGGCGGCTGATATATCCGCATCATGGCGGTTGGCGGCGGTCCACCGCCACTGAAATTCACATATTGGTCATGGTCAAAATCGGCGCTTATGACGGTCAAAATCAGTCAAAAAGCAACCAGAACTATTTATTTTGTTATGAATTTAAATTTAAAATGATAAATAACAACATACTTATGGTTTCTATTTTTCATGCATGTTAAACTTTTTAGTTTTTTGTGGTTTGTGACTTATTTTGTTAGGATATTGGTAATATATATTTTTTTGAAATAAATTCTTTTATAATTTATGTTCTCCGCCGAGAAACCGATATATCGCCGCCAAGTACGATTTATCGCTTGAAGGTGGTCGATCGTCGACATACCGCTGACCATTTTTACAACCTTGATTATTATTTAACTTTTTTGTCAATCTGGGTATTTTCGTTAAATATTTAATGATTATTCGTTAAGTTTTACCTTTTAAGTCCACCACCTCCAATCAGTGTCGCCACCACCAAACCTTCCAACCACCACCACTATCAAGCGCCGCCTCCACCCCTACCACCAGCAACCACCGTCGCCACCACCAACTACACCCACCTACTAATGCTGGAAGCACCACCACCCCCAACCATCATTGCTTTACCCAAACGCTACCCACCATCTCCACCCAACATTGTCATCACCACCACTGTCACCCCTATAACATCGTCGTCATTATCAACCTAACCCACTGCCGCCATCACCACCCACCACCACCGTCAATGGTTGGTGTTGGTGGGGGTTGGTGGCGGTATTAAGAGGGGTTGGTGATTTGCGGCGGTGGTTAGAGGTGGAGGCGGTGCTTGGTAGTGGTAGTGGTGGGCAGGGTTGGTGGTTGCGACAGTTATTGGTGGTGGTGGTGGTGGCGACAGACTTAAAATGTAAAACTTGACGGATAATCGTTAAATATTTAACGAAAATACTTGAATTGGCAAAGAAAAATAAGTTGGCTACCTTTTTATGCTAAGAAAAATGTGAGATATCTTGATTGAAAATGATCTCTAACTTACATTTTTTTTTGGTGTGTGTGTGTGATTTACTCTAAGTTATATATATATTCTAAAACCCAACTTTTTGCGGGTTCAAAAGAGGTGGCTTAACGGGGTAATTATACCCTTAATCTTGCGTCCTATTGGTTTGTCACCTTTAATGATGTGTGTTGTCAAATCCCCATTGGCTAATGTCACTAATTACAATTTCCCTTAGTAACAGTATATGCACCTTAGTAACAGTGCATGCACTGTTAAGACATTCTATGTGGCAATGTTCATTAAATGTAGTATCAACCAAATATTGACAAGTGTACATTAGAAAATTGCCTGACAACATTTGTTACAACAAATTAAAATAAAATTACAACAAATTTAAACAAAATAACTATTAACCTTTAAACAAATCTGGAAAAAAAAGGCAACAAACGATACAAACCCGCAACAAAGGATACAAACGATGACGCCAGTGGAGATTCCGGCGAGGCAGCAGTGGCAGCTAGTTCTACAAAAAGTATTAGCAAAAAAAAAAAAAAAAAAAAAAAAAAAAAAAAAAGGTTAGAAACACATAAAAATCATTATAATTTTAAAACCTCAAAGCTACAAAAGGATAAGTTAATATAAATCAAAAGAAAAACAAAAATAAGCAAAACTCGACCCGAGTTGACTCGGTGAGTCACACAACTCGGACCGAGTCCAACGATTTCCACGGCCAAAAGTTTAAATCCACACGGTTTACATCAAAACAAAAAGGTTTTACACAAGTTTTATTAATAAAGATCGCTTTTATAAAAATATAAAAATAAGGGCTTTGATTTAAAAAAGAAATAAAATGTTAGAGGGCGCGTGCGTTACCAAAATGAGAGATAAACTGGCGGGGAAGAAGCGGCAAGTGGTGGTGGTGTCAAGGTGGCGGCGGTGTGGTGTAGACCGAAACCAAACGAGCTCCAATCGAGCTCAAAAGCTCCAGAAATAATAAGAGTGGCTTGATCTACGCTTTCGGAAGTTTTGGGAGTTGGCCGGAAAATTTTTCCGGCGATGGTGATGGTGGCCGCCGCCGTCGTCTGCAAAGTGGAGGAGAGAGAAAGAAGTTGTGTGTGAGAAAAATGAGATTTATTAAAGAAAAATAGGTCTTTTATATTTTTTGGAGGGGCCAAAAGTGGCCAAAACCAAACTCATGGGTGAAAATAAAAACATGAGGCGGAGGGGTGAAACTGCCAACTAGGCTAAACTTTTAGTAAAAGCACTCCATGACCCATTTGACGTACCAAACGGACTCGAAAAATTATGAAACTTGCCCCATTGTTTTCAAAATAATTTTTTCAATAGAAACGAATATAAATATGCATAAATTAGCTATTGCATAATAAAAAAAATAAACAAATATAATTAAGCTAATTAAAGAAAAAAAAAACATCCTAAAAAAATAAAAATTCAACAACATAATGAAAACAAGCAACAGATAAAATTTATTCAAATTCCAACATGTCACATTCTACTTAAAAAAAAAAAAAAAAAAAAAAAATTAAGTAACGGAAAACAAATAATGTACGACAAACACTCATGTAACAAAATTAACATCGATCAAGACATTCCTGCGGCAAAGCGCGGGTTTACATGCTCGTTACATACTAAATTCAATCGTTTTGTCAACATGCTAAATCAAATTAATAAAAAGAATTACTAATATTTTATAGATTGATTAATGTGTAAAGAGACAAGACCTAAATACATTTAGCATTTAGACCGCAAGTGAATGCAAAATGAGAGGTGAGCTTTAAGTGCATGAAGGAGACTCATAACTATTTGAAGAGCTTATTTGCCCCAAAAGCAATCTTGTTGTATAAAGTAACGCATGTGAATGCTTGATTGGTCATCAACATTAATCGGTGATTGATTAATTCTTAGGCTACTCACATTAGGCTGAAAAAAATCGATCCTTACCATCGATCGATCGATATAACCGATCGATGTCACCACTGTGAGTGGTAATGTTGAAATCGATAGCCGGATGAAAAAATCAAATATGGGTCGAGAATCCAATCGATATTGTACGAAGAAATGTTTGATATTACAGTTTGAATATTAAAAAAAATAAAAAATAAAAAATAAAAATATTTTCAAAAAACATTACCACTTTTCATCCTATAAATACCAACATTCAAACACACAATTTCAAATACAATTCAAACAAATTATCATCAATATTCATTCACCATGTCCATGTCGTCCTACGAGTATTTGTTTGGTTCTTCGTCTTCCGACGACGAAGAAGAAATTTTTAGTGAGTTTGTGGAGTTGGCGGAGTTTGCTTGGAACGCGTATCAAGCACATCAGCCAAAACCTACAAGAAGGTACATACCTAGGGATCATGTTGCTGCACACAATCGGTTAGTGAATGCATACTTCGGCGAAAACCTGCTGCACGATGAAAGAACATTCCGTCGACGTTTCCGAATGAGCCGAGAACTGTTCACACGAATTGTTCGAGAGGTAACCGATTATTCAACTTATTTTGAACAAACTAATGATTGTAGGGGCGTACTTGGTATTAGCCCATTTGTCAAGTGTACTGCGGCCATTCGTCAATTGGGATATAGCCGAAACAACATCCCGTCAATGCCTCCGTAAGTTTTGCAAAGTTATCATCGAGTTATATGGTCCTGAGTATTTACGAAAGCCCACGTATTCTGATCTTGAAATATTATATGCTCATCACGAGCATAAGCATGGGTTTCCTGGGATGATAGGAAGCATTGATTGTACAAGTTGGAAGTGGGAGAATTGCTCGAACGGTTTGAGAAGTCAATATGCTAGAGGTGATCATGGGCCACATCCATTCATTTTATTGGAGGCGGTCGCTTCCCAAGATTTATGGATTTGGCATGCGTTCTTTGGTGTTTCCGGTGCAAATAACGACGTAAACGTTTTACGTCGTTCATCTGTCTTCAATGATATCAGATCTGGGAGAGCAACAGACCTTGAATTCGACGCAAATGATGTACAATACAAAAGGGGATATTATCTTACTGACGGGATATATCCACAATGGTCCGTTCTTATTAAGTCCATTTCAACTCCTCCCACGGATGATCATAAAAGGCTATTGTACAAGAGGAAGCATGAACCAGCAAGGAAAGATGTGGAACGGGCTTTTGGTGTGTTGAAGAAGAAGTGAAAAATGCTTAAAGTTCCGGCTCGAGGGTTGTTTAAAAGTGATCTCAAAGATATTATGTATACATGTATCATATTACATAATATGATCATAAAAGAGGACCAGCGGGCGATATGTCCTACATGGTTCGAAGAGGAGGTCCACCAACCACACGATCCCTTAAATACATTTGAAGAATCTTTAGCAATTTCTCTGGAGCTCGATAACGCAACAATTAATCAAAATTTAAAAGCTGATTTGGTCGAGCACATTTAGAGAAATCGTAGATATCATCGTCTCCCTCATGACAATGAAGACGAAGATGAGGACGAAGACGATGAAGAATTTTTGTGATGTTTAGTTATATTTATATTTAATTTAGTATTGTAATGGTTTAATTCCGTATTGTTTCGTTTATGTAACGTTTACGTTTTATTAATAAAAGTTGTGTTTGTGTTAAAAAATGTTTAAAAAAAAATAAAAAATGATGCAATATGGGTTATCACTGTGATGAGAGAGGTGAATATAGGTTTAGGAGAGAGAAAACTGAGATGACAGCCGGAAAGATGATGCAATATTGGTCACCACTGTGGGTAGCCTTAATACCAAATACTTATTATAAAATTTGCAGAGCTTTCGTGTGTTATGTGCAGAGCTTAGTAAACATGAATTTTTAAAATATATTTTTTTTATGAAGAAAATATTATAAAGGTTTTAGGAAAAACCGCAAAAGGGACTTTGAATTTTTTGGTAAAAACTAAGTATATAAATACACTTCTCTTTAATATTTTTTTAATATTTATCAGTCTTGTTTGTTTATAATCATTTTACACCTAGCATCATCTACTTTATCAAAAATAACTTAAGTATAAAAATAGAAATTATTAATTCGGCTCCGATAAGTTTCAGCTTCAACTTGTTTCAACAAACACACCTTCACCGTGCAACTAAAACTTCTTAAACAACCTCCTCTTCAAAACTGAATTCAACTAAAACTAGATATTATTCCTAACTTTTATTGTGTATTTTGATGCAGAAAGGGGATCTAATTGCACAACCCTCATGCAAGGACTACATCGCTACAAATGACCAATTAGACAAGCACCTAAAAAAAATTAAGAACGAAATTAACATGGATGTCCTTGTTTAGTGTACATTACGAAAATCGCTCATCTTTAATACTACTGCATAAGAAATGAAACGGAAAAAAAAGAGATTGAGTGGGAAAAAAGAGAGAAGTGAAGAGGAGAAGAATAAGAAATTATTATTTTTTATCTTGTGTTCCCAAATTGTAAAGAAAAGAAAATGATGTAACAAAAATAAATAAATAAATAAAATTTTAAAATCAATTGCACTTCATTTCATGCCAATTTGAGAATAAAATTAAGAGAGTAATTTTGGTGTAATTTAATATCCTTTACGCTCTGTTCTCGAGTTTTTTTTTTTTTTTTTTTTTTTTTTTTTTTTTTTTTTTTTAAGTAATGGAAGAGGATGGGAAGGAAAATTAAAAAAAAGAGGCGTTCTTGAGTTTTTTTAAGATGAAAAGGTAGGGGATGGGAAGGTGGGAGGGAGGGAAGGGATGGGCTTTTGTGTGTATTTCTAATCCTCCCATATTTGAGATGATCGGGAGGGAATTGGTACAGCTGAGAACATGGGCTTTGGTTAATTACAATTATATCCTTGTTTCTTCATGTACGTACCATAAAAGGTTCTTAAATAAACACGAGAAAAGTATGCTGCAAGCCTGCAAGTAACGTATATTGATAGTCTGATATGAGTTTTCAAGTTTTATCTTGTGGGAACATACCTTGTTAATGAGTTGTATAATGAGATTGTAGGCGTAGCTGTTGCAATGAATGGAATGCGTATAGAATTTTTGGAAATAAATAACCAACATATATTTGATGTTTAAGTATTAAAAAAAAATGGCAGGTCAATGATAGCAAGCTTTTGTTGGTAATTATCTACTTATAGTATATAAACAGTTCAAGATAGCCAAAAGGTTCTTAAAATAGGTTTTCCAAATTCCTTACATTCGAGTAAGCTACATGTCAATGTGAGTATGTACCAAAAAAAAAAAAAGTTCACACAGGCGTCAATAATCGCCCTATTTTCTGCATGTTTGATGAACCAAGAACAATGGACATGGGCTACAAACGTTATTGGTCACATTTAATCGTAGAATAGTTGGATAGTATTTATTATTTATTTATTTATTTATTTATTATTATTTCTTTTTTAAGAAAAAACTGGATAGTATTTCATATGAATAGTGAAGAGTAAATTATATTTTGAGGGTATATTTGTAATTTGGGTAGCTTTCTTTCCTTTCCCAACTTAAAACAAAAACTAAAGAACACAAATAAAAATAACCATTTTCTTCACAATGTCATTCCCTATTTTCCCCTTCCCATCTCATCCCCCTAAAAAATCTCAAGAACAATAATTTTTTTATTATTATCATCTCAAACATTTTCCTTTCACTCCAGAAAATAAACTTAGAAACAGAGAAGGAACTGATTTGCATACTCCCAATAGTCATTGGGACACTCTTGATTATGCTTCAATTAGTTGTATAAAACTCACACTGTGTTTTATCTGCTTGTACTGTAAGTGTCTCAATTAATAAATTGAGTGTGCAAATTACTTCTCATTGCATAAACAATATGTAACTATAATTTGCTACACATATATAATATACTTATTTCGAGTTATTATCAAATTAGAAAAAAAAATTAAAATAAAAATGATAATGAGAAATATATATATATATATATATATATATATATATATATATATATATATATATATAACAAAGATGATAAATAACTATAACAACACATTAGGGGTGTTCACATATCGGGTAATATCCACAGTAACCGAAAACCGAAACCGAACCGAAACGAAAAAAGCTGAACCGAATTAATAACCGAATCGAATTCGTCAAAACCGAACTGAACCGAACTAATATTAGGTTATCGGTTTGGATATGGTTTTGGCAATGAAAACCGAAAACCAAATTCATATAAATATATATTCTTTCTATGTATTTATATGAAAAAAAAAAAAAAAAAAAAAAAAAAAAAAACTAAAACTCTTTCTTTGAATAAATATTATATTATTTAAGTTTAAAAAAATGTGCTAAAAAATATATAATTAAATGAAAAAATAATTAAAATTATGTAATTCGGGTTATTCGGTTCGGTTGAATCAAATTAGTTTCGGCTCAGTTCGGTTTTCGTTTTGACTCAGAAATTTTTTTAATCGAACTAACCGAACCGAATAAACCGATAACCAAACCAATGAACACCCCTACACACATTAGATTAGGGCTGAGCATGGAAGGTTCAAAACCGAACCGGACTGACAAAACCGACCGAACCGACGAAAACCAAGCCAACTCGATAGCCCTTCGATTCGGTTTCGGTTTAGGTTTTCATGGTTTTCGGTTTTGGGTTGGTTCGATTCGGTTCGACCCAAAACTGACAAAAACACACATAAACACACCTAAACCGAACCGAACTGACGGACCCGATATAAAACCAAACCAACAGACCATATTCGGTTCGGTTTCGGTTTAGGTTTTTCACGATTTTGGATTATCGATTTTTGGTTTTGTCGGTTCGGTTCGGGTCAGTTTTAGACCGATACTCAGCCCTTAGATATGCATCTTTAGTCCTTTAGATGCATTCTAATATATTTTCTAGCTCATACGCATATATTTATGCTAGATGCATTTCATTAATTTAGACAAATTTTATGTAATGTTTGTCATTTGCACGTTAAATGTGTTGTTAGTACTACTTTACATCGTTTTCACTTCAAAATAGTTTTTGAAACTAACCGAACAACTTGCATAATTTATAGACTATTCTAATATAAGTAGCTTTTTAAGAAAAAATAAAAAAAGTTACGGACCATTTTTGCAAATAGTACTGTATTAAGGATGTATATTTTCAGATCTTTCACCAAACTACAAAAGCGATTTTCTATAATCTACTCACTAATAAGAGTTACGATATCAATCAAATTTGTTCTAAAGAACTTGTCCACTTATTCATACGAGATCTTGTTTTACAGAAACGAAAAAAACTATGTTTTTTTATTAGAATATCGAATCAAGTATTTTACAAACACATGTATGGGAACGAATTAATATAGATCCACAAGGCTCTTGTACGCATAACCAATCATAAAGTGCATGTGTTCCTTTGCAAGTGTGATAATGGTGTCATGTGTTTGATAAACAACTAACAAGTTCCTCACCAGCCATGCTTACAAAATACTCTTTAACTAAGAGTCAATGAAACCTCAATGCAAAACAATCGATAAAAAATTGAAGGTGGGTCCTACTCTCTTGGATCAAGTAACCAACTATATTCCACTTGTTTATAAGACTTGCCGTTACGCTGCGAATATGAGATAGGGTTAGTGAAGCGATAATTATATGGTTTAGTGTAGATAGATATAAGATAATTTGAGGATCAAACTTTTTTTATAGGGATCAATATTCATCCTCCATCTTTATTTCATTTTTATTTGATCTAATAAATGACATTAATCACAACAATTTAAAAAACTCAAATTCATTTTTTTTTTAAATATTAATATCTTTCAAACCGTTAATCGTTAAGCGAAAAAAAATATACCATTACGACAAACATTTAATTATCTTTCTATAGATATGCACTTTGATATATTTTTGACAAATTTTTTTTTCGTTTTTTTCACGTTTTTTTTCGTGTCTGAAAAAATCATATATGATTTTTTCGGCTACGAAAAAAAACGTAAAAAAAAAACAAAAATTTTCTTTTGTCGAAATTATATCAAAGTGCCCGTCTATAGAAAGATAATTAAATGCTCGTCGCGATGATGTAATTATTTTCGCTTAACGATTAATAGTTTAAGAGATATTTAAATTATAAAAAATGGGTTAAATATTAAAATGCTTTTAATCTCAACCATTGATTTCTTTTTTGATAGATGGTGGAGATGAGTCATTTGGTATGTAAGAAAAGTTTGGTATTTAATATAATTTTCCTCTTTTAGTGTAAGTTTGTTTTTTTTTTTTTTTTTTTTTTTTTTTTTTTTTTTTTTTTTTTCGCTAAGAGGATGTGTGGGCTCCACATATAATTTATATGAGTAATTTATTTAGAAAGGCATTACAATTTATGCATTGTGGATATAGATCAACTAAGAAAAATTGTGAGTCTTACTAAGAAAGCCAATAATATTAAATAGGTTTGTGGACTTATTATGTTAGTTATAAAAATAATAATAATTAAAAAAAAAAAAAAAAAAAAGAAAAAAAAAGAAAAACCTTAAGTTGGGTTTGATATTAGGTGTAGTTTTAGGTTGATTTTGATAAGATTGATATAATTATTTGGGCTGAAAGTTTAATGATATATAGTGATTGTATTAGAACCAAGTAATTTGGGCTGAACTTAGATTCGTTGATATATCTACCATGCTAGCTTACGTGAAACCGAGAAAAATCGCTAACTGTAAACATGTTCATTGACAAAGTATGAACCGTAATCATATGAGTTCGTGAATTTCAAGATTGATTTTTTTTTTTCTTTTTAAATATTCATCTTCAAGATTGATTGTTTCTGACAAATCAAATCGTCAGACGCATATCAAAACTTTCGTGTCAATTTGGTCGAACATCTTTCTTGTTGATCTTAATTTAAGGTTTTTGTATGTGTGACATTTTTTATTTTTAATGTAATGATTTAATTATGAAAAAAAAAAAATAGTTTTTGATCAAATTTGTTTAAAAGAATGGGTTTGGTGATTCACATTACACCTGTTTGGTGGTGTGTTGAATGGTGATGTGATCATTATACTTAGAGAGCTAGGTGCAGCCAGGTGCATATAACTGTTATAAGCGTTCTCATGTCATCTTTTACCCTAAAACATTCCTAAAAAATAAATAATAATAATAATAATAATAATAATAATAATAATAATAATAATAATAATAAGAGTTTCTTGACATGATTAAGAGTTTCCCCCGTGGTACTTCTTGTGGGCGAGATGGTTTGCGCGCTCAACACCTTTTGGATTGTTTAAATGGTGCGGCTGTGGCTATTTCTGATGAATTGATCGCATCTATCACCCAAGTGGTGAACCTTTTCCTTGCTGGTAAATGCCCGAGGGAGTTGGGTGAGTACATTGCTAGTGCTCCTCTCACACCCTTAGTCAAACCAGGTGGGGGTATCCGTCCTATTGCTGTTGGGACTGTTTGGAGGCGGTTAGTTTCCAAGGTTTGTGCGTCCATGATTGGCCATTCTTCAGACGGTTATTTAGATGATTTACAATTTGGTGTTGGGGTATCGGGAGGAGGGGAGGCGATTCTTCATGCAGTGAATCGTTTGGTTGAGGATCGTGGGGGTGATGTTGGTCTTTCTATGTTGTTGGTTGATTTTAAAAACGCTTTCAACATGGTGGATCGTGCTGTTATGTTGCGTGAGGTTCGGCTTCATTTTCCGGCTATTTCACAATGGGTGGAATTCTGTTACTCTAGCCCCGCCAGATTATATTATGGTGAGCATACTCTTTGGTCTCATCAAGGTGTGCAACAAGGTGATCCGCTTGGGCCACTTCTTTTTGCTTTAGTGTTACATCCCCTGGCATGTAAGATTAGAGACTCTTTTAACCTTTCTTTTCAAGCATGGTATCTGGATGATGGTACTGTTATTGGAGATACTTTGGTTGTGGGTAAGGTTTTAGAGTTGATTATGATGGATGGACCTAGTCGTGGCTTACACCTCAACGTTGATAAAACTGAGGTCTTTTGGCCAAAGGAAGACCCTAGAAGCAGATATGCAGGTGTGTTCCCCCCCCCCCCCCCCCCCCAATATTTCTCGCCCCGTACATGGTGTTAAATTATTGGGTGGGCCTGTTAGTGTTGATTTTGAGTTTGGTAGTAAGCTGGTTTTGAAAAGGGTAGCTAAAACCATTGATCTTATGGATGCTGTTGCTAAACTTAACGACCCTCAATGTGAGTTGTTACTACTCCGTGCATGTGCAGGTATTTCCAAGTTGTATTTTTCTATGCGCACATGTTCCCCCAGGGTCTTTGAGTATGCTCAGGTTTCTTTCGACGCGGCACTTCGTTCTTCATTGGAACATATTGTCACTGCCTCTGGGCCTGGTTTTGGTGATTGGCAGTGGAGACTTGCCACCCTTCCGTTTGCCTTTGGGGGGCTTGGTGTTTATTCTGCAGGAGATGTCTTGAAATATGCTTTTCTTGCGTCTAGACTTCAATCTGCTAGCTTACAAACTAAGTTTCTCCATAGTTCTGGTATTGTAACTGCTGGTCCCTCCTTTGATGATGCTTTATGTACTTTTAATATGGATATGGATCTTGACCTTTTGAGTAACCTAAGCGAGGTCGCTGCCCCCAAACTCATGAAGAAATTGGCAGATATATATTTCGATAGGGTTACCCAAACTGTTGAATCTACATTCCATCTTTCTCCTCGACAAATGGCGTTATGGAGCTCTCTAAAGGAGGATCATACTTCGGATTGGCTCAGGGTGGTTCCTATATCTGGATTGGGTCAAACTATGAATGCCCGGACATACCGTTGTGTGTTGTGTTATCGGCTGGGTGTTCCTCTTTTCACTGTTCAGGTACCGTGTTCAGCTTGTTCTCGTGTTTTTACTGGAGATATCTATGGGGATCACGCGGTTTCTTGTGCGGGTATTGTTGGCATTAAACATCGGCATAATATTGTGCGTGATGTTCTTGTTGATATATGCTCTCGGTCCGGAATTTCAGCTCGTAAGGAGGTGGATATTGGACTTTATGGTGATAGGGATAGATCTTTGCGCCCATCTGATATATTACTTTACTCTTGGGATGGTGGGCTTGATGTTTGTGTTGATCTTACAGGGTCGTCACCTTTGACACAATCTGGTATGATTGATTTTAGGCCAGGTCGTGCGGTTATTGAAGCTGCACAACGTAAACGTATCAAATATGAGGCCAAATGTGTGGATATCGGATATGGGTTCCTCCCTTTCTCTTTCTCCTCTTTTGGAGAACTTGAGAAAGATGCAGTAACTCTTCTAAAACGTATTCGACGTTTTTCTACGACTCAAGACATTGGAGCGCGGGCTGCCGTTCATATTTTTAATAGGATTGGTTTCGCTATTGCTAGAGGTGTGGGGGCCCAGTTGGTTTCTCGGCTCCCCACCAATTTCTTGTAAAATCCTATTTATTGATTATAAAAGTGATGGTTTATAAAAAAAAAAAAAAAAAAAAAAAAAAAAAAATAATAATAATAATAATAATAATAATAATAATAATAATAATAATAACATTTCTGTAACACACCACAAAAGAACCCCACTCACTCACAAAATACAAAGCCCGAAAACGAATGTGATTGGGATGGTTATGACCCGGTAACATGAGACCCCCGATGTATGCATAAGATGGATGACATGTTATAGGCATCCATTTATACCCAAGCTAGAGAGCGAAAGAGAGAAAATAAGAGTGAGGTCGGAACCTTTATATCGTTTTCATACCCAAAGTACAAGGTGTCACGAGATTACAAGCTTGTCTCGTGACCGAATGTTTAACCTCGTGATTGCACATTGTCACGAGGCTTTAACCTAGCAAACAACATACTAAAGTACGATACACACCATAAACTATTACATAATTACAAGGAAGACCGTATACTAATGATTTAAACTTTAGGATAATGGTTCACATCCTTTGGGATAATGGATAAGACCCTTCAGGGTAAGTTATGAAGATGATGAAACGTGAAATTGCATATGAACTTATCAATTGTTTAATTGGTTCACGAGAAAGGTTAACATTAAAAAGTAAAGTTTTACAAAGTAATGTTTGCTAAGATATTTTTATATGTTTAATTGCTTATAATGTTGTTGATTGGTAATTGTGTTGTTGTTAATGTAGGAAAAACCACCCATAATCAGAAAGTCACAATGAAGATACAATACAAACGTAATCTAAATAAATAGAGATTAGTAACCAGAAGATATGAATATAAACTTTATCAAAATTAAAAGATAGGAAGTAGATGAAACCGATTCAAGAACATGATCGAGGCACGTGTTTGACACGCTTCTCTTAAAACAGATTCGCCGCCAATTCGTTGTCTATTTCCCAGGGTACAATGATCAAAACAGTATGTTGTAGTGCCGGATATGACTTACATGCCTGAAATTCTCATGGAGGTCAAGTGTTTTCATGTGAAAGTGAGTGTTTCATTTTGGTGGTTTTCCTCATCTATTTTGCTACAACTCACATGTTGTACTTATACACCCAAAAGAAAACCGAAAGTGTAATGACTAGTCAACCCATTAAACCCATTAAATGACATTAAAAGTCACTTTTATAAACATCATTGAGCATGTTAAATGACATTCAAACTGATTTTTTATGATGTCATTAACTAAGATGATGTTACAATTTAACTCATAGGAGGCGAATGTGATTTCATTCAAAATACATCATTTTGAGAGTCGAGATCTCATTCACAATAAATTTGGTGAAACCTAAATAATTCACCAAAAATTTCCAACAATCCGCCGCATGAATGGAGATCGATTCAATAACACAAAAAACTCCAATGAAAATCTCAACTGTTGAATCCTTCATATGATAGGTAGGTGTTACCTTTTGAAACTTCCCTTGTGAAATATACTTAGCCTACTAGCTGCCAGTAGAACGCGATGTCTTTGAACTGATCTGCTGTTTATATAGAGGACAATATAAGTTCACACAGGACTCTCCCTGACATGGTCAAATCCTTATAGTCGTGTTCGTTATGGTCATGAACATTAGCTTGGTTGTGCAAGAGCTTTTAGGAATTGCGCCCCACACATTTCTCTTCGAAGCGACCCCATTTCTCTTTCACATAAGTGATCTTATTAAATCATTAAAAGCGAAAAGCTTAACCTCATATTGTCATTGTTATAGGAATGGACTAGGAAGTTTACTAACTCCCTTAAATGGATGGAGAATTCATTACTCCCCCACAGTGACCTCCCTCAGTTTATACAATTAGGTTGTCCTATTGAAACCAGATCTTAGGATCTCCAGTCAGCTGGGTTAGGTTTTCCTTCGTATAAACTATTTCGGGGCTTTAGTCCCATTCCTCCACACGACTTGCTAACTCACTCTCTGATTAAGCCTTTTATAAGCGGATCCGCATTGTTATCATTTGAATTCCCATTGTTGAAAGTAATAACTCATGTTGAGAGTAGTTGTCGTATTGACAAAATATGTCTTGACTCACCATTATACATTGTGATATAAGCCATGCCAATTCTTTAATAGCTATCATAGTGTATATGAATGTTGGTGTGTCATGTTTTATTAAACGTAGACATTTTGTCTCTTATCCAAATTTATCTATAGAGATAAAATCAGATTCCTTTGTGGACCTATCTATATTTTATATCTAGAAGATATCCAAAATATAATATTCATTTCAAGAGTGTATACATAGCCACTCATGATTTGAAATCAAATGTTCATTAATAACATTAATTACCCATCAAACAGTTGTTATGTTTTGCTCTAAACAAAATCGTCGCAATTTCATGAGTATGTCAATTAGTGGGTAACACCTCCGTCTCTATTTTGAATAGATGTTGATTGGTGTCATTTGAACTCTAGCTGGGCCGGAATTCCCCACATTGAACCTATCTCAAGAATCTTGTAGAAAGGGTTCTTCCTTTCAACATCAAACTCATTTAAGAGGTCCTCTCTTGAGAATATGACACAAATAACCTTAGTAATTTTTCACTACACAAGTTTCATATTTGTGTATGCACTCCTTGAATGTTTGACGTTAATTATTTTCCATATCATAATTAACAAATTCCATGTCTAGCATGCTATAGACCAAGGAATCAAGCATATTAAATGAAGATGCATCATTCTGATTATTCATTGCTTCGTCTACTAACATTCTTCTATAAGACAAATTATTTATGAGATTCAGTCACGACCTTAAACCACATGTTTTAGGTGTATCTGAAAATAGGTATTTGTGTAAGTCTTACACACATGTCATCCATATTCACTTGTGATAATATAATCACATATGATTACATGCAATCATGTGAATCTTATCTTATATTATATAAAGCTTAAGTAGCCTTATAAATGTAAAGGGGTCATAATAAATGTACCAAGAATTAAAAGTGAAATGTGGAGGCTTCATGTGTTAGTACATTGATTTAATACTCATGCATAAGGGTAAGTACATAAGATTAGTGATTCAAGTAATTGAAAAATTTTTACGGTACAAGGTAGTGTAAGCAACATCAAAAGTATATCAACTACACAATATTGGGTGACTTAATTTAATGTGCAAGAGGATTTGTGCACAAATTTTAGTACGGTACAAGGTAGTTTAAGCAACATGAAAAGTATATCTTCTATACCATTTAAAGATTGGAGTGCTTAATTTAATGCGCAAGAGGCACTGTGCACAAAAGTTTGTACGGTACAATATGTTTTGCATGAGGAATCGTGCACAAAAGTTTGTACGGTACAACATGTTTCAAGCCATCTCTAAACCTGAAAGAATACAAACCGAAAATGCCATGAATGCATAAATTAAACACACCAATTAGTGGTTAGTCTTTTTATCTTCCTGTCAATGAGTTACAAATATTTTATCAACTATATAATGTGTCCAAAAATCACACACAACAAACCAAAACTTCTTCCACACCGCGTGCACATTGGGCTACAACTTATTATGGTGGTAAAGTAAGCATCATATCGTCTTACTTATTTAGCATATTGATTTATGTTATTTTATGTAAATTTCATGTGTGTTTTGTGTGTGTAAGAATGTAGGACATAAAGATGGTGCTTAGGAGGTTTGGTAGTAACATCATCTTCTCTAATGGTTTAAGAGATCCTACACATCGTTGTCTTATCAATTAAGTGGAACATGCACGAATATTTTTACTTTGATCGAAAATGCAATATATTGATTAACTGTATTTAAGTTACTAATGATCAACTATATCTAATTGTTTTTTGTAGTGCGTCAAGAAGCATTAAAGAAAGAGATCGAGAAGTCACAAAATTGTATCAAGAACAAAACATGCAAAAGACCAATGAACAACAACAACAAAGACAACAAAAACAACGAGAACAATGCCACGGCCACCGGTGGGATGAATACTTAGCATTCATATTAATAGTATGTTACAAATTAAACATGCAATATTTTACTTCATGTACTACCGCTAAACGGGCTAATACTATTGATTCGTTAGCAAGTAAGTTTATTTGACGAGCATCCAATTTTTAGTCAAAAATTATTACTACACTTTGTTGGTGCATTTCAATACTTTTGCTCTTAATGTAGTTTTTTGTCTTGCGGTGTGTTAATGTCACTTTCTTAATTAAATGTCTTGGAATATTGTGTGACTTTGATATTTGGTATGAGTGTGTAAATTATGTCGATGTTACATATTGAAAATGGTAGTATATAATAAAAATATCTTCACACGATCATCTTAACAATAAGTATCTTCTAAATCGAAAAAGTATATAAATGAGAAGCTATCACGAGGTAAGCATTATTCATTTGAGTTTGATATCATGTGATTCATGTCGTCATACTGTAAATACTTAGAGTGAGTTACTAATGAATGCTCCAAATTCGATATTATAATTTATGGAAAAATGTTGTAATAATGCATTAATTAAAAAATTATTTATGTAACTTACTCATATTAAAAGATTACATATGAAATGCCTCATTTAAATATAATATTTTACAAAAAAACCTCTTCACATTAAAGAAAGAGATCGAGAAGTCACGAAAATCGTATCAAGAACAAAACATGCAAAATGCTAATGAACAACAACAAGAACAATGCCATGACTATCGGTGTCAATATAGATAAACACTTAGCATTCATATTAATAGTACGTTACAAATTAAACATGCAATATTTTACTATACGAACTATAATTTATTATACGATTTATAATTTATACTATTGAATATACTAATTACTTTAATGTTTTATGTTTTTATAATTTTGTTAAAAAGGAAATTTGTCTTATAGTTCGCTTTTAATAATGTAATTTATTTGAACAACGAAGTCCGTCTTTCAAAAAAAATGAGAGTTTCAAACATGAACCGAAAATTAGTCCCGAACATTACGAAAAAAACAATTAGATCCAACTTGTGTGCATCACATGGGTCCTGAGGCAGTCCAAACCTGTGTGCATCGCATGGGGATGAATATAAAAGGTCTCCAACATTAATATCATCGCTTCATATTTAAAATAATTTTTGTAACTTCTGTAACAATTCACATTTTCAGGTTAACTTCTATTCCCGAAAATTTCACTATTCATTTTTACTATTCACTTTTACTATTCATTTTTCCCGAAATTCTCCCGAAATTTGATTTTTGTTTCTTGGCCTCGAGTGATAAATCATTTCCATAGCAAATTAAAAGTTTGACACTCATCAGATCATTTTCGTGAAAGTTATTAAGGAATTACACGGAATTACACGTTTTAGGGTAAAACGTCATTCAAAAATTCTACGCACAACGAAACTCGACCGCGTTAAGTGACCCCGCATCAGAAAAATGTTTAGTACTCTCATGATTAATTAGAGAATTAATCATGACTGAGAAAAATATGACCAAAATAAGCCTCGGCCGTGAAAAACTGGAATTTTCAGTTTTAAGCGTTTTTACTCAGCCGTAACCTTAGCCTATACCTACACCGCGTTTCTAAGACGATTTGAGTTTTCAACTTATTAGAAAAAGTCAACATATTTTTCCCTCCTCCTTTGACCAAAAATCATTCCTTGATTTTATAAGTCATTCCTTGATTTTTAGGCTTACGGTTTTATGTCCAAAAGACATTTAATACCAACTGACACTAGACTGAGCCCAGCCTAAACATTATAAGTCATTTTAAGTCATTAGTATCCTATTAGAAAAGTTACATTTTACTTTTCTCAATTTTACGCAACTTTCGTAAGTTTTACGTATTACGCGTTTTAGACTCGTGTTTCCTGTTTTAGCAGGGTTTGAGCACCCCAATAGAACCTACCACTCATTTTATATTTTATTATGGAGTATATTGATAAGTTCTAGCATATTTATAAGTTTCATATTTTTAGGATACCCGATTTTAAGTTTCAGGACTTAACGACTTACCGTTAGCAATTACCGGGACCAAAACTCACTCCGTAACTTAGATAAGACCATGACTACTCATCTAGTAACCCTTATCTCATTATGGCCGACTTAGGAGGGGGGGGGGAGTCACCATTTTGTGGCTTGATCTTGACCATTGATCTCTAGGATGTTTACAAGTGTCTAAACTAACCATGGTTAAATTCTAACCCAATATATGGTTAACTATTTTTCCTACCCTATAAATACCAAGCTAAAACACATAGAAAACTTGCACCACACCTTCTTATAACCTTCAAGTCCTAAAACCTAAGGCACTTTTCTTATATTTTGTAAGAAAGTTAACTAGTTTTTGAAAGAAAACTAGTGTTTGATCTTCAATCTTGGAAATTTTCTAAGAAAAGTTGTTATAACTTTAAAGTCTCCAAAAAGACGTAGTTATAATCTTCAAATAACTTTGGACTTTCAAGAAGGCGTCGTTATAATCTTCAAATAACCTCGGTTTATCATAGATTGCAAAGAGTGAAGCTTAAGTCTATCAAAGTCCGTACCTTACTAGTTACTTACCTTTCTTTTAGAAAGCCTCAAGTTGTAAGCAAACCCTAACATACTTTCTTATCATATTCATGCTATTTATATTTCATTCTTACTATATATTGTCTTGTTATTATGTTCATGATATATAAAAATTGGTAAAACAAGTTATGATATATATATGTTTACTTATGATCTTTAAACAAGTAAACTATTGACTTTTATGGAGAACCACGACCAAAATAGTATAACCATGATATTTGAAACCTACTTACTGTTAAAGAGGACTTAACAAGGAAAACATAGCAATTTGAATCACCCAAAACGAGTACCCGAGTCAAAAGTTATGACCATTTGAAGTTAGCGAAACCAAAACGGCAAAACTGCCCATACCTACTGTTTTTGCATTCTGCCATTTTGAAAGTCACCCTTCTGGTCCGATTCATCAAAAAGTTAAAACACGAAAGTTGTCCGGAACGACGTTTTCGTTCAGGAATAAAGAAGCTCGAGCCCTGAAAACGCTTTCCGAGTGATAATTTTCTTCAAATTCTTAACAGCCCATTTTAGACCAAAGTCAGTATATTATAGTTATGATTTACTAAGACCAAGAGGTCTAATGACCTAAAGCCAAGACCACAATCATGGCTAAAGCCAAGGTTGAGTCTCAAGACCATGGTAACAATGACCAAGGTCACGGCAAAGCCACGGCTAAAGACCATGTAACTTTTAAAGATCAAAACTTATATATATGTTATCAAATACTAGAATAGTAGGGAGCCTCATGTGAGGAGTTCATTAAGTAAGCCGTCGAGATGAGTTGTGGATTTACGAATTAAAGTGTCCTGGCTCCTCGAACGTTTACTCCATGACTTCTGAATTATGTCGGCCCGAACGGTAGTAAGAGATATACAACCTATACATGTTTCATAAACCATTTATATTCAAAGACTTACACTATATACTAAGTACTACATCATGAACATTATGCAAGACATATATGGGCAATTCTTCGTATTCTTAGACGTTACTCCAAAACCTAAGTCGCAACGTTCTATTATAGGCTGCTCTTAGAGACTTTCGCGATTCGACTACCACTTTAATTTCTCATTACATAAGCTTAAGGTGAGTCATAGCCCCTACTCTTTTCATACTTGTTTTAACTCTTTGGGGGAGATACATGCATAACTACTTGCTTACTTGTACAAATACTCAAAACATTTATACTTGATTGTTTTATACTTGATTGTCTTATACTTGATTGCATTATACTTGATTTCATACATACATGATTGTGTTATACTTAACTGCGTTATACTTGATTGTGAGACTTCCAGTGGCTCCAGATTAAGTTGCTGGATGACCATTGAGACTTCCGATGACTCCAAATTAAGTTGTTGGATGACCATTGAGGCTTTGATACATCCTAACATTTGCGAATGTTGGATACATCATAAACGTGAGGTCTTCGGAGATGAAGTGTAGACTCACGACAAATTGCTTAATTGTTTTGATGAACTTATACATGTCTTATTCATACTATATATTTAGCAGTGGGTTGTGAACACACAGGTTACAAGTCTCTTATGGCGGGACTTGCAACTGAGTGGATTCGCGATGCCTTTGCTGTGTGATCATTTTTATAGGCTTTATTTGTTAGACAAACTCTATGAACTCACCAACCATTGTGTTGACACTTTAGCATGTTTATCTCAGGTTAGTAAGGCGATAGCTAGTGCGTGGAACTTAGAGTCAAGCTGCATATTCTGAAGACTTACGCTTTTATCATTTACCATTCAAAACATTTTGTATACATTTATGTATCATACTTTGGAATCTCATGTTTGTAACTTTGAATTCTTTAATCGAATGGTAACTTTTCAAAACGTCTCATTTAGAGTTCGTTTTCTATAACTTGTACTTTGTATTATGAAGTAGCACCCCTATGACACAGTCTTCCGCTGCGGTATTTTGGGGGTGTTACAACTTATACATATTAAAATATTACATGTGAAGAGACTCTTTTCAATGTAATATCTTGAAAAAAATCTCTTCACGTATACTCTTTTAATGTCAATAAACTATTTTAAATGTGTGACATGCTTGGAAATGTGATACCGTCACAACTTAGATATATAATGACAAAAATAAGTGTCGAAGATTACGCTATAAAAACTTATATACAGCCAATGTGTAACTCAATAAAGTATTTTAAATACGTATAAAGCTTAGCAAATGTGTGACACCATGACAACTTAAATATATAATAACGAAAATAAATGCCGAATATTACTCTATGAAAACTTCTATACAGCCCATTTGCATCGCACGTATTTTAAATCTATGAAAACTTCTATA
Source organism: Artemisia argyi (assembly GCA_030686995.1). Taxonomy (NCBI): domain Eukaryota; kingdom Viridiplantae; phylum Streptophyta; class Magnoliopsida; order Asterales; family Asteraceae; genus Artemisia; species Artemisia argyi. The sequence goes on from CM060689.1 coordinate 126,231,977, forward strand.
CAGCTCATGTGCATCGCACGGGCATTGTTGACTATCATAAGAAATAGTTATAACTTAGCCGGATGTATTAATATTAGTTAGTTCCAATAAAAAACGATAGAGTCAATACCAAAATAAATAGACAAAAAATATTCCGTAAAAAATACATCTTAAAAGATTACAAATCAATAAACTATTTTAAATACGTATCATGCTTACAAAATGTATGCTGCCACGACAACTTATATATATAATGACAAAAATACGTCTCGAATATAAAATGATGAAAATAAAAGACGGGTATTAAACTTTGAAAACTTTTATACAGCCCATGTGCATCGCACGGGCTTTCATGACTATGAACATTTAGATCGAGCCCGTGTGCATCGCACGGGTCTGAATGCCTAGTATAATCAAATATATAAATGAATGAATGTATATAGCTCACTTTGATGACCATTACTACAATTACATTAGTTACAAATACAATGTAATTTGTTGTCATCTTTTATTCTACATATATACGAGTTTTATCGACACAACGTCGATAACAAGAATCTGTAGCATTTCGGCATTTCTTCCGAAATGACAAACTTAGATTAATTTCAACAATGGTTGCAACAACTCGTAAGTATTTATTTTTTTAGTATAATAACTCGTTTGATTATTTGCAAAACTATTCACAACCGAATATTTGCAACATCCAAACTCACTCAATACTCGATACAAAATCAAGTGACTTGTGAATTGTCATAGTAGTAAGCCGGTACCATTGAACCAAACAACACCAAGACTATTTATGTGCAAATTCTCGAAAAGTGATTATGTGCAGCCAAACCTTAAAACTGCTTTTGTGTCCAAACAGCCACTTAACCACATTTGTCTGCATACACAAAAATTTCGGAAACCAAACAGCCCTTTAACATCACTTTGTTGCACACAATTTCAGTAGCCAAGAAACCAATTTTTCTGTATAAAAACTCGGTCACCAAAACGCCAATTTTCTTCATAAAAGTTTTAGAACCAAACAGCCTTTTAAAGGTACTTTTCTACACAAAATTAAGCAACCAACAACCAATTTTTTGCATAAAAAATTCAGCAAACAAAAAGGCTTATTTTTCTGCATAAAAAATCAGCACCAAAAAAGCTTAAAATTTCAGCATAAAATTCAGCAACCAAAAGGCTTATTTTCTGCGTAAAAAATCAGCACCAAAAAAGCTTAAAATTTCAGCAACAAGCTGCCATTTTCAGCATAAAATTCAGCAACCAAAAGACTTATTTTCTGCGTAAAAAATCAGCACCATCATGGACCAAACAACCTCCAAGAATTACATACAAGTCAACAACCAAAATGGCTTTTTCTGCATATAAATCTTGCAACAAAAGGAGATTTTTCTGCAGAAAAAATTCAGCAACAAAAATGTTGTTTTATGAATAAAAAATCAGCAACCTAAATGCCAATTTTCCGCATAAAAACTTAGTAGCCTAAAGGCCAACTTTCTGCATAAATTCAACAACTAAACAGCTTTTTAAAATGACTTTTCTGCTGAAAATTTTAGCAACCAACCAAGCTTCTAAAAAATCCTTTATTCCATAGATTATTTCAGCAATCAAAACAACCAATAGAAATCCTGTATATTTCAGCAACCAAGTAGCAATATAAAACTGAAATTCTGCAGACAAGAAAATACAAGCAACCAGGCAACTTTAAAATTCAGCAAAGATACATTCGTGCACAAGGTTTTCAGCAAACAAACTACATTAAAAAATCTACACAGAATCTCCAACACAAATTTCTGCAAACATGCTCCTAAAAGTGCTTTAGAAATACCTTTTATAAAATCATGCACTCAAAGTTATCCCAAATTTCACCATTAAAAGTTCTTTTAATATGAAATTCTACATAACAATAGATTAAGCATATATAAAGGGTAAAAACAAGGAACTTAGCACAACATCTGGACGACTTATAAAACATCAATGATATTCATTAAAAACTGCCCAAAAACGAAATTTTGGTCGAACTTTTCCTTTTTTTTTTCTTTCAAAAATCTATTTATACAATCTACTATAAGTATTGTATCAATTTTCTGATTATAATCTAGCGAAAAAAGGAATCTGTTTTAAGATTCTAGTGAAAACTACCCAAAATCAGAAAATCACAACGAAGATACAATACAAACGTAATCTAAATAAATAGAGATTAGTAACTGGAATATATGAATATAAACTTTATCAAAATTAAAAGATAGGAAGTAGATGAAACAGATTCAAGAACATGATCGAGGCACGTGTTTGACACGCTTCCCTTTAAATAGATTCGCCGCCAATTCATCGTCTATTTCCTAGTGTACAATGATCGGAACAATATGTTGTACTGCCGGATATGACTTGCATGCCTGAAATTCTCATAGAGGTTAAGTGTGTTCATGTGAAAGTGTGTGTTTCATCTTGGTGGTTTTCCTCATCTATTTTGCAACAACTCACATGTTGTACTTATATACCCAAAAGAAAACCGAAAGTGTAATGACTAGTCATTAAACCCATTAAACCCGTTAAATGACATTAAAAGTCACTTTTATAAACATCATTGAGCATGTTAAATGACATTCAAACTGATTTTTTATGATGTCATTAACTAAGATGATGTTACAATTTAACTCATAACAGGCGAATGTGATTTCATTCAAAACACATCATTTTAAGAGTCGATATCTCATTCACAATAAATTTGGTGAAACCTAAATAATTCACCAAAATTTTCCAACAGTTAAAACACTACCACTTACTTACTAAGCGAAAGCTTATTCTTTTGTTGTTAAATTTTTGTAGGTTTTCAAGTATACAAAATTAAAGTTATGGAGCGTGTGATGATTAATAGTTGAGGTAAATGTTACTCGCCCATGTTTGCTATTAAAAAGCGAGCAAGTCTAGAAAACCTAGCTTGATATAGTGGTGTACCCCTTTTAAAAGTCAAAGTATATTAAGAATAAGCATGTTTTGACATAATGGGTAAAAAGTGACTCGATAACGTGTTTGTAAATATGTTTTTAAGTGAAATGAATATGGGACCAAAATAAAGTCAAGTTTCTTTTAAAAGTCAAATGGGTTGTTTTGTTAACTCGTTAATCAAAGAGAAGTTTTAAAGTTTTAAACAAAATTGGGGTGTTTCACTTAGTTTCAAAAGTCGTGTTCCTTTGTAAAGAGTCTTCTAACCTTGTTGAACACAAAGTAAATTTTACCATCAAATTCCTCACCTTGAACTTGAGCAAATTCATTGATGTGTTCCAAATCCTCACCAAAAGCATCCCCTTTTCTCCTTCATGTTTTTTTCCTAACATATGCATTCAAACTCCTTTTATGACACTCACTCGACATATGTCCTAGTAAACTACACCTAAAACACTTAGATGCCATAGGTTTGATATATGGGTTAGAGTCCGTCTTCTTAGTAACAATTGGTTTATCACGCAACTACCACTAGCAAAAGCTAGAGAAGTCGAAGTTGAAGATATATCGGTTCCAACAGTTAATTGAGTTTGACTAGATTGGTTTACTTGAGTAGAATTCATATATGAATTCCCTTCAAATGATCCTCTAAAATTAAAAGCTTGTTTGGTTATTGACCAGTCTACCTTTATAGCTAAATTTTGGGCTTGGTCAATGACCCAAATTGATGACAAACTTAAATTCTTTTGGATTGATTGATTCAAACCACTAATATACCTAGCAACGCTTTATTCCTCAGAATCCTTCACGTTATAGCTAGCTTGCAACCTTAAGAACTCAATCGTGTACTCAGCCGCGGTTCGTTTCCCTTGAACACAAGTAGGGGTGTCATATGGGTCGACCCGACCCGACCCGAACCCGACCCGAACCCGATAAGGCCTTATAGGGTCGGGTTGATTCGGGTCCAATATACCTTATCGGGTTATCGGGTCAACCCGATAAACCCGATAGCCTTATAGGGTCGGGTTGCGGGTCTTAATTATTTCGTTATCGGGTTATCGGGTTGACCCGATAACCCGATAAGCTATAATAACCCATTAAAAGCTTTATAATTTTTGAACTTGACCCGATAACCCGAACCCGATAACCCGAACCCGATAACCCGAACCCGATAGACCCGATAACCCGATAGACCCGAACCCGATAACCCGATTCCTTATCGGATCGGGTTGCGGGTTAAATTTTATATGTCGAAAACCCGATAGACCCGACCCGATAGAGGCTTATCGGGTCGGGTTGACCCGAATGACACCCCTAAACACAAGTATGATATTATTGATATTAAATTTGTTCAATATCTGAGGGTAAAAACCTACCTTTGATCATTCTCTTCATCATTTACCATGTGTTGATTGGGTATTTCCTTGTCTTCTAAGACTGCTTGCTTGTTGTGCTACCAAGCTCCAGCTCCTCCATGTAACTTATAAGCTACGATCTTGACTTGATTTTATTTTTAGGAACATCCATGTTTTCAAAGAACTTATCCACCTCATATAACCAATCCAACACAGCTTTAAGGTCAAGATTCCTAAGAAAATTAGGGATCTCAGCCTTAACAAGGAACCCTTGTCGATCTCCATATCCGTGTCGACTCTCATTCCTCCTATTCATAACCTTAGGACCATTAAACTCCTTTTAGTCTTCCAGCAAGAACTCCATAACCTCCTTCCTCATCTAAAAATCCATTCAATAGGTCCCTAATTTTGATCAGGAGATTGGTCATGATCATGATTATCGAATAATCCATCATTGTTAGGAAGGAGTCTACAATTACCATGATGTTTACCATCGCAATTTAAGTGATTGTCATCACCTATGATCGCAGATCGTAATTCATTAAGAGCAGCGAACATACTCGTGAATTTGGATGTGAGATCATTGATCGCATGATCCATGTCTTCAATATACCATATCCCACCACCAATACGGGTTTTTGGATCTTCTACATCACTCACCATCCAAGATACTAACAAGCTAGAGATGCCCACTGACGCGAAATTGAATTTTGTTAACCCTAATCAAAGGGTTGTAGACGAGATAAAACCTCTAGGGAATAAGGCCCTAACAAGATAATAACTATTAAACACAATTTTATTAATAAATTCCAAGATAACCCGCGCATTGCAGCGGTGGGTACTTTGTAATCAAAACTTTTGGCGGAAAATATTATTCAATTATATATTTTTCATGATAATAACTTCACGTGTAGCACGAAATTTAAGGAATAACTTTATGTCACACATATTAATATGGTAATGCACACATGCATCGTGATGCAATGGCCATACGAAAATGGTAGTTAGTTATATTATGAAGTTGTGATGATTAACGGTGAAAGTTATTTGCTAGTCAATAAATGCTGTGTAATAATCATCACAATATTATATAACATGCAAACATGGAGTAGGATGCATTAGTTCATGCAAATATGTGATTAGTAAATCTATATATGACATTGCTTAACAAAATATGAATTATGGCTACATATTTTTCATATCTTATAAATCACCTGATTTTTTAGTACTTTGACATGTACGATTCTTTTTAATCGAGTTTAAGTGTCTCGGTTATGACGACCACATTACTAGCTTTTTTGTTTTGTACCTTGTAGTATATTAATTGTATTTTGAATGAGGGAATATTTTAAAGCTAACATTAACTATAGGTATTGTACCTTTAACTTTATTATTTGTATTTCTTAAATTGTTGTATTTGTGTTTAAATAGTTTGTACAATATGCTTTATTATTTGTGTTGTTTAATTTTAAGTTTTAAGTATCTTAGTGACATTTAATAAAGGAATTGTGTTTGAATTGATTCTACAATATGCTTAATTATTTGTATTGTTTTGTTTTAAGTTTTAAGTATGTTAGTGTAACTAATGTTGAACTGATGCGAGATATTGCAACTTCACAAGGAGTTTTACTTCTTGAGGGATCTCAAGAAGTTTTGCAATCCTCCAGGCAGTGTACCTGACCGTTGTAGTGTAGTATAGGTAAATCTGGGGGATTGATCATTCTCTAGGGTAATAGTGGTGTTAGGTTAAAGTGTATGTCGATTAAGCCTAAAGGTGACGGACGATTCTTTTTGTATTTTTATTTTTTTATGAAAGCAAATTAAAATCTCGGTTTTGGAGGTATGGGTGGAATTAGTTGTTAAGCAACTAACCCAAAAACTACTTTTAATAAACAAAAATTAAAATAACACGAAAAGAAAATTTGGTGAACTTCTTATGGTGATAAAAGCGTGTTTACTTAGATTTCACTACTCACTAGTTATCTTACTAGTTATCTTTTATTGAATTATTGAATTGTCACATCTTTTGTTTTAGTTGAAGCGCTGTATTCCTTAATACCAGTCGTGGGGGGTGTGCAACATTCCACAACTCTATGAATATCAGTTTCTCCTACGACCTTAAGTTAATTAAGCTATCATAGGATCATGAACATCAACTCATGCAGTAAATACAACGAGAGAAACCATAGGGCACCTACGATTACGTTTTCTACGACATCAAGCTAGTTACATAAAGAAATTAGCCAGTTTTCTTAGCATAACGTGAAGCAATCAACTAAACAATAAACAACACATCAATAATTAATAACTAGGTTTCATTAGATCTAAGCAAACAAAAAGGAATTTAAGCTAGCATGTTAAAGAGAAGAGAAGATAAACATGTAATCAAACAACACATAGACATATTGAATGATTAAATGAATACTTAACCTCAATGAAACATGGATGAAAAGAAGCTGTAAAAGCCTTACAAGGTTTGCAAAATTTGTCTAGGGCTTTGTCTCCAAAAGTGTCACACTTAATGAATAAAAATCGAAAACTATATACAGATTTACGAAGCTAATGGCGTCAGGTCATAGGTCTTGACGCCGTCAGACCGCCGTGTTTGGGGTTTCATCTTGTGCAAGTAGCCGCTCTGACGCTGTCACTTTTTAGATGCTGACGCCGTCAGCTTATGGCTGACGCCGTCCTTCTTTAACCTTTTTAAGCTGTCTCTAACAAACTTAAAACGTGACTCCTTTCCTTGAATTACACCTGACACCATCAGGTTATAAATCTCCAAAGTTTTCTGAAGCGACGTATGTAAAATCTTCCAGCTCCAAATCTCCAAGTGACAGCGTCACAAAGTATAACGTGACGCCGTCAGGACTTATTTCTGACGGTTTTTCGCGACTTTGTTGTTTTCTTCACTTTTTCGCCAAAAAACATCCAAAAAGTTCCAAATTCCAGAATTCGCGTCCCGAGCACCTAAAATGCAAAAAGAAACGATTTGATGCAATATTGGATCATATAAACACGATTTTAGTCTTAAATGACCCCTTAAAAAGGTATCAAATAAATCCTTATCAAACATCCCTACACTTGGGATTTTCTTGTCCTCAAGCAAATGAGCTTTTATTCTAATCAATCTATAAGTTAGGGGTCATTTAACATTAATATAAAAGTAATTACAACATATAATCGTTCCACATTAGTCAAAACAAGCATGGAAATTATATACTAGCACATCACAATAAGTGTTTAGATTCTCACATCTCTCGGGTGTAAAAAGTTATATAACACATATGGAAAAGGAAAATGTAACACCCTCTTCCTGTCATAGCACATAGATTACCATAGGCTTGGGAACGGATCAAACCTCCACCACTTTGGCGTAAGTACCTAGGATAAACTATAAAAGAGGTCTTTTAAAGAATTGTAACGTTAGGTGTGGGTATGGAAAACACGGTTTTTCGGATAAAGGGAATTTAACTGGTGGAAAGTCAATTATCTTGGTCAATCACATGTACAAAGAGGCGTTGCTAAGCCTAGACTCGACTCAACTATGCTAACTACTAACTCTTTTTGGTATTTTTCAAGACACTATTTTGACTTAAACATAAATACAAGATGCGGATGGTAGCATGTATGTTTTTTTTTCCTCTTTTCTTTTTCTACTTTTTTTTTTTCATATGCTCTTGCTCTACCATCCAAAATAATACATCAAAGGGAGCTCGCTTCCTCCCTACACTTGAACTTTTACATACTCTACACATAACTAATTAATGACCCGAATTAAGAAAATTAAAACACTTGGAGTACTTAAATTTCAACGCGCATATGGGGGTAATAACGTGACATTCATCCTCATTACCCCATAACAATTAGTACTTTTACTCATGAGTCCCAATCATCCCAAAACTGTATTTTTAAGATATGACTCGACTTAGCAACCATATAACCAATTAGACAATTGACAAAGGGTTTAACAAATAACGATAATGCACTAAAAATGAGTGCATACAAGGTAGGCTAAGGCGATTGGGGTGTACATTTGGGGGTGGATTGTAACAACCGTGGTTTTGGCAGGTCAGTTTGACTGATAGTATTGACTCGGTTGACTTTTGTTTGGTGTGTCCTAGGTGTTTGAAGTGATAGAAGTGTGATATAGGTGAGTTTTAGAACAAAATCCCTTTGCGTAAATGGTTTTATTGTGATTTGGAAAGTTTGGAATTTGGGAAAGTTCATTATGATCACCTTTGTAGTGTAGAAATGACTTGTGTAGTTTTTGGTGTTTTGTGTTTTTGCGTAACGAGTCTTTGTTTAAGTATTTGAGCGTTAGCAAGTTACGAGGAGTTTGTTTTTATGTGTTATTCTTATAAAAGAGTGTAGAAATCTATTTTTGGAAACTTTATTTTGAAAATGAATATTTTCCGGTTTGTTGTAAAATTAAGGTTTATCACGTAAGATGTTAGGTTTCGATATGGGAATACATAAAATATGAAAAGTATGAGGTTTTGAGTGTAATAATTAAGTTTAATAATAATAATAAAATATATATATATATATATATATATATGGTATAAAAATCGGCTAGGGAAAAAAAAAGGAAAAGGAAACCCAATTTGAGTCCAAATATGACTCTTAGGTCCAAGGAATCCTAGCTCAACCCAAACAAGCCCAACCCTTACCCATATAAACATAAAAAACGACCCATAACCCCTTTTTCCTGCAATTTAGAGTCAACACAAGGAGGAAACAAGAAGAAAAAAATTAGGGTTTCATAGTTTGCAAGCAATAATCAAGAATCAAGGTAAAATCTTTAACCCTTATGTGTAATTAATCAATTATTGTTATGATTCATGTAATAATTAATATGATGGAATCTAGGGTTTATATACTTCTGTAAATTATTGAAGTAAAACATGTTAGGATGATCAGATGTTAATATTATGGTTAATGGTTAAGGGAATTGAGTGTTAAACGCGTTAGATTATGTGTTAGGGTTTGGACAGATTTGTAAGGCTGTAAAGATGTGAGTGTAGGTAACAGATGGTGATGAGTTAAGTCACGAATTTTAAGTCTAAATTTAAGTATAATGAAAGAGCTTTCCAAAACGTCCAGCCACGATCAATTTTGAGGTCGGGAAGTCGGTCTTTTGATTTTTCTTTGATAAGGTGTCAAAGCTGTCAAACCGGGACAGATTTTGGGTAAACGTTTGAGGGTGTCATGTGGTTGTAAAAGTGGTATTTTGACTTGGTCTTCTGGAATAGTTAAGTTTTAGGTTATATTAGTCTACCACGAAGAGGATTCGCGATAAAAACTTGTGGAAGTAATTATTAAAAATCAAAACTTTTTGGTGTGCGTTCAGATCCGAATTTGAGTAGTTGTCAAGTTTGAATTTCTTATGTGTACTTGTGTGTGTTATTGGTCCATGGCCTTCTGGGATTAGCTTCTATGCTTATGAGAGACCATGGTAAATTTTTGGTGTGATTTGTTGAGCTTTATTTGTCATGATTTCATGTGAGTGAATGTACTCAAAAATTCTGCGTTTTCTGAGTTTTAGAGTGGAAGGGATTTAGTGAGTATTAAGTTATGGTAGTGGTTAGTGTGGTGTCTAGGAGATCCATGGTGGGTCATATGAATCTTAGACATCCATCATATGTGTATTACATGGGTTGTAGCTTTTAGCTTGACCTTGTGTAATGTGGGTTATTTTTGTGTGCTATAGATTGTGAATTGTTTTGTGGAAGCTGCGGAGTTTAAGGTGAGTTCATAGTCCCATATTTTACTTTGTTCTAAACTTGGGATGGGAATGATGCTTGTCTTAAATGATTTGATTTACTGTGATTATGTGTGTGGTATTAAAGAGCTTGGACTTATAATGTTATTGTATGCATGCTATGTGTGATTATTTGCTTGTGTGGATGTTTATGGGATCCAATTAGGAGGATGCTTATCCTGTTGCTCGCGCATGCGACCTAATTGATGTTTGATATGGTTGATGGGATCCAATTAGGAGGATGCTTATCCTGTTGCTCGCGCATGCGACCTAATTGATGATTATGGGGTCGGAGAACACGAGCCTTCCTAATGGTTGCCTTATGAGTGTTGTTGCCTTTGTGTGTGGATATTGACTTGCAAATGCATGTAGCTATATGATAACTTTAACTATTTGTCCAGCTATATTTTGTAATCACAGTGAATTCAGTTGCCTTGTGTGTTATGTCTCAAACCTATGAATCTCACCAACATTATGTTGACGTTTTAAGCATCATTTTCAGGTGAGCTTTCTAAGGATAAGATAGAAGGATGTGGATAGACGAGACCTTAGTTGCATTGGAAGTGGTTTGTCATCTATGTTTGGATTTATGTTTTGCTTTGGTTATTTTATTTTGGGGTATTGTTACAACACTTTGTGTTTGTACATTGCTCTATTTATGTGCATGTAGTTGTTCTCTATGTAGACACCAGGTGTTGTGATGATATCCATGAAGTTACACTCGCGCGTTTCCGCCGTGGCGGGGTGTGACAGATTGGTATCAGAGCCTTGGTTATAGAGAATTAGGCGGTTGGACCTAGACTATAACCTAGGAGTCCCTCATATATTTGCATTTAGGACCTATGTGTAAGTATAGTATTTTATATATCTATTTTCCTATATTTATGAGATGTTTCATTGAGTTTCGGACGTCTATTTTATCCCCTATACGTAGTATTGTATATATCGACTTTATTATATCGTCTTCCGTGCGTAAGATGCTTCATTGGATTACCGTTGCCGCTATCGGATGCGAGAGAAGTGGTAGGATGAAGTGGACTAACCTCAGAATCCGAGTTCCCGCTAGCATGTATCCTTGTTCAACACAAGGAGAGGATGTTTATAGAATACGTTGGTGGAGAAGAAGTGGAGAGGTTTGGAACCACGACGACTTCTGGAGATGGAGCCATTACCAAATACCCTTGGTAGTGTCCTCACTTCACCTAGGAAGGAGATGTGGTTTAGTCTAAACCTCGTGATTTGTATGCGCTATTGAATTATGTAGAATTGGAAGAAAAGAATGGAGATGGTTTTGCATGTTGTCGACTACCTCAACGTGTAGGAAACATGAATGGTTGGTTAAGTAAAGATGAAAGGGAGTTTGGATGAGATGGTGTAGATTTGGATCTAGAGTCCACAGCGAGTAGTAAGTTGAATTGATCTGAGTAAGGAGATAAGTGCGAGAGTGGAGTTGAGCCATTATGCGACGTCTTTTGTTTTGTGTTATGTTTTGGAATTCGTATATTGTCTTTTGCCGTCTGGAGCCATGTTGGAGCGTGATTACTCTTGGATATTGGATCGACCTTATCCAAGTGATTTTGATTATAAAGTTTACGTGATCGATGGAATTGTTCCATGTGAGATGATTGTTTGCGACGTCTTTTGTTTTTGGTTGCGTGATTGTTTGCATGATGTGTTGTCATAGGAGGGAGTAAACTTATGAAAGGGGGCATAGATAATTATGGTGGCCAACATAATTATACATGCGTCACAACACAAGTGGACTTGCAAGTATGATAGCATGGATTGCATGGTGTATTAGGTGTTATGTGATATATGTGCGTTATCATTGAGATGTGTGGTTTTGGAAGTAAGTATGTGTGTGGAATAGGCTTATAACTATGGTCGCGAACATAATTATAAGGGTATCACACACGTGAACTTGTGACCATTATTGCATTGATCGATGTTTGTTGTTATATGTTGTGGTGGATGGTATGTGATATCATGATTGGTGATGGCTGTATGGTTAGAGAAGTATTCTCTTAACCGTTATGGCAGTCGTTATATGTTGGGGTGTGTAGGTGGTAAGATTCCATCCTACCTATCATATGTTGATACCTCAATTATCGATGGGTACTTATGTTGTGGTATTTAAGTTGATTCGTTTGCTAGACGCTCCGTTTGTATACCTAGTTCTTTGGTTGGCATTCCTATTCGTACCATGATGGTACAGATGCCATATTCTTTCTATTTGACGTCGTGATAGGTGTTGGGTAATCGAATTCATTTTTGTTGGATACTGGTTCGTTTCTTTGATTATTCTATACATTCATTCCTCGGATGAATGTTATACAACTCTTCAAGTATAGTTGGTTCGTGACGAGTTGGTGTGGATATTTGATCCCTCATTTATACACACAAATTGAAGTTGTGACATGTTTTGTGTCCTGTTAGTATCGGTGTTTTTCAATGATTTTGGTTTGATCGTTGTACGAAGGAGTCTGTGAGTTCATCGTTTGGTTTGCAATGGATTTGCGTGAGTGTTCACTGGTATGAGGTTCGTTTGATAATTATTTTGATTACGGAATTCTTCAATGTCTTTCGCGTTCGATTAGGAGGTTGTGTTAGAGTCTTTATGGCATTTTACAAATTCGTTTTGGGTATTTCAAGGTCGTTTGATGGAAACTAATATTTTTATGGGAAATGAAGTAAAAAAAAATGGTTATGTTGATGTCTTACACAAAATGGTTTATATATATTTTATAAAAAAATGTATAAGTTTAAGATATGTCTTGTGAAAAACGGTTTTCATTTGTTTTTGGGAAGGTCGAGTACGGGAATAAGAACTGTCTATGGTTCTCATTTACCAAACTTGTTATGTATATGGTTCATCGAGTGTTTCTTTCGTTGAGGTACGCTTGTGGATATTTTATGGGCACGTGTATTTATATTTTCTTTGTATGGGTTTTCATGAAATATTTTATCCGTGTCTACTTTTATTGGGAAAAATTTCCCATTGTGTTATTTCTAGCTTTGATTTTGATGTTCGTTACTTCGCTATTCGGTAATTCGTACCCCTTTTGAGTTCGTTGATATACGTTTTAGTTCGATCGGTTTCATGGTTCGCGTCGTCTACTTAGGATAGATTGTCGTTTCGATTATCAATTTGTTCGTTGAAGAAGAAGAGGATGTTTCCAAGTGTCCAAGTGAGAGGTGTAGCTTTGAGATGTACGTTCTTCAGGAAGGTGGTCAACGATAGCGAGTGTTTGTGGAAACTAGTAAGATAGAAGTGGTAAAGAGTAGAAAGTACCTAAGACACCATCTGAGAGACGATTGTCCTTGGAAATGGCAGGTACTATTGGTGATTCATTTCTATCTTCTATAAATTTCGTAGGCATCGCGGAGGTGGAAGGTCCATAAGAGAAACTATGTGATGCGTGAATTAGAGTTGGGGAGTAGAACTTGGAGATGATATTTGTATGGAGCAGAAAGTGTTATCTACCCAGATTATAAGAATCTTTAGCATATATTTGACGAGAGGCTAATATATGTAGAAGAGAAGTTGGGTGTGGAATTTCTCAGTGACTACGATTGTCTGATTCGCCACTGTCAAGGAAGGGCGGACATCGTGGTAAGAGCGCTGAGCAGGAGTGAACGAGTGAAACTTGGATGTTTGTGAGCAATGATTATGATAATTCAGTTCGGGGTTAAGAGGATGATATTGACAGCCTAGAGAGAGAGGTTCAAGGATGAGAACATGTAAGAAGAATGATTACTTGGTTTAGACTAGTAAATGAAAAAGAATGAAGATGGACGATTGTACTTTGCGGACCTGCTAAGGATTTCATGGAGAGGAAGCTTAAGGACATCGATCATGCAAGGTATAAGATATATCCGAGAATGGATAAGACATATTATTACCTTAGCAAGTGATTGATACGCTTGAAGGTGAGTGTTGATGTCAACGATTATTATGGTGATGCAATGGTCAGAGATACTTGGAGATTTTGTTGAGAAGGAATCGGTGAGACATTTCATTTGATGAGTTGGTAACGAAACATGGAGTGTCGCGTGATCATCAAAGAAAGTGATGGAATACTTACTTCGCGATAGTGGTAAACGTGTTATAGAGTCTTGAGAATGTGTATGTAGATGAGTACGACTTATCATTCTCTAATGAGTGGACTAAGTGAGCGTACAAATCAGACGTTGGATGGTAAGCTGAGAGTATGGGTGTGTTTGATTTTGGAGGAAGCCGGGGTATACATTTATCCTTAGCTGAGTTCTCCTATATCAACAATTGTCATTCTAGTATTGAGTATGTGTCGTGTGAAAAGTTGTTTGGAAGGTAATGTAGGTCATTTGTTCTGTGGGCAAAGGTTGGAACAAGCCAACTAATTGGTCCTGAACTAGAACGAGAAACTACGAATAAGGTTTTCCGATTAAGGAAAGACTTAAGGCAGCAAGAGATCGCCAAAAGAGTTATGCGGATTATTTCTGTAAGCCCTTAGAGTTTGGTGTTGGTGATATTGTGAGGTTAAAAGTATCTCCTTGGAAAGGTGTTGTGCGTTTCGGTAAGAAATGCAAGCTAGCACTGAGATATGTAGGACCATTTGAGATTTACGGAAAGGATTTGATTTGTGGCATATCGGTTGAAGTTAGCTGAGGAACTAAGTGGTGTGCATGAGACGTTTCACGTATTTAATGGAAAGAAGTGGTTGGCGGATGCTAGTGTGCATGTGCCATTAGATGACTGTATGGTTGACAAGACTTTTTGTTTTGTCGAGTAACCTGTTGAGATTATGGAATCGAGATGTTAAGAGTTTGAAGTGTGGTGAGAAAGCGTTGGTAAAGGTATGGTGGGATTCTAAGCGTGGTCCTTAGTTTACTTGGGAACATGAGGATCATACGTAATTAATGTTTGTTTTGTGTGTATCAATTATATGTGGTGTTTCCTACGGTTACCATTCAGATTTTCATTTGGTTCGAGGGTATTGTACCTACCTGTGAGAAGTCGTTTGATCATTGGTGTTATTGATCGGGGAGTGTATCTATTTGCGTCTATTGTTGGAGTGACGGAATGTTTTCTATCGTGTGAATTCGAGTATTTAGTCGGTTCACATTTTTGCGATTCTTTCTCTGTGATTTTATGGTGTGGTATTTATCCGCTTAAAAATCCATAAATTTCCTTTTGCTGTTGTGAGTGGTGACTATAGTAGTTGAAATCTCGGGACGCGATTTCCCTAAGTGGGGGATGATGTAACAACCGTGGTTTTGGCAGGTCAGTTTGACTGATAGTCTTGACTCGGTTGACTTTTGTTTGGTGTGTCCTAGGTGTTTGAAGTGATAGAAGTGTGATATAAGTGAGTTTTAGAACTAAATCCCTTTGCGTAAATGGTTTTATTGTGATTTGGAAAGTTTGGAATTTGGGAAAGTTCATTATGATCACCTTTGTGGTGTAGAAATGACTTGTGTAGTTTTTGGTGTTTTGTGTTTTTGCGTAACGAGTCTTTGTTCAAGTATTTGAGCGTTAGCAAGTTACGAGGAGTTTGTTTTTATGTGTTATGCTTATAAAAGAGTGTAAAAATCTATTTTTGGAAACTTTATTTTGAAAATGAATATTTTCCGGTTTGTTGTAAAATTAAGGTTTATCGCGTAAGATGTTAGGTTTCGATATGGGAATACATAAAATATGAAAAGTATGAGGTTTTGAGTGTAATAATTAAGTTTAATAAAAATATATATATATATATATATATATATATATATATATATATATATATATATATATATATATATATATATATATATATATATATATATGGTATAAAAATCGGCTAGGGAAAAAAAAGGAAAAGGAAACCCAATTTGAGTCCAAATATGACTCTTAGGTCCAAGGAATCCTAGTTCAACCCAAACAAGCCCAACCCTTACCCATATAAACATAACAAACGACCCATAACCCCTTTTTCCTGCAATTTAGAGTCAACACAAGGAGGAAACAAGAAGAAAAAATTAGGGTTTCATAGTTTGCAAGCAATAATCAAGAATCAAGGTAAAATCTTTAACCCTTATGTGTAATTAATCAATTATTGTTATGATTCATGTAATAATTAATATGACGGAATCTAGGGTTTATATACTTCTGTAAATTATTGAAGTAAAACATGTTAGGATGATTAGATGTTAATATTATGGTTAATGGTTAAGGGAATTGAGTGTTAAACGCGTTAGATTATGTGTTAGGGTTTAGACAGATTTGTAAGGCTGTAAAGATGTGAGTGTAAGTAACAGATGGTGATGAGTTAAGTCACGAATTTTAAGTCTAAATTGAAGTATAATTAAAGAGCTTTCCAAAAAGTCCAGCCACGATCAATTTTGAGGTCGGAAAGTCGGTCTTTTGATTTTTCTTTGATAAGGTGTCAAAGCTGTCAATCCGGGACAGATTTTGGGTAAAAGTTTGAGGATCTCATGTGGTTGTAAAAGTGGTATTTTGATTTGGTCTTCTGGAATAGTTAAGTTTTAGGTTATATTAGTCTACCACGAAGAGGATTCGCGATAAAAACTTGTGAAAGTAATTATTAAAAATCAAAACTTTTTGGTGTGCGTTCAGATCCGAATTTGAGTAGTTGTCAAGTTTGAATATCTTATGAGTACTTGTGTGTGTTATTGGTCCATGGCCTTCTGGGATTAGCTTCTATGCTTATGAGAGACGATGGTAAATTTTTGGTGTGAGTTGTTGAGCTTTATTTGTAATGATTTCATGTGAGTGAATGTACTCAAAAATTCTGCGTTTTCTGAGTTTTAGAGTGCAAGGGATTTAGTGAGTATTAAGTTATGGTAGTGGTTAGTGTGGTGTCTAGGAGATCCATGGTGGGTCATATGAATCTTAGACATCCATCATATGTGTATTACATGGGTTGTAGCTTTTAGCTTGACCTTGTGTAATGTGGGTTATTTTTGTGTGCTATAGATTGTGAATTGTTTTGTGGAAGCTGCGGAGTTTAAGGTGAGTTCATAGTCCCATATTTTACTTTGTTTTAAACTTGGGATGGGAATGATGCTTGTCTTAAATGATTTGATTTACTGTGATTATGTGTGTGGTATTAAAGAGTTTGGACTTATAATGTTATTGTATGCATGCTATGTGTGATTATTTGCTTGTGTGGATGTTTATGGGATCCAATTAGGAGGATGCTTATCCTGTTGCTCGCGCATGCGACCTAATTGATGTTTGATATGGTTGATGGGATCCAATTAGGAGGATGCTTATCCTGTTGCTCGCGCATGCGACCTAATTGATGATTATGGGGTCGGAGGACACGAGCTGTCCTAATGGTTGCCTTATGAGTGTTGTTGCCTTTGTGTGTGGATATTGACTTGCAAATGCATGTAGCTATATGATAACTTTAACTATTTGTCCAGCTATATTTTGTAATCACAGTGAATTCGGTTGCCTTGTGTGTTGAGTCTCAAACCTATGAATCTCACCAACATTATGTTGACGTTTTAAGCATCATTTTCAGGTGAGCTTTCTAAGGATAAGATAGAAGGATGTGGATAGACGAGACCTTAGTTGCATTGGAAGTGGTTTATCATCTATGTTTGGATTTATGTTTTGCTTTGGTTATTTTATTTTGGGGTATTGTTACAACACTTTGTGTTTGTACATTGCTCTATTTATGTGCATGTAGTTGTTCTCTATGTAGACACCAGGTATTGTGATGATATCCATGAAGTTACACTCGCGCGTTTCCGCCGTGGCGGGGTGTGACATGGATTGTAAACAAGTTCTTCATTAATATTTTGGAATCCACCAAAATATCACGAGAACTGCGAAAAAGATAGGTTCTGAGGGGTGTACTAGGGGTATCGTGTACTAAAAATGAGTACATTGCAAAGGTGTAGGAAAATTACTTGACAAATGAAGTCAATGTAATTATAAAACAGGTTTAAAACATGGTTATCCTAATGCCTTTTATCATATAGTAAATCCTAACTACACGAATGTAGTCTCACTAGCGGCCTCGAGATGCATCACAAATGCAAGTTCTAGAATCTATATACTGCCAGTACACTCATAAGTATTAAAGATATATGTTTTTTCCTAATAATCTAAAGGCGAACCTCACATTTTTAGGGTGAAATTTTTTTGAGTGGTATGGTTTTTGTGCTAGCTATATAATTCCTATCCATGAGACGCTTATTAAGACTAAAGTTTCACTCCTATATGTTGCAAAAATTTTTAAATTTGGTGCCAAATTTGCCTTAATAAGTATTTTTCTTATTTTTATTACACATTTACTCTGAAACAAAACAAAAATCAAGTGGAGTTACAATTTTTAAGGTATCCCATTTTACCCTCCCTACACTTAAACCGAACATTGTCCCAAATGTTCCTAAAAATTATAAAAGTAATGATAAAAGGGAAAGAAAGAAACTAGTACTCCCCTGTTTTGCTCGGCATGGACGATGTGAAAACATGGTTAAATCTTCCTCCAAGAAAACAAATGTCAATAATGCTCATCCAAATTCATCTTTATCTTCTTGTCCAATATAACCTGTAATTAGCTAAGAAAACAAAACACAAAACCTCGCATAAAATCTGTAACAACCCGTAATTTTCCACGTCAACATTTAATTCCAAACCCAAATTTATTACTTTGAAATTTTACAAGAAAACTTTTTACGCAAAACTTTTTAGTTAAATCCCGTAACCTAGAAACACACTATTGTGCACTACGACACCGGACAAAATTTGGGTATACATAATTTTAGTACATTGATACTACTATAAAGCTCATTTAATTGCTAGAGCACATTTGATTTCATTATATTTGATGAGATGTGCACTTTGTTATTTGATGAGGATATCCATTTATTTTCACTATATATATACTATAAGTATCTTCGACATGCTTATGCTTACGTATTGTACTTGGCGTAGCGTTACGCGCTTTTATTTACGCAATCTCATCGTCCGACCTTGAGTTTGGACACTTGTCGTAGTCTTTCAAAACAAGTTTTGAATGTTAGAGACATATTACTAGTGTAACTGAACCAAGTATTTCAAAATTCATTGAACCTCGGTGGAATATAGATTGATCACCTATATTCAACCAGGGACAGTGGGACATAGCCTGATCACCTATGTTCGACTCAGAGGTGAACTTTGAAATACTGGGAGCAGTTATAATAGAATTATGTCTGGTTGATTTTTGATTTTGAGAATGGTTAGGTTTGGCGTGTCTATACGAGCATCGAATATCACGAAAGTTTGCACTTACACACGACACACTGCATCACAACACCTCTCAAACCGTAATACTCCTGGCATTGCTATACGTCCCCGTTTATATGGAACTCTTGTTTGTCGTCATCCATCGTAGTTCGCATCAGGTCGAGTTAGACCCAATTGGCACCATTTGAATTCGAGTGTTTGACGTGACCCCTTGAGATCGTAATTAGCCCTTTCGAGCTTACTAGAACGGTTGGATTTTATTTTGGCCATGTTCGAAATTGATTTTGGCTACGTTTGAATTCGGATTGATGATTTGTGAATTTTGGACCTGATTGCGGATTTGGATTTGTTTATTTAGCCTTGGTTTGTTTGTGATCCTGTTACAGTCACCCCTACCTTAACCTATTGCTTAACCGATGATGTTCAATCGAGGTTGTACTTTCCGACTCTACCTTACGTTGCTAGTAACAATCAACATCCTCATTCAAAGCCATACTCTGAACCTGCTAAACTCTCCGGTCGGAAGAGAAATTTGGGCAAATTTTATGCCCAACAGAAACTTTAAGACCTTAAGGAGTAACTTGAACCGCGTTCCTTGGGATAGACACCAAATCCTTCACTCGTCTCTCGAGAATACCAGTAATCCTTGCTACCCTCTTATATGATACTAAACTATGTCGCTAATACCATATAAGTTGTTTTCAATTATTCTACAGACTATTTTGCGGTCACCCTACAAATGCTTTACTGTTACTTTATGAAATCAAAATTTCGATCTTACTAATATTTGGTAAACGACATTGTTCCCGTTATTCTATAAACTGTTTTGCAAATCATCTCGCTAGTGATTTTATAAACCTGTTTGTTGTCCTACTACGACATTATGAAACAAACTACAATTTTGCTACTATCATACAAATAATAAACTAATTTCTCGTCGTTCTATAAACTGCTTCACAATCCGCTTTATAAACTATTTTGCAATTACCCTATCTCTTTTTGAAGTGTTAAAAGTTTCAAGTCAAACTTCATCAAATTTTTGCATAACAAGGAGTGATTAGACGATAACTTTCATGAAAACATCTTATCCACACCATGTTTAAAGACTGTTCTTACTGAAATTACGAGTATTTTGAAGTCGCACCGGTTTACCTAACTGCAAATTTTCAGCAAAGAATTTTGTATCACTCTCTAACAGACAAAGTGGAGCCTTTACCACCTGGTAAGACTCAAATCAGTGGTGAGTACCAATCCCTATCCCTATCGACAAGTTCGTAGAAACTCACAAAAAGGTCCTGAATTCACATGGGGAAAATGTGAAGGTGAATTCTCGTGCGTATATACTCATCTCTTTTCGACCATAATGGATAACTAGAATTGAATCGCGAGGACGCGATTCCGTTTAAGGAGGTGAGACTGTAACAACCCGTAATTTTCCACGTCAACATTTAATTCCAAACCCAAATTTATTACTTTGAAATTTTACAAGAACACTTTTTACGCAAAACTTTTTAGTTAAATCCCGTAACCTAGAAACACACTATTGTGCACTACGACACTGGACAAAATTTGGGTATACATAATTTTAGTACATTGATACTACTATAAAGCTCATTTAATTGCTAGAGCACATTTGATTTCATTATAATTACAAGTTCATAATTATTTATTTAATTTAATTATGTGAATAAAAGTTTTTATAATTCAAATGCATGAACAATGTACCCAATACTTCGACTAATTTTTTATACAATTCTACACATAAAGTGACACACAATGATATTTCATATAACAACCCACTATTTCTCTAGGTCCTTGCTTAACCTCAAACTCAAAATTAATTATTTTGAAAGTTTACATAATTAATTTTACGTGTAATTGTTAACTTAAATCACATAAACCGGAAAACGGCATTTAACATTAACTGGCATTATACAAAGTTATGTCTACATAAAATATATGTCATACGACTATTTCAATTACATTTTATACGTTACACTTTTTATTTTTAAGTTTCACATAAAACGCTTTTATTTCGCATTTTAGACTTACACGCAATGCCTACTCAAAATACATTGTAAAAAAATAATAATTTACAACAACTTACATCTTATTTTTTCCACTTTACACATTTTCTACACATTTTATTTAATAAATACACTAACTATATAAGTAGCTAGACTATTGAAACCAAACTAAACTAGTTGGTGGACAAATTCTCACAAGGAGCATGGTATCCCCCTTCTCCCCCTAATTTCAGCCGAACCCCATCTCCACCACTTTACCATTTTGAAAACTTCTACTAACTCTCATTAATACTTGTACTACATGTCTATAGGTGATAAAATATCTTCTAACTATCCTATATATACACTGACGTATTACAAGTAACATTCAAGACTTAGAAAATTGATGGAACTCTCTCACTCACTCACATATTTCAGCCATAATAAGAAGAAAGGAAGAAAGCTTGTTTTCTTATTAGTGATACTAAGGCTTAATTGGGTTAACATATATATTCTTGGGTAACTTGGAGTAAGAAACTTGGGTTAAGAAGTTTGGTCTTTGGCTTGCTCTATACCTCGACACACACAAATACCTCACTGTGAGAACACTTACATCTCAACTCCTATGTTTCTTGTAATTAAACATGTTAAAACTTAGTGGCTAGTAATTAATCATATTTAAGTTTTGAAAACAAAGTGTTTCTTGAGTAAACATGTACACGTCATAAATACATTTGTAAAATGGTGTTGTTGCTAAGCTTGTGTGGTAATGGCTAAACCTGTCTTAAACACTAATAATCAAGATTTATAAGAGATTGCTCATTTGTTTTCTTCAACTCTACATACACGCACATATTTCGAGCTCATTCGAAGTTTTTTTTTTTTTTTTTTCTTTTTACTTAAAACAACGTATAGATACGTGAACATATAACAAAATTCAAGTTTTGGCTCTTAGGACTAAGTACTTATTCATAAAATATCTTATTTCACGAGTTAACTAACTTATATTCTAGCTTACGAGCTTATCATATTACCGGGCTTGAAAATAAACCCAAACCGAACCACAAACGAGTCATAACAACCCCAACCCGATACCAAGTGCTTTCTTCAACGTTGAAATGCATATTTGAAACAAGTTACAACCTGTTTTGAAAAATAAAAACTAAACACAAGCCATGCACGTTTGTACACTGAGAAAGATATAACAAAATATAATACAGACTCGTAAGCCTATATAAGCAAATCTTTGAGTATTATAACACAAAAGAAGGGCTAGTCCAGATGGTTGGGTCGCTTGGTTGTTGAGCGCAAGGTCTTGAGTTTGAATCCCACACCTGACCTTTTTGCTATTTTTACTTCTTTTTATCAACTTTTCACATTAGACCCTTGGACTATTAAGAACTAATCAATACTTTCTTAACAAAATGTTATTAGGTATTTCTAATAAATTAAACCAAGATTGTAAAACTATATAAGTATATATTGACAATGGGATATTTTTGCGACGGTTGATTTATAAGGGAAAACTAATATTTACGAGCGGATCATGCCCGGTTATTTTCAAATTCTTATATTTAACTTATTTTCCCACGTTGGATCAAACAACAAAAACTAGTTATTTATAACCAAAAATATTATAAGTATTTTCTAGTTTATCATCTACTAACTTGGGATATATATAAACACATTTGCATTTATATATCGTGTCACGAGACAATGTTAATTTAAATACTTAACTTACAGTATTTATTATTGGACCAACAATACATAATCTTTCACAAATACCTTCATTTTGAACACTTTTCGTATTACGTTTTTCGGTTATTCTCGAACCAGAGACTTACCATCTTGAATAATTTTACGTACTCATAATTGTACATTTGTCCAAGAGCCAATACTTTCAAAACACCTTGAAATGATCTAAACGTAAACTCTGCCACACAAGCAACATTAAACACAACCACTTGTAAACACTTGAACTTGTTTAAATACTTTGAGTCGTGACTATACAAAATTGTAAACTAAGTATTGCCATACTAATTTAGGTCGCGTGTCGGTGCCGCACACTTATACCATTTGACTTTACTCTATCAGACTGCTTTACTAAGGTGAGTCATAGCCCCACTTTTACTCGTTTAATTACTTTATAAATTCTTTGGGGAGATACATGCTCAACTACTTATTTTTACTTTCACAAATACCCTAAACATTTTCATATTACTGTAAGTTTATAGCCCCACACTTTATGAACTATTGCTTTTATGCAACATACTTTATGAACTATTGCGTCACTTTATGAACTATTGCTTTTATGCAACATACTTTATGAACTATTGCTTTTATGCAACACACTTTATGAACTATTGCTTTTATGCTACACACTCTATGAACTATTGCTTATATGCAAAACACTTTACAAATCATTGCTGTTACGCAAACACTTCTATTGAATGACAATTGCTTTTATGCAAACACTTTTATGGACCACACTGAAACTTATGCTTTATTTACACTATTACGTGGATTAGCCTAAGACACTGAATCCCACAATGCCCAAACTCATGAACCGTCAATTCCTGCTGGGAAGCGCGAATGCTATAAATAGTTCTATTGGGGTTGACACCCCCGTTCGGTTTGGCCGGATAGGCAAACGCGAGCGTATAACATGTCGAAACACGAGTGTCACGGGATAGACACTTGCAAGGGCTTTATTTAACGTGCTTCTAGAGCATGCACACTGTCAAGCTTCGGTTGCATGAACTTAGTGCTAGCGTAATAGACTATTTTACTATGTGACATTATATTCGTTGTAATGATCACACACACTACTCATGGTCCACAATTCAAATTTTACTATAAGGTAAACACTATTTTTCATGACATTGTGAGCCACACAATGGTCACAAAACTCTCTATTGAACTCACAATACTACTGTTTTATTATAAACCTATGAACTCACCAACCTCGTGTTGACACTTTTTAGCATGTATTTTCAGGTTTTAGGCGATAGCTACTATTGAAGGCTTTTGGCAAGGCATGGCATGGTCATAGACAATTCTGACATATATTTGGGACCGCTTAAATTCTTATATGGGCCTGTATTTCCGCACTAGTTTGAAACGATGTAAATTTGAATATTTTTGATAATGAAAGTTATTCTAAATGGTTGAGATAAAAACCGTTCTTTGTACTTGTGTTATGATACCGATTGAGTAGCACCCCAGTAACATGTATGCTTCCGCTGGACCCGATTTTGGGGGTGTTACAAAATCGACGGTAAATCTACATATATAAAATTAAATCCTAGAAAGCAATGTAAGATATAATGATTGAAAAATAAATGTTTACAGATTCCTGGAAATTTAAAAATTCTGGATATTTTAAAAAATATAAGAGGTCCAGCAGAAAAACAAAATTCTGGAAAAGTGTGAAGCTACAGTACCTGATACCGTCAGTACTAGTCTGACAAAATTTTTTAGTTTTGTTTATGGAAAAACCTAATAATTAAAACCTGGAAATTCTGTAAAACATTTATTATGACTCGATACAAACATTTGACTCAAACAATCACACTAATATATATGGTAAATCGATATTTGTTATTGTTCATGTAAAATCCGTTCTTAAAAACAAATATGATCTTCTCTACACTTATCTTTTTGTAAAGTACCTTTATATGTGATTAATACGAAGTTAAAAAAAAAATAAAGCATTTTTACAAAATATGTAAGACATGAACAATAAACAAAGAAAGACGGAGCATATATATGAAATCAAATAAAATAAAAACAAATAAGCAAATAAACAATAAAAAGCTTAGGTTGCCTCCTAAGAAGCGCTTTTCTTTATTAACGAGTCTTGTAGCTAGACTCAAAGTCATGCCCTATTACGTGACTCCATCTCCCATCACGTTCTCAGGGTCATCCTCTATCTTGGTCTTATATTTCAGCCCAAATTGCAAGCATTCTTTGTAAAAACCAAGTATCTTGTTCATCACGTAGTCTACTCCTCTTCTCTTATCCTCATCATTCCTATAGTAGACCGCTTGCTTGAGTTCCTTTTCAATATTGGGTATTAGACAGAATTGTTCAATCTTATATGGCATTTGGTAGGCAATCTCATCGGTTTCCTTTGTGAGCCTAACTATCCCTAAGGATGGGTCATAAGTCATTCTAGAAACCTCCACGAATGGCTTTCCTAATAGCACATGAGATAAGCAAGGATCTATTACCGAACTAATATCCTCCACTACTACGAAATCCGTAATATAAGTGAAATTCCCTACAAACATATGAAATCCCTTAACCCTTCCAATAAAATTGCACCTTTTTCTAGGATTCTCGAGGTCTTACCTAGGTAAAATGGATTTTTTATTATCTAATTATAGTACATCCTAGTCGTGATTTTATCGGAGAATAAAGATCAATATAAGATTTCCATACGTGAACGTGTCGTATATTGCATGGTATATTGATGTTTCTAAGATTACCATGTGCAATGATTGAAATTCTTCTTATAAAGAATGGGCGAAGATCATGCAATAAGTACTTGTGATATGCTAATTCCTCTACCGTAGGAAACTTATCAAAATAATTACTCCGTATTATCTACTTCTCCCACTCTCTTCTCATCATCATTCCTAATTTCCTCTTTAGGATCACTTTCTATCTTTACTGTATCTCCATCATCTTTTTCACTACTTCTAATTGGAGTCTTAATAGTGACGACATTAACATAGTGAACATGTTTGGATGATGAAGGATCCTTAACATCACCTCCCCCACTTGTGTTTCTGACGATCTTACTTGACACGGTTATTAAGAGCCTTTATCAAATTGTCAATTTTATTGGTCATCTCATTCTGTTGTTGGTTGAAATCGGCTTCAAACTTGGTTAAACGAGCTTCTTGAGATGCCATAAAATTGGGCATTAGCCCCTCAAAGTTGTTAGAACTATTGGAATTATTGGGAGGGTTATTGTTGAAGGTATGGTTTGAGGATGAACCATTTGATTGGAAACGATTAGGTGGTTTGGAGGAATTATTTTGGGAAGGGTTTTGGTTTTGTTTTCACCAAAAGTTTGGGTGATTTTTCCGAAAAGGGTTGTAAGAATCACCATAAGTGTTTTGCTCGGGTTTAAAAGTGAACCAATTTTCTCTCGCTCCATCGGTACGCGAGGATGCGTAGTCCGCAAAAGGTTGTTCGGGGAGTTCCATGCAATCACGAGTGTCATAGGGACCACTATAATACTCACATGAAGAAGTGAATTTGTTCACTTGGCTTGAAGGTTTTAGAGCTTCGTAAGATTTCATGAGAAACTTGACTTGGTATTCAAGTTCCATGATCCTATGGTTGGGAATGCTTAAGTTAATCAAAGGTAAAGATATTGCCTTGACCGTTTTGCTCAAATCACGGGGTCATTCCAACATTTGTTGTCATAGAGAGCAAGATCTTCTATGATTCCCCATGATTATTCCGCATTCTTGTCACGTAACTTACCACCGGCCGCTTGGTCAATGGTTTGCCTTGTGGATTGGTTAACATGATCGTAAAAGATTTGGCCAAAGATCGATGCCATGATGAGGGACTTTTTGGAGTAAGTCCTTGAAACGAGTCCACGCTTCGTAAAGAGTTTCACCTTGACGTTGTGCAAAATCAAGATATCATTCCTTAAATTGATAGTTCTTCCTGGTGGGAAAAATTAAGAGAGGAAACGAGAAGTGAGATCATCCCAAGAGGTGATGGATCCCGCGGGTAAACGCTCAAGCCATTGACTAGCTTGGTCACATAGAGAGAATTGGAAGAGACTCAAGCGTGTCGTCTCTTAAGTTTCAACATCAAGGTCTATGGAATCAACGATTTTAAGGAAATCCTTGAGATGTTGGTTTGGATCTTCGGAGCAAAGTCCATGGATGCACATCCTCTTTGCACCAACCGGATGGTGTCGGATCGCAAGGGAGATACATTGGCTCTTTGGGGGAAATTGAATTTTGTTAACCCTAATCAAAGGGTTGTAGACGAGGATAAAACCTCAAGGGAATAAGGCCCTAACAAGATAATAACTATTAAACACAATTTTATTAATAAATTCCAAGATAACCTGCGTGTTGCAGCGCTGGGTACTCTGTAATCAAAACTTTTGGCGGAAAATATTATTCAATTATATATTTTTCAATGATAATAACTTCATGTGTAGCAAGAAATTTAGGGAATAACTTTATGTCACACATATAAATATGGTAGAGTACACGTGCATCGCGATGCAATGGCCATACGAAAACGGTAGTTAGTAATATTACGAAGTTTTGATGATTAACGGTGAAAGTTATTTGCTAGTCAATAAACGCTGTGTAATATTCGTCACAATATTATATAACATGTAAACATGGAGTAGAATGCATTAGTTCGTGCAAATATATGATTAGTAAATGTATATATAACATTGCTTAACAAAATACAAATTATGGCTACATATTTTTCATATCTTATAAATCACCTAAATTTTTAGTACTTTGACATGTACTATTCTTTTTAATCGAGTTTAAGTGTCTCGGTTATGATGACCACAGTACTAACTTGTTTGTTTTGTACCTTGTATTATATTAATTGTATTTTGAATAAGGGAATATTTTAAAGCTAATATTAACTATAGGTGTTGTACCTTTAACTTTATTATTGTATTTCTTAAATTGTTGTATTTGTGTTTAAATAGTTTGTACAATATGCTTTATTATTTGTGTTGTTTAATTTTAAGTTTTAAGTATCTTAGTGACATTTAATAAAGGAATTGTGTTTGAATTGATTCTACTATATGCTTAACGAGGCATGCAGAACCCGTGCTATGCACAGGCTTCGAATCTAATTGTTCATCGCGTATTCTTTCTATGTATTGGCGAGTGTATGCTTAATTATTGTTTAGTATGTTGTATCAAACGTTTTAACTTTCTTGTATAAAAATTTTAAAATGTTTGATGTTGTTTTGGTTTTGTGGTATTGTATTTTATAAATGGTTTTTGCTTATTAAGTTGTGATGTCTTTGTTTTTTTTACTTATTACATATTTGCATGATAAAAAAAATGGCTTTGTTTCTTTTGGTCTATTACTTAGCCCTACAATACTTGTCCATTAGATGGTTTTTGCATGGTAATATGAAGCACACAGGGTCTATCTAATTGGTCATAGTTTAATGTGCGTTAAATATCTTCTTTATTAAGTTTGTAAGTTAAAGTTTGTATAATAATGTATATATAATAATGCCACATAAACTGTATAAAAATCGTTACAAACCTTTTTAGCTTCATCTCATTTTATTGTACAACTAATTTTATTGAAAATTAACATTGAAGTCTAACTAATATTAATAAATTGTATCAATAAACTCAATTCTAAATAGCTAAGCAAATGAATATTAATTAACACACTATTAATAATTCCTGAAACCTTTGGACTTCACTATTATGTCTTAAACTTAATTTTTTTATTTTACAAATGGGTTCAAGCAAAAATTATGTACTTCTTCTTTTATATTCATTATTCAAGTTGCATGCTTACATAAACTTGTTGATCTCAGTTAGCAAACGATATTTATAGAAGTTGACTTGAATTAACACTTAAGCAATAACGCGAAATATTAAAGCTTAACTTAAGAAGAACAGTTTTAAACACTTTCAACACTTCAATATATTAATATACGAGCACTCGACAATGCTAGGGTTTTACAACCTTGAAGTGAAATGAGAATAATAATGATACGTACATATTCTAACCCTAGGCACCTCCTTTTATAGACCAAGGAGTCCTATTAGGTTTACAATAACTTTCTACACAAGATAATATCTTCCTAATCATATAAGATATTGATGAGGCGAAAAATGATCCGTTTTTAGGGGGTCATTTAAGCCCGAATCCGAATTTATTTCATCAAATATTGCCCTAAATCGTTTCTTTTGTGATTTTAGGTACTTGGAGAGTGAATTCTGGAAAAGAAGCCATTTCGGACGTTTTTGGAGCATAAAAGTGAAGAAAACGGCAAAGTCTCAAATTTCTATGCTGGGAATAGTGCATGAAGGCGTCAAGAGTAATTCTTGACGGCGTCAAAGTCCCAAGAATAAAATACCGTGGTTGATGACGGCGTCACACAGGCCGTCAGAAGTAGATCAAGGCCGTCCGAGGAAGTATTTGGCGGCGAGATGACGGCGTCACACCATTGCTCTTGACGCCGTCACCTCGATTTCCCTATATATAGTTTTCTAGTTTTTACATTAAAAAAAAGGAGAGAAGTTTTGGTGAAACCCTAAAGACGAATTTGGTGCAACTTTTACAGGTTTTTCAAGGGTTCCAAACCCTTGATACCTTGCATTGTAATTGAGATAAGTGTTCTTCTAATTCAATCAATATGTCTATGTGTTGGTTGTCTATATCTTGTTCTTGTCTCAATTCCATTATGCTAGGCTAGATCTCTTTTGTGTTTGCTTAGATCTAATGAAACCTAGATATTGATTATGTGTTGATTACTTGTTTATTCTTGTCTTTGATGAATGATTTTATATGTTAGGCTTAAGAAAACTAGCAGATCTCCAAATGGTAACATGCTTGAACGTCTTAAGAAACATGAACCGAGGCGTACTAGGTCTTTATTGGTTGTATTTAATGCATGAGCCACTGTTTACAATCCCTATAGTTGTGCTGGGTCATGGTGTAGGAGGAGATAAGAGCTCATAGAATTGGGGAGTTATGTATGCCACCCCATGAATGGTATTAAGGAATACAATCCGTCATCCATGCAATTATAACAAGTAATTAACGTGTAAAAGATATCTAGGGAGTAGTGAAGTCTAAGTAAACACATTTTCTCCAAATACTGCTCACAACTTTAGTATAAATTAGTTTAATTTCATTTGTAGTATTTTATTTTGATTATATCTTAGTTTTGGGTTAGTTGAATAGCAACTAATTCCGCCCACTCTTCCAAAACCCGAGATTTTACTTGCTTTCTAAAAAATATAAAAAATACAAAAATAATCATCCCTCACCTTTAGAACTAGTAATTAGGTTTTCTAATCCTAGCGACACTATTCCTAAGCTGAACGATCAATCCCCCGGTACTTGTCACTATACTATACTACAACGATCAGGTACACTGCCTGGTGGGGGATGTAAGCTTCTCGAGATCCCTCGAGAGGTAAAGCCTGTTGCGATTCCCACGCATCAAGTTTTTGGCGCCGTTGCCGGGGAATAGTTATTGTCTAGGTTGGAATTTCTTTTTATTAGGTCTACTTGCTAGATTCCTTTCTAGTAAGATTTTATTTTTATTTTTATTTTTAGGTCTTCTTTAGTCTATCTTATTTCTTCGTGCCTTTGTTCGTAACTCTTTACCATCCGACATCATGGAAGGTGGTAACATCTTTGAACCCGTCATCCCACCACAACAAAACCCACCATTAGAACCCCTTAGGCCCCGAACCTTAGGAGAGTATTCCCGACCTAGCCACCAAGGCTACCGAAACACCATTGAGCTCACCGGAGACAATGTGACCCCCTTGCGATCCGACACCATCCAGTTGGTGCAAAGCGGATGTGCATTCCATGGACTTCGTTCCGAAGATCCAAACCAACATCTTAAGGACTTCCTCAAAATCATAGATTCCATAGACCTAGGTGTTGAAACTAGAGAGACTACCCGTTTACGCCTATTCCAATTCTCTCTACGGGATCAAGCTAGTCAATGGCTTGAGCGTTTACCCGCGGGATCCATCACCACATGGGATGATCTCACCACTCGTTTCCTTGCTCAATTTTTCCCACCGGGGAGAACTACTAAGCTTAGAAATGACATCTTGATGTTCCAACAACGTCAAAATGAATCTCTTTATGAAGCATGGACTCGTTTCAAGGACTTACTCCAAAAAGTCCCTCATCATGGCATAGATCTTTGGCTCCAAGTCCAAATCTTTTATGACCATATCGACATCTCCACGAGGCGAACCATTGACCAATCGGCCGGTGGTAAGCTACGTGATCTTAGTGCGGAACAATCATGGGAACTCATAGAAGATCTTGCTCTCTATGACAACGAAAGTTGGAACGATCCCCGTGACTTGAACAAAACGGTCAAGGCAATATCTTTGCCTTCGAACAATTCTAGCACTCCCGACCGTAGGATCATGGAACTTGAGGACCAAGTCAAGTTTCTCATGAAATCTTACGATGCTCCCAAGCCTTCAAGCCAAGTGAACAAAATCACTTCTTCATGCGAATTATGTAGTGGTCCCCATGACACTCGTGATTGTGTGGAACTCCCCGGAACAGCTTTAGCGGACTACGCATCCACGCGTACCGACGAAGCGGGAGATAAGTGGTACACTTTCAAGCCCGAGCCAAACACTTATGGTGATTCATACAACCCCTCATGGAAAAATCACCCAAACCTTAGGTGGAGACAAAATCAACCCAATTCTTCCAATCCGCCTAATCGTTACCAACCAAACGGTCCACCATCCAACCGTACTTTCAACAACAATCCTTCTAACAACTATGGTAGTACCAACAATCTTGAAGGATTGATGTCGAAGTTCATGGCATCTCAGGAAGCCCGCATAGCTAAGTTTGAAGCCGATTTCAAACAAAATCAAACCGAGATGACCAATAGAATTGATGCATTGTTGAAAGTTCTCAATGACCGAGAAATGGGAGCACTCCCGAGCGACACGGTCAAGAATCCGAAACTAACCGTTAATTCCATATCCTCAGTTTCGTCACCCACTTCGTGTCCACAATACTACTCGGTTAACTCAACGAGCACGTGTTTCAAACAAAACCAAGTTCCCCAAAAGGACCAATCAAATAAAACACCCAATATAGAACCGGTCAAAAATATAGGTGAAACACCTCTTACGCAAGACCTTGACGATGAATTCAAAGAAATCCACCTTGAACGTCCCGTCATTGATGTCTTAGCGCGTGCTCCTTACTATAGTGCCCTCCTAGAAAAATATGAGAAGTGTAAGCTAGGTAAAAATGGGACCGCCTTCGTTCAAAACAAGTTACCTAAAAAGCTTGATGATCCGGGTATATTTGTTTTGCCTTGTAAAATAGGAAGATCCAAAGCTTTCGACACACTAGCCGATTTAGGGTCAAGCCTCAACTTGATTCCCTTATCCTTATTCACCACTCTTAAGCTAGGAAAGTTAGAGGAAACGGAGGTATTGATAGGGCTAGCGGATGGGAGTATTGCCCATCTGGTTGGAATGATTAAGGATGTAGTTGTTCACGTAGGAAAGTTAACTATATTAGCGGATTTTCACGTCCTAGACATGGTTAGTGACACTACATGCCCATTATTGGTAGGAAGAGGATTTTTAGCAACCGCTAGTGCCATGATAGATTGCAAGGAATCCAAGATAGCGGTAGGTGAAGGCGATACTTGGTCGGTTTATGATGTTAAGAAACATAGTTATGATTGTGATAATGAACCGACACCGCATTGGGTAGAGATGAATAGGAGACCGTCTAGATATGGACCTTGGATAGAAAGGAACTTCATAGGACCTCAATGCCCATTCTATCTAGAAAAGGATTTCGTTGAGAAGACACATTCGGTAGAACAACTCATAGCTAGAGATGAGGAGCTAGATCCCTTTGAGAACCCCTTAATCTTTAGAAAGATGATTGAGTTCTTGAGCGTAATGCCTATTAATATAGAGTTGAATAAATGGAAAAGAGATGGAGATAAGTATAAATGGAGGTGGGACAAGCCACCTAAAGAAGGAGATGGATCATGGCACATGAGAATGACTTTGTATGATCCGGATGGAGAGATGTTCGAAAGGTCGTACCATACTAAGGAAACCGATAGAAAGTTGAAACCTAAGTTCGATCCCAAAGATGTCCTCAATGAGGAACTCACCCGTATCACGTAGTAACCCATGACCTTGAGTCTAGCTACAAGACTCGTAAATAAAGAAAAGCGCTTCTTGGGAGGCAACCCATGTTTTGTGTGATTTTATTTGTTTGATTGTTATTTGCTTCCGCATGCATGTTTTATTTTTATTGTTGGTTGATCATGTTTCTAAATTAAAACGTGGAAATACTTTACTATGTTGTTTGGCCTAGTCTTAACTCCAACTTAAAAGTATTTTTGCAAAAGATAAGTGTAAGGGGAAACCCCAAATATGTTTTTAAGAAACAACCCGATCATGATTCTCCACAATATTAAATGAACATGTATATTCGTATTTGTTAGAGTCAAATGCTTGTATTGAGTCATAATGAAGTTTTGCAGGATTTTCCAGGAAGTAGGACCAAGTTTTTCCAGAAATTTTCCGGAAACTTAACATAAGAATTTCTGCAGGTCCATTCTGACGGCGTCAGAGTATTACTCTTGACGGCGTCAGGAGTTAAAATCTGGAAATTTTACCGGTTTTGTTTTTCTAACGGAGTCTTATGGTTTTTGTGAATTATTAAGTTTTATAATCTCCAGGAAATCTGCAAACTTCATTCCACAAGCATTATATCTTACTTTGTTTTCTAGGATTTAGTAACTTATATAGGATGCCGCCGATTTTACGCGAGGTTGTCTTGTCTATTGTTGTCAGGATTTACAGGTTATGTTCGACAAGGAGATGATTTATATTCTAGAAGGGAAGCTTTGATTATTCGTTTTCTTGGAGGAAGATCTAACCTGGCCAACCTATAATCCATACCGAGCGAATCAGGGGAGTATTTGATTTCATTTTCTTTACTTTTTCACTTTTACATTCTTTACTTGAACATTGGGGACAATGTTCATCTTAAGTGTAAGGGGAGGGTAAAAAGATGATACCTTACATATGCACTTTCGCTTGAGTTTGTTTTGTTTGATGGTAGATGTGTAATAAAACTATGAGAAATACTTGTTAGTGCAATTTTAGCGCCAAATTTAAATTTTTTTACAACATTTAGGAGTGAAACTTTAGCCATAGCAAGCGTCTCATGGATAGGAGATTGTATGACTAGCACATAACCGTATATTCAGAAAAATTTTCCACCCAAAAATGTGAGGTTCGCCTTTAGATTTGATAGGAAAAGCATTCATTATTAGTGCTTATGAGTGTACCGGTAGCATTTAGATTCTAGAACTTGCGTTAGTGATGCATCCCGAAACCGCTTGTGAGACTACATTCGTGTGGTAGGATTTACTACATGATAAGAGGCATTAGGATCACCCTTGTGTTAAACCCGTATCATAATTACTTGACCATTTAAGTCATATTACTTG
This sequence comes from Artemisia argyi, assembly GCA_030686995.1. Taxonomy (NCBI): domain Eukaryota; kingdom Viridiplantae; phylum Streptophyta; class Magnoliopsida; order Asterales; family Asteraceae; genus Artemisia; species Artemisia argyi. Next base: position 126,266,505 of record CM060689.1, read on the forward strand.
GCTAGTTAAGTCAACTAATTTTTCCCACACCCTTAGCGTTGTACTCATTTTTAGTACACGAAACCCCTAGTACACCCCTCCGAGCCTATCTTTTCGTTTCTAACTTTAAGCATCTTACTTAAAGGAAGAATTTGTTACACCCCACTTAAATGTACACCCAAATCGCCTTAGCCTTCCGTGTATGTGCTCATTTTTAGTGCATTATTGTTATTTGTTAAACCCTAAGTTAACTATCTAATTGATTACATGGTTGCTAAGTCGAGTCATATCCTGGTACATATTGTTTTGGGACGATTGGGACTCATGGGTAAGTACTTATTTTATGGAGTAATGGGGAAGAACATAATATTATTACCCCCATATGTACGTTAATCTTAAAAGTACTCCAAGTGTTTTGATTTTCTTAATTCGAGTCATTAGATTAGTTAAATGTAAAGTATGTAAAGATTCAAGTGTAAGGGGAACGTTCATTCCCTATGATGTATTATTTTAGATGGTAGGGTAAGAGTGTATGCAAAAAAAAAAAAAAAAAAAAAAAAAAAAAAAAATAGAAAAGAAAAAGAGAAAAAACATACGGACTACCATCCCTTTTCATTCTATGTTCATTTTATGTTTTTGTTATTTCTCATTTATTAGCTTAAGTCGAGTCTAGTCTTGGCTTAGCAACGCCATCTTGTACATGTAATTAACCAAGATTGTTAACTCGCCACCAGTAAAACTTCCTTTATCCAACAAAACCGTGTAATTCATATCCCTATACCTAACGTTACAACCCTTTAAAAGACCTCTTTGATAGTTTATCCTAGGTGCTTACGCCATGTGGTGGAGGTTTGATCCTTTCCCAAGCCTATGGTAATCTATTTTGCTATGACAGGTAGTGAGAGATATCTTCCATTTCCATAATGTTATATTACTTTATTACACCCGAGAGATGTGAGTATCTAAACACTATTTGTGAGGTGCTTGTGTATGACCTCCGTGCTTGTCTATTGGTCTTTAGTGGAACGATTATTTGTTGTAATTACTTTTATATTAGTGTTAAATGACCCCTAACATGTCTTTCGAGTAGAATAAAAGCGCATTTGCTTGAGGACAAGTAAATCTCAAGTGTAAGGGTATTTGATGAGGCGAAAAATGATCCGTTTTTAGGGGGTCATTTAAGCCCGAATCCGAATTTATTTGATCAAATATTGCCCTAAATCGTTCCTTTTGTGATTTTAGGTACTTGGAGAGTGAATTCTGGAAAAGAAGCCATTTCGGACGTTTTTGGAGCACAAAAGTGAAGAAAACGGCAAAGTCTCAAATTTCTATGCTGGGAACAGTGCATGAAGGCGTCAAGAGTAATTCTTGACGGCGTCAAAGTCCCAAGAATAAAATACCGTGGTTGATGACGGCGTTACACAGGCCGTCAGAAGTAGATCAAGGCCGTCCGAGGAAGTATTTGGCGGCGAGATGACGGCGTCACACCATTGCTCTTGACGCCGTCACCTCGATTTCCCTATATATAGTTTTCTAGTTTTTACATTAAAAAAAAAGGAGAGAAGTTTTGGTGAAACCCTAAAGACGAATTTGGTGCAACTTTTACAGGTTTTTCAAGGGATTCAAACCCTTGATACCTTGCATTGTAATTGAGATAAGTGTTCTTCTAATTCAATCAATATGTCTGTGTGTTGGTTGTCTATATCTTGTTCTTGTCTCAATTCCATTATGCTAGGCTAGATCTCTTTTGTGTTTGCTTAGATCTAATGAAACCTAGATATTGATTATGTGTTGATTACTTGTTTATTCTTGTCTTGGATGAATGATTTTATATGTTAGGCTTAAGAAAACTGGCAGATCTCCAAATGGTAACATGCTTGAACGTCTTAAGAAACATGAACCGAGGCGTACTAGGTCTTTATTGGTTGTATTTAATGCATGAGCCACTGTTTACAATCCCTATAGTTGTGCTGGGTCATGGTGTAGGAGGAGATAAGAGCTCATAGAATTGGGGAGTTAAGTATGCCACCCCATGAATGGTATTAAGGAATACAATCCGTCATCCATGCAATTATAACAAGTAATTAACGTGTAAAAGATATCTAGGGAGTAGTGAAGTCTAAGTAAACACATTTTCTCCAAATACTGCTCACAACTTTAGTATAAATTAGTTTAATTTCATTTTTAGTATTTTATTTTGATTATATCTTAGTTTTGGGTTAGTTGAATAGCAACTAATTCCGCCCACTCTTCCAAAACCCGAGATTTTACTTGCTTTCTAAAAAATATAAAAAATACAAAAATAATCATCCCTCACCTTTAGAACTAGTAATTAGGTTTTCTAATCCTAGCGACACTATTCCTAAGCTGAACGATCAATCCCCCGGTACTTGTCACTATACTATACTACAACGATCAGGTACACTGCCTGGTGGGGGTTGTAAGCTTCTCGAGATCCCTCGAGAGGTAAAGCCTGTTGCGATTCCCACACATCAGATATACACACTATCTATTCCATATTTATCCATCCGTGTATACAAGTTTATCCTTCAAGCTGCAGATTCTTCAGCAACTTTTTCATTAACCACCTTTTCAACATCAACAGGTACCTCATAACCTTCTTCAGCTTCTTTGGGTTTCTCATGAGTAACATCATCTTCTTGTGAACTTTGAACCTTCTAAAAGGGTAGTAAAGTTGGACCAATCTTCAATTTCTCAACCAAAACAAATTCTTCTTGAGGTTTGCTAGTGTCTGCACTTGCAATAACTGGCTCATAATTCATAGTCTTGGTTAGAATATCAATATTGAACAGCCATTCTGGTCCTTTCCCTTCAGCATTAGATGAGTTTTCACTAAACTTGATGTGCAAATTTTCCTCTACATATTTGGTTCTCTTATTGTAAACCCTAAAAGCTTTACTGTTTATAGAGTAACCAAGAAAATATCCTTCATCTGCTTTTTCTTCAAACTTGCCTAACTGATCCTTAGTGTTCAAGATAGTAACAGGACATCCAAATGGTTAAAAGAAATCAATCATAGGTTTCCTTCCATGAAATAACTCATATGGAGTCTTGTTGTGAGGCTTAACTACCTTGCTTCTATTTTGCACAAAACATGCAGTGTTTACGGCTTCAGCCCAAAAAGGTATAGGTAATTTAGAATCAGATAACATTGTTCTTGCAGCCTCAATCAGTGTCCTATTTCTTCTTTCTGTAACACCATTCTGTTGTGGAGTCCTTGCAACACTATACTGTCTTAGAATACCATTGCCCACACAGAATTGATTCATCACACTATTCTTGAACTCAGTTCCATTGTCACATCTGATTATCTTCACCTTTTGGTTAATCCAGTTTTCAACTCTAGTTATGAATGCCTTAAGAATCTCTGGAGTTTCATCTTTAAAAGCAAGAAAGAACACTTAAGTAAACCTGCTAGAATCATCTGTGACAACTAGGCAATAAGACTTCTTGTTCAAACTATTCACAAAAACAAGCCCAAATAAATCCATGTGAAGTAAATGTAAGGGCTTAGTAATTGTGTTCACTGTCTTGGACTTGAATGAAACTCTGTGCTGTTTACCCTTTTGACAGGCAACACATGTTTCACAATTTTCAAACATCTTTGTAGGCAGCCCTCTCACAAGATTTCCTTTCACTAACTTGTTCATAGTCTTGAAATTCAGATGTCCAAGTCTTCTATGCCATAATTTGGACTCATCAAGAGTGGCCTTTGCAATTAGACAAGTCAAAGCTCTTTTGGGAATAATGTTCTTAATATGGTCATTGTATATATTTTTAGTTCTAGGGACTCTCAATAGCACAAATTTATCATTTGGCAACTGAAAATCAGGAGAAAGGATCATACATTCAGTGTCTGTAAAAAGAACAAAGTTCTTTTTGTCACACATTTGTGAGACACTAAAGAGATTAAACTTAAGTACTTTCACAAGGAACACCTTCTCAAAGTCCAAATTTCCAGTTTTTAGTGTACCTCTGCCAATAATCTTTCCTCCTTGAGGATCATTCCCAAAAGCAACATATCCACCTTCAAAAGCTTCAAAGTCTTCAAGTTGAGACTCATCACCTGTCATATGTCCAGAGCATCCACTATCAACAATAACAATATCCTTTAGCTCATCCTGTAGATTGCCCTGCACATTAAAATAAAGAAGTTAGTTTCTCTTGGGGACCCAAGCCATTGCTGACTTGGATCTGCCTTGTGCATCAACATAATCAAATTTCTTCAAGTCTATTGATGCACTGCTGTTTTTGGAAACATGATTTGAAGCATTTGATTTAGTTTTCCAAGTCCAGCAAGATGAGGCCTTAACAACATAAAAATGATTTCCAACAACTGTATTTGTTATAACTTTTGGCCCAGAAGTAGAAAATTTTGTACTAGCAGTAGAGCCAGCAGTAGAGCCAGTTGTTGTGGGTTTAAATGCACCATTTGTTTTAGCAGCAAAAATTGATCTAGTTGCACCAGATCTTAGTAACACAGCCCTTGGAACCATGTTTCTATTTGGATGAGGGTGAGTAAGTTTCGGAAAGTAATTATGATTCACCCTTGAGTATTGATTCCAAATAGGTTGTTGGTGGTTTTCACAATTATTTATTAAGTGCTCAAAACTACCACACTTATAACAAGCCTTCTTCTTTAATTGAAACTCATTGCCTAACTTATTTGAAACTAGGTTATTAAAGTTTCTCTGATTACCCCTAGGCTTATTATAAAAACTTTTCATCTGTTCTCTAGGTATCTCATTATACTCTACCATTTTCCTAGAGATGTTCTTACTAAGCACAGGTCTCACAAACTTAACCTGTTCAATTTTAGATTCAACTTTTGTAGGAATTTCTTCGTTTTAAACACATTGTTTTGGTTCAACTTGTTCCTCATTAGTATCTGACTCCCAGTCTTCAATAATAGGAGCATCAGGAAATTTTCTAACTTCAACCTTAGGTGTTTCTGTGACACTATTACTAGTTTCACCTACAGGTTTTTCCATGTCTAACTCACTTATAAAAGACAATTCTTTTCCTGGTGGAGCATAGGCACTCTTAACTGGGGGAGCAACTTCATTATAGCCTATTCCACTTCCTTTTCTCATCAAAAGACTCTCAATAGACTTATTTACTAGATCTGAAGCAAATTGTTGTTTTTCAACCCTTACTATGTGTTTATCTTTTTCAGCAAGAGCTGCATCCCTATCTTTTTCTGCTTCTTCTACCTTTTTCTTGAGAAATTCAATTTCACTAACTTTCTTATAGATCTCAACATCTTGTTGGTTAATTCTATCTACATATTCTAGCTCACACTGTTTGAGATATTCTAATCTTCTTTCCACATTTTGAATACCTACTTTATAACCTAAGTTATCAAGTTTTAGGTGTTCAACTTCTTTTCTAAGGCTCTCATTCCTAGACTTAAGTTCTTCTACAGTTTCAGCACATGATTTAAAAGAACACACAGATAGATCAGAATTATTAGATACCTCAGAGTCATATCCAGAAGATGATGAAGTGTAGGACCGAAAATATAGATGATTTATGTGGTTCGGGAGGTCTTGGTTGATCAAAGTATATGAACTCCATATTTAGTTTTAGAGAGAGAAAGTAGAGAGAGGGTGAAGAAAATGGAATGTATTAAAAGGAAAGAACAATTACACAATTTCTCACACCCCTCATGGAGAGTCATGAGGGGTATTTATAGGCTCATCACAACATTACTTTGCCTAGTGTACGATAGTAGTCCCTGCGGGTACTACATGTTACTAATCTAGTCCAATTCACATGTGTGACGTTATCTTTATAAAAAAGCGAGGCTAACAATCTCCCTCCAAGATATCGTCACACGTGAATGGTTACAATGAGACCTATAAATACATTAACAATGTAAAATTACAACAATAGTAAACTATGTTGACGTTGTTGAAGCGCAGAGTCTCTGTAGTCTAGATACTGAGGCAGACTTGAAGTTCTCTCTTCCAACGATCTCGGCGTATGATCTTTGACACTGACGACAAAGGTCTTTGTAGCTCTGAACTTCAACTGTAATGGTCTAGTTAGGTTATTACTCCCTCCTAACTAGTGAGCCTTTATTCTTTTTCCTGCTCCCTCCTGAACCGACAACTCTCTTTTCATCACGCAGCGGATAAAGTGGATTCAAAAGTGTAGGCACATGGTTGTCGTTCAGGGAGCATCATGACAATATAACTCACATAACATTGCACAGAAGGTTGGTAATACGCTCCGATGTACACATCATTAGTACTTCTTCGGTTCCAGTGTAAGCACAATTCCCTTGAACAACCAACGTACTAGAGATGAAACACTACTTCTTTTGGCATGTTCTCATATTTCTTATACCAATTGTATGATTTATGTGGTTCGGGAGGTCTTGGTTGATGATTAAAGATGAACTCCATATTTAGTTTTAGAGAGAGAAAGTAGAGAGAGGGTGAAGAAAATGGAAGTTTATTAAAATGAAAGAACAATACACAATTTCTCACACCCCTCATGGAGAGTCATGAGGGGTATTTATAGGCTCATCACAACATTACTTTGCCTAGTGTACGATAGTAGTCCCTGCGGGTACTACATGTTACTAATCTAGTCCAATTCACATGTGTGACGTTATCTTTATAAAAAAGCGAGGCTAACATGAAGCATAAGCCATGAGTGCAAAGTTATGCACTTTGGGCTTTACCTCAGCCACAAGAGGATAGTTTGGTTCTTCTTCAGCCATGTCACTCCAACATAGTCACCCAATCCATCACAAGATACCAAAGCAGTTGTTGTATTCTTTGGTTCTTCAGTAGCTTTATTTGGATGTTCAACAATCTTCTTTGGAGCCTGCATTTTCTGGAAAAGTGGCCTTTTCTGTTGCAATTCTAGCACTCTATCTTTGACTTGTAAAAACCCATATTCTCCTTAGCACTATATTTGACTTCTCTTTCTGTCCTCTTCAAAAATCTTCTGGCCCTTAAAGTTAGCATTGCCATCTGCCATTTAAGATCAATTTCTTCAAGATCATCAGGATCAATATGATCCATGTCTTGATTGAGAATCTGAGTGTTGGTGTTTGTTGTAAGATCAGCCAAGAATGCACATATGGCAGCATCACTTATTGAGTTGTAGTCATTAGAACCAGCAACTGAATCATCAGTACTAGCAGCAGACACTATATAAGAAGTAGAGTGAGATTCTTGAGATACTTTGTTCTTTGAAGACACAAGAGCTAGGTTTTGAGTAGCAGAAGATGAAGTAGTTGTAGAATTTAGCTCTGGTTCATACACCTTCCAATTGTTGTAGAGGCTTTCTAACTTCATAGTTTCAAAATCAGGCTTATTCCTCCAAACAACTGTATGCATGCTCCATTTAGGTGCTAGACTTTTAAGAAACTTAAGGTTTACATCTTCTTGAGGAACTACATAACCAACAAGCTTTAAGTGACTAACAAGTTGATTAAGCCTGTTGTATGTACCATCTAGCTTTTCTCCACTTGTAGCAGAGAAGTTTTCGAATTGATGTTTCAGCATGTTCTTCCTTGACTTCTTGGTAGCATCATTACCTCCAAATCTGATTTCCACAGCATCCATCAGATCTTTTGCAGTCTCACAGCCATCAAAGTCCAATTGAAATTCATTCGGTATCCCCATCAAGAGAATACTATGAGCCTTGATCTCTATCTTTCTTACTGAGTTTTCTTCTGTAGATTTGATAGGAATTTCTTTCCCATTAGGACCTTTTTGTGGTAAAGAGTCATTATTCACAATGACATTCCACATGTTGAAATCTATCATTCGAATGTACTATCGAATTCTCATCTTCCACAGCTCATACTCACCAGGCTTGAGCATGGGTACCTTTGAAGCAGTAACCATGTGAGTTTCGTCACCCATCTTCAGAAATAGATCAGGAACAGATTCTTGCAAGTAACAAGTTTTTATTGATAACAACCTCTAGATCACAAGCTCTGATACCACTTGTTGATCCCAGTTGAGCAAACGATCTTTATAGAAGTTGACTTGAATTAACACTTATGCAATAACGCGGAATATTAAAGCTTAACTTAAGAAGAACAGTTTTAAACACTTTCAACACTTCAATATATTAAGATACGAGCACTCGACAATGCTAGGGTTTTACAACCTTGAAGTGAAACGAGAATAATAATGATACGTACATATTCTAACCCTAGGCACCTCCTTTTATAGACCAAGGAGTCCTATTAGGTTTACAATAACTTTCTACACAAGATAATATTTTCCGAATCGTATAAGATATACTATCCATCCGTGTATACAAGTTTATCCTTCAAGCAGCAGATTCACCTAGCAGCAATAACACTAGCAGCAGATTCATTATACTAGCAGTAGGTTCTCATCAGTAGTAGTTTGACACTTAGTTAAATCCTGAGCGGTAGAATCTCAAAACCCAACAATCCCCCCTAAACTTAATATTTACTTCTAAATGATTAAGTTTCTTCAAAGCTTGATTAAACACCAGGAGGATGCTTCCAAACATACTACTTCTTCTTAGATGACTGTTGACCAAGAATCTTCTTATATTTTGATAACAAGTTAAAAGTTTGATCATCAGTATCATAAGCCTTTTGTAGTTTAAGCCGCCTAGTACCATTCACCATCTGATAAACAATTTCCAAGCAAGATGCCAATGGATAATCCTTTTCAATCAACATATATAAAGTGTGTGGCCCAATGTCTAAAACATGAACCCCAAAACTTTGAAAAAGTATCCATTTTCTGACTTTGTATCTTCTGATCTCTGTCCATTCTGAGTCTTCCAAAGAAGGATCAAACATAAGTTTCAAAGATCTCCACATAATATAGTCAGACATAGCTTCTTGATTATTATAAGTTACTACACCAAACTTTGTAGCACCAACCTTTTCTTTGAACAACCTCCATAGGGTACAGATATCCTCTTTGTCAGAATAGTACAACATCTGTTGAAGTCTAAGAAATCTAGATGTCTTTCCATCAGATGTTTTGACATCATGAAATGTTCCAACAGTGTTTTCATATCCTGTAGTTACTTGAATAATTGGATATTTGATTCCCACTGGTTCAGCATCAACTACCTCAGGTTCTTCCCTCTTAGCAACCATAGTTAGAACCTGCATTTGTTGCTTTAAATGCTTAGGAGGAATATGTTCATAGTCATACACATACTCATCATTCCCATCATCTTCAGATTCAGAATTGCTTTGCACTGCTACATTCTACTTTTTCCTAGCAAAGGTTTTCTTTCTTATACTTTTTCTTTTTGTTCCTCTGCTAGAAGAAGTCTGTTCTTCTTCAATAACCTCTGTTGCTTTAAGCTCTGCTTCACTATCTTTCTCAGGTGCCAACTTCTTGTTCATTTGAGCAAAATGTTCTCCATCTCTTGAACAACCCATAGGAAAGAAGGTATCCATTCCCTTTTTAGCTTGTTGATACAAATTAAACACCTCTTGATCGGTTTTGTGTTTCAAATGTACCAGTTTACAACCCTTCATGTTTTTAAGATATCTCTCATGTTCTCTCCTTTGTTGAAGTGGAGTTGGTCCTCTGAGAATTTTCTTCTTTCTTCTTATAGCAGCAACTTCTTTCTTCTTCTTTGCTGTGAATTCTTTCATCCAAGCTGCAACATCAAACTCTGGAACCTCTTGTTCTTAAATTTTCACTAACTTGGAGAATTCAATGTTAGCATCCATTCTTATTTTCTCTTCTACCCATTCCTCATACCTCTTCATATCCTCAGCTTCCCTATCAGCCTTTTCTTTTTGTTGTTGTAGTAGTTGTTGCTCAGCAATATCCTCCTTCTCTTGTTCTTCCCTTGCAACAACTGAATCATGCTCAATTTGTCTCTCTTTAGGCCAATACACAAAAGGAATCTGGGAGTAATCTATCTCATCATCATTAGAGTCTAGCATAGGTTCTTTAGTAAGCTTGCCCTTCCCTTTATCAGCAGTTGTAGATGATGAAATTGAACTTGTTTGTCTTTTTGGAGCAGCAGGTTCTTTGATTACTACTCCCTTTACAGATGGTTTATAGTAAGTGAGGTGTTATAGTGGATTTTGGTTGTTGTGATTGTGGTTGACTTGGTTGTGAGGATTGTTGTTGTGGTGTCTTCTTGCTAAGCAAAACCATGGTCTCAACAGCATCTTTGTCACTAGCACCAGCAGCAGAACTCTGTACATCAGCAGAATTGAGTTTTTCAGCAGCAGGTTCAGCAACATTTTCTTGAGTAGCAGCAGAGTTGGTTTTCAAACTAGCAGCAGGATCAGTATCAGCAACATCCTGAACACTTCCACTAGCAACAGAATCCACCTTCTTGATACTAGCAGTAGGTTGATCATCAGCAACAGTTTCACTCAACCCTTTCAAAGCCTTACCCATTAACCCTGTAGCCATTATTAAATCTTCAGACCCCAAAGTCTTGAGCTTTTTCACCACATTTTCTTGAACACCAATCAACTCCTCCATCACAGCTTCATTACCTTGTTTATCAGTAACCACAAATCCATCCATATCTTGAGGACTTTCAACCTCCATAGCATCATTCAGGTTAACCTCCCCTGAAACCTTACCATTCTCCATATCCAACCCAACATCATTTTTCACCACATCAGCCTCCCCTGAACCCATTTCTTCATTCTGTTTTTCATCCCTCCCCTGTTTGGAAGCATCCTCTTCCAAATTGACAGAATGCTCAGGAGAACTGACAACTTGAGATGTGCCCACTTTCTTCAATCTTCTTAAGGAGGTTGAAGATCTTGATTTCATTAAAGTCTTTATCTTTCTCTACAACTTGGTAATCTTCTTAGCCTGTTCATTAGAAAGAGTTTGAAGACCAAGTATCTTATCCTCCAAAGTGTCACATTTAAGCTCCAGTTTGGTACATGTAGCCATCAATGTCATTAAAAGTTTAATACTAGTCTCATCACTTCGACCTGTGTTACCTGGTCCGAGAGGTGAATCATTGATATTGTCATGTTGTACATTATCATCCATCAATTCATTTGTCACTGATCTGCCCTCATCACTTCGACCTGTGTAACTTGGTCCGAGAGGTGAATCTTGGGACCTAAACTCAGTATCAAACCTAGTTTGATCATCTGAGCCCCCTGTATTTTCCATGTGGCTAGGGTTTCCATCATTGGATTCAGATTCATCAGAACCTTCCTCACTAGATGTTGCCTTGGTTTGGGTCTTATTTTATGTTATCACTGTCCTGCTCTGCTGCTAAGCTAGTAGCAGTAGTGACAGCCCTTGCCAACATGTCCTCTCCATCACCTAGGATAGCCTCATCTGGTACATCCATACTAACACTAGCTTGAGGTAGCTCAGTGTTCTTTTTGGCTTTCCTGCGGGTGTAGAGTATTCTTGGTTGTGTGACAGATGCAGTAAAATTGGGTGTGTGTTGGGAATCAGTGGGAGTTCCTGATCCTTCACCCTGAGTATTTTGCACAATTTGCACCATATAAGGTGTAAGTGATGTAAGTGTGCCTGAAAAATGATGATTGTGTAAATACTCATCATTTTTGTCTAATCTGAACTGCCAAAACATCCAAAAACACTCAAATATGCATAAAAATACTGAAAATATCCCAGGATTGTGTTTTATATGTTTCAGATGCAAAATGATTAAAAACAGATGAAAAATGAACAAAGTTTGCATAATTGGCAGTTTCAGTCCCTCAACTTTCAAAAATTGTCAAATCTAGTCCCTGAGCATTTATTTTGGAAGAAAAGTCACCAAAGGTCCTTTTGAAATAACAAATAATCATATTTAGTCCTTTGGTGAAAAGTTTCAAGAATTGTCAAGTTTGGTCCCTCCACTTTGCAAAGTTGTCAAAAATGGTCCCTGGGATTTAAAAACTTTGAAAAAATCAATTTTGGTCCTTGTGCTATTCATCTATGGCAAATGTGGTCCTTGGATGGAAATTTTGGAGAAATTGCAAGAATGGTCCCTGAAGTTTCAACAAATGACAGTTTTAGTCCCTGGAGGTCCATAAGTGGAAAATTGAAATTTAGGACCTTGGACTATTCACACATGGCAGGAATCACCCTTGTGACTACTTTGGGAAAATTACAAAACCAGTCCCCCACATTCGGTAAATTATAAACTTGGTCCTTGATACTAGTTACTAAACCAAACGGATCCTTGTTATTAATATAAACCCAAATACCAAATACAGTCCATGCCATGATCCAGCAAACCACCCAAGCCCAAAACAAAAAAAGCCCAAACCCCACCCCCTTTGTATTAAAACGCAGGGTCAAACTTTGACCCTGGTCAACACAGTCAAACACCACATTCACCTCCTTCCCTCTTTCCCTCCCACTTGTCCCTGCAGCCATCACCTCACCACCCCACCATCTCTACCGCCCAAATCAATCACCCCACCATGTATACCTAACAAGGACAACCATAATTAACGCTCACCCCCCCCCCCCCCCAATTGGTATAAAATAGTCCAATTTGCTCTGTATCTATTTTGGCGCCAAAAGTGATCCAAGGGTCAAGATTACTCAGAAATCATCTAATGGCCAAGAAATCAAGTGGGAAATGATCAGAGAGGGGTCACAAACCCTAATTTTCAAGTATAAAAGGAAGAGGAGCATAGGAGACTAGATATGTAGTATCTTAGAATAAAAATAGTATCGTATTAATAATTTTCATAATTCAAGTGTATGTTTTAGCTTCTAAATTGTAATTTCAATCTTCTTAGTGTAACTTGAACCTCTTTTAATCAATGAATTAAAGTTTCAGTGCAATTCTCAGTGTATGCAATTTTCTTTTTATTTCAAAAATCTCAAATAGCTTAATTGTAGTTTCTAGTTATTATCCTGGACTTCTTAGGCTCATATAAGCTCCATAAAGCTTAATTCAGCTTTTAGAAACCTTAAAACTCAGCTTAGTAGAAAAATCAAAAAAATATAAAAAATTAAGAAAAATAGAAATAAAATAAAAAGTTGCAGGTTTTATGGAGGAGATAGCTGGAGCACAGAGAATAAGGGATGGCTGTGGGTTAGTGAACCTGTGGGGGTTCTATAGGAAGGTTCAGTGGTCCTTGGTTTATGGTACTTAGCAGGAAGGCAATTGTAAGCTCTTAATTCCATTTTTTTTCTTAATACTGTCCCACTGCTTATTACTGCTTATCCTTGGTTCTTTTGTGCTTATTTGATGTTTGTTATTCATAATATAGCTTAAAACATAGTGCTTGTTCATTTGTATTCACAGTTGCTTGATATTTTATTTTCACAGTCAAAATATCATATTTGTGATTCTCTGTGTTGTGTTGTTATTGTTGGTATCTAAGAGTTCATATCAGCTCATCATAGCATATTAAGCCTTGATAAATCAAAAACATGGTTTTAATTTGTCCCTACCTTTGAAAATCTCATCAACAGTTAAGATAAGGGGTGTTTGGTTCATGTTGTGTTGAGGGCTCTAGTTGTCCACTGTTGTTCTAATTACTTGTTATGTATAACCTTAGGTCAGTTTAGGTCTATTAAAATCTCAAAACCAAGTCTCATTGGAGATAAAGTCAAAATTCACTTCTAATCAACCATTGGTGGTTCACTGTTAAGATTTTGGTATCCTAATCTCACCATTTCGAGATAAAAGTAGTTAGGGTAGCCTAATTTAGGTTCATTTCAACTTAAAACATCATAATCAGTAAGTAGGGATCATTCAAAAGTCACACTAGTCAAACTTGCATAAAATATCAAAAGTCAAAATTTACTTTTATGCAGAAAATCCAAATCTTGGATGATTTTTAGTGATTTTTGTGTTTGGATCTAGGTTTTGAAACTTCATGAGGTTAAAGTATACCACTTAAGCTACAATAATCTGTATCCAGCTTATTTTTGTGAATTTTTATGAAGCTTATGCTAGAGCTTATTTGAGGGTGCAGGGCACACCACCTCCCCTGCACCAGGCCTTTTGGCCATTTTTCTTTGGCTCACTGTTACTGGCTCAATGGACCCCACACCCTACCTTTTGGCTTATTTTGTAGCTTGTCAGCCCACCTTTTCAACCTTTAGCTTATTTTGGGTCCTGGCTTCTTGTTGCTTAGCTTATTTGGCCTTTCTTGTGACCTGTCCTCAGAACCTTGTACTGACCCAATCAGGTTTTGTACCCAAGTTCAAAGGTCCACCCAGGGTTCAATAATAAGCCATAAGCCCAGCTTATTGGCTTATTTTGAAGTTGACCTGGTCACCTTTAAGGGTCAAGTTCCATTTTGGTCCTCCTTTTACCTCTGTGGACCCCACAGAGGTCCAAAGATCCTAGTTTTAGGCTTGTATTGGTCTTGTAGTTGCTTAAGTGCTTATTGGGTATTATCAGCTTATTTCTGGTGCTTATTTGGATTCTTATTGCTCATTTCAAGTTTGTATCCATCTGTCTTAGCTTATTTGATCGTGAGGTAGCTTAAGTATAGCTTTTTCAAAAACCATACGTCCTAATAAGCTTCTGTTTTAAAATTTAGATTGCAACCTGCTTATTAATAAGCCACAACCAAAGTGCTTTTGTGAAAAGTTCATAATTTGAGTATTTAAAGTAGTTTGTAAAAGAAAAACAAAGAAAAACCAAATTTAAAAATAGTGATAGCTTCTATTTAATAGGATTTCTCTATTTAAATTTTCTTTCAGCTTATTATTAAGCACTTTTTCATTTTTATATTTTTCTTAAAATTCTTTTATATTAAAGTATTTTTAGGATTTTTTCTAGATTTTTCTCTTTTCATTTCGTATTTATTATAATTAATATTAGTTTAATTAATAATTAAGTAATATTAGTTAATTAAATAGTTTTATTAATTTTTATTTAACAACAGTACCTTTTTATATTTTTCTTAGGTTTTATAAATCATAAAGTATTTTTAGAAAATAGTTTCTTAATTTCCACTATTCATTTTCTATTTTTCTTAATTAATTTAGTTTAAATAGTTTTTAATTAATAAATAAGTAAATAATTAGTAAAATAGTTTGAAAATAGTTTTTATAAACTTTTATAATTTTTTAGGATCCCTGAGATGGTTAATTAGTTTTAAAAATTTTCTCATAATTTTCTAAGTCATTTTGCTTTTTTTAGTAAATTAAATTAGTTTAATTAGTTTAATTAATATAATTAGTGATTAATTAATATTAAATCCACAAAAAGACAAAAATATATATTTTTTGTTTCTAAATTTATTTTAAGTCATTTTAGAATTTTAAATATTAATTTTGCAATTTTCGAGTTTAAATTTGTATTATAAAGCTTTTTAGTATAAGTTAAATATTTTAAATTAAATAGTTAAATAGTTTTTTTTTAAATAATTAATATTAAATAATAAAATAATCAAAAAAATAATTTTCTTTTTAATTTAATTTTCTTTTAATATTAAGTTTGTAAAATTTTCAATTCCACCCCCTGTAGTTGTAAATTGTTTAAAACTCACATTTTCTTCTGTCTGTAATCGTTTTTGATTGTTAATTTGTTTACGTTTGTTTAAATCTGTGATTCTGTAATTATTAATACTGTTTCATTTACTTAAATACCAAGCAATCAGTAGTGTAATCAAATCCAAATCTCTATCTGTTTACTGTCCTCAGTATCACTCATTCCTATAAACGTTTCAAAACACTATTTCAATCTCGTCGGGACATAACGACCCGGGGAAACACTGTACTATCCACGGAGATTGGACCTAAGCTGTTTGACCTTGTTGACCAATTCACTTGGTTAATTTAGGTTGACCGTTTAGGCTCAATCAAATTTTTGGCGCCGCTACCGGGGAGGTTGTTGCGTGTTTCAAAAACGTTTTAGGTTTAGTGGTTTTCAAAAAGTTTTTGTAAAAATCTTAATCATATCAAAAAGTTCATTAACACTTTTCCTAAAGTGTTAACAACACAAAAAAAAAATCAAAAACAACAAAACAAATCGTGAAGTTAAATTACTTCGATTTCTTTAAGATTACAACCTACACAGGTGGAATACGGAAGTTCTGACATTAAATTGCGAACTGAAGAGAGATCCATTCTTCTCTCCCGCCACCCTGCGAGTAATTTTAAAGAAAACGATTTCGGTTAATGAATCGATACCAAAAATATTTGCAAAAGTTTTTTGCACACACACCCAAAAAGCCAAAAACATTTTGTTTTCTGTTAATAATAAATTACATAAAATATTACCACCGCAAACCAAGGCTGAATACCTACCAACTGAGGGTATGAACATTAATAAGTTCCCAAACTAAAGATTAAAACTTGCCTTTGTATCCTTGTGATTGGTGTACCTTTTTCAAAGAAGCCAGTCATATTGTGATTATTGGTTTAAGTTCCCTGTTGTTTTGCCTCGGTCTTGTTTTAATTGCCATTGTTTTTAGTGCATGCGCACTCGTTCATAAACAAAGCGTAAAAGTCAGAAAAACGTACCCGAGTTACGTACGGTTATTGAAGAACCCAAAACAGAAATGGATTACGGGCCCCCACCACCCCCTGACCCTCCCAAGGATGAGACAGCTCCCGATCTCCGAACGATGGAGGAGTTGTGTCAGCCTACCATGCAAGGGAGAGGCGGACCTATTGCACCACTCAGTATTGAGGCTACGGACTTTGGCCTCAAGCACCACATGATCGAACAAGTCCAAAATTCGTGTAAGTTTCACGGATTACCGGGTGACGATACTAACAAGCATCTTGACAAATTTTTGACCATCACCCAAAGCATGAAACAAAATGGCGTCACCGAAGACGGCCTTCGTTTATACCTCTTTCCCTATTCTTTCACTCATCATGCTACTGCCTGGTTCGATCGTCTTCCTAAGAATTCGATCCACACTTTTGAAGACATGGTTACCAAATTCTTGGCTAAATACTTTCCACCATCCATGGTAACAAAACTGAGAAATGATATCAGCAACTTCAGACAGCGTCCTGACGAGTCCTTATTTGAGGCATGGGAACGCTATAAGCTTGCAATTGATCGATGTCCAAATCACAATATACTTTTGTCACCATTATAGATACCTTCTACAATGGTTTGACACTTCGTCACCGTGACACCATCAATGCTGCTGCTGGGGGCACCTTTATGAAAAGGACCCCTGAAGAGTGTTATGATTTGATCGAAAAATGACTGCCCATCACAATTTCTGGGATTCCTCGGCCGAGAGGAATGACTCGTCATGTAAATCTGTCACTCCAGCAAACAATGATATAGCTGTCCTTGCTAAAAAACTTGATGATTTGTCCACTGCAGTCCTACGTATGCATCAGTCTAGTCAAAATCATCACGTCAAAGTTGTCAACCCAAGTTGTGAAACTTGTGGTGGTCCCTACCTGTACACTGAGTGTCCAGCCTCCGGTGGCTTCACTCATGAAAATGTGTACGCAGCTCAAGGTTCCTATAATGCGGGAGGTAATTCCTACTAACCACAAGGGGACCGTAATCTGTTGAGCTATCGTTCTAATAACTACCTTGGACCACCCGGGTTTAATCAGTCTCAAAATCAAAACCAAAACCGGAATCAAAATTTTAATCAAAACCGAATGAACCAAGGTTTTCAAAACCAAGGGAATTTCCATTCCGGTCACAATCAGGCTTTTCAAAACCAAAGAAATTTTAACCGTAATCAAGGTCATGGTAATTTTAATCAGGGTAATAATTTCCAACAGGGTAATTTTCAACAAGGAAACAATTTTCAGGGTCATAATAATCAAAATCAAGGGAATTTTCAAAACAACCGTGCTCAAAATATTCCTAATCAAAATCAAGCCGTTGTCCCAACTGGACCATCATCCGATGAGTTGTTGAAACAGTTTATGAAATCCCAAGAAGAAATGAATAAATTGTTGGTCAGCCAGATCTCAGAACTTAAGAAGTCTTTAAATGATTGACCCTCGGGCTCAGGTACACTACCGAGCAACACGATCGCTAACCCGAGGGGCGATGTTAAGGTGATCACGAACCGAAGTGGAGTTACTTATAAAGGACCCACGGTCCCGTCTACCTCTTCTTCTGTTCAGGTAGAGGAACGTGAAACTGAGGACACAACGGATACGGTACTTCCTACTAATAACAAAGGTACCACTGACATCCCTCCTCCAGTTATCCCAGTCCCGACCCGCAAAACTAGGGTTGTATTTGAACCTCCCGAGACCTCTGTTGAAAATTCAAAACCAAACCCGAAACCTTCAATTCCGTATCCATCACGTTTACAAGATCAAAAGCTCCGTGAAAAAGCAAACCATCAAATGGAAAGATTTTTCCAAATCTTTCAAGATCTTCATTTTTGATATCAGCTTCGCGGATGCTGTCCTCTTAATGCCTAAATTTACATCCATAATCAAAAATCTGTTAAATAACAAGGAAAAACTGTTCGAGATGGAAAAAACTCCCCTAAATGAAAACTGCTCTGTGGTTTTGTTAAAACAGCTTCCCGAGAAGCTGGGAGACCCCGAGAAATTTCTCATTCCATGTATATTCCCGGGAACGGTTGAATGCTATGCCTTGGCCGATCTTGGTGCCAGCATCAACCTGATGCCTCACTTAGTGTGGAAGAAACTCTCTCTTCCAGAACTCACTCCCACCTGCATGACTCTCGAGCTTGCAGATCGTTCGATATCTCGTCCCCTCGGTATTGCCGAGGATGTATTTGTCAAAGTGGGAAAGTTCCATTTTCCGGCAGACTTCGTGATTGTTGATTTCGATGCAGACCCAAGGGTCCCCTCATTCTTGGACGGGGATTCCTCAGGACGGGTCATGCTCTGATCGATGTATTCGATGAGGAAATCACGTTACGTATTGGTTCCGAAGCCATAACCTTCAATCTTGATCAAACCTCGAGATACTCCTCGAATTATGATTCTAAATCTGTTAACCGCATCGATGTCATCGATGTTGCTACAGAGGATTACTCTCAAGAAATTCTTGGTTTCGCTGATGATTCTTCGAGTGGCAATCCCACTCCTTCCTCTCATCCCATAATAGCTAATTCTACTCCTTCCCTCACTCCGTTTGAGGGAAGTGACTTCGTCTTAGAGGAAATAGAGGCCTTTCTCCGAAGTGACTCAATTCCCGAAGGAATTGATAACAGGGAGATTGACCCGGACAGGGATATACTTCTCCTTGAGAAGCTACTCAATCAAGATCCCTCCCACCCTCCCGTTCTTTCACAAACACTTCATAAAGAGGAAATCAAAAATGTTGAGAAAACTGAAGATTTCCCCGAGGTTGAGCTTAAGGACTTACCGCCCCATCTTGAATACGCATTCCTGGAGGGTAATGATAAATTACCCGTCATTATTGCAAAAGATTTAAAGGTTTTGAAATCTCACAAACAAGCAATTGCTTGGAAACTCTCCGACATCAAGGGTATAAACCCTGAATTCTGTACTCACAAAATCTTAATGGAGGATGATTTCAAACCAGCAGTCCAACAACAGAGACGGGTTAATCCCAAAATACATGAAGTTATTAAACAGGAAGTTCTCAAACTTCTTGATGCCGGATTAATTTACCCCATCTCTGACAGTCCTTGGGTTAGCCCAATTCATTGTGTTCCAAAAAAGGGTGGCATAACTGTTGTCACAAACGAAGAAAACGAGTTGATTCCAACTCGGCTGGTTATGGGGTGGCGAGTATGCATTGACTATTGTAAGTTAAATGATGCCACCCGTAAAGACCATTTTCCTCTACCCTTTATGGACCAGATGCTCGAGAGATTAACAGGGAACGAGTACTATTGTTTCCTAGATGGTTTCTTGGGTTACTTTCAGATTCCCATTGATATGCAGGATCAAGAAAAGACCACTTTCACGTGCCCTTACAGAACTTTTGCATATAGACGTATGCCATTCGGCTTATGTAATGCTCTCGGCATATTCCAAAGGTGCATGATGTCCATATTTTCCGACATGATCGGGAAAACTATGGAGGTCTTTATGGATGACTTCTCGGTCATTGGGAATTCGTTCAAATCCTGTCTCTCCCACTTAGAGAACATGCTGAAACATTGCAAAGAAACGAATTTATGTCTCAACTGGGAAAAGAGTCATTTGATGGTTAAAGAGGGCATCGTCCTCGGCCATAAGATTTCAAAAAATGGGATCGAGGTTAACAGAGCCAAAATTGATGTCATCGCTAAATTACCTCATCCCACTACCGTCAAGGGTATTAGGAGTTGTTTGGGTCACGCCGGTTTTTATCGTAGGTTTATTCAAGATTTCTCCAAAATCGCCCGGCCTATGACCCATCTCCTCGAGAAGGATGCTCCTTTTATCTTCTCACCTGAGTGCATTTAAGCTTTTGAAACTTTGAAGAAAAAGCTTACAGAAGCACCCTTCTTAGTTGCCCCCGACTAGGACCTACCTTTTGAGCTTATGTGCGATGCCAGTGATTTTGCCATAGGTGCGGTCTTGGGGCAACGAAAAGCAAAATACTTTCAGCCTATACACTATGCAAGCAAAACAATGACCGAGGCTCAGAGTCATTACACCACCACTGAAAAAGAACTATTAGCAGTGGTGTATGCCTTTGAAAAATTTTGGCCATATTTGATATTAACCAAATGCATAGTGTATACGGATCACTCGGCTTTGAAGTACCTCTTTGCAAAACAAGATGCAATGCCGAGACTACTCTGTTGGGTTCTCCTCCTGCAAGAATTTGATATCATAATACGTGATAAAAAAGGAGCCGAGAACCTAGCTGCTGATCATCTCTCCCGATTAGAAAACCCTCACTAGGATGTGTCTGAGAAACAGGAAATAAATGAAACATTTCCTCTCGAGACACTCAATGTGGTTTCTTTTCGTGGTGACTCTACTACCCCATGGTTTGCCGATTTTGCAAACTACCATGCGGGTAACTTCATTGTGAAGGGGATGTCGTCCCAATAGAAAAACAAATTCTTTAAAGACGTTAAACATTACTTCTGGGACGACCCCTATTTGTTCAAAATCTGTTCCGATTAAGTCATCAGGCGATGTGTTTACGGACAGGAAGCCAATGATATTCTCAAGGCTTGCCATGCTGGACCCACCGGGGGACATCATAGTCCAAACTACATCGCTAAAAAGGTGTTTGACTCCGGTTTCTATTGGCCCACCATTTATAAGGATGCCCACGACTTAGTCAAAACTTGTGATGCTTGTCAGCGTCACGGGAATATTTCACAAAAGAACGAAATGCCACAAAATGCCATTCAAGTTTGTGAAATCTTTGACGTCTGGGGCATTGATTTTATGGGGCAATTTCCATCTTCTCGTGGAAACAAGTACATACTCATGGGTGTTGACTATTTGTCAAAATGGGTTGAGGCAAAAGCCTTACCCACCAATGATGCCCGAGTTACTGTGAAATTTTTGAAATCCCTCTTTGCTCGTTTTGGAACTCCCCGTGCTATCATTAGTGATCGCGGTACGCACTTTTGCAATGATCAATTGGCAAAAGTCATGCTTAAGTACGGTATCACTCACCGTCTTTCCACTACATATCACCCACAAACTAGTGGGCAAGTCGAAGTTTCTAACCGTGGTATAAAATGGATTTTGGAAAGGACCGTAGGTGAAAACCGTGCTTCTTGGTCGGATAAACTAGATGATGCACTTTGGGCCTTCCGTACAGATTACAAAACACCCATCGGGTGTACTCTTTACAAGCTTGTATACGGGAAGGCGTGTCATTTACCGATCGAGCTTGAGCACAAAGCCTATTGGGTATTGAAACATGCTAACTACAACCTTCATAAAGCGGGTGATCACCGTAAAGTTCAACTCAATGAATTAACGGAACTTCGTGATCAGGCCTACGAGAACTCTTTGATCTACAAAGAAAAGACAAAGAAAATCCATGACTCAAAGATTAAGAACCGCGTTTTCAACGTCGGTGACCGAGTCCTTCTTTTCAATTCAAGGCTAAAGATCTTCTCGGGCAAGCTAATAACCCGATGGACTGGACCATTCACTATTGCAAAAGTATTTCCATATGGGACTGTTGAGTTATCTCAACTTGACGGTCCTAACTTCAAAGTGAACGGTCATCGGTTAAAACACTATTTTGGAGAGGACATACCATCCATGGTTGTCCTAGATCTCCAAACTTTCCCCATGGACAAATGAATTCGGAGATCGAGTCAAGCTAGTGACTCGGTGAACAAAAATTAGCAAAACATGGGTTTTCACCCATATCTCTGACTTCTTTTCTAAAAAACTAGTGTGGGGGAGTTACCCATGCTGTTGTATATAAAGTAATTCCAAAAAAAAAAAAGTTGTTCCCACACTTGCCCAAATCTAAAATTTTAAAATCCAAGTTTTTCAAAATGTCGGCATAATAGCCGGTACTTTGAATATTGAGGGCAATATTCAATTCTAGTGTGGTGGGGGGGGGGGGGGGGAATTCTGGCGAATTTGATCACACTTTTTACCTTATAAGTGCCATAATACCCTCGTTTTAGCCCATTTTTTTTATTGGAAGTGCTTTGCACTAAACACAACAAATGGTAATCAGTCCACCATGTCTAAATCACATAAGGACTGGCTAATCCGAGAGCAAACGGCTCCCGGTAAAGATAACTCAAAACCGTTGATGGCTGACAATTTGCCAAAAATTGTATGGGATTCAACTCACCATATCTTTAATCGTGAAGAGTTGGCTAGTCCAGAAGCAAACGGCTTTTGGTAAAGACAAATCCAATCCATTGACAGCTGATGGTTTGCTCAAAATCATATGGTTATCAGTGTACCATAGTTCTTACTTGAATTGAAACATTTGGCTACTCCAGAAGTAATGGGTTTTGGTAAAGAGACATCAAATCCATTAAATTTTCATAAAAGATTGCTAGGGACTAGCAATATTTTAGTGTGGGGGACTGATGAGTGTGTAAATACTAATCATTTTTGTCTCATCTGAACTGCTAAAACATCCAAAAATACTCAAATATGCATCAAAATACTGAAAATATCTCAGGATTGTGTTTTATATGTTTCAGATGCAAAATGATTAAAAACAGATGAAAAATGAACAAAGTTTGCATAATTGGCAGGTTTAGTCCCTCAACTTTCAAAACTTGTCAAATCTAGTCCCTGAGCATTTATTTTGGAAGAAAAGTCACCAAAGGTCCTTTTGAAATAACAAATAATCAAATTTAGTCCTTTGGTGAAAAGTTTCAAAAATTGTCAAGTTTGGTCCCTTCACTTTGCAAAGTTGTCAAAAATGGTCCCTGGGATTTAAAAACTTTGAAAAAATCAATTTTGGTCCTTGTGATATTCATCTATGGAAAATTTGTTCCTTGGATGGAAATTTTGGAGAAATTGCAAGAATGGTCCTTGAAGTTTCAACAAATGACAGTTTTAGACCCTAGAGGTCCATAAGTGGAATATTGAAATTTTGGACCTTAGACTATTCACACGTGGCAGGAATCACCCTTGTGACTACTTTGGGAAAATTACAAAACCAGTCCCTCACTTTTGGTAAATTACAAAATTGGTCCTTGATACTAGTTACTAAACCAAACGGATCCTTGTTATTAATATAAACCCAAATACCAAATCCAGTCCATGCCATGATCCAGCAAACCAACCAAGCCCAAAATCAATCTCCCAAATCAATCACCCCACCATGTATACCTAACAAGGACAATCATAATTAATGCTCACCCCCCCCCCCCCCAATCGGTATAAAATAGTCCAATTTGCTCTGTATCTATTTTGGCGCCTGTCATAACTCGTAATTTCAGGTCCTTTTTCAAACGTCGAAATTTCATTATTCATCTCAAAAAGTTACTATTCATCAATAACTATTCATCATTTTACTATTCATCGTTTTCAGAGTCAGTTTGAGATTTCGAGAAGTGTTTCAAAATTTTACTATTCACATGACACTATTCATTCCGGAAGGAAAATACTATTCATGATCATCATGCATCTTCTCGTAAACTGAGTTTACGGGTTTTCAAATTCGCATAACCAGTTAGGTTTAGCTGCGAATCCATGCATCATCAGTAGGGACACGTCATATAGACTGGAGTAGTCTACATATCATCAGTAACGTCATCAGCACTTTAGATCATGCACGGATATGCATTATTTCAATTTACGTATGCCTAATTTGTAATTAACGTTACCACTCAGTTTTACTACTAATATATACCCGATACTTCCGTCTACGATCCTAATATATTTTCATACTCATTATAATAATATAAAATTTATGTTAATAATTTACCCGGTGTTTTGAGACCTATTGCTATATTTTCCGGTAAACGCCTAAAATTTCATCGGATCACGATATTTCAACACGACAAATATTTTAACACCCAATTCTCATCAGGAATGTAAATTTATAATTTTTACAGCGTTGTCACATTTTATTTGGCACCGTTAAACTTTATTTCTAGCAAACTCGGTACCCGGTATCTCCTAAAACTCAAAATATCTAACATAATCTTACTAAAGTCTTCATTTCACTTACACACTCATCCTTTTCTTACAAAAACCCACGCCCCCTACCTTAAATTAGGGATCTTGTCTCATAAATATCTACAACTAGTTCTATACTTTCATTTTCTCATTTATATATTCTATTAACCAACACCAACTAGCAAAAATTCTCTCTACTTCCTCATTCTTCATATGTTTCGGCCAAAGATCAAGGAACAAGAAAAATCCATCAAACTTTCAAGATCAAGACATAATCAAGCTTTACTTTCATTCCTTGTTAAGGTTTTGTGATAAAAACCTAGGTTTCTTAATCAATTTCTCATCAAATCACCTCAAATCTTCAAGTAAGCTTCAAGTAAACTTTTTAATCTTTTCATACTTCCATTTGATGTATTTTCAAGTCATAGTAGTAGATCATGCAAATATATATGTTATATATACCACTTTATACAATAATACTCTTTAATCATAGATCTATAATTTTTATTAGTAACTTCAAGAGATCCACCAAGATTGGTGATGTTTAGGAACCCATGACACCCTAAGAAGGTGTATGGTAGGATTGAGTACTTGTGGAGTTGATTTGAAGTAGTTTGATTAACTTTTGACAAGGATTTGAAACTAGAAAAGTAGTTTATGACAACTTTAAAAAGGTTCTGTCCATTTTTGCCAAATACAGAAAATCCAAGGGCTGGGACGAATTTTTGGTTTTCATATTTAGATAATACTTTCAAAAACGAAACCGTAGCCGCTGGAATCGCTAAAAGATCATTTACGACGAGAAAGTTATGCTAAAAACAAGTTAACGACGAAAACTATATTTTCAGAAAATTTCATTGCTGTCTCAGTTTTTCATGGACTGTTTTGAGGTGTAAAACTTAATCTAGTGGTATGTGTTAATTCACATACCTTTTCATAGCCAAATATCGACCCAAATAGACTAATTATGCTAACAAATGCCAAAGAATTGTGTGTTTTATGTTTGTGAACGTGCAGGTACGGATATATCGTAAAAAGACGAAAAACAACAAAAATCCGGCAATAACGAGCATGAGAGTAGAAAGAGTCAGAAAGTCAAGCTGGAAATCATTTTGTGCTTACAAATTCCTCAGAGATTGATTAATGAGCTAAAGTGATCCTTGTGTGAAGTTTGATCAAATGGCAAGAATGGTCCCTGCACTTTGAAAGTTGATACACTCAGTCCTTCAGAAGAAAAGTCAAAGTTAACCATTCAGGAATTCAGAAAAGTCAAGAAAAGCCCTTGGAATTTATTTTGGAATGATTACAGATTTGGCCCCTAAGATTTCAGAAAATACAAATTGGTCCTTGTTATATTTCATATCTAAAATATCAAATCGGATCGATGTTGCTTATGAAATCCAAGTCCAAGTAAAAATCCAAAAGCCAAGCCCAATCTTATTCCCACTACCCAAGCTCAAGTCTCACGGGTCAACAATATTAGATCGGGTCAAAGTCAATTCATGGTCAAAATAAATAAAAAATACTTACCCCGCTTCCAATTTCCCCCAATTCCCTCTAATACCCAGGATAAGAACCCTAGAAATTAACCGGATACAATTACCGTCATTAAGGGTACAACTGTAAAATCAGAAGGCTTCTAGAATGTCAGGGGAATGTCAGACGTGTCAGAGCCTCGAAGAAGCACATTTGGGACAAGTGGCAGAAGACTATTGGTTGGAACGCGTCACCAATATGATCAAAGGGCTTATATTTGATGGGAAATGATTGGATAGTGATCTAAGGGTGCTCAGAGGCTTCAAACAAGCAAAACTCACACGAATTGCGAGCTTGGCAATCCGTGAGCCTCACCTCACTCCTTTCCTATATATAGAGGTTATTTGTAGCCATTTTAGTGTGTAGATTTTAGTAGTGAAACTCTGTCAAATTTTCATTAGAATGTGTTAGCTTAGTTGATGTAATTTTTACATGAATTTTTAATAAAAGTTTTAGTTTACTTTCATATTATTCAGCTTATCAATCATTTCCTATTGCTTATTTTGTTTTAATTCTGTCTTAATCTAGTTTAATCTCAGTTGTTATCAGCTTATCTTCTATTACTTTCATTCAAACTTTAGTCATTTACAGGAAAAGAAAGAAAATAAATAAAAATCATAAAATTATAAAAATATATAAAAATTGTTTCAAAATTAGTTATGTTAGGTCTCAAATAAGCTGCATCAGCTTATAAGCAATATATACAAGCTTAATAGCTTGCTGTATATCTGTTTCCATTTTTATCATCAAAAGTACTTGAAGTCAGTCAACAAAGTCAACTGAGCATTGTTCCTGTGTTGTTGAGGTATTGAGGATAAGCTTGGACATATTTGGATGGTCCTGCCTATCCTAGAGATAGGCAAGCTTAGTGATCCACCTCTCTTCTTGCTGAGGTGGTTTTAGCTTTGTAAGTTTAGTTTAATTCTCTAATTTCTAGTTAAAATTGTTATAGTTTAGCTCAGTTTAGTGATCACTGTTTCATTGATTTAGTAGTTGTAGTAATAGTAGTAGTTATTATTTCTGAGCTTGATTGATTTCTTATTCATTGGTTTAGCTTATATTTGTGTTTATTAGTTTTGATTGAGTATCTGTTATTTTGGATCTGAGTGCTTGCTGGTTTATGTTGTTGATTTCTGGTCTGATGTGCTCTTTAATAGATTTGAGACTTAAATTGATCATAATTGATGAGATTGTTAGAATTAGTGGATAAATGTTGATTGGTTATGGTTAAGTAGCTCTCATACATTGGATCTGAGACTGTGCTTTACTATAAGATCTAGTTGCCATTTGCTATTGATTTGGTGTTTCATTGAGATTTGGAACTGAATTGGATTGGATAGGTGGTACTCAGTAGCATTGTAACAGATTTGATAGTAAAACTGTTAGCAATAGGAGTGTTTGGATCTTAGGTTTGTTGAGCTTTTTAGTTGTTGGATTGGTGCATTGACTGCACACTTAAGTTTAGTTAGTATAATATTAGAGTAAAATAGTTTAAAAGTCAGTAGCTAAATCATTTTTAGTCAAACTTAGCTTAATCTCACTTTAACTGTTAGTAATTAGTTAAATACAGTTGGTATAATAGTAATTGTAGTAGCATATAAGTTAATATTAGCCTTAATCTGTTGAAAACTTGCTTAATGTCACTATAAGAAGTAGATTTAAGAGATTGAATTTGGATTTAGTCAAATTAATAGTGCATATAAAAAGTCAACTGTTTCATTGGATTATTGGTTCATTAGCTGCTGTACTTGCTTGATTTTTGAGTAGCATACTTTGGTTTTTGGTCAAGGAATTGTTTGAAATTGCTTCTCATTTGTTCAATAGTGATTTAGCCCCCATAAGCTGTTAAGTTTGAGCTTATTAGAAGTGCTTATTGCACCTGTTTATAAGCCTATTTGAGACAGGGTGACTGTTTGGATCTAAGGCCTGCAATTGTGCTATTGTGCCTATATTTGTGTTTAGTAAATGTTTCTGAGTTTCATTTGAGAAGTTTGAGCATTTTGAATCATAGCTTGGCTTCTGGGATTGTCTGTTCTTGGTCTGCTTATTATATGAGCTTATTACTTGAGCTTATTGCTTCCATTATGAGATATTGTGGATTTCTATCATTGATCTTGATCATTCTTTGCATTTCTGAGCATTTTACATCATCTTAAGTCTGAGTTTTAAGTTTCATTCATTTTTGTTCACAAGTGCTTATTAATAAGCACTTGTGAATAAGCAGTTTAGTCCAAATAAGCACTTATTCAGCTTCATTTTATTCCAAAATTTTTCTCCAAGTTCTTTTTATTATTTTTGATTTTATGGAATTTTTCCAGATTTTTCCAAGTTGATTTAGTATTTTTCTTAATTTTCGTTTGATTTTAATCATTTATAAATAGATTTTAATAAATAAAAATCCATAAAAATTCAGAAAAAGCTGTGAAAAATACAAAAATATTTTAGGAAATTCTTTTATTATATTTTAGATTTTTCAGAATTAAATTTTCATTTTTACTCTTTATTTTTCTATTTTCTTCCATTTTTAATTCATTTAAAATTACAAAAATCAAAATAAATTCATAGAAAATAAAAGAAAAGTCAAAAAAATAATTTTCTTTTTCTGGAAATTCATTTTAATAATTTAAGTTTTTTAGAAAATTATTTCACGTTTGTAAGATCATTTTTCGTTAAAAGTTACGTTTTAATAAACGCATTTGCATTTCCGTTTTTACGTTTTAAACTTTGGTGCATATCTAGCTTGTACTTCTTGCATATTTCATCATTGTTTGTTAATAATTGAATTACTTGATCACTATTTTCTCTTTTACCACTTCTCAATTCACGATTTTCACGAATCAATATTCTTGATTCCATTCACCTTCACTCGGATACGACTCGGGTGATCCGTATTTCACGCGGATCATTTCGACAATATACTAATATACTATAATAAGTTGATTTTCACACAATCAATTTTTGGCGCTGCTTCCGGGGAAGGTCAAAGTGAGTTTTTGAATATTCGTTTTGAAAAATCATGTTTTGTTATGTCTTCCTCTATTTTGTATATATTTCTATAAAAATATAAAAATTGAAAAATTCAAAACACTTTTCCTAAAGTGTTTACAAAAATACCAAAAAATAATAAAGTTACAGCCTCGACTCTCCCGTGGGAGGGAGGGCGTTGTAAACCAAATAAGTCTCACAATATAACAAAAACGTGAAATTAATTGTTTATCGGATTATTTCAATTACTACAACCGATTAAGCGGTAAATACGGAAGCTAAGACATTAAATTGCTAGCTGAAGAGAGAAACACTCTTCTTTCCTGTCCCGTCGCGCGTGGTTTTGAAAGAAACGGTTTCAATTAACGTAACATTTTATAAAAAAGAAAAACAAAAGAAATAAAAAGTTTTTGAGATAAAGAATAAAAATAAAAAGATTTTCCTTTTCCTTTTCATTTTCTTTTTGATTTTGCTTTTGGTGTATGCACACCCGCTCTTCTTTTGAGAGTCTTATATCACCTTTGTCAAACCCCGAGAGGGTAATTCGACACACACACCGTGTCCATTTCCCTAACATTGTGGAAATGGATCCGATTTGATATTTTAGATATGAAATATAACAAGGATCAATTTGTATTTTCTGAAATCTTAGGGGCCAAATCTGTAATTATTCCAAAATAAATTCCAAGGGATTTTCTTGACTTTTCTGAATTCCTGAAGGGTTAACTTTGACTTTTCTTCTGAAGGACTGAGTGTATCAACTTTCAAAGTGCAGGGACCATTCTTGCCATTTGATCAAACTTCACACAAGGATCACTTTAGCTCATTAATCAATCTCTGAGGACTTTGTAAGCTCAAAATGATTTCCAGCTTGACTTTCTGACTCTTTCTACTCTCATGCTCGTTATTGCCGGATTTTTGTTATTTTTCGTCTTTTTACGATATATCCGTACCTGCACGTTCACAAACATAAAACACACAATTCTTTGGCATTTGTTAGCATAATTAGTCTATTTGGGTCGATATTTGGCTATGAAAAGGTATGTGAATTAACACATACCAAAATCCCCCAGACTAAGGTATTGTCGTGTCCTCACGCAATGTGATCAATTCACGCTTTTGGGATAAATAATTTCATAACTCTTCCTACTAACTTTGTAAAGTAGCAAGGAGGTTCAAAAGAAGTTACAAAATCATTTATTCCCGAAAACGCTCCGTTTTCCAAAAATTTTCCTTTACTCCACTATCACTTCTATTTTTGTACTTTTCATACTTCATTCTTGTGACGGTTTGTTGAACTTTCATTATTTTACAATAATTTTTAGGGTCAACGAGTAGAAACACTTCTATTTAAGAAGTGACCATACGGATAAAAATCGCCATCCTTGATTTTTCACGAGCTCCCAAACTAAGCGTACAAACGAGATCACAGCTTATCTACAAATTAGATGCTAACACTACTCATAAAAGTTACTTGTGGAAACTCCTTACTCCCATGTCCTAAGTTTTTGTATCTCAATATTTTATTTTTGTTGAGAAATGAATTACTTCATATTTTCTCGTTTCAATATTTTTTTAGTCCGATAGTGACACCTAAGTTTAAACGATAGGTAGTTATCCATTTTCTCTTAAGAACCACTGCAATAGAAATTCGGTCCACATCAAGGAATTTTTGGTACATACAATATCATAAATATAAGTTGCGGAGTACTACACGTGCACCTCATGTGTCCAATTCAGAATCATACACATGCACCTCACGCGCCAACAACTTATTTACATTCAAACTCTTATTCATACAACTTTCAACTTTCACTTTTTTTCATTTTTCATTTTTCTCATACTTTTCTCATATTTTTCACTTTTTTTCTTTCTTGACTTTTTCTCATAACATCAATGGAAGCTTATCGGGTAGCTCCAAAACCACATACATAATCAACTTTTGACTTTTGATTTTTTCTCATTTTTGCTCTTATTTTTTATGTTCCTTGATATGTACCCAACTTCTAAAGCAAAGATTCTCTTAAGAAAATAGAGAACTAAATATTATCCAAACCTAAATACCACTAATTAACCTAGAACATCTATTATATATCGGTGACGTATTTTATGGGAGTAAAAAGCCACAAGTACCTCTCATGAGCTCTAAAGAGAACCACTACTTCATGTTTAGCATCTAACTTCTAAATAAACTCTATCATTTCCCGCTCTTCGCAATTTAAGATTCCAAATAATGAAACCCGCGAATACTTAGCTGATAATCAGCCACGCATATATAAAGTCAGTTACGGAAACTTGCAAATTCTAGAAGAAGAATTCGCGTTTTCTAGCTCCTGATGTAAAAGACTAGCGAAAGCTTTTAAGCTGCGCATGTATAAAGTCAAGTACGGGAACTTGCAGATTCTTAAAAAAGAATTCGCATTTTATAGCTCCTAGTGTACAAGACTAGCACAAGCTTATGTGATTATCATTGGTTAAGGGAACAAGCTAGGGCTCAACACGCCCGGTCAAGTCAAAATATTTATTCCTACTCTCGCCAGCAAGAAAGTCAACAAGGTGTCAAAACACTTATTCAAACTTTATTATATTTTTGTTCAATTTTTTCAACTTTTTCTCATTTTTTTGTGCTTTTTCATGACTTTTTCATTGATTTTTCTTCAAAATTTTTTGGAATTTTCAATTTTTTTTTTTTGGTGGGAAAACGGAGTTGCAAGAGTACACGACATGTGAAAAATGCAAGGTCAAATCAAATCGAAGATTCATCTAGCCATCCCGACTTATCAAAAATATGTTAATATGTTGTCCCACGATTCCGGGGATATAAAGAACCTAGAAAACAAGCTCATAACGACCAAGATATACACGTTTGAAACCCGACGAAACTTTATTTATTTTAACAGCTTCTAATAGCAAATTATTTCTAAGTATAAAAAAACAGATTTTGTAATACGTCATGTTGAGAGCCATTTTTCTCATTGATCGAGACTCGTATGGTCAAAAGTTAAATGATACGACTTCTAGACATTGTTGCAAGGTTTTTAAAAATGCCAAGTTTCATCACTAACACTTAACGTACAATATTTCGCGACTAGTTTTGCGAGGCCATTTTGGGCATATTTTCAAGTAATGAAAATGTTATATTTTTGTGACGAAAACATTGTATTTGCCGATAAAACACCAAACAAGGATCGTGGAGTACCGTTTCAACATATTTACATGAAAAGTGGTTATTAACTTAACGAGACATCAAAAATGTATTTTTCGACGATAAACATTATTTTCAAATTTCACGAGTGGTATCGATAACATACGTAATTGCATGTGTAGCATCATTTCATTTCTTACATTAGATCATATCATTCATATTAGGTTGCGGTTAAAGATCGTGCCTCATTTCAGTGTATCCACTTTTGTCATCGTAGCTATCGCACCAGGTGAGTCATAGCCCCTACTCTTTTAATTGTTTTGTAAACTCTTTGGGGGAGATACATGCTCAATTACATGTTTTCAACTTTATGCTCGTTTTACATTTAAACTCAATGTTCGTTTTACAATCAAACACCATGCTTGTTTTACTTGTAAAGTGACTTGTTTCCTAAACATTATTACTTATTTAAATGACCTCATTGTCATCATTGTTTATCTGGCGACATTGTCAGCATTGTTTATATGACCTCATTGTCATCCTTGTTTATCTGGCGACATTGTCAACATTGTTTATATGACCTCATTGTCATCATTGTTTATCTGGCGACATTGTCAGCATTGTTTATATAACTTCATTGTCAAAATTGTTTATATGGCTTCATTGTCAGACTTATTTATATGGCCTCATTGTCAAAAATTGTTTATATAGCGGTATTGCTACACTTATTTTTGAATCTAGATACAAGTATTACTTTTGTTCACATAAACCAAATCATATTTGGCAGTGGGTTGTAAACACACAGGTTACAAGTCTTGTATGGGCGGGACTTGGAACTGAGTGGATTTACGATGCCTTTGCTGGAAAGTCTTCATTCAAATGCAATGTATTTCATTTTACACTAAACTCTATGAACTCACCAACCTCGTGTTGACACTTTAGCATGTATTTTTAGGTATTAAGCAATGGCACGCTATTGGAGGTTTTGGCAGGGCATGACATGGTCATAGAAGACTCTGATTTTCATTTGGGGACCGTTTTAAACCATTTTAAGGGCCTAATTTCGCACTATTTTTAACAATGTAAATTCAACACTTTTGGTTAAACGATTTTATTCTAAATAATTGAAGTGAAAACCATTTTTGTACTAGTGTTGGGATACCAATTGAGTTACACCCCAGCTACATGTAAGCTTCCGCTGGACCCGATTTTGGGGGTGTGATTGATTGGTATCAGAGCTTTGGCTATAGTGAACTGAGTGTTTTTAAAACCTAGACTATAGCTACTTTCACAAAAACATAACCCTATGACCGCCGCGTGCCTGCCTGCCAAGCTGATGCCTCATTGGTAGTTTGTTGCTGACTTATGTGATGAGATTTGTATCTCATTATTAGATATATCATATTCATTTATTCTAGTTGATTACCATAATTGTTTCCCCAATTAGTATGCTGATTGGCTCTGAACGGTCAACTTATATTGACCAAGGAATGGTCAACAAAGTCAAACAGCCTAGAGTCAATGCTTCGTGGAAGTATAGGGGTTTCCCCGGGTCGTTATGTCCCGACGAGGTGTGAATTGTTATCAAACGGGTTTGTGATCGGGTCAATTTGGACAGGAAAGGGTTTGTGATTGATTAAACTAAGGAATCTACAAGGAAATAGCTTAAATAAGCTATATGAACAAGACTGGAAATTTGGAAAAAACAGAAACGTTTAAAACCTAAAAACGTGTACGTTCAGTTTAAATTTACGCGAACGTACAAAATAAAAAGTAAAAAATGAGATCTGAAAACCCACAGGGGGTGAAAATGACTTTTTTACAAACCTAAGGATGAAAGAAAATTTTTAGAAAAAGAAAATAAATTTTTACACTAATTACTTATTTAATATTAAATAAATACTATTTAATACTAATTATTAATATTTAAATAACTTAAATACAATATAATATTAATTTAATACTAGAAAAATGAAAATTAAATTTCAAAAATTATAAAATAACTAAAAACAAATTTTAAACTTAAAAATATATCTTTTTGTCTTTTTGTGATTTTTATATTAATTAATTACTAATTATATTAATTAAACTATTTAAAATATTTAAAATTATTAAAAACACTAAAAAGACTTAGAAAATTAAGAAAAATTTTAAAAATCTAATTAACCATCAAAGGAATCCTAAAAAATTATAAAAAGTTTATTTTATATGTTTTTACACTATTTTACTAATTATTATATTAAATATTAATTAATTACTAATTAAACTAAATAAATTATAAAAACTACAAAATGAACAGTAGAAATTTTAGAAAAATTCAAAAAATTATATTATAGTATATAAAAGCTAGGAAAAATATAAAAACTAGGTGTTACTTTATAAAAACTAATTATGCTATTTAATTCTTAATTATTAATTAATTATTAAAAAACTAATATTAAATCTAATTAATTCTAAATGACCATATAAAAATCTGAAAAAATTACTGAAAGTACTTAAAGATAAATGGAAATTAAGAAAAATATAAAAATGCAAGTTACTTAATAAGAATCTAAAAGGGAAAATTAAAAAGATAAATAAAATTAAATAGAAACTATCACTTATAATTAAATTGATTTTTCTGGATTTTTCTTTTTGAAAACTATTTATATACTTAAAAAATGAAACTTTAATAAAGGGACTTGGAGATAAGCTCAGAAATAAGCACAATAAAAAGCAATAAGCCAAACAGTTGGCTTAATGACTTGTTTAATGGACTATTAGGCTCAAATAAGCTGTTCAGTTAACACAAGCTAAAAATAAGGTGGAACCAACTTAAATGTGATGAAAAGAAGCTAAAACAAGAGAAGGAATACACTAATAAGCTGAAATAAGCTACAAGCAATCCCAAACTTAACACAGACTACACAGGCCACAAGTGGACACTTGCAGGCCACTGTGGGGCCCACAGGTGTGAACAAGGGTTCAAAACAAATGATGATATGAAAATGTGTCTTGGTGAGCTTTCCAAAAAGCTTACAATCTCAGTAAAAGCTTAAGTATGGAACAAATGGGAGGCTTATGAAATGGCTCAATCCACTGAATGGGATCAATGTAACAGTTGAGCTCATTTAATGGAGAAATCCAATTCACAAGTCCATTAAGCAAAATCCATAGATGCACAAACTAGGAAATGATAGAAAGTGAACCAAATAAGCTTGAATGAACAGATTTGTAAGCTACAACAAGCATATGCAGGTTCAAAATCTCACAGTTAAGGGTTGAGCCAAATATGAGAGTTTAATAAGCAGTGTTGACAAATAAGCACAAGACTTAACTACCAGTACAATAAGCTAAACCTACTGAGATGTACTACAAACTACCTGAAACACTTAGTCAAACATACTTATAAGCACTTAATAATCCAAATACAGTAATAAGAAATATCCACACCCAAACAGGCCATGGTGCAGGGGAGGTGCTTCCCCTGCAGGTGTGTTTGGAGGTGTGTGGGACCCACAGAGAAAATCATTAAAATCAAATAACACTAGGACTTCATAGTTTAGCTGGGGGGTTGCAATTCCTAAAATTTTCAAGGTCTTAAACCAACTACTAAATTCTATAAAATTCTTGGAAGATTTACAATTCTGCACAAAAGTATTTTTGACTTTTTTGATTAAACTTGTAATTTTGACTAAACTGAGATTAGATTGCTTCTAATTAACTGAAAACATTATATTAAACTATATAGAAACTAATTAAAGCTACTTTAACTAATTATGAATGGAATTGATGAGTTTACATGTCCTAACACCTAACAGTGAACAGGTGAATGGCCATAAACTAGGATTTTGACTATTAGCTACATGAGACCTGAATTCATTAGTCAATGAGGTCTGAGTTAGACTAGGGAAACATGTTGAACCAGAGACAACCATCTAAACACCCCTGAGCACAGGGATATAGGCTCATCCAAACACCCCCTTATGCAAACTAATTAATAGTTAAAGACTAAGATAAGCAAAATTTAAACACAGAAATGATAGACAGATTAATAACTACTAAAATGAAAATATGAGATTCAATTAATAAGACAGGTAAGTTTATGAATAAGTATATGGAAAACTAGAAGGGGGGGTTGAATAGTTTTACGTCCGTTTTAAAATTTATAAAAACAAGTTTGTTTAAAAAACTTCGATTCGATCTTATGTGAACTCAAATCTTGAACAATATGAACAACTATATCTAAGTATGAACAATAATAATAATGTAAACTAAGTATGTGAAATCAACACATGCATAATATAAACAATTATAGCTATATACGAGAGATAAGTATGTAAACGTTTATTTTATAATCCTTAGTTATATTTTATGAAAACTATACTTGATCGAAATGATCAATTATATGTATGTTACCTTTTTAGTTTGATTGTAAAAACTTTGTTTTGTGAATGAAACTTTTGTTTAATCTTTAAATAAAATCAATACTAGCACTATATAAGCAACTATATATATATATATATACGTCTACGTCTACAAAAGTAATAGCGATATAAGCAAGATGATAAGTAAGATATGGAAAGATCTAACCGCGAGACAAAGGATTTATAGTGGTTCGGCTACAAGGACACCTTCCTTGCCCTACTCCACTCCTCGAGTCACCTACTCGAGAGTTTTCTTCACTATGTCAACAAGCTCCCTTATGGCGGAGAAAATCTTACACACCAATATACACGCCACAACTTCGTCACAACTTATTCACACCTTCTACACAACTTCTTCACACCTAGTCACTACTTAATCACAACTCTACTTCTTCACAACTATCTATCTTCACAACTATCTACTTCACAACAATCTTCTTCACAACTATCTACCTCCCAACAATCTTCTTCACACCACTACTTATATCTCACTACTTCTATTCACAACTTCTACTCCTAGATCTATCTAGTTACACTACTATCACACCTTTACAATGAATGTACACAACAACTAGACTATATACACAAATCTACAATACTTCACAACTTGATGTTGAAGAAGTATTCTTCTCTTGCACTTTGAGAGATGAGAGGTGAGGGAATGAATCACTTGAAACAAGGATTAACAATTATATGATCAAAGGTTTTTAGGAGGATGTTTAGAGAGATTTAGATCTGAAAATTTTCGTGCAAGAGGTGGGAAAAATTCCAGATTTAAGGTGGTATTTATAGGAAAAAATTTCTGGCAGAATCTGACAGGGGAGCGTGGCCGGTCCCCTTAATTGTGTACCGCCCCCCTTAAAATTAAGGGGGCCGCCCAGACGAAAACTGCAGTTTTCTTGTCTTTTCTGGGGAAAGTTTATTTGGTAAAAAACTAACTGATTTTGGTTAAAATTTTGAATTCATATATTTATTATGAATAAAACATTTTCCTTTATTACCAAAAATGTTTTTCAAAAATATATAATAAGTTTATCTAATTTTATAAACTTTGTATTATTTAAATAAACATCCCTTTGATCATAAAATGTATTAGTCACTTGTTTATTCATACCTTAAGTGATTATGTTGGATGAGATGATATAAACTTGCTTAAAACTTGTTTACGGATTAACTTTGCGTTTAATGTTCTTATATTTTGTGATCGTCAAAACTTAAGGATATCGAAAGATATTAACAACGTTTTTATACATTATTTATATCAACAATCTCCCCCTTTTTGATGATTACAAAATCTAAACTCATTAAACTAAAAATTAATATATATGCAAGTTTTTAGTGTGAGTTCATATCACTTCTCCCCCTTTTTGTTAACATCAAAAAGGTTATCCCGGCGAATGTATATCTCCCCCTTGAAGTATACTCCCCCTCGTTTTGAGGTCATAAGAGATCGAGATATGGAATGCTAGCAAAAATATTTAGAGCACAAACAACATAGAAAAATATGCAATATACAAATAACAAGCATAGCAAACAAATATTAAGGATACATAACAATTAATTCAAAGTGATTATGTTAAAGATCCTAATTTGCCAAAGAGAGCCATCGGACTTGGTTGTAACAAAAGGTTGGTTGATTCTTATTTGAAAGTGAAAATCATAAGCATATATTATGCTTAGATGGTTGATGATTGAGTGTTTGGAATGAAAATGGTTAAGTTAGGGTAAGATTGTTGGATTAATGGAGGTATATGTTTGGGTGCATGAGTGTTGGAGAGTTTGGTGGTGGAGAGTTTAGAGG
The DNA here is from genome assembly GCA_030686995.1 of Artemisia argyi. NCBI lineage: Eukaryota > Viridiplantae > Streptophyta > Magnoliopsida > Asterales > Asteraceae > Artemisia > Artemisia argyi. The sequence continues at coordinate 126,304,779 of CM060689.1, forward strand.
TGTAGAGTTAGGAGCGGAAGAGGTTGATTGAGAGTTTGGATGTTGTTCAAGCAAGGGTTTTGGATGAGATCTAGTTAGAAGATAATCAATCCAAGTGAAGTGTTCATTCAATGAAATGGTTTGTTTTTGGAGAAAGATGCAACAAGGAAAATTGTTGACATGTTTTGCAACTTGATTCAAGTTGTGGGGTGATAAAGGAGAGCAAGAGGAAAGTTATTCCAAGTTGCATTGAGCAAGGTGTAGGGCAAGAAGAACACTAAGCTCATAGGCTTCCTTGAGTTCTTTAATGAACTTCAAGTGTTTGGAGAAAGGTGATGATGATGGAGTGTGGTTTTTATTAGGGATGGATGATTGGACATGCAACATAGGAATAGCATGTGAGTTGGTAGGAGGTGGTGATGATAATTTTGGTGGTGGAGACATTTGTGAGTTTGAGTACTCATGAATGGATGAGGATAAAGGTATGGAAGAGGAGGATGTTCCTTGAGTGGAGAGTGTTTTGGATGTTGGATTGTGTAGGAATCGACAACCTACAACCCCGGTTTACTAGAGCGGATAACTCGATCGTTGAAGAAAACTACACAGCTTGGATCGACAGAAAGTAAAGAACGATGCACAAGTAAGTATCCCTAATCGTATGTTTGATTAGTATTGAAAGAATGCGTTCCAAATCCGTCCCCCCCCCCCCTCACCTCCTTTTATAGAGATGAGGGGGAGGGTAAACCGACTCTAACAAGACTCCTAAGTCGGCTATTACAATGACACGGGTTGGGCTTGGGACACAAGCCAACCTACCCGACTCCTACTTGACTAATAATAAGTTTAAGCTTAACACTTTAATCCCTAGACTTATTTATAAGCTAATAAGAAGACTAAAAACATAACAATTTCCACCTTAGGCTTCATATTAGCCTATACCGACCTTCAACAACTCCAAGCAGTGTTGTAACTTCCGTCCAGGTACCACCTTCGTCAAGGCATTCGCAGCATTGTGTTCAGTACCCACCTTCAGAACTTCAACTGTCTTTGCTTCCAAGACCTCTCTGATAAAGTGATAACGCACATTGATGTGCTTAGTCCTTTCGTGAAAAACATGATTCCGCGATAAGTGAATCGCGCCCTGATTATCACAATTGACTGCCACATTGTTAAGCTCCACGCCCAACTCTTCCAAGAGTCCCCTTAGCCAAATAGCTTCCTTCACAGCCTCCGTAAGGGCCATATACTCCGCCTCTGTAGTTGAAAGAGCCACCACGTGTTGTAGCGTTGCCTTCCAGCTTACAACACATCCCTGTACTAAAAACGCGTAACCTGTGATTGACCTACCTTTATCCGGATCCTTAGCGTAGTCTGAATCAACAAAACCTGTTACGTCCACATGGTTGCGACAATCTGTCCCATACACCAAACCCACGTTTGCAGTACCCCGCAAATATTTCAAAATCCACTTCACTGCTTCCCAATGCTTTTTACCTGGATTCGCCAAATATCTGCTAACAACACTTACCGCATACGCTATGTCTGGCCTCGTGCACACCATCAAGTACATTAAGCTCCCAACCGCATTTGCATATGGCACCCTACTCATCCTTTCAACATCACAATCCCTAACCGGACAATCCTTCAACGACAGCTTGAAGTGCCCACCCAATGGCATCTTAACCGATTTCCCATTGTCTATTCTATAATTATTTAAAATCTTAGAAACGTACCCGGATTGTGACACCCTCAGAATCTTGCGACTCTGATCCCTGATGATCTCCATACCAAGAATCTTCTTTGCTTCCCCGAGCTCTTTCATGTCAAACTCCTTTTTAAGCAAAGACTTGATAGACCCAATCTCAGCCTTGCTTTTACAAGCAATCAGCATATCGTCTACATATAACAGTAGATAGATATACTCACCTGGTGCATAACTCCTGTAATATACGCAGCTGTCGTAACTGCTACGCTTGAACCCGTTGCTCAGCATGTACTCATCAAACCTCTTATACCATTGCCTAGGTGACTGCTTCAAACCATAAAGGGATTTCTTTAACAAACATACCTTGTTACCTTGTTCATAACCCGGTGGCTGCCTCATGTAGATCACTTCTTCAAGATTCCCATGTAAAAATGCCGTCTTTACATCAAGCTGCTCTAGCTCATAATCTCTACACGCAGTCAATGCAAGTATAATCCGAATAGATGTGTGTCGAACTACCGGCGAAAATACTTCATTATAGTCAATACCTGCCCTTTGAGTGAATCCACGAGCCACCAACCTCGCCTTATGCCTAGGCTTTTGAACACCTTCAATCCCTTCCTTTATTTTGAACAGCCATTTGCAGCTCACCAGCTTTTGCCCAGCTGGATGATCCACTAACTCATAGGTCTCATTCTTCTCCAGAGAATCCACCTCTTCATCCATAGCAGCTTTCCACTTAGATCTATCTTTACAAGTAACTGCCTCCTGGTATGTCAATGGTTCATGAGTATCTTCTTCCTCTGCTGCAGCAAACGCGTAAGCAGCCATATTACTTTCATCTCGAAACCTCAAAGGTTTTGTTCTTGTCCTTGGCTCTCTATCCCGAACCAACTGATAATCTGTGAGATCCGGTGTTTGATCATGATCCTGATCCCCTGCATCTTCATCATCGCCATCTTCCTGACCATCAATCAGATCTTCCTCAAGCGAATGATTATTTAACCTCTGCAGTTCTACCTCAACCTGTAATTCCTCAACAGACTTATCAGTACCTGCACCAGAATCCTTCAACGTGTCTTTGTACATGACACTTTCATTGAAGACCACGTTCCTGCTAGTGACTATTTTAGGTGATTCATTATCAAGCCTATATAGCCTGTACCCCTTCACACCTTCAGGATACCCCAAAAGAACGCATTTTACCGCTCTCGGCTCGAGCTTACCTTGTTTAACGTGTGAATATGCGACACAGCCAAAAATCCTCAACATCCCATAATCACTTGGATGTCCCGACCACATCTCCATAGGTGTCTTTTTCTCAATCGCTGTCGATGGTGACCTATTTATAAGATATGCAGCCGTACATGTCGCTTCCGCCCAGAAGGTCTTGGGCAATCCAGACTAAATTAATAAGCAGCGTACCTTATCCATGAGAGTTCTATTCATCCGTTCTGCTAATCCATTCTGCTGCGGCGTCCCGGAAACTGTCAAATGTCTAGCAATCCCACTCTCACTACATAGCTGCTCAAACTCCCGATTACAGAACTCAAGACCATTATCTGTCCTCAGCTTCTTAACCGTCCTCCCAGTCTAATTCTCTACTAACTGCTTCCACTTTTTGAACTTTCCAAATGCTTCGTGTTTGAACCTGAGAATATAAACCCATACCCTCTTGGAATAATCATCAACAATAGATAAGAAGTACCTCTTACCTCCCAATGATTCCACCTGAGACGGACCCCATAAGTCTGAATGAACATAGTCTATCACTCCTTGAGTAGTGTGCCTTCCTACACTGAAACTGACTCGATGTGACTTTCCCAGAACACAATTCTCACAAAAATCGAGCTTACCTAGACTTTTCTTGCCAAACAACTCCTGCTTTTCCAGCACCTGTAGTCCCGCCTCATTGATATGTCCTAGTCTTTTGTGTCAAACCTGCGCAAGACTGTCTTTTTCTTCAACACTAGCATTAAGCTCACCTACCACTGCATGGCCATCCAAAGAGTATACGCAATTATCCCTTCATGTTCCAGATAAGATAACCCTGGAACCATTAATCACCTTAATTTTGCCCGACTGCATTTTTACGGTATATCCCTCTTTTTCAAGAGTTCCCAGCGATATCAAGTTTCTTTTCAATTCAGGAATATACCTGACATTGTGTAATACAAAACTTGACCCATCTTTCAGTTGTAGCCTGACCTTGCCAATACCTCTGATCTTGCACTCCCTGTTGTCACCCAACAGTACCCTGCCCCCATCGCCTTCCAGAAAATCAAAAAAAATGTCTGACCTGGGTGTCATATGGTATGAACCTCCTGAATCCATAATCCAATCCAATAAGGCTTCTGCACTCATCACCATCATCACCTCAGAACCGTCATAAATCGAACCACTAGAGCTTGGCTGATCATCTTTCTTGACAAAACCATTTGACTTCTTGCGATTATTCTTCGGACAGTTTCTCTTTAAGTGCTCCTCAGACTGGCAAATATATCACTTGAGTCTTCCACCTCGAGACTTCGATCTTGACTTTCCCCTAGACTGATGCGAATTCCTGCGATCAGTTCTTCCCCTCACATATAACCCTTCACCATCATCCCCCTTCGCCTTAGATCTTTCTTTGATTTCCTTTGAATTCAGTGTGGCCATCACATCCTCCAAAGTCAAAGCTTCCCGTCCATAAAGCAAGGTATCCACAAAGTGTTCGTATGATGCTGGTAAAGAAGTGAGTAATAATAAAGCAAGATCTTCATCCTCGAATTTTACCTCAATATTTGCTAAATCAAGAACGATTTTGTTGAACTCATCTATATGCTCGGAAATCGTACGTCCAGCCGGCATGTAGAAAGTATACAACTTCTTCTTTAGGTACAACTTATTGGCCAAGGACTTTATCATGTATAAAGTCTCAAGCTTGGACCAAACCCCCGCTGCAGTCGTCTCCCCGGTAACCTCTCTCAGAACCTTGTTACCTAAACACAAAATCATGGCACTATGAGCTTTCTTGTTTAGCTCAGCTTTCGCTGTAGCATCCATATCCGCGGGTAAAACCTCCAGAGCTGCTTCACATCCATGTTGGATTAATAAAGCACGCATCTTGACTCTCCATAACCCGAAATCACCAGTTCCATCGAATTTCTCGATTTCAAACTTGGCTCCCGTCATTCTTTAATCCCTGTATTAATTTGCTAAACCTTGTGAAAAAACCTCACAATCACAAACCAATAAAGTCCCTTGTGCAAGACCCTTATAATTAATTAATCCTCTTGTTTTATAAATAATAAAACAAAAAATCCACCAATATTAATAAAGTAATCAAAATAACCCTTTGTTGACTTTTTCTTTTATAACAAAAACCAGATCTACTTTTACCCTTCTTCTTCGTTTAAACACTTCAAGGAAGAAAAATAACCACCACCAGGAAAATTCGATCTTCAAGAATCTAAAAGCCAACAAACCCTTAAGCCTCCTACACCTTGTCACAAACCCGGACAATCGAAGACCCAAGAACCCTTACTATCGAAACCCTGCTCCTTCTTGTTGTCGTTAAGCCTGGTAGCCCAAACAGAAGACAACCTTTCTGCTCCTTCCAGAAAACGAACACCAAGGAACCCTTCTTGATCGATCCTAGATAACCAGCGAACTCCACGAACCTGATCTCTTGATACCACTTGTAGGAATCGACAACCTACAACCCCGGTTTACTAGAGCGGATAACTTGATCGTTGAAGAAAACCACACAGCTTGGATCGAAAGAAAGTAAAGAACAATGCACAAGTAAGTATCCCTAATCGTATGTTTGATTAGTATTGAAAGAATGCGTTCCAAATCTGTCCCCCCCCCCCCCCCCCTCACCTCCTTTTATAGAGATGAGGGGGAGGGTAAACCGACTCTAACAAGACTCCTAAGTCGGCTATTACAATGACACGGGTTGGGCTTGGGACACAAGCCAACCTACCCGACTCCTACTTGACTAATAATAAGTTTAAGCTTAACACTTTAATCCCTAGACTTATTTTTAAGCTAATAAGAAGACTAAAAACATAACAGATTGGTAGGTTGATCAAAATGTGAGGTGGTAGGAATGAGATTGGGATTGTTGTTTTAAGATTGAACATGCTCTTTATATGGCTTATGTGGGTGAGATGAAGGTGTATTTTGGGGAACAAGGATAGATGTTTGGTTATTATGATGAGGTTTGTGAAAGGGTTCATTTGAGTGAACATGAAGTTTGTGTATCATGAAATATGGTTTGACCATCATGGGTTAAGTTGTAGTGGTGATGACACACTTTGTAGAGTGTAGGAAATGGTTATATGGTTGAATATTTTTGTGAGGATGACTAGGTGGAGTTATTGGTGAAGATGGGAAATGAGTATCAAATGATGTGATTGGTGAGAGTGAAAGAGCGATGTTAATGGAAGGGATTTCTTGGTAGTAAGGTGTTAAAGATGATGCATTAGGTGCACTAGGAGATGAGATTTGAGGTTGAGGTGAGTAAAGGTTATGAGGTTTGAGTGTGTAGAGATTATGAGGTTTGAGTGTAATGTAGAAGGATATGGGTGAGTAAAGGTTGTTGATATGTAATGTTGGTGGGTAGGAGAGTGAGGTGTTAAGTATGAATGTTGAAGACATAGGAGGAATTTGGTGTTGGATGTTTGACAACATCATTTGGTTTGACGGAATTTTAATGGAAGTTAGGCTTTTCTTCTCCAAATGGGTTTCTTGGTGGTTTTGGTTTAATGGGAGAGGAAATGATGAGATGAGTGGAGATTGAGAGGAATGAGAGTGTTTATAATGTAGGATCAAGGATGAATAAACTTTGATGGAGGGTTTAGGATAGAATAGGTTTTTGAATTTTGGGAAGTGTAGGATGAAATGGGCTAAAAAGTAGAAAAAGGAAACAACACCTTAGACCATCAGATGGCCGGTCCCCTTAATTGGAGGCCGGTCCCCTTAATAATTATGGGGGGCGCCTTATGATTTAAGGGGGCCGCCCATCTGGTGATTCCCAGATTGCAAGAAAAGGGTTTTTGGTAGTGAATTGCAGAAAGGTTGTGTTTTTGGTTTCAAACAAGTCCAACTCTTTGAGGCAATAGAGCATATACTAATTATGTAGGCAATTATGTAGCCAAAGCATGTTAACCAAAGAGATTAAGTAAACAAGCAATTTCATCTAGCATGTAAACATACTCATCAAGCAAGTAAAATATAAGTGCTAGGAAACAATAAGCAACATCAAGTATTTCATAACTACATAACTAGGAGGATTAATCCTAATGTGTATCAATGTGCAATAAGTGGGTAGTTATGATAACATGGATTTCTAGACTTGTTACAAACAAAGTCTTAATAGACAAACCATGGTCCTCTTGATTTGATTTAGTTCACTTATAAGTGTCATTTATATAAATATAGATGACAGATATGAGATCACCATGCATGATTTAAAAGAGACGTTTTTAGCATTATTCAACAATGTTTGAAAGAAGGTTTTCACTTAGATGTGAGAGTTATTTGAATAAAATAGATTGGGTTTTACTTCAAAATGTGTGAATGAACGGTAAAGAATATTTTCCCAATCTTTAGTATTGATCAAAACAAAATTATGGATATTGATAGTGAAAACATGTTATTTAAAAGTGGGATAGTTATTTGACAAACTATTTTCCAAAATGTGAGGTTTTTGCATATTTTTAGAGATATTAGATTTTTGACAACAAATATCATTAATCATATATTTTAAAAGATGTTTATTAAAGATCTCATGCTCAAGAGGATTGGTTAAGTCTATAATTATCTCATGCTATCGTTTCTACATATCCTATGATCCTAAAGGAAGTGATGACGATAATATATATGTTAGATGCGAGAGTGTTGAAAGGGATATAACCTAACATCTATAGTTCTTTAGTTTTCACACGCTTATCTAACTTAATGCCATAGTCTACGAGAGCTTGTTTCATCCATAGTTTTCTTACGCGAGAGATCTAGACCTACTTCTATATTAATGATTAATCCACTTAACTCATTTCACTTCATCACCATGAGTTTGCTAATAGTGGATATAGAAGATTTCCATTTTCTATTTTGTTCGACAACGAACAATTTTATTATAATCCTAGGAAAGCCAACTAAGAGGGGTTCATAATGCGTGAGTAAGTAAGTATAACTAGCTATATAACTAAGCATTAATCTAACTAATTGTTAATCTAAGAATATAAATTTTAACGATGAACTTAAAAGAAACGCGTACCTTTTAGTCTTCAATAAATTTTCTTCAAACACTTCAAGATGCCATGTTGACTTATAGAAGCCATTTGTAGATGAGATACCAATATTTTCCAAAAGTGACAACTTAGCCACTTGGTTCCCGTGGTCTCATTGGTCCAAAGTTGTTTAAACCAAACATGGTTTGCAATTGACTAGGATGCATGTATGGTGGAAGTATTCCCCATGGGCTAAAGCTTAGTTGATGTGGATAAATCCACATTGGGTGACTATTATCAGAAAAGTTTTGTCTACCTTGATTTCTCCTATGTTGAGGGGTTTTAGACCGAGGATGAGGATTATTTGGTCTATTTGGAGGTGGAGTTTTAGATCTTAATTTTAGTTTAAAAAATCCGGTTTTGGCTTTTAATGATGGTTTATAAAAACTTTTTACTTCCTCATCACTCGCAATAGGTATTTTTTTTATTTTTTATAGGTACATACTTAGGTTTTGAGTCTAATGGTTTTTGTTTACTAGATTCACATTCAAACTTTTCATTTTTATTTTCACTAGTTGAAACATTAGTTAAGTCGAATCCTAGACCGGTTTTATCTCCCAAAGTTTCTTGAACACTTATTATTTTCTTAAGTGAGTTACTACTATTTTTAAACTTGTCAAGTTTGAAAATTTCATCTTTAAGTTTTTCGTTTTCATTTTTGACCTCTAAACATGTTTTACATTCTTTAAAAACTTCTTTTTCTTTTTCCAAACGTTGTAGTTTAATTTTTAATTCGAGTACTTCATTTTCTAATTGATTATTAATATGTTTTAGTGACTTATTTTTAGCTATAACCTTTTGACCTATTTTGCATAACCTATTATATTCACTATCTAGGTCTTTTTCGTCTAATGATAAATTTTCATCACTAAAGTATTTGGTTTCGGAACGTACCTCGCTTGATGTCTTAGCCATAAGACACTTCTCCTCATTTGTGATTTCTTTCTCATCGTCATCACTATCATTCCAAGCTCCTCCAACAAACGCCTTTTGATTTTGATCTCTTGGCATCATTGGACATTTTCCGATGAGATGATTTGGATCACCACATTTGATGCACTTCCTATCACTTTTGCCATTTTTGTCATCTTTATTTCTTTGGTTTGCTTTCCTTTCATCATGCGGTTGTCTAACGAATCTTCCTCGCCTTTTGAAGAATTTCTTGAAGTCTCTTACGGCCATCGCATATTCTTCGTCATCACTTTCGGAGGTTAAGCTATCCTCGTTACTAGATTCCTTCCTAGCTTTCAACGCAATTGACTTGCTTTGCTCTCTTTTTCCATTGATCATCTCGGAGTCTTTCTTTATTATTGCTTCGTAGACTTTCAGGTTGCCGATCAACTCATCAAGTTGAAGAGTTGACAAGTTTTTCGATTCTTCAATCGCCATAACTTTAGCTCGCCATTTTGGATGAAGAGCCCTAAGAAATTTCCTAACAAAATTCTTACTAGAAAAATTCTCATCAAGTGCTTTTAAACTTGTGATGATAGTGTTAAACCTAGCAAAAGCATTATCTATTGATTCCTCCTCAGGAATCGTAAATTGTTCATATTGTTGAACAAGAAGATCTATTTTATTATCTTTAACTTGACAATTACCTTGGTGAGTGATTAGTAAAGAATCCCAAATTTCTTTTGCGGTTTTACACATAAAAATTCTTTCATATTCTTTGCGTGGTAACGCATTATAAATAACCATTTTAGCCTCATTATTTTTTGCTAGTTTCCTTTTCAAATCATCATTTTGTTTTTCAAAAGATACAATTTCATCCATTTTAGTTTCAAAATTATATTGAATACGGGGAAAATCACCAAAGGTAATGACATGCCAAAGATCAAGATCTTTCAATTTCACATAAGTTTCGAATCTATTTTTCCAATATAAAAATCTATCACTTTCAAATAGTGGTGGTCTTTGCATTGATTGCCCTTCTAAATATTTTTCCGATTCCATAGATCGATACAAGTTTTAAAATACAGTATATTTTAAAAATCTTGTTTAACCTGGCTCTGATGCCAATTGTGAAAAACTAGAAGGGGGGTTGAATAGTTTTACGTCCGTTTTAAAATTTATAAAAACAAGTTTGTTTTAAAAACTTCGATTCGATCTTATGTGAACTCAAATCTTGAACAATATGAACAACTATATCTAAGTATGAACAATAATAATAATGTAAACTAACTATGTGAAATCAAACATGCATAATATAAACAATTATAGCTACATACGAGAGATAAGTATGTAAACGTTTATTTTATAATCCTTAGTTATATTTTATGAAAGCTATACTTGATCGAAATGATCAATTATATGTATGTTACCTTTTTTGTTTGATTGTAAAAACTTTGTTTTATGAATGAAACTTTTGTTTGATCTTTAAGTAAAATCAATACTAGCACTATATGAGCAACTATATATATATATATATATATATATATATATATATATATATATATATATATATATATATATATATATATATACTAGACTTCAAAGCCCGCCCGATGGGCGGGCATGACTTATAATTATCGTTGACATAATTTACTATAGCGAAAGAAGACGGGTAATCGTAAAGAAGTTTTTCCATAAAAATTATATAACTTGTCTAAAAAGTAACAAACATATCTAAATATTGTTTTCTACAAACACAACTGTTTTTATGGTTATGGTTATTTACCAGACAACTACTTCGGGTCTAACTATAGGATCATTCAATCCTATGGTTCTATTATCAGAGATGAACACCCTTAAAAACCATAAGTTTTAGTTGTTCTTAGGCTAGATTCCATCTGTTTCGTTCCAGGTTCCTGATTCGTTGCATTAACTTCATATGCTAAATGTGCATGAAATATGTATGTGTTTTGTGTATGAAAAAGTGGTGCATGCATGGATGATTACCGGAAGTAAGGCCATATGTTTGAGAACACAAATTTGATCCTGCAAAAACTTGACGTACTTAAAAGTAGATTGACATATCTCGGCCGTGTTCATCTTTGACCACCAAGAATTAGCTTTCCAAGCTCTTGTTTCTTCTCGCTTATCTTCGTTCGCCTCACCCTTGCCGCCAAACTTTGTGCTGATAAACTCCTTTCTTCTTTACTCGTATCTTGTTTCCTTACTTGCATGCTACTTACCTCTTCAACCTGGTTTATTACATAGGTGTAGGATGATTGATTATAATAATGTTATGATCCTAAAGTAACCAAAATAACTCTTAAAGGATACTTAAACTAAAATTATACACTTAATGTCTCTAGAAAAATCACCCTTTGTCATAGTACATAGTGCATTGATTAAAATAATGATATTACAAGTATGACATATTACCTTATAAGAAAACTGATTGAACAGGTTAATGATAATTATATTCATAGATTTAAATTAAGGTTTACTAAATGATACCAACACAAAAACGTTAACGAACTTGCTTATTTTCTTACTTGAATATGAAGGCTTGGGTTCAGTAACAAATACTTAGTATAACATAAACAATTTAACCATAATACAATAGATCTGTGTAGCGCTTGAGAGTACTTACCTCGAGATGTTGAGTGATCATTCGGGGCGGTTAATTAAGTACCAAGTGAATCTTATTACGCTTGAGAGAAAAAGAAAAACATGATATAAAGATTAACAATTTACTCATTCGAATCATCGGATATTACTGGTTCATAATGCAGTGCATGATTCAAATCATGATATTACAACTATGACACTGATAGAACATGTTAACAATAATAATGTGCATAGACTTAAATTATAGCTTACTGAATGATACCAACATAAAAACGTTAAAGAACATTGGTGTTTTACTTACTTGAATATGAAGGCTTGGAGTTAGTATTACAGCAACATGCATTCAATTATTCCGAGTTGAAATCAATAGAAAACTGAAAATACATTTACATGTCTAATGTATATGAAAGCTTGAATATACATGGATAGACCAATGCTTCCAAGAAGTTAAGGTCACGTGGGAAGTCAGTAGTAAATGTCATCAAAGCCTTATAATCTTTGGTAGCTGAAGCTAGTAAATCAGATATCTCGACCAACTTTATTGGTAAATCTGAAAAACAGCAAAGTTATTATAAATTAGAATATAAATTAAAATAACCAAATCAACCCATTCATAAGTAAAACTGGATGTAATTCACCCTTTACCCATAGCTGCAATCTAATAAAAAACTCATTGGCTTCAGAAATGCAGGCTGTTTATGATCAAAGATAGCATATAGCACATACATACTTAAATGTATACCACATAGTTAGGATTATGATAATCATCTTTTTGTAGTGTATGGAATGTGCTGAAGAGAGAATGTTTTGAAGTACATATCTGGTTCCAAGTAAAAAACAATAGTTGAAAAGTACATGTTTCTCTATCTCATCTATTTGTTGGTGCTGTTTATAAGGAGGGGTAATTTCAGCACCAAGAAGAATGTCACGTATCTCGGACTGTGTGAGTGATGAGGTGAAGTTGACGGCGTTAAAATTTGTAACATTTCTGAATACATGGCCTTGTTTTTTGGTTAGTGATTGTATATGTCAACTTACTTTGTTGTGGTTTCCTAATCAGCTTTTGCCTTTTTCCCAAAAGGTTATTCAGTTTTGAAAACTACTCGCTCTGCTGATTTAGTTCCACTTTCTTCAGGTAAGTCTACTTTTGTAGAAGATGCTGGTGATGTGTGTTCTGTTGGTGGTGGTGTTGCGACTGCTAGATACAAATATTTGGTAGTTAAAGTTTTAAAGGAGTATATTGTGTTATTAGAATGTGGATGTTTAGTAGATGTATGTTACCTGTTTCTTGTGTCGATGGCTGGAATTGTGTGGTTTCTTTGTCCAAGATGCCATCTATAACAAAGTCGGGGGTACTTTTTTTTATAAGTAATTGAAGTGAAATTGGAAAATGTGGCTTTTCCTTGTGATTACTTGGAGTTTTGCTGGTATTTCATGGGGGTTAGCACTTTCTAGGCTCCTGACTAAATCATGCAATAGATTATTACAAAACAGAAGGAGGCAATTTGATGCTTTTGTTGAAATGTTTGTTATGACTTACTATGAAAGTGTCTGTGTTCTGTTCCAGAAGTACTTTTAATGAGATATTGTTTCTATTTTTTCCCCTGCTCTTTGTCTTCGCTGCGGTACCGTGTCACTTACAGTGTATTTTTTTAGCGATTTCATGTATACATGGGCGGAGCTATTAAGCTGAAATAGACATATATTGATATATAGGTAAGGTCTTGAGAATATAATATTTAGATACTTTGTAATCAATTTTTTTTACTCTGATTGGTATTGCTTGTTCTTCGGGATATTTGGATTCAAGTAGTAATAGGATGCGGGTGTTGTGGATAACTGCATAACTGTTGAATACATCTTGAAAATGTTCACAATCTCCATCCCCGTTCAATTACAACAAACAGCTACAATTTTATTTTGTGATATTTGATGTAGTAAGTTTTTGAACCTTTCTCACTTATTTAAAATCCAACTTACTTAAATGTATGCTTGCACGTAATATGAAATTGTAAAAAATTAGTTATTGTCATGTAACCACTATAGAGTAAATTTAACCAATTGCTTTTAAGTTATAGTGACCACAAACTAATTGTTATCCGGATACTTGCATTACCTGCACTGAACATCTGGGTATCTACGGTAGAATTATAAAGACTATAATTCATAAAAACTAACTTGTTGCTCACTGTAAACATTTCTTCATGTTGATTCATAACAACGTGGTCCAAAGGGCAATAACGCTCACCCGTTTCTTGGTCATGAAGTACAGAATACGTATGACCGAAAGTCCTCTTTCGACATATTGACCACTCAACCTTATATGATTTCCTTCCAGCACCAATGTTACAAAAGCAATTGCTTTACCAACTGCCCAGTCAACACCCTCCCTGGTTTTAATCATCTTCAACCGGTATGCAAATATCCTTTTAACTGCTCTGTAAGGCTTAAAGGTTTCTGGAAGAGTAATAATTAGAAAACCTAAGATATCTCCGAACAGTCATAATTGTATGCCACATAGTCAATAATTGCATCTATGCACATACTAATCAAGAGAGACCCACACCTGCAGCCTAACGCAATGGAACGACTATCTTGTTCATTTCAAGATCCCACAATAACGTGTCCTACTTATAAAAGCATGTAACAATTGAATTCAGAAATTTTGTAATGGTTTGTAAACTCTACTTGCTCAGCCAATCTAGATAACTCTACATTTCTGCAAAACTTGGCCACTAAACAAAAATGCTGAGTCATGTTCCTTCTCTCCGATGTTCACATTAACACTGGAAATATCAGGATTATGACATCAGTATAGAGTAGATAGCAACTGAGTTAAGTAAAACATAACATTGGTATCTTTGAAGGGTTGGAAAGGTTGAGTAACTGTCAACCAAGTTTGTCTATTTTTTTATGGTATTAGTGACTGTATTGATACAAAACTCACTAACCATTAATAATAATTTTGTTAAATGTAATGTAAATAAAAGAACAGTAAGCACATAATGCTACTCACATGACTGAATCTGTAGATGGTTTCATTATTAAGAATCAGTATGGGATTTGCATTGTAGAGATGGTCTACAAATCTCCCAAGTTTTCTCATGTGTACGTATATGTAGAGTTTGATAAGCTTGTTTTCGACCTCATCTATAGTAATTTCTATCAAATTTGATAAAAATAAATGAATCCACGAAGCCTCTTAATAATCTCATCTAGTAGTTATAACTTTGTGAAGCATCTTTTCTGTTACACCTACCAACACATTGGTACCCATAAGTGAAGGCAACAACAACTTATGTAATGACTTGCTCGTAAATGGTAACGGAACTTTTTAAGGATTTATCTGATAATGCACTGCAGCTAATAGATCAAGATTACATTCACATGATTTATTTGATTAACTTATTTTTTACTCAACTTTATTTGCTAAGTACATAAATATAACTACACAATCATAAAGAAAGTTCAGATTTCCTATAAAACCATGTAGCAATAAATCAAATTTCTATTAAAAAAAAATAATGATAGCAGTAAAGTTATTCATTAAGAAAGCATAGAGAGGATACTGAATGACAAAGTAGAGAAGATAACTGACGTAAGGGTTTAGTGAACAAACTAAAAATGTGGCATCTGATGCGGACTCACTTGTTGCACCTGCATTGGGGTTTGAGGTAATATAGTGGTTAATTGCATAGCCAAATCAGAAAAACAAAAAAGAAGGTGAAAGGTGAATACGACCTTAAACTTTTCCACGACACTTTGTTCATGTGAAACAGATACACCGACCTCGGTCGCGTGGAGCTGGTTCATTAAACCCGAGGCATAGAAGCCAATAAAGATGCTTGATTACCTCGATTCACGTGACGCAGTCTGAACTCATTTGTTGGCGAAATGTTGCAACTTGTACCTTCACACCTAATCTCATCTCCTAGTTCAGGGCATGCTTCATTTAGTACACTCGTACCCGCTACAGGAAAAAAAAAACAAAAAGCTCAAAGGTTTATCCTAACTTTCGTTGTACATAATTCTGTGAGGACATATATGCTATAATGTACGGTTTTACTTGGAGTTTCTTATTACTGTATTACTTATTTTTGCATAACATACATGCTTATTTTGTAAGTAAGACGGCAATTAGAATACTTCTTGACTTCTTGTCAACATATGCATAACTCCATAAGACAAACAAAATTCAAAATTAAAAAACTAAAAAAAATATAACCACAAATAATTTTCAGGCTTTGTATATTCAATTAACTTCCAGAACAAAGTGTCTTGCCTAGACAATATAGAGAGTGTTTACACGAATAATGGTCGTCACACACTATATTAGTCATCCGGGGAAGCTTTTTGCAAATGGGTTTGAATATACGGGAGAGAGACCATCTTTGAGTTATCAAAGAAGCTATGATATCTTTAGCTCCTAAATGAAACTTCGAGCTGATATGTTGAGTTTAATTAAGTACTATGTTGACAGTTTCATGATAAAGGCCATCACTATTCCCAGAAGAGCACCTGCTGCAACCTGTGCATCAAACCCATAAAAAGATTAATGTTTTCTGAAAACTCGTCAAAAAATCTTGGCTTCTACTGACTACTACAGGTGGAATGATTTTAGCATGCATATATAAAATTGTAAAAATTGTTAAGCTTTTCCTCAAACTCTAACTGCACAATTTACTTGTAACTAAAAATAGTAATCAACTTCTTTTTTCCTAATTCAGGCAACAATTTTTATTTTTTTTATTTTTTTTTCCTAAAAAAATGAACGACTACTAATTTTTTAACGAAAAATAACTACCTATCGCAAGTGTCATATTTTATCCACAAGATTCCTCCACAAAACAATATGACATTCTTGCTGTCATAAGTCATCCTCTTTTCTTTATAATCCGTTATTTAATTTCGGGCGTAGCTCAAGCCAGGATTATAATATTTATGCTATTTTCCAGCAATCTTTGCATGTGACTTTCGGGTAATACGCTTCTATATGTTCCCATCATGTAATTTAAGAGCTGAAGTACAGAAATGGTCTATCTATTTAAGGTCATCTTACAACATTGGTTCTCAGTGGTTTAAGTTTGACGATACAGCTCTTTACTGATTTATATGGTTAGTGATAGTCCCACACAAATTAACTTACCAAGTTTCATTATGTAAAAGAATGTGTACTTAAGAGAACTGACCACATTGGGTTCCAACTTTTTGAATGCCTGAAACTAAATAATAGGAACGATAGCAAAATCAAAAGATCATACATAACGTATGTTAATAACCATTGAAATTACCTTGAAAAGATCATATTTTTTTGCAGATCTATCTCCATCACCGTGAGGCATCATAAGCCTGTTTTGTGAAAGATTGTCTCAGGTTGTAATATTGATTATTTAAACATTATACATGGGAAAATGTAAAATTTTAGAAAACTCACTTACTTTTAAACTCAACAATTTGGACTGCATCATTCAGAAACATGTGGGTTCTGTTACTTCAACAACAACAGTTTAATAACGTAGGCTAATATGTATTGATAGCATAGCGAGGGCAGGACTGATTACCATCTCTCTTCTCATACTAATAACGCGGCTTGCATACTGGTACCTCTTTAGTCATATGTTGCCTGATTGCGATTGAGTTGCTGCAACATTCCATAATTGAGCAGCCTCCAACCTTGTAAACCCTAATCAAAACCAACCCAACAATATTCACAACTCTGACCATCTCCTCAATCGCTTTTCTCCTCCTAATATATGTTATTATATAAAACCATTGACATAATTTATAGCAAAATCGTGTTGCAATCTATGCGACTCCTTTTTGTTCATCTTTTGTATAATGCATATATGTATGCTATGACTTTGCATCAGTTATCTGATTAGTTTATTGTTTGAATGCATATATATATGC
Organism: Artemisia argyi; assembly: GCA_030686995.1. NCBI lineage: Eukaryota > Viridiplantae > Streptophyta > Magnoliopsida > Asterales > Asteraceae > Artemisia > Artemisia argyi. The sequence goes on from CM060689.1 coordinate 126,322,167, forward strand.
ATTCAAAGAATAATCGAGTCCAGTAAGTTGAAAGACAGTCCCAAAATCACTTGTAAATTGCCCACTTACTGAAACTACTCCTAAACCGATTACACAAATCCTAAGTTTCCTAGATTTATGATAAGGTAGCAAATCGGAATGTGATTCATAAAAATAATAATACTTATACCTTTAAGAAACAACACATCTTCTCGAATGCATGGTTGCCTCAAATTGCTTCATGGAAAAAGGCCTGCAGAAAAATAGATCAAAATACAAAAATATTCATTAAATATCCGATAAACAACTTAATAATACTCAATAAACTTGTAGTGTGGACAGGTCATGCTGGTTTTGGTCAAATTGGGCACCATTGTTTGTATTACATCAGCTGCCGAACACATGACATCTTTTAAACTTAGGAGATCATCCTGTAAAAGTATCAGGTGTTATCAATATAGCTTTCTAAACGATAACATCGCACCTTATAGATATGTGAAAGCTTTGTAAAAGGACAAACACTAATACCTTTCACCCATTAAGAAGTGGAAGACGAAGGGTGCTAGACTCCAAAGACAAAATAGTTCTGATAAAGTTGGATGTTGAGAAGAATATCGTTGTCTATGAATCATTGATACATGAAAACATTTGGATCTTGAATTAATATTAGAATTTATGTAATAAAAAATTATGATTCGTATAACAAACTACATGGTGACATGGTATCTAAAAGTGATAAACCACAAACCTGATGAAGTTGGATGTTGAGAAGAATATCGTTGTCTATGAATCATTGATAAATGATGAATTTTTTTTAAGGTGATCGTATTTTAGGAATTAGAGGAAAATATATAATAGGGTTTTGAGAAAAGAATGAACTGATATTTTTTATACGTAACATTATAAAAGGATAATATGTTTTAGGTTATTATTGGATATTTGTGCTTCTAATCAATGTCTTTATCAATTTTTACTTGGAAATATAATAACAAAAGTTGGATTGCTCCGGTGGTTGAGATGGTTGTTTATTGTTGGAGACATCCATGTTCGAATCCTGCTAACTACATTTTTTTGGGAAATAAATTCTAAAATATATGAATAATTGCCAAGGTGGATAAATTTCCGAAATTATAATTGCCAAGGTGGAGAAATTTCCGAAATTAATTATAAAAATATAAAATAAATTTAAAAAATTGCTTACATGGCGACAATGTGATGACATGGCAGATGACATGGCTGATAATGAATTACTGGGCAATGAGGTGGCGTTTACGTGGCATTATCTACGTGTAACGCCTCCTGTTATATATAATATAGAGATATATATATATATATATATATATATATATATATATATATATATATATATATATATATATATATATATATATATATATATATATATATATATATATATATACGTCTACGTCTACAAAAGTAATAGCGATATAAGCAAGATGATAAGTAAGATATGGAAAGATCTAACCGCGAGACAAAGGATTTATATTGGTTCGGCTACAAGGACACCTTCCTTGCCCTACTCTACTCCTCGAGTCACCTACTCAAGAGTTTTCTTCACTATGTCAACAAGCTCCCTTATGGCGGAGAAAAACTTACACACCAATATACACGCCACAACTTCGTCACAACTTATTCACACCTTCTACACAACTTCTTCACACCTAGTCACTACTTAATCACAACTCTACTTCTTCACAACTATCTATCTTCACAACTATCTACTTCACAACAATCTTCTTCACAACTATCTACCTCCCAACAATCTTCTTCACACCACTACTTATATCTCACTACTTCTATTCACAACTTCTACTCCTAGATCTATCTAGTTACACTACTATCACACCTTTACAATGAATGTACACAACAACTAGACTATATACACAAATCTACAATACTTCACAACTTGATGTTGAAGAAGTATTTTTCTCTTGCACTTTGAGAGATGAGAGGTGAGGAAATAAATCACTTGAAACAAGGATTAACAATTATATGATCAAAGGTTTTTAGGAGGATGTTTAGAGAGATTTGGATCTGAAAATTTTCGTGCAAGAGGAGGGAAAAATTCCAGATTTAAGGTGGTATTTATAGGGAAAAATTTCTGACAGAATCTGACAGGGGAGCGTGGTCGGTCCCCTTAATTGTGTGTCGGCCCCCTTAAAATTAAGGGGGCTGCCCTTATAATTAAGGGAGCCACCCAGACGAAAACTGCAGTTTTCTAGTCTTTTTCTGGGGAAAGTTTATTTGGTAAAAAACTAACTGATTTTGGTTAAAATTTTGAATTCATATATTTATTATGAATAAAACATTTTCCTTTATTACCAAAAATGTTTTTCAAAAATATATAATAAGTTTATCTAATTTTATAAACTTTGTATTATTTAAATAAACATCCCTTTGATCATAAAATGTAGTAGTCACTTGTTTATTCATACCTTAAGTGATTATGTTGGATGAGATGATATAAACTTGCTTAAAACTTGTTTACAGATTAACTTTGCGTTTAATGTTCTTATATTTTGTGATCGTCAAAACTTAAGGATATCGAAAGATGTTAATAACGTTTTTATACATTATTTATATCAACAAAGTAAATGAGCTATAAAACTGAATATCAAGTAAATACTAAACAAAGGTGAAATGGAACTCACTGATTTCCTTGCTCAAAACAGGTAGGATGAACTTTTACAAGATCTAGTTTGTTAAAAACAAACTAGTAAACCCATGGTCCCTCCAAATCTGACCCATCACTCATAAGTACTACATTAACCTTTATTTTTGACTTTTCTTGACTATTTAAGTTTATTGATTGACAACAGAATTTAAAAGATACAAGTTCCCAATAACCTATTGCTAAGCTTCTATGAGTCTGAATGAAGAAGTTAAAGAGCTAAAATTGACTTGATCAATTAATAATGAAGCATAAAAACTTTAACAGGAAATTTAACAAGAAGCTTAAGTAAAGCTGAAATTTCATTAAAAGCTAAAAGTTTACAAAGCTTATAAAGGTGAATCAAACTGAGTTCAACTTACAGATAAACTAAATCCTTAACCTAAACTTAGAGTTACAACTATTTTAACTACTACTACTCTAACTATATCTTCTGCTTCTCTCTTCTTCACTTATATAAGCATTTTAAGCTCCTGTGGGTCCTCTGGTTGAATCTCACTCTTCATTTGGCCATTGGATGGCTCCAAATCAATCCCAGCCTTCAAATTGGTCTTGGCGGGAAAAAAGGGTTTTGCAGGTGAGGTAACTTGGAGGGTTATCAGGGACATTTATTGAGGTTTGGAGGGTTGTGGTGAGCTGGGGGGGACAGGGAATGGGTTTGCTGAGGTGGAGGTGAGGAGGGGGGATGAGATTGCAGGGGAGCAGGTTGCAAGTTGTGGTGGAAGGGGAGAAGTCAAACGTGGGTTGACTGGGGAATAAATAAAATGGGGTAGGGGTGGTTTTTTTATTTGTGGGATGTTGGGCTGGAAAGGTGGATGGGCCAAGTAGAGGATGGATTGGGCTTGGGGAAGTGTTGGGTGGATCAGGGTGGTAAATGAACAAAGATTCCATTTTGTTATAATATTATCACAAGGACCATTCATGTAAATTCTGCAATCTGAGGGACCAGAATTGCAATTTTCCCAAAGTCTTTACAAGGGCTAATCTTGACATATATGAATAGTATAAAGGTTATGAAAGTTATTTTTCCAATTTTAAACATCCAGGGACTAAATCTGACAAGTTTCAAAATCCAGGGACTAAACTTGCAATTTCACCAAACTCTCATTCCAAGGACCAAAATTAACACTTGTGACTTTCCAGGGACCAAAATTGAATGATTTTCCAAAAATATCCCACCAGGGACCAAATCTGCCAAAAAGTGAAACTCCAGGGACCAAAATTGTAAATTCTCAAAACCTTTCCAATTTTTCACCAAAGGACTGAATATGACAATTTATGATTTCAAAAGGACCTTTGGTGACTTTTCTTTTAAAATAAGAGCTCAGGGACTATTTTTGCCAATTTTTGAAAGTTGGGGGACTGAAACTGCCAATTATGCAAACTTTGTACGTTTTTCATCTGTTTTTACTCATTTTGCATCTGAAACATATAAAACACAATTTTGGAATATTTTTAGTATTTTGATGCATTTCTGAGTGTTTTTGTATGTTTTGCAGTTCAGATTTGACCAAAAATGATGAGTGTTTGAGCACTCATCAATCCCTCACACTAAACTATTGCTAGTCCATAGCAATCACTTTGAGAAAACTTAATGGATTTTAATCTATTTACCAAAAGCCATCACTTCTGGAGTAGCCAAATATTTCAGTTCAAGTAAGAACTATGGTCCACCTGATAACCATGTGATTTTGAGCAAACCACCAGCTGTCAACGGATTTGATTTGCCTTTACCAGAAGCCGTTTGCTTCTGGACTAGCCAACTCTTGATGGACAAAGTCAACATCTTGGTGAGCTGATTACCAATTATGGTTTTCCACTGCCTTTACCACAAGCCATAATCTTGCGGGCTAGCCAACTCTTTCAATTTTTAGGATATGGCGAGTTGAAATACCATACAATTTTGGGCAAATTGTAAACCATAAACGGATTTCATATATCTTTACCAAGAGCCGTTTGCTCCTAAATTAGCCAATCCTTTTGTCGTTTAGACATGGCGGACTGATAACCACAAAAATTTTGAAACTCAAGTGAAAATTTTTAAAATTTTTGCCAAAAACGGGGCTACTAGATAGTAAAATGTGATAAAATTCGCTAGAACACCCCCCCCCCCCCACACACACACACACACTTAGAATGAATATTGTCCTCAATACTCAAAGTCCTGGCTATTATGCCGACTCTTGGAACGTAAAAGGGCAACATTACAATCTAAATGTGGAAACACAATTTTTGCTTTTTCACTTTATTGGTAACCACAGCAGGGGTAACTCCCCCACACTTAGGGTGAAAACCTTATAAGCATGCTACTGTTTTTGTTTACCGAGTCGCTAGCTTGACTCGACCCCGAATTCATTGGTTCTTGAGGAAGCATGATGTGGAAGAAGCAATCTCCATCGGACTTTCATTCAAGATGTTTGGACAAACATTTGAAGCACGTGAATGTTCCACACCGATGAGATAAGTACCCGGCTGTAAATAGTATAAACTATAAGCGGTGATGCCGGGGTCAAAGATAATGTCTTCATTCCCGAAGGAGTGAAGAACAGGAGAAGTCACCCGGTAGGTGAAGAAGGGTAGAAAGATCCTGATGACAATCAAGTTAAAGTCATCATCATCAGAAAGAGAATTCATGATTGGTATATCATGAATCTCATCATTAAAGCTCATATGATCTAGACATATTATGGGTGGGAGGGTTGGGATTTTGATATCAATCAAATTCTCAAGGTTGAGAATATTTCTCTCCGGAACACAAAGATCATCTTTGTCTAGATCAAAGTAAAAATTATCATACTCCGGTGGAGATATGATATGAGTGAGTTCACCGGAGAACTCCTCAAAGGTAAATGAATCATACTCGGGGAGAGAAATTTGAGAATGAGAAGTGGTACTGCCACTAATGTTCTCTCCCATATGATCAAAAGTAAAGGCTTCAAACTCCGGAATAGGATCATCGGAGAAAATGTCACTATCCTTAATCGGGATAGGAGATGAAATAGGTTTCTTTTTGAAAGCCTCGATTTTAGAAATGAGGAGATTGACATTCAATAATGTTGCACGAAGTGCTTCATCCTTGATTTCAGTGTCAATCACATCATTCTCTTCTTCTAAGCTAACTAGCTTAGAAGGTAATTCTTCCATAAAAACGATGTCTCCACAAGATAACGAATCGTCATCAGTAGAATCAGAGAACATCTCATCATGATTAGTTTGGAAGATGAGAGGAGGAGGGATATCACACAAATGATCAAGAATTCCCTGTGACTCTCTTGGGATTGAGACAAGGTTCTCAACACTAGACTTTATGAATTCGTCCGATTCCTTTTCAGGAACAGTATCAAGATGCTCGTCCCCCATGCTCAAAGAGTGAGTGGGAACCTCGGGTGTGATAACAGTGGGTTGAGATGGAATCTCAACTGATAGAATTTCATCTGATGAATCTTTATAAAATTGAAGAATATCAAGTGTATCTTCATCATCACTGTCATCAGGAATGAAACGGAATCGAGAGCTAGATCTGGCTGCTTTTTCTTTTTCAATTGATTCCCTAATAGATTTTTCATAGGCATCTTGGGAATATATTTTAGCAGCCTGTTCTTCAGCTAACAATTCTTCCATCGATTTTTGTTTTGGATTATCTGGGGTATGTGTTATTCCTTTCAAGTCTTTCAATAAATCCAAAAGATCAAGGAGAAGACTTTGAGGAATTGGCAGAGGTGGAGGTTCGTCATAATACGATGTGTCAAAATTGTTACAAGGAAATGGATTCCTTGTTTGACAATCGGAACTGAAGTGTGGACCTCCACAGTAATCACAACAGTAAAACTGATGTGGCTGTGGGTTGTACGTGCTAGAGTCATAATCCTTATCAGGAAACTGCTCATAGACAAGCGTGTTTCCCGATTGACAATCAAAACTGTAGTGTGAACCACCACAGTACTCACAACAGTAAAACTGCTGAGTATCATGGTGTGGTAGCTGATTGAATAAATCAGTCGTGTCATGGTAGGAATAGGGATCCTGGTTATAGACAGACCCGTTTCCTGACTCTACCATGCCACAACTGGGGAAATTACCACCATTATAAGGATTACCACACCAATGGCAAATAAGAAGGTGTGGATGAGACATAGAAAGAATCAAAAGGTTTGGGAGGGTGAGGAATGAAGAATCAAAAGGGTAGGAGGGTAAAGATAAATATTTTTGGATTTTTGGAAAGACATTTTATATACAAATAGGAAAGAAAATCTTTTTGGGTTTTTGTGTTCGTTGAAAACTGATTTTAAAATGTTTTCGTAAACTGTTTTGTTTTTATATGAAAACAAGAATATAATATGAACAAGGGTGGGTAAATATACAATGAGTGTATATCCCGATTCACTAATCTGAAAACCGTTTTAGAATAACGCGCACAACCTCCCCGGCAGCGGCGCCAAAATTTGATTGGCTCTAAACGGTCAACTTATATTGACCAAGGAATGGTCAACAAAGTCAAACAGCCTAAAGTCAATGCTCCGTGGAAGTATAGGGGTTTCCCCGGGTCGTTATGTCCCGACGAGGTGTGAATTGTTATCAAACGGGTTTGTGATCGGGTGAATTTGGACAGGAAAGGGTTTGTGATTGATTAAACTAAGGAATCTACAAGGAAATAGCTTAAACAAGCTATATGAACAAGACTGGAAATTTGGAAAAAACAGAAACGTTTAAAACCTAAAAACGTGTACGTTTAGTTTAAATTTACGCGAACGTACAAAATAAAAAGTAAAAACTGAGATCTAAAAACCCACAGGGGGTGAAAATGACTTTTTTACAAACTTAAGGATTAAAGAAAATTTTTAGAAAAAGAAAATAAATTTTTACACTAATTACTAATTTAATATTAATTAAATACTATTTAATACTAATTATTAATATTTAAATAACTTAAATACAATATAATATTAATTTAATACTAGAAAAATGAAAATTAAATTTCTAAAATTATAAAATAACTAAAAACAAATTTTAAACTTAAAAATATATCTTTTTGTCTTTTTGTGATTTTTATATTAATTAATTACTAATTATATTAATTAAACTATTTAAACTATTTAAAATTATTAAAAATACTAAAAAGACTTAGAAAATTAAGAAAAATTTTATAAATCTAATTAACCATCACAGGAATCCTAAAAAATTATAAAAAGTTTATTTTATATGTTTTTACACTATTTTACTAATTATTTTATTAAATATTAATTAATTACTAATTAAACTAAATAAATTATAAAAACTACAAAATGAACAGTAGAAATTCTAGAAAAATTCCGAAAATTATATTATAGTATATAAAAGCTAGGAAAAATATAAAAACTAGGTGTTACTTTATAAAAACTAATTGTGCTATTTAATTCTTAATTATTAATTAATTATTAATAAAACTAATCTTAAATCTAATTAATACTAAATGACCATATAAAAATCTGAAAAAATTACTGAAAGTACTTAAAGATAAAAGGAAATTAAGAAAAATATAAAAAAGCAAGTTACTTAATAAAAATCTAAAAAGGAAAATTAAAAAGATAAATAAAATTAAATAGAAACTATCACTTATAATTAAATTGATTTTTCTGGATTTTTCTTTTTGAAAACTATTTATATACTTAAAAAATGAAACTTTAATGAAGGGGCTTGGAGATAAGCTCAGAAATAAGCACAATACAAAGCAATAAGCCAAACAGTTGGCTTAATGACTTGTTTAATGGACTATTGTGCTCAAATAAGTTGTTCAGTTAACACAAGCTAAAAATAAGGTGGAACCAACTTAATTGTAATGAAAAGAAGCTAAACATGAGAAGGAATACACTAATAAGCTGAAATAAGCTACAAGCAATCCCAAACTTAACACAGACTACACAGGCCACAAGTGGACACTTGCAGGCCACTGTGGGGCCCACAGGTGTGAACAAGGGTCCAAAACAAATGATGATCTGAAAATGTGTCTTGGTGAGCTTTCCAAAAAGCTTACAATCTCAGTAAAAGCTTAAGTATGGAACAAATGGGAGGCTTATGAAATGGCTCAATCCACTGAATGGGATCAATGTAACAGTTGAGCTCATTTAATGGAGAAATCCAATTCACAAGTCCATTAAGCAAAATCCAGAGATGCACAAACTAGGACATGATAGAAAGTGAACCAAATAAGCTTGAATGAACATATTTGTAAGCTACAACAAGCATATGCAGGATCAAAATCTCACAGTTAAGGGTTGAGCCAAATATGAGAGTTTAATAAGCAATGTTGACAAATAAGCACAAGACTTAACTACTAGTACAATAAGCTAAAGCTACTGAGATGTACTACAAACTACCTGAAACACTTAATCAAACATACTTATAAGCACTTAATAAGCCAAATACAGCAATAAGCAATATCCACACCCAAACAGGCCATGGTGCAGGGGAGGTGCTTCCCCTGCAGGTGTGTTTGGAGGTGTGTGGGACCCACAAAGAAAATCACAAAAATCAAATAACACTAGGACTTCATAGTTTAGCTGGGGGGTTGCAATTCCTAAAAGTTTCAAGGTCTGAAACCAACTACTAAATTCTATAAAATTCTTGGAAGATTTACAATTCTGCACAAAGGTATTTTTGACTTTTTTGATTAAACTTGTAATTTTGACTAAACTGAGATTAGATTGCTTCTAATTAACTGAAAACAATATATTAAACTATATAGAAACTAATTAAAGCTACTTTAACTAATTATGAATGGAATTGATGAGTTTACATGTCCTAACACCTAACAGTGAACAGGTGAATGGCCATAAACTAGGATTTTGACTATTAGCTACATGAGACCTGAATTCATTAGTCAATGAGGTCTGAGTTAGACTAGGGAAACATGTTGAACCAGAGACAACCATCTAAACACCCCTGAGCACAGGGATACAGGCTCATCCAAACACCCCACCTTATGCAAACTAATTAACAGTTAAAGACTAAGATAAGCAAAATTTAAACACAGAAATGATAGACAGATTAATAACTACTAAAATGAAAATATGAGATTCAATTAATAAGACATGTAAGTTTATGAATAAGTAAATGAGCTATAAAACTGAATATGAAGTAAATACTAAACAAAGGTGAAATGGAACTCACTGATTTCCTTGCTAGAAACTGGTAGGATGAACTTTTACAAGATCTAGTTTGTTAAAAACAAACTAGTAAACCCATGGTCCCTCCAAATCTGACCTATCACTCATAAGTACTACATTAACCTTTATTTTTGACTTTTCTTGACTATTTAAGTTTATTGATTGACAACAGAATTTAAAAGATACAAGCTCCTAATAACCTATTGCTAAGCTTCTATGAGTCTGAATGAAGCAGTTAAAGAGCTAAAATTGACTTGATCAATTAATAATGAAGCATAAAAACTTTAACAGGAAATTTAACAAGAAGCTTAAGTAAAGCTAAAATTTCATTAAAAGCTAAAAGTTTACAAAGCTTATAAAGGTGAATCAAACGGAGTTCAACTTACAGATAAACTAAATCCTTAACCTAAACTTAGAGTTACAACTATTTTAACTACTACTACTCTAACTATATCTTCTGCTTCTCTCTTCTTCACTTATATAAGCATTTTAAGCTCCTGTGGGTCCTCTGGTTGAATCCCACTCTTCATTTGGCCATTGGATGGCTCCAAATCAATCCCAGCCTTCAAATTGGTCTTGGTGGGAAAAAAGGGTTTGGCATGTGAGGTAACTTGGAGGGTTATCAGGGACATTTATTGAGGTTTGCAGGGTTGTGATGAGCTGGGGGGACAGGGAATGGGTTTGCTAAGGTGGAGGTGAGGAGGGGGGATGAGATTGCAGGGGAGCAGGTTGCAAGTTGTGGTGGAAGGGGAGAAGTCAAACGTGGGTTGACTGGGGAATAAATAAAACGGGGTAGGGGTGGTTTTTTTATTTGTAGGATGTTGGGCTGGAAAGGTAGATGGGTCAAGTAGAGGATGGATTGGGCTTGGGGAAGTGTTGGGTAAATCAGGGTGGTAAATGAACAAAGAGTCCATTTGGTTATAATATTATCACAAGGACCATTCATGTAAATTCTGCAATCTGAGGGACCAGAATTGAAATTTTCCCAAAGTCTTTACAAGGGCCAATCTTGACATATATGAATAGTACAAAGGTTATGAAAGTTATTTTTCCAATTTTAAACATCCAGGGACTAAATCTGACAAGTTTTAAAATCCAGGGACTAAACTTGCAATTTCACCAAACTCTCATTCCAAGGACCAAAATTAACACTTGTGACTTTCCAGGGACCAAAATTGAATGATTTTCCAAAAATATCCCACCAGGGACCAAATCTGCCAAAAAGTGAAACTCCAGTGACCAAAATTGTAAATTCTCAAAACCTTTCCAATTTTTCACCAAAGGACTGAATATGACAATTTATGATTTCAAAAGGACCTTTGGTGACTTTTCTTTTAAAATAAGAGCTCAGGGACTATTTTTGCCAAATTTTGAAAGTTGGGTGACTGAAACTGACAATTATGCAAACTTTGTACGTTTTTCATCTATTTTTACTCATTTTGCATCTGAAACATATAAAACACAATTTTAGAATATTTTTAGTATTTTGATGCATTTCTAAGTGTTTTTGTATGTTTTGCAGTTCAGATTTGACCAAAAATGATGAGTGTTTTCATCATATGTTTACATAACTTATGCGTCTCATTTTTACGCCTTCCCCTTGCATAGTTTCATCATTCGACCTAGAGTTTGGTCATTTGCCTTAGTCTTTTAGAATGTCTTTGTATTTGTGAAGGACATGGTATTAGTATAACTGAGCTGAGTATTTCAAAATTCATGGAACCTCGGTGGAATGTAGACTGGTCATCTACATTCAACCCGGGATAGTGGGATATAGGCTGACCACCTATGTCTGACTCAGAGATGAATTTTGCAACACTGAGAATGGTTATAATAAAATTTTGTCTGGATTGAATTCTCTACTCAATTTCCAAATGTTTCATTTTACATCACAGTATTCCCTTTCATCACAATCTCATTGTGTCGCAGCTGTCATAGTCATTTCCCTTCTCACCATCATTATCATTTCTCTTCCTCATGAAATTTATATAAGGAATTAGGTGACAATCTATAGATTCCTATGTCACTCATCACTCACTATTCCAATATTGATAAGTGGACATTATCAATGACCTTCCTAGGAAAGACTTTCCATACCATCTATGAGGAGGATCCCTCGGTACATTAAGACCATTCAATACTCAACAGAAATCTCAAGATATCACAAAACCATTCAAACCACTATCACTTGCCTGATCGCCAAAATTTCTACCATCCTGAAAGTATTGGCCTGATTGCATTACAAGATTAGTTTCGATGCGAATGCTCACTAAGCAACACTATATAGATACATCCAACCTCCTAACCAAGACTATAGAACCTTCAATTGAATATGTCCTCACCAATAGACATTATTCAAATATGTTAGGCACCCTTGCATTTGTGCAGACATACCTACCCAACTATTTTACCCTCTTGATCCTTTCACTTTTAATGGATTTTTCTCCAAACTACAGTTATACAAAACATATATCTTGTAAGAAATACTTTTCTGAGGCACTTATTTTGACAAGCAAATTCCTTTTGGTTAATCTCTACAAAACTATTGGATGTTAAGAAATTTTAAACATCGATCTTTGGTAAACCATATTATCCACCTCATGTTAAAAATAGTCCTATCGTGCATAACTACTAAATTTTGAAACATCAAGAAAACTGTTACTTAGAAAGCCATTTGCTTAAAGTTGAAAATTCATTTATTCAGGGAAGGTTTATGAACAAAACACACAATCTCAAAACAAACTTTGAAAATCAATCATTATATTACATCACTTATACATTTAGGATTTTGTGATTTGATGACATAGAGCTTGGGGAAAATCTTAGTAATAGAGACTAAGCATCGTAGGTGGAGAGAGACCCAATTCATGACATTCCTACGGAGGATCACAACCTTATCCTAACCTAATCTTTCTAATAACACCCTTTGACGGACTTAACCTTGTAAGCTTTTTCCACAAGATTCATGATACCTATTCCAACTATTCCTAATGGAGGAATTCGATTCACCTCAAATTTCTGGCAGATTTCATTAAGATTCCTTTGGAACCACACGACCTATCATCTTCAGACCAATGGTCAGAATTAGAGAATGATTCAAACATAGGGAGATATGCCCAACTCGGGTGTGATTGATTCTGGAAATGGTTGGGCTGACCATTTGCTATAAATTGGATTCACTTACAACAATAAATATCACACAATCCCAAGGACAACATCATTGAGACACAATACACAAACATGGAGAGATAAACCCAAGATACATTGGACCATTCAATATTTCAGACAGAATGAGCCTAGTGGCCTACAGACTTGAGCTCCCATTAGAGCTCAGTAGCTTACACAATAAATATCATCATCTGTTCACCAAAACCACTCTAGAGACCAACACCAACTGAACTTTAGGACGAAGTTCCTGTTAGAGGGGAAGACTGTCACAATTCGTAATTTCAGGTCCTTTTTCAAACGTCAAAATTTCATTATTCATCTCGAAAAGTTACTATTCATCAGTTACTATTCATAGATCACTATTCATCATTTTACTATTCATCATTTTCAGAGTCAGTTTGAGATTCCGATAAGTGTTTCAAAATTTTACTATTCACGTGACACTATTCATTCCCGGAAGGAAAACACTATTCATGATCATCATGCATCTTCTCGTAAGCCGAGTTTACGGGTTTTCAAATTTGCGTAACCAGTTAGGTTTAGCTGCGAATTCATGCATCATCAGTAGGGACACGTCATATAGACTGGAGTAGTCTACATATCATCAGTAACGTCATCAGCACTTTAGATCATGCACGAATATGCATTATTTCAATTTACGTATGCATAATTTGTAATTAACGTTACCACTCAGTTTTACTACTAATATATACCCGATACTTCCGTCTACGATCCTAATATATTTTCATACTCATTATAATAATATAAAATTTATATTATTAATTTACCCGGTGTTTTGAGACCTATTGCTATATTTTCCGGTAAACGCCTAAAATTTCGTCGGATCACGATATTTCAACACGACAAATATTTTAACACCCAATTCTCATCAGGAATGTAAATTTATAATTTTTACAACGTTGTCACATTTTATTTGGTACCGTTAAACTTTATTTCTAGCAAACTCGGTACCCGGTATCTCCTAAAACTCAAAATATCTAACATAATCTTACTAAAGTCTTCATTTCACTTACACACTCATCCTTTTCTTACAAAAACCCACGCCCCCTACCTTAAATTAGGGATCTTGTCTCATAAATATCTACAACTAGTTCTATACTTTCATTTTCTCATTTATATATTCTATTAACCAACACCAACTAGCAAAAATTCTCTCTACTTCCTCATTCTTCATATGTTTCGGCCAAAGATCAAGGAACAAGAAAAATCCATCAAACTTTCAAGATCAAGACATAATCAAGCTTTACTTTCATTCCTTGTTAAGGTTTTGTGATAAAAACCTAGGTTTCTTAATCAATTTCTCATCAAATCACCTCAAATCTTCAAGTAAGCTTCAAGTAAACTTTTTAATCTTTTCATACTTCCATTTGATGTATTTTCAAGTCATAGTAGTAGATCATGCAAATATATATGTTATATATACCACTTTATACAATAATACTCTTTAATCATAGATCTATAATTTTTATTAATAACTTCAAGAGATCCACCAAGATTGGTGATGTTTAGGAACCCATGACACCCTAAGAAGGTGTATGGTAGGATTGAGTACTTGTGTTGTTGATTTGAAGTAGTTTGATTAAGTTTTGACAAGGATTTGAAACTAGAAAAGTAGTTTTTGACAACTTTAAAAAGGTTCTGTCCATTTTTGCCAAATACAGAAAATCCAGGGGCTGGGACGAATTTTTGGTTTTCATATTTAGATAATAATTTCATAAACGAAATTGTAGCCGCTGGAATCGCTAAAAGATCATTTACGACGAGAAAGTTATGCTAAAAACAAGTTAACGACGAAAACTATATTTTCAGAAAATTTCATTGTTGTCTCAGTTTTTCATGGACTGTTTTGAGGTGTAAAACTTAATCTAGCCATCCCGACTTATCAAAAATATGTTAATATGTTGTCGCACGATTCCGGGGATATAAAGAACGTAGAAAACAAGCTCATAAGGACCAAGATATACACGTTTGAAACCCGACGAAACTTTATTTATTTTGACAGCTTCTAATAGCAAATTATTTCTAAGTATAGAAAAATAGTTTTTGTAATAGGTCATGTTGAGAGCCATTTTTCTCATTAATCGAGACCCGTATGGTCAAAAGTTAAATGATACGACTTATAGACATTGTTGCAAGGTTTTCAAAAACGCCGAGTTTCATCACTAACACTTAACGTACAATATTTCGCGACTAGTTTTGCGAGGCCATTTTGGGCATATTTTCAAGTAATGAAAATGTTATATTTTTGCGACGAAAACATTATATTTGCCGATAAAACACCAAACAAGGATCGTGGAGTACCGTTTCAACATATTTACAGGAAAAGTAGTTATTAACTTAACGAGACGTCAAAAATGTATTTTTCGACGATAAACATTATTTTAAAATTTCACAAGTGGTATCGATAACATACGTAATTGCATTTGTAGCATCATTTCATTTCTTACATTAGATCATATCATTCATATTAGGTTGCGGTTAGAGATCGTGCCTCATTTCAGTGTATCCACTTTTGTCATCGTAGCTATCGCACCAGGTGAGTCATAGCCCCTACTCTTTTAATTTTTTTGTAAACTCTTTGGGGGAGATACATGCTCAATTACATGTTTTCAACTTTATGCTCATTTTACATTTAAACTCAATGTTCGTTTTACAATCAAACACCATGCTTGTTTTACTTGTAAAGTGACTTGTTTCCTAAACATTATTACTTATGTAAATGACCCCATTGTCATCATTGTTTATCTGGCAACATTATCAGCATTGTTTATATGACCTCATTGTCATCCTTGTTTATCTGGCGACATTGTCAGTATTGTTTATATGACCTTATTGTCATCATTGTTTATCTGGCGACATTGTCAGCATTGTTTATATAACTTCATTGTCAAAATTGTTTATATTGCTTCATTGTCAGACTTATTTATATGGTCTCATTGTCAAAAAAAATTTATATAGCGGTATTGCAACACTTATTTTTGAATCTAGATACAAGTATTACTTTTTTTCACATAAACCAAATCATATTTGGCAGTGGGTTGTAAACACACAGGTTACAAGTCTTGTATGGGTGGGACTTGGGACTGAGTGGATTTACGATGCCTTTGCTGGGAAGACTTCATTAAAATGCAATATATTTCATTTTACACTAAACTCTATGAACTCACCAACCTCGTGTTGACACTTTAGCATGTATTTTCAGGTATTAAGCAATGGCACGCTATTGGAGGTTTTGGCAGGGCATGGCATGGTCATAGAAGACTCTGATTTTTATTTGGGGACCGTTTTAAACCATTTTAAGGGCCTAATTCCGCACTATTTTAACAATGTAAATTCAACACTTTTGGTTAAATGATTTCATTCTAAATAATTGAAGTGAAAACCATTTTTGTACTAGTTTTGGGATACCAATTGAGTTACACCCCAGCTACATGTAAGCTTCCGCTGAACCCGATTTTAGGGGTGTGATAGCGCCAAAACTGATCCAAGTGTCAAGATTACTCAGAAATCATCCAATGGCCAAGAAATCAAGTGGGAAATGATCAGAGAGGGGTCACAAACCCTAATTTTCAAGTATAAAAGGAAGAGGAGCAAAGGAGACTAGATATGTAGTATCTTAGAATAAAAATAGTATCGTATTAATAATTTTCATAATTCAAGTGTGTGTTTTAGCTTCTAAATTGTAATTTCAGTCTTCTTAGTGTAACTTGAACCTCTTTTAATCAATGAATTAAAGTTTCAGTGCAATTCTCAGTGTATGCAATTTTCTTTTTATTTCAAAAATCTCAAACAGCTTAATTGTAGTTTCTAGTTGTTATCCTGGACTTCTTAGGCTCATATAAGCTCCATAAAGCTTAATTCAGCTTTTAGAAACCTTAAAACTCAGCTTAGTAGAAAAATCAAAAAAATATAAAAAATTAAGAAAAATAGAAATAAAATAAAAAGTTGCAAGTTTTATAGAGGAGATAGCTGGAGCACAGTGAATAAGGGATGGCTGTGGGTTAGTGAACCTGTGGGGGTTCTATAGGAAGGTTCAGTGGTCCTTGGTTTATGGTACTTAGCAGGAAGGCAATTGTAAGCTCTTAATTCCATTTTTCTCTTAATATTGTCCCACTGCTTATTACTGCTTACCCTTGGTTCTTTTGTGCTTATTTGATGTTTGTTATTCATAATATAGCTTAAAAATAGTGCTTGTTCATTTGTATTCACAGTTGCTTGATATTTTATTTTCACAGTCAAAATATCATATTTGTGATTCTCTGTGTTGTGTTGTTATTGTTGGTATCTAAGAGTTCATATCAGCTCATCATAGCATATTAAGCCTTGATAAATCAAAAACATGGTTTTAATTTGTCCCTAGCTTTGAAAATCTCATCAACAGTTAAGATAAGGGGTGTTTGGTTCATGTTGTGTTGAGGGCTCTAGTTGTCCATTGCTGTTGTAATTACTTGTTATGTATAACCTTAGGTTAGTTTAGGTCTATTAAAATCTCAAAACCAAGTCTCATTGGAGATAAAGTCAAAATTCGTTGGTGGTTCACTGTTAAGATTTTGGTATCCTAATCTCATCATTTCAAGGTAAAAGTAGTTAGGGTAGCATAATTTAGGTTCATTTCAACTTAAAACATCATAATCAGTAAGTAGGGATCATTCAAAAGTCACATTAGTCAAACTTGCATAAAATATCAAAAGTCAAAATTACTTTTATGCAGAAAATCCAAATCTTGGATGATTTTTAGTGATTTTTGTGTTTGGATCTAGGTTTTGAAACTTCTTGAGGTTAAAGTCTACCACTTAAGCTACAATAATCTATATCCAGCTTATTTTTGTGAATTTTTATGAAGCTTGTGCAAGAGCTTATTTGAGGGTGCAGGGCACACCACCTCCCCTGCACCAAGCCTTTTGGCTATTTTTCTTTGGCTCTCTGTTACTGGCTCAGTGGACCCCACACCCTACCTTTTGGCTTATTTTGTAGCTTGTCAGCCCACCTTTTCAACCTTTAGCTTATTTTGTGTCCTGGCTTATTGTTGTTTAGCTTATTTGGCCTTTCTTGTGTCCTGTCCTCAGAACCTTGTACTGACCCAATCAGGTTTTGTGCCCAAGTTCAAAGGTCCACCCAGGTTCAATAATAAGCCATAAGCCCAGCTTATTGGCTTATTTTGAAGTTGACCTGGTCACCTTTAAGGGTCAAGTTCCATTTTGGTCCTCCCTTTACCTCTATGGACCCCACAAAGGTCCAAAGATCCTAGTTTTAGGCCTGTATTGGTCTTGTGGTTGCTTAGGTGCTTATTGGGTATTATCAGATTATTTCTGGTACTTATTTGGATTCTTATTGCTCATTTCAAGTTTGTATCCATCTGTCTTAGCTTATTTGATCATGAGGTAGCTTAAGTATAGCTTTTTCAAAAACCATAAGTCCTAATAAGCTTCTGTCTTAAAATTTAGATTGCACATTGCTTATTAATAAGCTACAACCAAAGTGCTTTTGTAAAGAGTTCATAATTTGAGTATTTAAAGTAGTATGTAAAAGAAAAACAAAGAAAAACCAAATTTAAAAATAGTGATCGTTTCTATTTAATAGGATTTATCTATTTAAATTTTCTTTCAGCTTATTATTAAGCGCTTTTTCATTTTTATATTTTTCTTAAATTTCTTTTATATTAAAGTATTTTTAGAAATTTTTCCAGATTTTTCTCTTTTCATTTGGTATTTATTATAATTAATATTAGTTTAATTAATAATTAAGTAATATTAGTTAATTAAATAGTTTTATTAATTTTTATTTAACAACAGTACCTTTTTATATTTTTCCTAGGTTTTATAAATCATAAAGTATTTTTAGAAAATAGTTTCTTAATTTTCACTATTCATTTTCTATTTTTCTTAATTAATTTAGTTTAAATAGTTTTTAATTAATAAATAAGTAAATAATTAGTAAAATAGTTTAAAAATAGTTTTTATAAACTTTTTATAATTTTTTAGGATTTCTGAGATGGTTAATTAGTTTTATAAATTTTTCTCATAATTTTCTAAGTCATTTTGCTATTTTTAGTAAATTAAATTAGTTTAATTAACATAATTAGTAATTAATTTATATTAAATCCACAAAAAGACAAAAATATATATTTTTAGTTTCTAAATTTATTTTAAGTCATTTCAGAATTTTAAAAATTAATTTTGCATTTTCTAGTTTAAATTTGTATTATAAAGCTTTTTAGTATAAGTTAAATAGTTTAAATTAAATAGTTAAATAGTTTTTATTTAAATAATTAATATTAAATAATAAAATAATCAAAAAAATAATTTTCTTTTTAATTTAATTTCTTTTAATTTAATTTTCTTTTAATATTAAGTTTGTAAAATTTTCAATTCCACCCCCTGTAGTTGTAAACTGTTTAAAACTCACCTTTTCTTTTGTCTGTAATCGTTTTTTATTGTTAATTTTTTTACGTTTGTTTAAATCTGTGATTCTGTAATTATTAATACTGTTTCATTTACTTAAATACCAAGTAATCAGTAGTGTAATCAAATCCAAATCTTTATCTGATTACTGTTCTCAGTATCACTCATTCCTATAAACGTTTCAAAACACCATTTCAATCTCGTCGGGACATAACGACCGGGGGAAACACTGTACTATCCACGGAGATTGGACCTAAGCTGTTTGACCTTGTTGACCAATTCACTTGGTTAATTTAGGTTGACCGTTTAGGCTCAATCAAAAAACCTTTTCCATTTTTAAGCAAGAAAGTAAACATTTTAGGAACCAACTTAGGAGATTTATAAGTGGCTTTATGTGTTCTTACTTTTGAAATTTGGTTTTCCACAAAGAGTTGAATAAATCTTGGATAAAGTAAGTATGAACCAGACTCTTTGATACTTTTAGCCATCCCCTCCAAAATCATGTTTGAAAAATTGAATGGGTCTCCTTTGCTCAAGCATATCATAGCAGATGCTATGGTAGCACTGAACTCATTCCACCCAAAAGTTTTGGAACTCAAACAATGAAGAAGATTATGAACCAAAAATTTGTATTGAGAACAGATAAGCCCTTTTTGAAATTTTAAACCAGTATGTTGGCCCTCATATCCCAAATCTTTTAAACCCTCAAAAATGGCAGTGTTAGCAAGACACTTAGTCTCTGTTTCATCATCAAAGAGAAGAAGTTCTCTTATAGAAGATTCAGTGACAAGTACTTGTTGACCATCTACCATGGCCTTACTCTGTTTTTCCCCATTCCTAGTTTTGACTTTTGTAGTAAGCTAAAACTGTTTAATGTAGGAAATGTATATAGTAGGATTCACAGTTAATGCATACCTAATGGAAGTAGCATTTAAGAACTTAACCATGTCTGTGAAACCTTCAGGAACCATCATTTCATCCAATAAAGCAACATTGTTATGACTCTCTGCCCAGGTGCGTGTTGATTCCATGAATTAGGGTTTGGAAAATTGGGGATTTTTGACTTTGAGAATAATGGTGTGTTAGGGTTTGAGGAAACTTCAATTTGGAGCGCGTAAAAACTAATTGTGAGATCCAATTAGGGATTTAAACTGGTTTGAAGAAGTTACGTAACCACCCTCCCACTTTCAAATATATAGCAGCAGAACTCTGTGTATCAGCAGAACCAGCAGCAGAGTATTATAACTAGCAGCAGAGTGATTTGCCAGCAGCAGAGTTGACTACTCATGAGATTTTCTTGGTCAAAAAGTCAAAAGTCAAAGAAATCTCCGTCATTAATGCCCGGTTACCATAACAAAGTTTAATCACCAGCCAAGCATCTACTCCTTGATCAATATAAAAAGGGATCTAATCTTTCCCTAATTCATCATTCAAAAACCCTAATTTCTTCCAAAATTACCACGCAATCAAATCATAATCATCATGAAATCCAACCCTGAAATAATCAACATCTCTTCTGACTCATCATCTGATGAATCATGGGATTCCACTCCACTCCCACCTTATGTTCCACCCTTTCGTCCTCCCCGGAATGGATGCAGAACAAAGGAGCAAGCCCAAAAAAGGAAACATGACATCAATGTTTTCAAAGATCTGTTGAACCCCTCTCAGAATCAAAGCACTTCAAAGGGGAAAAATGTGATGACCTCTAGGTCTTCAGATGAAGAGAAAACAAAAGATCTTGCCCGGAGGCATGATGTTGGTATGTCAAGCAAAGCCCCCATTCCTGCTATATCATCGGAATCTTCAGAGGATCCCTATCCAACCACCTCCTCGAGAACTCACATCAACTTTCATCTATACCTCATCAGATGAAGAAGAACCCCAAAACAATCCTCCTTCAACACCTGAGAGACCCCAAACATCACGACCAAGACCACCAGCAAGAACAAGAAGGTCAAATCCTCCTCTCCCAAAGTCAAGGGAAGTGGTTATTGGTCTACCCTGCCCTAGACAAGGGTAAAAGGAAAACGACCCATGGAGTAGTTTGGTAGTAATCTTTTGATGTAATCATTCCCTTGTGTTAGAGAAAATCTTTTGTAATTGGCATCAATTTGAATGAATAGAATTTTACTGTTCTTGTTTCATTAGCCTCTTGTAAAAACAGCAACAATCATCAATTTGAACTTATCTTGCAACATATTAGTCCAAAACCACAAAACACACAAACACATGTTGCATATGTACTAGTTATACCCAGCAGTAGAATGGCATTCAGCAGCAGAGTGAAGTCTAACTAGCAAAATGCTTCATAAGAAGCAACAGAAACAACTTGAACAACAGCACAATCACTTTACAAAGCTTTACAAAAACATAATGAGATAAGTTTTTCAAAGATTGATCATACCAATACTTGCAATCAAAAATTGAAACCTCCCCACATCAAAATGTTTTGTGAGTAGATCAGCAACATTGTTATCAGTATGAATCTTGACAATTTGAATCAACTTCTTTTCATAACAATCCCTTATAAAGTGATGTCTTATCTCAATATGTTTTGTTTTAGAATGAAAAACAATGTTTTTGATGATGCATAAAGTGCTGTTATTGTCAATATGAATTTTGGTGTTCATGAAATTATACCCATAGTCCAGCAATTGATTATGCATCCAAGGCACTTGACCACAACAACTTGAAGCAGCCACATACTCAGCTTCAGTTGTAGAATTTGCCACCACAGTTTGCTTCTTGCATTGCCATGACACCAACCTGTTTCCAAGAAATTGACAACCTCCTGTTGTAGACTTTCTATCCAAGCAAGCTCCAGCATAGTCACTATCTGAGTATGCTACCAGATCAAAAGGTGAATTCTTAGGATACCAAAGGCCCAATTTAGGTTGATGCCTCAGATACCTAAAAATTCTCTTCACTGCATTGAGATGTGATTCTTTGGGACATACTTGGAATCTTGCACAGGCACATACAGCAAACATAATATCAGGCCTTGAGGCTGTAAGGTACATCAAGGAACCAATCATTGACCTGTACAAGTGAACATCCACTTCCTTTCCATTTTCATCTTTGAGCAATGGTTTGTTATTCTCCATGGTTGTCTTAGCAGGCTTTGCATCTTCAAATCCAAACTTCTTTAAAATGTCATTTACATACTTATCTTGACTAATAAATATGCCATCTTCCTTTTGTCTAACTGGTAATCCCAAAAAGAAAGTAAGTTCTCCCATAGAACTCATGTCAAACATTTTCTTCATCAGTGTCTCAAATTCCAAGCACAAACTTTTGTTAGCAGAGCCAAAAATAATATCATCAACATAAACTTGCACCAATAAGATATCATCCTTGACTTTCTTTATAAACAATATTTTGTCAATCTTACCTCTACTGAAACCATTCTCAGTTAGATAAGTTGACAATGTAGCATACCAAGCTCTTGGAGCTTGATGCAAACCATAGAGTGCCTTGTTTACCTTGTAAACTTTATCAGGAAAGTCAGGGTCTTCAAAACCAGGTGGTTGACTTACATAAACTTCCTCTTCAATTGTGCCATAAAGAAAAGCACTCTTAATATCCATTTGATATACAACAAAGTCTTTATATGAAGCATAAGCTAAGAACAATCTGATAGCTTCTATTCTTGCCACAGGAGGAAAGACCTCATCATAATCAATACCCTCTTGTTGTGTATAACCTTGTGCAACCAATCTTGCCTTATTCCTTACAACAATACCTCTTTCATCTCTTTTGCACCTGAAAACCCATTTAGTACCAATCACCCTTTGTCCATTTGGCAAATCAACCAAAGTCCATACTTCTTGTAGTCTAAATTGCAGAAGTTCTTCTTGCATTGCTTCCACCCAGCTTGGCTCTTGTAAAGCTTTATAAGTATTTTTGGGTTCTATTTGAGATAGAAAACAAGCAAACAAGCAATTTTGAAGATCCTTATGACTGTTTCTTTGATGAAGAGACCTTGCAAAGAAACTTTGATGTAGTATGTCTTTCTGCTCTTTAGTCATCCTTCTTGTTTGAACAGATGATGTTGGATCATTGAGAATTTGATCTTTGGGATGATTCTTATGAACTCTTGTGGTAGGCGTAGGACTGACAGGAATATTGAGTTCCATGTTATTGAAATCAGCCTCTGCTCCAAACATTATACCATCAAGAGCTTCATCATCAGTGTCATAGTAAATGTTCTCTAGAGGAGGCATGTTTGGATCATCAGGATAGTTTGGATCAGCAAAAGATCTACCCTGTATGTCCACAGAAGGAAACTTTGGTGAAGAAGTAGGATCTGTTTGTGGAGCAGCAGAATCTTCTGTAGCAGTATATGCTTGTTTTGGACTACCAGTAGAGTCATCTGTTGCATCAGTAGCTTATTTTGGCCTAGCAGTAGAGTATCTTGGTGCAGCAGTAGAGTCAGCAGATCTGCTGCTAGTGAAAGTACTGCCATTTGTATTTAAAGATTCTTCAACAAGTATCATTTAACCATTTAAATGTTGCTTCACATACATGCTCGTGCATATTTTCTTGAATCAATTCGCACAGGTGAGCTACATCAATAGAAAACACACGTAAATTACTTACATATGAAAATGCATTAACATAATACATATATCTATATATATTGCATTAGGTTAAATCATCAATTATTCTTGCAACCTTTTCAACTTCATCTCAATCCATAACCGACTTTTAATTCTATACTAATTACTAAATATCATGTAATCAATTTTGGCAAGCCTTGCACTTCCATCTCGATGTTGTATATACTTCACATTAAATGCACCGGTTTTTTTTTCGATAAAAGTTTGAACTTTTGCTTATGTTTAAAACTCATCTTTTTTATTTGATATTATAATTTTCAAACGGCTTTAAGTCAAAATTATGTATTTTTTCCTTTCTATTCATTACTCAATGTGATATTTTTAATATGTCATATTTTGCTATTATGGCAAACTCATTTAATGGGCGTAAATATTGGTTTCTCAATAATGATTCTACATATAGAAAAAGAAAACACTTTGCGATGCGCGAACCTTCTTCTTTTCAATAACAAGTCAATTGCACACGATAAATTCATTCTAATATTTCTCAAAGAGCATTCGAAAGCAACTACTTACATAAACTAATCATGCTAAAAAGTATCATTTAACCATTTAAATGTTGCTTTACATACATGCTCGTGCACATTTTCTTGAATCAATTCGCACATGTGAGCTACATCAATAGAAAACACACATAAATTACTTGTATATGAAAATGCATTAACATAATACATATATCTATATATATGCTTATCTATAACAATCACCTAAATATGTAAGAAACAAAGAAAATAGTTGGTATCCCAATCTTTGGTTCCATTTATCAGAGCATGCATGATCTTGTGTGATTTTCATGTACCTGCATATGATAACTAAATTAAGAAAAAAAGAAGACCAAGTTAATTACAAACATCTAAAAGATGTGTGAATCATCTCCAAAATGTTGCAAAAGAGAATTTACATACCGCTACCAAACAATCAAAGATCTAAAAGATGTGTGAATCATCTTTAAATGTACATACTAAATTTGATTTTGGCTGGTTTATATAGGCATGAATTAGGATAAATCATTAATTATTCTTACAACCTTTCGCAACCCTTGCACTTCATCTAACTGACTTTTAATTCTATACTAAATGTCATGTGATCAATTCGGGCAACCCTTACACTTCATCTCCTTTCATGATTGTATAGTTATTAGGAGACTACATTGAATTCCGAGCATTAGCTATCTTGTACTCTATGCAGTCTTGATGCCTACACAATGAATTATAGGACTGAATCTTATAGTATTACGAGGCATGCAGAACCCGTGCTACGCACAGGCTTTTAATCTAATTGTTAATCGCGCGTATTGTTTTTGTGTATTGTCGAGTGGATTTATATTTTTAGTTTAGTATGTTGTATGAAACGTTTTTAGTTTGTTGTTTAAAAATATAAAAATGGTTGATATTGTTTTGGTTTTTTGGTCTTTATATTTTCTAAATGGGGTTGTCGTTATTAAATTGTCATACCCTTGATGTAATTTCCTTTGATTGTTTTGGCCTATTACGTAACCAACAATAATTTTGCATTATATGGTTTTTGCATGGTAATACGAAGCACACTTGCTTTTTCTTATTTGTTATAGTGTAATTTGCGTTAAATATTTTTGTTATTAGGTTCGTAAGTTGTGATTGTATTACATCTGTTGTAAGTATGGCATTAGTTGTTTGGTGATTTTTATATTTAATCTTTTTATAACAAATTAGTATTTATTTATAAAGTTTATGATTAAAAACTAAAGTTATCTTCATCTCATTTTATTGTACAACTAATTTCATTGAAAATTAACATTGAAGTCTAACTAATAATAATAAATTTTGTCAATAAACTCAATTCCAAATAGCTAACCAAATGAATATTAATTAACACACTATTAATAATTCCTAAAACCTTTTGGACTCCACTATTATGTCTTAAATTTAATTTTTTTAATTTACAAATGGGTTCGAGCAAAAATTATGTACTTTTCCTTTTATATTCGTTATTCAAGTTGCATGTTTACATATACTAATCACGCTAAAAAGTATCATTTAACCGTTTAAATGTTGCTTTACATATATGCTCGTGCACATTTTCTTGAATCAATTCGCACATGTGAGCTACATCAATAGAAAACACACATAAATTACTTGTATATGAAAATGTATTAACATAATATATATATATATATATATATATATATATATATATATATATATATATATATATAGGCAAAGGATCACGTGCGGATGGTTCTTTTTAGTGCGGACGTACGGATGCGTATGGGCCGTTGATCTTTTCCCATCAGTGGCTGTGATTAGATATAATTATATAACACGGTGTGGCATTCTCGTAATTATTATATTTAGAAAATACGGGTCAAATCTTCGCCCGTTAATATCTCCTTATCTTTTTTATTATTATTTGAATATTTTCTTTCCTTATTTTTTGCAACTATATTTATTTAATTTTTATTATCGAATGGATTTACCTGATCAGTATTCTGGTATTGGTCCTGATCTATCGGATCATTTTTTATCAAAAAACCGTGTTGAATGTATTTTTTATAAGCTATCTTCTTGATATTCTGCATTTTCAGATTGTTATTCTGCATTTTCAAATTAATTTCTTTATATGGTAGATATTGTGATATTAATATATAAGAATGGTATTTTGATATTAATATATGATATGTGTTACGATATTAAAATATAAGTATGATATGTATTACGATATTAAAATATAAGTATGGTATTGTGATATTGTTTTTGTTATATGATATGTATTACGATATTAAAATATAAGTATGATATGTATTACGATATTAAAATATAAGTATGGTATTGTGATATTGTTTTTGTTATATGATATGTATTACGATATTAAAATATAAGTATGGTATTGTGATATTGTTTTTCTTATATGATATGTATTACGATATTAAAATATAAGTTTGGTATTGTGATATTGTTTTTCTTATATGATATGTATTACGATATTAAAATATAAGTATCGTATTGTGATATTAATCTATTGTGATATTGTTTTGTTATATGATATGTATTACGATATTAAAATATATGTATGATATTGTGATATTAATTGTTTTTATTGTAGAGAAGTTTGTTTTTGACACGTGACCTTTATCTGTTTGACATAACAAATTTATATATTAATGTCGTTTTGTTATTCTGCATTTTCGAATTTTATTCTTATATTATTATTTCTTTTATGGTAGGTATTACGATATTTTTTCTATCAGAATAGGCATGATATATATAACATTTCTGAATATGTTTTTTCTGAATATATAACATTTCAGAATAGCTATCATAGAAATGCAATTAATATCAGAATATTTATCATAGAAATGCAATTAATATCAGAATATTTATCATACAAATGCAATTAATATCACAGTAGTTATCTTAAAGACTATTAATTTAAGAATAACTTTTTTTAAATGCAGAATACATATTTGTAATTCTGAAAAACGAAAAAGATTAAATTAACAGTTCATAATGAGAATTACTCGTTTTTTAATAATAAAAATGTTAGTATCGTAATAGCAATCATACTGATGTACTCTTATCAGAATACGTATAGTTAAATCGTATAATAACAATATGAAATAATTAAGAATACCTTCTTTAATTTCTGCAAATCTTACTTTCCTTAAATTCACTATCGATAAATCTTTTTTTTTTTTTTTTGAATTTTTGTGTTTTTTTTAAGCAAGATATATAATGATATTATCTTATTAGTGTAAACGTTTTGGAGTATTTATGAAAATGCCACCGCGTTTTTTTTAATCTTTGATGAGATGGACGGATGATCGTGTGGTCCACATTCATCCGTACCATCCGCACTTAAAATGTGAAACGCACCCGATCCCTTCCCTATATATATATATATATATATATATATATATATATATATATATATATATATATTGCATTAGGTTAAATCATCAATTATTTTTACAACCTTTTCAACTTCATCTCATTTAAAACTCAACTTTTTTATTTGATATTATAATTTACAAATGGCTTTAAGTCAAAATTATGTATTTTTTCCTTTCTATTCATTACTCAATGTGTTATTTTTAATATGTTGTATTTTGCTATTATGGCAAACTCATTTAATGGGCGTAAATATTGGTTTCTTACTAATGATTCTACATATAGAAAAAGAAAACACTTTGCGATGCGCGAACCTTCTTCTTTTCAATAATAATTCAATTGCACACAATAAATTCATTCTAATATTTCTCAAAGAGCATTCGAAAGCAACTACTTACATAAACTAATCACGCTAAAAACTATCATTTAACCATTTAAATGTTGCTTTACATACATGCTCGTACACATTTTCTTGAATCAATTCGCACATGTAAGCTACATCAATAGAAAACGTACATAAATTACTTGTATATGAAAATGTATTAACATAATACATATATTTATATACATGCTTATCTATAACAATCACCTAAATATGTATGAAACAAAGAAAATAGTTGGTGTCCCAGTCTTTGGTTCCATTTATCTGAGCATGCATTATCTTGTGTGAGTTTCATGATATCTGCGTATGATAACTAAATTAAGAAAAAAAGAAGGCCGAGTTAATTACAAAAATCTAAAAGATGTGTGAATCATCTCCAAAATGTTGCAAAAGAGAATTTACATACCGCTACCAACAATCAAAGATCTAAAAGATGTGTGAATCTGTACATACTAAATGTCATTTTGGCCGGTTTATATAAGCATGAATTAGGTTATATCATTAATTATTCTTGCAACCTTTCGCAACCCTTGCACTTCATCTAACCGACTTTAATTCTATACTAAAGGCTATGTGATCAATTCGGGCAACCCTTGCACTTCATCTCCTTTCATGATTGTATAGTTATTATGAGGCTGCATTGAATTTCGAGCATTAGCTATCTTGTACTAAATGCAATGGGACTCTATCTTGAGTATCTTGATTACTCCACATTAAAATGAATTCGACACAAAAAATGGAGCCTAAAATTACCCCTTCCTATTAATTACGACACATTCTCACTTTCATTTCCTACCAACATACCAAAACTCATCATTTCATGAATAACAACGTCAAATTTTATACATATTTGTAATATCAAAATTAAAACAAATAATTTGTGAACTTCAATTAATACCATATAGTAACCATTGGTAAAGAGACCCTCAAATTCCTATAAAAAAACATAGATTTAAATAAATTCTCAAAATATTAATTTTGTCTAGTTATACTTTCCATCAATTCAAATTTGATTTTGTATTATTTCTAATGTCATGGGGTGGATACATTGCAACCTCTTAAACTGCTTAAGTGGAAGGAAAACAATAAAAGCAAGATTCAAGCCACCATTAATATTCATCAAAACTTTGTCACACTAATTATAAACCTTGTTTACATATGATTTTCATTTTCTTGCATGCCTAATTTTTTGACAGTTCTTTCATAAATGTGGAGATATTATCCACTCCGTCTCCATCTTCCACTTTGTTTTGTTATCAACATCTTGATATACCCCGTTAGCGTCACTAACCACTTATCAATACCTGCAAGAATAACATTAATAAACTACTAACCAACCCAAAATTTTAAAATAGGTTAGCAGATCTAACCCTCGGTTCCTTCTCAGGCAACAACACATCCATTTGTCTTCCATAAACTTCAAAGCTAGACTATCAACCGACTTCACATGCAAGAAAGTTAACCATTTGCTTACCTTTGCACGTATACCCCCTTGCGTTAATCAAGTCAATATTTCTACATCAACCATTGCACATAACATTAATATGCATAGTAAACTTTCATTGGACGGAGAAATTTTACATTAACCAACTAAATTCAATTCCGTAGGTGAGAAGCTACACCAAAAAGAACTTTATCACACTATAAGGAAAAATATGGAAAAACTATTGACTGAAAAAAATGATCATGTCAATATCTATTTCAAAACTATTTATCTAATTAGCAAGCTTGTTAATTCACAGATCTTGAGCCATAAAAACAGATGGGGTACATACCAAGTTTACGGTTATTGATGCCGATGAGTTCAATGTCATCAATTGCTAGCATGCGATCCATTTCATTCTCATCATGTGCCTAGAAACAAAAAGTAGAGATCAAAAGGAAATTGGTTAGTTGGTGATGCACTGAATTTACACACAAACAATAATAAACTAAAAGCAAACATGTGATTCATACAAAATCATCAAACTACACACAAATTAAAGTTTCACACACACACACATCATTAACAAAGACCAAATGGTGTTATTTATAGTATTCAATGATGGTGGTTGAAGGGTTTGTACATTTATTTGAAGGTAAATGAAAGGAGCAAATGATTAAATGAAAATAAAGGCTAGCAACACTTCGTATGGTTTCAATCATTTATATTTGAAACACTAAATATAGCTCATATGTACTTACCACTTAAGCATGAACATTAAATCAAGGTACTTACGCATGAAGCCTCCGCATAATGAAACTCTAATTTCTGCATTTAATTCCGAGCATTAGGTAACTTGTACTCTATGCAATCTTGACGCCTCCACATTAAATTTTAGAACTCAATCTTATATGTTTACGAGGCAGGCAGAACCCGTGCTACGCACGGGCTAAGAATCTAATTGTTAATCGTGTATTCTTTCTATATATTGGCGAGTGTATACTTAATTATTGTTTAGTATGTTGTATGAAATGTTTTAACTTTCTTGTACAAAAATTTAAAAGTGTTTGATGTTGTTTTGGTATTATGGTGTTGTATTATATATATGGGCTTTTGGTTATTAAGTTGTGATGACTTTGTTTCTTTTGGCATATTACTTATTTGCATGATAAAAAAAATGGCTTTGGTTCTTTTGGTCTATTACTTAGCTCTACAATACTTGTCTATTAGATGGTTTTTGCATGGTAATATGAAGCACACGGGGTCTATCTAATTGGTTATAGTTTAATATGCGTTAAATATTTTCTTTATTAAGTTTGTAAGTTAAAGTTTGTGTAATAATGTACATATAATAATGCCACATAAACTGTATAAAAATTGTTACAAACCTTTTTGGCTTCATCTCAATTTACTGTACAACTAATTTCATTGAAAATTAAAATTGAAGTATAACTAATATTAATAAATTTTATCAGTAAACTCAATTCTAAATAGCTAACCAAATAAATATTAATTAACACACTATTAATAATTCCTAAAACCTTTGGACTCTACTATTATGTCTTAAACTTTATTTTTTTAATTTATTATTATAATTTACAAATGGGTTCGAGCAAAAATTATGTACTTTATCATTTAACCATTTAAATGTTACTTACAAATATTTACATACTAAATGTGATTTTGGCCGGTTTATATATGCATGAATTAGGTTAAATCATTAATTATTCTTGCATCCTTTTCAACTTAATCTCAGTTCATAACCGTCTTTTAATTCTTTACTAAGTACGTGATTAATTTCTGCAACCCTTACACTTCCATCTCGATGTTAAATATACTTCACATTAAATTATGGGACTCCATCTTGAGTATCTTGATTACTCCACATTAAATTAAGGGACTCAATTGAAAATTAACATTGAAGTCTAACTAATATTAATAAATTTTATTAATAAACTCAATTCTAAATAGCTAACCATATGAATATTAATTAACATACTATTAATAATTCCTAAAACATTTGGACTCCATTATTATGTCTTATACTTTATTTATTTTTTTATTATTATAATTTACAAATGGGTTCAAGCAAAAATTATGTACTTTATCATTTAACCATTTAAATGTTGCTTACAACATGTACATACTAAATGTGATTTTGACCGGTTTATATAGGCATGAATTAGGTTAAATCATTAATTATTCTTGCAACCTTTTCAACTTCATCTCAATCCATAATCGTCTTTTAATTCTTTACTAAATACGTGATTAATTTCTGCAACCCTTACACTTCCATCTCGATGTTGTATATACTTCACATTAAATTATGGGACTCCATCTTGAGTATCTTGATTACTCCACATTAAATTAAGGGACTCAATTGAAAATTAACATTGAAGTCTAACTAATATTAATAAATTTTATTAATAAACTCAATTCTAAATAGCTAACCATATGAATATTAATTAACATACTATTAATAATTCCTAAAACCTTTGGACTCCACTATTATGTCTTAAACTTTATTTTTTATTTATTATTATAATTTACAAATGGGTTCGAGCAAAAATTATGTACTTTATCATTTAACCATTTAAATGTTGCTTACAACATGTACATACTAAATGTGATTTTGGCCGGTTTATATATGCATGAATTAGGTTAAATCATTAATTATTCTTGCAACCTTTTCAACTTCATCTCAATTCCTAACCGTATTTCAATTCTATACTAAGTACGTGATCAATTCCGGCAACCCTTGCACTTCCATCTCGATGTTGTATATACTTCACATTAAATTATGGGACTCTATCTTGAGTATCTTGATTACTCCGCATTATATTAAGGGACTCAATCTTATAGTATCATAAAGCTTGTGTAATCATGTATATATAATAATGCCACATAAACTATATAAAAATCGTTACAAACCTTTTTTGTTTCATCTCATTTTACTATACAACTAATTTCATTGAAAATTAACATTGAATTCTAACTAATATTAATAAATTTTATCAATAAACTCAATTCTAAATAATTAACCAAATGAATATTAATTAACACACTATTAATAATTTCTAAAACCTTTGGACTCCACTCTTATGTTTTAAACATTATTTTTTTATTTATTATTATAATTTACAAATGGGTTCGAGCAAAAAGTATGTACTTTATCATTTAACCATTTAAATGTTGCTTTACATACATGCTTGTCCATAACCGTCTTTTAATTCTATACTAAATACGTGATCAGTTTCGGCAACCCTTGCACTTTCATCTCGATGTTGTATATATGCTCGTGCACATTTTCTTGAATCAATTCGCACATGTGAGCTACATCATAAACTAATCACGCTAAAAATTACATTTAACCATTTAAATGTTGCTTTACATACATGTTCGTGCACATTTTCTTGAATCAATTCGCACATGTGAGCTACATCAATAGAAATCGCACATAAATTACTTGTATATGAAAATGCATTAACATAATACATATATCTATATATATGCTTACCTATAAGAATCACCTAAATATGTAAGAAACAAATAAAATAGTTGGTATCCCAATCTTTGGTTCCATTTATCTGAGCATGCATGATCTTGTGTGATTTTCATGGTACCTGCGTATGATAATAAAATTAAGAAAAAAAGAAGACCAAGTTAATTACAAAGATCTAAAAGATGTGTGAATCATCTCCAAAATGTTGCAAAATAGAATTTACATACCGCTACCAACAATCAAAGATCTAAAAGATGTGTGAGTCATCTTCAAATGTACATACTAAATGTGATTTTGGCCGGTTTATATAGGCATGAATTAGGTTAAATAATTAATTATTCTTGCAACCTTTCACAACCCTTGCACTTCATCTAACCGACTTTTAATTATATATTAAATGCTATGTGATCAATTCGGGCAACCCTTGCACTTCATCTCTTTTCATGATTGTATAGTTATTATGAGGCTGCATTGAATTCCGAGCATTAGCAATTTGTACTATATGCAATCTTGACGCCTCCACATTAAATTTTAAGACTCAATCTTATATGTTTATAGATAGATAGATTATTTGTATTGTTTAGTTTTAAGTTTTAAGTATGTTAGTGTAATTAATGTGGAACTGATGCGAGATATTGCAACCTCACAAGGAGTTTTACTTCTTGAGTGATCTCAAGAAGTTTTGCAATTCTCCAGGTAGTGTACCTGCCTGTTGTAGTGTAGTATAGGTAAATCCGGGGGATTAAGCCTAAAGGTGAAGGATGATTCTTTTTGTATTTTTATATTTTTATGAAAGCAAATTAAAGATCTCGGTTTTGGAGGTAAGGGCGGAGTTAGTTGTTAAGCAACTAACCCAAAAACTACTTTTAATAAACAAAAATTAAAATAACACGAAAAGAAATTTGGTGAACTTCTTATGGTGAGAAAAGCGTGTTTACTTAGATTTCACTACTCACTAGTTATCTTTTATTGAATTGTTAAATTATCATATCGTTTGTTTTAGTTGAAGCATTGTATTCCTTAATATCAGTCGTGGGGATGTGCAACATTCCCCAACTCTATGAATATTAGTTTCTCCTACAACCTTAAGTTAATTAAGCTATCATAGGATCATCAACATCAACTCATGCAGTAAATACAACGAGAAAAACCATAGTGCACCTACAATTACATTTTCTAAGATGTCAAGCTAGTTACATAAAGAAACTAGCCAGTTTTCTTAGCCTAACGTGAAGTATCAACTAAACAATAGACAACACATCAATAATTAATAACTAGATTTCATTAGATCTAAGTAAACACAAAAGAATTTAAGCTAGCATGTTAAAGAGAAGAGAAGATAAACGTGTAATCAAACAACACATAGACATATTGAATGATTAAAGGAATACTTAACTTCAATGAAATATGGATGAAAAGAGGTTGTAAAAGCCTTACAAGGATTGCAAAATTCGTCTAGTGTTTTGTCTCAAAAAGTGTCACACTTAATGAATAAAAATTGAAAACTATATATAGATTTACAAAGCTGACGGCGTCAGGTTATAGGTCCTGACGCCGTCAGACCACCGTGTTTAGGTTTCTGTCTTGTGCAAGTAGCCGCTCTGACGCCGTCACACTTTAGATGATGACGCCATCCTTCTTTAAACTATCTAAGCCGTCTCTAACAAACTTAAAACGTGACTCCCTTCCTTGAATTTCACCTGACGCCGTCAGGTTCTAAATCTCCAAAGTTTTCTGAAGCGACGTGTGTAAAATCTTCCAGCTCCAAGTGACGGCAGCACAAAGTATAACGTGACACCATCAGGCCTTATTTCTGACAGTTTTTCGCGACTTTGCTGTTTTCTTCAATTTTTCGCCCAAAAACATCCAAAAAGCTCCAAATTCCAGAATTCGCGTCCTAAGCAACTAAAATGTGAAAGGAACGATTTGAGGCAATATTTGATCATATAAACACGATTTTAGGCTTAAATAACCCCTTAAAAAGGTGAAATAAATCCTTATCATGAACATGGGCTTTTTGCATTATAAGTAGTTAAGATAATGATCCTTATATTTATAAAGGAAGTAATCTTAGGCAAGAAAGAAAAAACCCTAATTAAATTTAAAAAAATATATATATTTTAAACGCACCCTTGCACTTTACTAAGTAAACAAAACTTTAAAATAAAATCCGAGTTCATTGTTGACAAAATTCGACGCGCGTTGCAAAGTAGTTTAGCCACTCAAAATGCGGGTCCCTAGGAAGAGGGGACGTCCGGGGACATTTTGGACCCAGACCTCTTGACTTGCTTGTTATGCTCGTGTTGCTACATATGCTTTTTGGCTAATTTCTCCATCTTGTCCACATCAAAACCTTCTAAATTTGTTTATTATAACAAGTTCATATTATTTTGAAAAAAATTGTTATTCGGAGTAAACTGCACTTAGTTTGTCATTTTGGCAGAAACCATCTATGTTAGAAAGTGTTGATATCACCCCCCCCCCCCCCATCACAAATGCTCAGATTGACTGGTCAACGAGGGGCCTATTGGAGAAAATGGTCAGGGTTCAAAGCCCACCTCTTGATAAGTACAGTCACTAGGACAGGTACTCATCGCCTGGGGCCGGATCCTTGGGAGAGGGTCCGGTTGGCATCCTTAGGATGCATAGGACCAGTGTGATCCCATTTTTCTTCACCTTTTGGAGAAAGTGTTGATATCACCCCTTAGAGGCTAAAAGTCTAACGGAATCCATCCTTCACAAGGATAATTTTTGCTTGACTTTTCGCCAAACTTTTGCATGAATCATGCATGAGAGGGATGGTTTTCAACATTTGTTAGACTTTTGGCTTCTTAGGAATGGTTCATGCCAATACTATGACATGGATGGTTTGACACAAAATGGATAAAACCACATGGACGGATTTTTATTTTTATTTTTGTGTGAAAAGGAGAAATTTTATATACTTCACAAAAAGTACAAAGATCCTTCAACTGTAAATGGACAAACCCCATTACATTCTTAACTAATGATCTTACAAATATGCTAACTTTTTTCAAGCATTCTCTACTTCTATTCTTTAACTATACAGAAGTTCATAATACCACACTATACTATCTTCATTTAAGCACTGCTCTAACTGCATCTTCTTAAAGTAATATTCCATTTTGCATTAACCTCAGTTACTGCATTAGATTCTTTGACTATGCAGTTCATCATTCTCAACTTGATGATATCCATTATGTTCTGTACTAGGCTATAAGTAGATCTTTCACCCTTATAATACAATTTGTTGTTTCTTTCTTGCCACACATAGTATACAACAACACCAATCACAAGCCTCTTTAAGATACTCCAAATGCTCTTATTAGAAGCCAACACAGAGACTTCTTCAATTATGGTCTTCCAATTGTAAGAGAACCTTTTATCTAGCAATTCCTACATATCTTCCCATACAACTTTTGAATAATTGCACTGGAAAAATAAATGCTCATGTGAATCCATGCATTGCTTGCAAAGTGTGCATTCCATAATCTCATTTAGTTTCCATTTTGCAATTTTATCTTGAGGCAATAGTCTTTCCTGCATAGCCATCCAGTGAACAAAGGTATGCCTAGTAATACTTTGAGGGAACCATATCACCTTAGGACCATTACTGGTTATATCTTGCCACACAGTTTTGGTTTTATACTCAGTATTCTGCCCAGTTCTTGTCACCCAAACAGCTTCATCACAAGTACCATCAACTAGGAATGGAATTTGTATTGTACTCAAAATGGGAAATTTGGTATGCCATTAGGCAGGCCAACACCAGTTACCTTGGATTACCAGACTAGCCACATTATAAGAGTTGTTAAGCCTTGCATCATATATATCCCTTGTTGAACTAAATTCACATAAAGGTCCCTCTAAGCATCACTTATCATGCCATGCTGAAGCAGACTTCCCATCACCAAGTTTAAAGTTCACATGATTCCTTATTTTATCTCTAAGTTTCAATATATTTTTCCACCCATTACTGCATTTATTTTCACAAGGTAACTCCCAAACACTCCTTCCTTTTAACTTTTCTACATTAATCCATTTGACCCAAAGTGTATCCTTTTTAGCAGCAACATTTCGCAGATGTTTCATAATAAGGACCTTATTCCAGGTTTGTAAATTCTTAAGACCAAGTCCACCCTGATCTTTTGGCCTACAAATGTTTTCCTATGAGATTTTTACTTTGCCTCTTGTTAACTCTCCTTGACACCACAAAAACCCTTTCAATACTCTGTAAATCTCTTCTATTATTATCTTAGGAAGAATGAAGATAGATGCCCAATACACTTGCATTGATGATAGGATAGATGCAATTAATTGGAGTCTACCAGCATAAGAAAGTGACATGTTCCTCCAATCATTGACTCTGACTTTGACCTTATCAATTAATGGTTTACAATCTGTAGCACTGAGTTGTTTTGTAACAAGTGGCACCCCTAAATATCTGATTGGAAGCTTGCCAATGGTGAAGGGAAGAATTTGAGTGATGGCAGTCTGCTCAGGTACAAATAAACCACCAAAAAAGATGGAACTTTTTTGCATGTTGACTTTCAAACCAAAGTAAATGCTAAACTCTTCAATGGTTTTCTTAATCACACTTACTGATCTACAATCCCCATGGCTAAACACTATCAAGTCATCAGCAAACCCTAGATGTGTTATTTTAAGATTCTTACACCCCTAATGATACTTGAAATACTCAGCGTTTTCAATATTTTTCCTCAAAATCAAGTTGAATACTTCCATAGCCATAGAACACATAAGGGGATATTGGGTCTCCGTGCCTTAACCCTCTACCACCACTAAAATACCCTATTCTATCCCCATTAACATTAACAGAGACTTTAGTTGTGGTCACACATGTCATGATCCATCCAACCATTTTGCTATGAAATCCAAACCTTTCCAAAGTGCTTTTTAAGAACTGCCAATCCAGGGTATCATAAGCCTTTTGTAAATCAATCTTAAGGGCACACTTTTTGACATTTTGTTTCCTATTATACCCTCTAAAGATCTCTTGTGCTAATAGGATGTTATCAGTTATTTGCCTACCAGTAATGAATGCACTTTGGTTTTCTCCCTAATACCTCTTTGATCCTTGTAGTCATAATCTTGCTAATACACTTGTATATCAGGCAATGGTCCTAAAATCAGAGACCTTATTGGAGGCACATGGACGGATTTTGCAGGGGGTAAAGCTAAATATACGTAACATATTTCTACAAATAAACACAAGTACGCAACATACTTAGTAAAGTGTCAAACGTACGCAACATATTTTCAAAAAATCGTCGATCTACGCAATATGACCTGCTGGCAGCAGGTTACAAGGTCACTTAACTTTAAAAGTTACACCATTGGTCCCTAAACTGTCTCATATCTCGCGTACATGATCCTATTTTTGTAACGGTCGTTAAAAAAGTTTTTAAAAAAACTTTTTAACATTTTTTTTAAATCGAGATAAAAAAAGTAAAAAAAAATTAAAATTAAAAAAAAAAGTGAAAATTAAAAAAAAAAAAGGAAAAAATTTTAAAAAATTAATTTTTTTAGAGTTAATATTTTTTAAAAAATCAAAATTTAAAAAAAATTAATATTTGCGAAAAAAAATTAATGTTTAAAAAAAATCAAAATTTTTTAAAAAATTAATTTTTTTTATAAAAATTAATTTTAAAAAAAATAATTTTTTTATAAAAAAAATTTTGATTTTTTTTCGCAAATATTAAATTTTTTTTAAAAATTTTGATTTTTTTTAAATATTAACTTTAAAAAAAAATTAAAATTTTTTTCCTTTTTTTTTAAAAAAATGCGTATTTATAAAAAAAAATAATTTTTTTTTCGCAAATATTAATTTTTTAAAAAAATTTTGATTTTTTTTTAAATATCGACTTTAAAAAAAAATAATTTTTAAAATTTTTTTCCTTTTTTTTTAATTTTGACTATTTTTTTTTTTTAATTTTAAAATTTTTTAACTTTTTTTATCTCGATTTTAAAAAAAATGTTAAAAAGTTCTTTTAAAAACTTTTTTAACGACCGTTAGCAAAAATAGGATCATGTACGTGAGATATGAGACAGTTTAGGGACGAAAGGTGTAACTTTTAAAGTTAGGAGACCTGGTAACCTGCTGCCAGCAGGTCATATTGCGTAGATCGACGATTTTTTGAAAATACGTTGCGTACGTTTGACACTTTACTAAGTATGTTGCGTACTTGTGTTTATTTGTAAAAATATGTTGCGTATCTTTAGCTTTACCCCGATTTTGCATTACTCTAGTTTTTATAGTCATATAACACAATAATATTTATAATAAAAAAGTGTTAGCAATTCGACCCATTTTGACCCGCATTAATAATTACCTTTACCCGACTAGTCCACCCCGCACAATTTGCCACATGCAAATCCAGTTTAGAAAGGAGAAAAAGGAAACAGAAAAATAGAATGTTGTTCTTTAACAAAACAAAACTCCAAGTTTAGTGAAGGATGTGATATAACAGTGTAAAACTTTTACATAAAATCGGCTAGCATATTAACATCACAGATCGACACCCTCATCAAGGCCTTTAGAACCAATTATCACATTTGAATCTATCTGTTTATCAAATTTCTTTTTCCTCCGAGCTTCAAACTCTTGAAATCCTTCCATCTGAACACAAATTTTAGAACTATTTATCATGTTTGAAACAAGCTAGTATGACTTAAAATTGTAGAATATAACGGGAAATAGGAGAGATAGAAGGTTACCGATTGGAATTGGTCCATAGATATGGGATTCTCATGCAACGAAATATTTTGTAGAGTCTTGCATGACTTCAACAAACTTGGAGGTATCTGTAGAGCAAACGGTGTGAAAATTAAGCTTTCACAGATACAACAAAGATTTGTTGTATTAAACATCTTGGATTAAAATTTTTTAGAAATTACGTTGTTCTACACTTTATCCTAACATGTTTGTTAGGGGTGTGTTATGATGTGTCAAATGCAAAATGTACCTCTTTAACTTTGTTGTGGTCCAAACATAGAGACTTCAGGTGAATGAGATTGCAGACTGAAGAAGGAATTTCTTCAATAGAATTTTCTGGAAACCACAAAATCCAGTAACACAAAGCCGAGTCAATAAAAGAAAATTTCTTGCAAGCTAGAGGTGGCCATTTTGGCCCATTTACTTATGAATGGGTCAATTTTTGACTATGTGTTTTTCACAAAGGTGTCAAATCAAAGGATATAGCTAAAAAGGACCTAGTCAAACAAGTCCGAAGTAGCAAAGGAAACACCCTCTTAAATTGCTTGATTCATAATCTTAAATTATTAATTTAATATTTTACAAATATAGTTTTTGAAATGACATTAAACCCAATAATCAATAATGTGAAAGTTCAAAAAAAAATGACAAATTGTTTGCAGGTCAACCAAACCCGAAATTAAAATTACACATTCAGCCGAAATCATTTTGTAACCTCTAAGGAAATAAGTATCATTTATTGCTACAACGCCGAAAAAGTATTGTAGTTCGTAACAAGCAATTTTTGACAAATTTTGGACACCTAAATAGCTCTATAAGAAAAAGAAAAAAAAAAAATCATAACCGATTCTCTATTTTCCATGATTATTTATTCCTGCAAAATACCAGCTATCTTTTTTTCTCATTCTCAAGAGTGATGGTTTGTTTGCAGTTGCGTATCAAGATTAAGATAAATATAAGCAAACATCCCATGATGCCATGAACTTAAACCATAAAATGAAGCATCATGGGTGAAAACTAAAGCAACGTGAGAGAATACTGCTTGGAGTAAAAACTAAAGAAGTGTAAAGTACCATTTGCTTGTAGCTCTTCTAATGAAAAGCAGCTCCCAATAGATTCTGGAAGAAACTTCAAATGATTATTCGATACATTCAACAATAACAACTGCATTACAAAAGCTCGATTAACTTCTACAATTGAAAAATAGCTCAAAGTTGCTATAGGAAGTCACTTACATTGCGCAAGCTTCCTATGGTCTCGGGCAGAGTGCATAACTGATTGCCCAATATCGATAACCGTTCAAGTCTCACCAATTGGCCCACTAAACAAACAGCAGTAAGGAATCAATGTAATGTCTCAAAAAAAGAAACCTATAATGTAAAAACACTCATGAAAATTGCAACGTTTTACACAACCACTAGTTCTAAAAAAGCATTGATACTGAGTGGCAGCATGGACGGATTGGTCAATGTGGGTTTAGTATGGGTCAAAACATGTTGAGCTTGATTGAATGACCAACAAAAACTTTTCTGTCAATCTAATGAAGGTAAATGTATACCAAACCAGTGTCTTAATAGTGATAGTGAAAACAATATTATGACAATAATATCTACTTCGTATTACTTTAAATTAAATGATTGAGAGGGTTGTATGCATTTAAAATGAAATAACCTTTAACACGTTTGACCCATTTGACACTGTCCTCTTAATGGTTAGTTCTCAACTGTTGCAAATTTCATGGAATGGAAGATATAATAAACAACAATTTGGTGTTATTACATTCATCAGGCAAAATAGTAACTCTATTTTGATCGAGATTAATTAACTTCAAAGATTGAAGTTTGCCCACGTTCCTTGGAAGATGCTCGATCAGATTATCAGCCAAAATCTGAAAACAAAGTCTTTGAAGTTATATAAACATTTATTATCCCTTTCAGGTATATCATAATTACCAAAGAAGTCATAAATTCATGCTCATTAAGTTTTGGAATTTTGCATTGTTTGACTTCCTATGATTTGGAACTCTTTGTGCTTAGATATTAAAATAAACATTTAAATTTATCGATCATATTGAACTCCTTAGAACTCATCTTCCACTAAGATACGAATCATATTATAGAACTCGGCACTCAAGAAAAGATGTTGAAATTGTAAAACTTGATCATATAATTTCCTAAACATGGTTAAAAATTAGTACTTGATGGCTACTTGGCAAGGTTTAAAGTTGATGATTAGCAATGTCTTTATGACATACAATTAAAAATCAATGATATAGAACTGATGATGTAAGCTTATAGAACTTACCAGCCTCTGCATGTTAGTGAACTTGCTGATATCCTCCGGAATGTCAGCTGCGGTAACAGAAGACAAAGTTGGCGACAAATTGTTATCAGATCTCTTTATAGTCCAAAAGTGTGTTGACGTATATGAAAGAATTAAAAGTTTGCTAAGATGTTATCACAGGTCATTCTTACTCAGTGCAAGGAGAACTGACTGTTAGAAAAGTGACTTAAACTTTAGGGGTTATTTGGTAATTTGTGTTACTTGTCCTGCAAGTTTGTTTAGCCTATAAATAGGGATTGATTGTATTAGTTTTCTTTGTACCTTTTGAATATTGTGGTTGGTACCTTTTGAATTAGGGTTTAGTACCTTTGAATTAGAATGTCTTTTAATTTGGTTTTGTAATTTGGTTTGGTATTTGAATAAAGCTTCCGCTTCGTTTGTTTGAATTTGTTATTTGTTTTGTTCGTTTGAATTACCAACAAGTGGTATCAAGAGCTAGGTTTGTTTAGCCATGAAGAAAAAGAAAAAAAAAAGTTTGATCGGATTAAAGTTCGTTTGTTTTTGTTTGTTTTGGGATTGAAGATTGATTGTTTTGATAGCATAGAAGTTTTTGGATCGTTTGGTGATTAAGGGGATAATCAGGTTTTGGATTGATTCTGTTTTCGTTTGTTCTTTTGGTCGATTGATACAATTAGAAATTTTATGGATCAACTTTGGGCTTTGGTATTCACTAGGCTTTTTAGTTTGGTAATTGGGCTTCTGAATTTTTGTTAGGAATCTTTGCCATTAATGTTTTTGGGCATGATATACGTATTTGGTTTTGCTACTTGATATTTGAGCTAGGATTCGGTGCAGCTGTGCAGGTTGCTTTGGTATTTGATTCGTTTGAATATGTTTGTATTAGAGAATTTGGACCATAATTCTTATTAGATAAGTGGATCATTAGAATTATTATCAAGTATCATATTTGGGGCGTTTGAATTGGAGCCCATTCGTCAAGTTATTTAATTAACTTGTACTGGTTTGATACTTAGATAATAAGTTTGAAGTTGGGCCATAATACTTATCGATAAGTGGGTCATTAGAATCTGAATTTGATATTTGGGTCGTAATTTTTATTATATAAGTGGACCATTGGAATTTGAATTTGATATTTGGAATTTGAAGATCAATTTGGTGTTTGAAGACCGTAATTCTTACTATATAAGTGGGTCATTAGAATTTGAATTTGATATTTGGAATTTGAAGATCGATTTGGTGTTTGAAGACTTGGTTATAATCGGGTCATTTGGAATTTGTTCGATCGTTGGGAATTCGTTAGTTTGAAAATTTGGATCTTCGTTTGTTGGGCTTTTGAAGTTGGTTGCCCGAATTTGATAATCTTTGTTGAAGATCGTTTGAGCCGATTTGTTTGTTTGGTTGACCGATTTTGAATTTGTCGGTTAACGTTTGATTATTCGTTTTGAAGACATCAGCATTTGCTTTGGATCGATTTTTTTTATTGCTTTTGGGAATCGGTCGTTTGATTTGAATTTGGCTTGCATCTCTGGCATTTGGATTTTTGAATTTGAAATTCGGAATTCGGAATTTGGAACTTTGAATTTAATTTGAAGCAGGTGAAGGAGTTTAAGTCACGGTGGAGATTGTTAGAAAAGTGACTTAAACTTTAGGGGTTATTTAGTAATTTGTGTTACTTGTCCTGCAAGTTTGTTTAGCCTATAAATAGTGATTGATTGTATTAGTTTTCTTTGTACCTTTTGAATATTGTGGTTGGTACCTTTTGAATTAGGGTTTGGTACCTTCGAATTAGAATTTGTCTTTGAATTTGGTTTTGTAATTTGGTTTGGTATTTGAATAAAGCTTCCGCTTCGTTTGTTTGAA
The DNA here is from genome assembly GCA_030686995.1 of Artemisia argyi. Classification (NCBI taxonomy): domain Eukaryota; kingdom Viridiplantae; phylum Streptophyta; class Magnoliopsida; order Asterales; family Asteraceae; genus Artemisia; species Artemisia argyi. The sequence continues at coordinate 126,366,286 of CM060689.1, forward strand.
TTTGTTATTTGTTTTGTTCGTTTGAATTACCAACACTGACGATGGGGTCCACAGAACGGGTAATGGAGAACAGAGAAAATGTTAGAGCATACGCATCGGTAACGCAGCTCTTGCGTTAAAGAGCCCATAACGCGCGTTAAGATCGAGTTACCCGTTGCACGATATTGCGTTAAGTCCACGTTAACGTGGCTCGTTAAGTGGCTAACGCCACGTTAAGCTGCTTCGTTTGTAAAAAATAAAAATAAAAAAATAAAAAAATTCACTTCGCCCCCTTCTAACGTACACTAACGGATATATTTCAAAAAAAATTACAATTCCCACCCCCCTAACGTTTAGTAACGGATACGATTGAAAAAAAAAAAAAAAAAAAAAAAAAAAAAAAAAAGAAAAACAACACAATTTCCAAAACCTTTTTTCAACCAATATAAATACCCATTTACCACACTTCATTTTCCCACACTTTCACTACTCATTTTATTCTCTACTACAATTCTAATAGCCAAAAAAAAATGTCTCAAGGCAACAACAACGACAATGACTCGCTTACAAACCTCCTCGGTGAGTGGGGGAACCCATACGCGGGTTCATCGTCAAATTCGAATTGGGAGAACCCAAACCTATTCAGTATGTCGAGTCAACAACTTTTCCAACAACATCAAGCGCTAAAATTTTGGCAAGATAGCCAACAACAAAACACCTTAAACTCCAATTTTCAAAATCTCCGATTCATTCAAGAATCCCAACATTCCCAAACGGAAACTAACGAAGTTCCCGAAACACCTACGTCTCCTCTAAAGAAAAACAAATCTCGTGTTAAACGAAAGTCCAAAAAAAACAAAGAACCCGCATCAATCGATGATGATGACGAAAACGAAGAAGGCAACAAAGTCGAACGTTGGCAAGCAAGTGAAGAAAAATTACTTGCAACGTGTTGGGTGGTCGCAAGCGAGGATTCACAAGTCGGTCGTTCCCAAGCCAAAGATACATTTTTGCGGAAAGTTCAACGCGTGTTTCAAACGTGCCGAAAGCGATCGAAAAAGTGGGGAAAATGAAATGGATATCCTCACACGCGCCAAAGAAATGTATCGTAATGAGCACAAAAACGCGCCGTTTAATAATGAGGAGGCTTGGGGTGTTTTGCGTCGTCATAAGATATGGGACGCGCCGGATACGGTTGATTTAACCGGTGATGTCCCAAGCCAAGCAAACGAGGCGTTGTTTGGTCATGATGCACAACCACGCCCGATAGGAAAAAAGCAGGCTGCGAAGAAACAAAAATCCGAGACAACGGCAAGCATTGGGGGCACGAGTACCGGAGGATCTGTTTCATCGGCCCAATGGGGGGAGCAAATGCGTGAGGAGTATCGGGTAAAACGTGAAGATGCTTCCAAGGCTTACCAAGCGACCGCAGAAAACCAATACACACAAATACGGTTGAGGGAGTTTGAATTTTTGTTGGTCGACACTGCCAGCAAGGATCCACAATATGTGGCGATGGTCAACATGGAAAAGGACCGAATCATTGAAAAATACGGGTTGCCAAAGCGTCAAGATTGAATAATTGTGTTGTGTTGTAACTTTTTTTTTTTTTTTTTTTTTTTTTATGTCGTAATGTTTTTTTTTTTTTTTAATTTCGTAATGTATTTTTTTTTTAGTGCGTGTTGTAATATATTTTAAGAATGAATGTTATGGTTTTTAATAAATGAAGTATTAGTTTTAGTTTAGGGTTGAATTTGAAAATATTTGAAAAGTTGAGTTAAAGTGAGTTAAGGTTGAGTTATGAATGTGGGTGTTTTTTTGTGAGTTAAGGTGAAAGTGTTAAAGCTGATGTGGTGCTGACGTGGCACTGAGTTACGAAATAACTTGTGTTACCATTGTGTGTGCTCTTAGAGACGAATAGCATCTAAGTTTATGAACTTAAGGGGTGTTTGGATGTGCGTTCTGAAACTGATCGTGTTATATTAAATAACCAGTTTTCATAAAAGGGACTATGAAAGATAGTTTTTGCGTGTGCTTCTACTGAATAAAGTTTTTATAACCAGATAATGATGCTTGAGTATTTAGAAAATTCTGATTATGTCAGGGTAAAAATAGATATAATTAACCAAAAAGGACAGCACTTTAAAAAATAAAGACGTTTAGTGAAATGAATAGAAATCCTTCTAGCAGGGATAGAAGAACGAGGAAATAGATAATTTTGTTGTACCCCTAGATACTCAATAATGTCAGTGTTGTTCAGAAAGTGATTATCTGGGAAGAATTATCTGACTCCTAAATAATCAGATAACCAAAAGTAGAATCCGTTTTATTAAAAATTACAAACTGTATAGCAGTAAGATAATCACTTGCAAAACGCAAATCCGAACAACCCTGAACCTACTAGAAAAAGCAACTTTAGCCATTTACCTCCAATCTACGTACTGCATTCCCGTCCTAATTCTCTTTACTCAAGTAGAATGAAACTTACAATCACATCTTGTTTTGTTATTTTATCTATATTACTTTCTTATATAATCGAAATTCTTCAACTCAAAGAGAAACAAATCCGAACACTCTCTTCTACGGCTTTTTTTATTAAAATTAACTATCTAATTCTGATTAATCAATATAACATGACCATTATCTTCTACAGCGTTTTTACATTCCATGATGGAGTTGTTAATGTCATATATTATTATAGAGAACAACTGTATCGAATAATGTAAGAATGCCGGTGTGATGTTCTAAGGTTCCCTTGAAACTATGAAATGAGTAGAAACGCATGCAAAACGTCTTAAAAGAGAAATAATTTACCTAATTTGTTGTTTGTGAAATCAAGTGTCCGTACAGATCTATCCAACTCAAGAACTTCATCTGGAAATGACTGTTTCATCAAACACGTTAACTTTAGTCTTCAAACATTGTTTAAATACCAAAAAAGAAATCTACATATTCCAATATGTTAAGGACTTAAGGTAACAGTAAAAGTGCACATAGCCACATAGCATCCATTATCGGCCGTGTGCAAGTCAATCAAAAAAATTCTCAACTGCAAAAAACCACCAAACTTTCAATATCGGTCCATTTTTGGTAAATTCAAGTAACGGTCAATTATGAGCAACTTAAAGTAAACAACTATTAAACTCAGTTACTATTTAATACAGTACGTAATAGTTGAAAGTTTCACTTGATGTACCAGGTTGTTTTGAAAAACAAAGTCACCAAATATTAACCAAGCGTCTAATTCATTTAGATCTACAAGTTTAGAAATTTCACAGCACTGAAAGAATGTTAAACGTTTAAGAGATTCCTATAGTTAGAAAACGATTGAGTGACTGAGGGGGTATTTGGGATTGCTTATTTTTCCTGCTTTTTTTATTTTTGTTAGATAGAAGCAGTTATGTGTTATCCTTGCTTTCGGTTATCAGCTTATTTTGAGGTAAAACAAGCAGTTTGTGATAAGGAGGTATGGGCATGCTTATTTCAAAAATGTTTGTTTAAGAAATCCATCTGGGAATTTCTATCAAATTACTAACAGTTTATCGGAAACAAAGGTCAAACTTGTTGAAACTTGTGTCAAGTCCTGCTTATTCTAATTATTACTCGAATGGTACCCGCGCAATGCGGCGGCGGGTACCGTGTGATTATATTTTGCTTTATTTGATTACACGTTTAGTTGTCTTAGTGCTTTATAAGTAGAAATATTAGAGATAGTTAAGCCAAATAATTTTAGTTTGAACCGCTTCTTAACAAACTTCCTAACCAACTTGCTTCCTAACAAATTAATTTTGAAATCTTTCCGTAATAAGCAAGAAAAAAAAATCTGAATTTTAAGTCTTTCTAATTATAGAATAGTACCAAATGCATTATAATGTAATATAGATTATTAATTTTTGTAAAGGTAATTTTTTTTTTTTTTTTTTTTTTTTTTTTTTTTTTTTTTTTTTTTTTTAAGAAAGGCAATTTTACCACATACACCACCTATCTCACATGTCTCCGACGAGACTTGAACCCACGACCTCTAGGTTGCAGCACGTTCGGTCGTTTCACACCTGTTGGGCCAAGAGGCCTTTGGTATGTAACGGAAACTTATTCACACACCTTATACAGGCTTTTAAAACAGATAGAGCAACACTTTTGCATGCTTAATAATCCATAATGTGATAAAACATCAAATAAATATGAACCAAAAAAAAAACCCCAACCAATATCATCATCAGAAACAAATAAATTAAATAGAAAATGTAACCTTTAATTTAGCATCACGTAAAGCAACAATGCCGGTAGCTTTCCAACGTGACAAACGCTCAGCTTTTGCATCACCATTTTTGCTAGCAGCACAACCCATTATTATTCAATCCTCTGTTTTCAAATATAAAAAACAGGGTTTTCTAAGAATTTTGCAAATAATTTTTTTGATGTTAATGTTATGATGTGGTTGATTTGTTGGGGGGTTTATTAATCTTTGCTTCTTTAATGAATCATCAAAAGAAAAAGAAGCAAAGATTATGATGATGATGATGGTGAAATGTAAGACTTTTGAAAAATTTTAAAGACAAAAACATACGGAGTATAATGTTTTGACTTTTGATGAATCTAATTTGAAGTTGTTTATATTTTTGGTAAGAAAATGGTAACTCATGTTTTTCTTTTATTCTTTTATTCTTTTTTAGAGTAGGCGGTGGCTATATTAGCTTTAATTTGTGTGTATAAGTTTTTTATTCATATATAAAGTAAAGCAAGTTACTAACAAAGAAAGTTAGTTGTTTAAATATTAAAAATATTTAATAAATTGTATTGATTTTTATAAACAAAGTTATTTTAGTTTAACAATATTACTTTTTTATTTTATTTTTTTAATAAGTTTTTAAACAAATATGTTTTCTCTAGTGATACTACTTTTGCTTTATCACGCAATATTTGAGAAAATGTGTTTCTCTTTGTTGAGGTAGCTTTATTGGTAAATAATTGATGTTAAATAGAAATAGGTTGGATGGTTTAAATTAGGTTTTTTAATTAAAAGTTTAAGTTGGAATAACAATGGTTTCAGAGAAATCAACCATCCGTGAACACGAAAACTACCTCATCAGGGGTCGCGGTCCCAAACCCGACATCATATATGTTCACCGTTGGCAATATCTGGAACTCGAATCAAATTTGAAACTTTTTTACAAGTAAACTAAATTACTCAACATTTTTTATTAAATTATTTTTTAGCAACAAGTGCTATAGTTCAAGAATCTAAAAAAGTTAAAAATTTAAAATCGAATAGGCCTTTAGTCTAGTGATATCTGTGAAACGCTATACTTTTAATCAAAATGTTATGGGTTCAATCCCCGAAAATGAGATAGTTGTGGATTTATGATGGGATAATTACAAAAGTACACTTAAAATCGAATTTTACTCTACAACTAAGTCAAAATTATGAAAATTCTAATTTTGGTCATGTGCGACCTGTGCGACTCCAATAATATTGTGACATGTGTCATGACAAATTTTTGTGTCTTCCACCCACTTGTACCCTTTGTACCTTTTGTCAAGCTACATGTCACAATATTATTAATATTATTGGAGTCGCACAGTCGTACACGTCGCACATGATCAAAATTGTAATTTTCAGAATTTTTGACGTAATTGTGAAGCAAAATTCAATTTTAGGACTACTTTTGGAATTATCCCATTTATGATTGTGTGAGAATGTAAATGTTATAGTTGTGTGTAAATTTGTCTTTAAATAAATACTCTCTCCGTCCCACATTAAGTGTCCATAACATAAAAGCACAAAGTTTTATGTGTAATAAATTATTACAATTGATTGTTAACCAAATGACAATTATACCCTCATTTGATATAAAAGCACAAATTTTTAGGTGTAATAAATTATTATAATTGATTGTTATTCAAAGGACAAAATTGGAAATTTAATCATCAAGATTCCTTCATTTATTGTAATGGACATTTAATGTGGGACAATCAAAGATATCATTATGAACATTTAATATGGGACGGAGGGAGTAACAAATTAAGAAAAAAATAAACACTGTTGTCAATCATTACTAAATAGTATTTATGTAGATAACAAAATATGTTAATTTTTTATTATCCCAATATAACAACATACAGAAGTTAAACAGCCTAGAAGACTAGAAGTAAAGTATTACATCAGTTGCGCCCAACATAAAAAATTAGAGTGAATTTGGATTATATGCATTACGATGTACTTAATATGACAATTAATTATGATTATAACTCGAATATAGTTAAAATTGTTGTATACTTATTTATATTATTGTTGGATAAACTTGTTGAATCGACAAACCAACAACCTTCTTCACTACTTGACATACTTGCATAAACGGTTAAGCAAGTTACATAAAATAACACTAAGCAAAAACCTTTTTTTTAAATAAATTATAAAACATGTTATCTTCAGCTTTAACCTTGTTCGGGAAACTCCATAATGACCAAAAATAAATAAATGAATAGTTACATTTGTTTTGACATAAAACCGATCACCTTATCCTTAATATATCATAAGCTGATAATGATATAATTCTTTCTTTATACATGTTTAATTGTATATTTATAGTTTGATCAAATAGAGTAACACACTATGGGTGCAACTATTTACAAATTTATAACCGCTGGCATAAAATTCAAACAGGAGCTACAAGCCTACAACATTCACCGTTTCTAGCAACATAAGCTTAAAGTCAGTGGCTTTGAGTCTACTTGCATCATCAGATCGATACAAAACCACTCGCAAAACAAGAGCATAAGAAGAAATAAAAAGTGAATTAGATATGAAGATTCGTAAAAGCATGGTCTTACAAATGATCCAAAGATTGTTGATTTTAAAGATAACAATTTGGTCAATAATGAAATAATGACGCACCAACTAGAAGATGAATCTGTACTAAGAACCGGGCTAAACAATATGCACAAAAAAGCAGATTAGAGGCTGCTAAATCGAATCACAATATAGTGAACCCCCAGAAAAGAAAACAAGAGTAAACAGATTTAAAGCATAGAGAAATTCTGATAAAGCAATACAATACCATTCAAAGATTAGAACCAAGAGAAAGTACAATCGAAATCAAGATTCCCAAAACTTTATAACTAGACGTTTGAGTCGGATATAATGTTCAAGATAAAGCTAAATAAAATAAACTCTGATTCAAACTGGTGCACCAAAAAGAAGATAATTCACTACCCGAAACAGGCTTAGTTTTCAACCTCCTCAATCTTTGCCTTGTCACTCACATAAATACCATCAAGAAACTTTCGGATATCCTTGTTCTTCACATGGCATTTCTACAAATACAAAATCACAAAATCTATCATCAGATAACTCACAATTTGACAATATATAAACTAATGTGAAACAATTATGGCCAACAATGGAGGTACCTGGTTGATAAGGGCACATGATCGAGAAACAAGCTCAATGTCATTTCCATCCAAAACAAGCTCATCCTTAACCTTCTCGGATCTGACAACAGTGACACCATCAAGCAAATCGACCTTCCTCACCTATCAGTAACAAAATTATGCGCATTAATCATTGATCATTTAGATATAATCGTTACAGTCTGATCATAACCAGATCTCAGGGCAAATCAACATATTTCACAGAACCAATTACCAGTTTAGATATAATCCTGAATAAACAAGATAAACTACTGAGTAACAAAAACCATAAAGCAAATAGTGATTTTAAGCATTCTAAAAAACAGACACCAAAGCATATCATGAATAAAGTGAATAGAATACATATCAAAACTTCATTTCAATATGATCATTAACTAAAATAACATCGGAAGATCGGCCCTAACATAAAACAGACAAAATCAATGTATCTGCAAAACTCTAAACAGCTAAAAACTTGTACATAAATTAGTTTAACAATGGTTTTGACTTGTAAAAACAAAGCTGGAAATAGAGTACTTTTATGTTATAACAAAGCAGATTACTGCTTATATATCATGAGCTCATTAGCCCTTGCCTGTATTAGTTTGTCTTTTTATATAATATGTATAAGCTTACCCCTCAAATAACACACAAAGCTTAGGATTATCAAAACCCTCTTATTTAAGCTCATAAGCCCATTATATAAGCTTAGCCAAACGCCCCCTTAACAGACCAATAATAGCATTTCAAACAGCTGAAGAACAGATGGTTACCAAAAAACCCAATCTTTCAGACTACAATATATGTGTTGCATATATTTATTCCTACGCAAGCTAGGCCAACAAAAAAAACTCATTTGTCAAACAATTTATGCAAACAGGCTATAAATTATTCCAAACTCAAAATACATACTTTAACAAGTAATAACAATAAACATCAAAATAATAATAACTAATATACAAAGGGGATATTCATATTAGCTACCTTCTTCTCGCCCAAAAAGTTCCTAATCTCAATAGCAGTATTGTTGTTAGTAATACTCGCATTAATAGGAAAATGCGCATACACAAATCTCATCTTGTACCTAAACCCCTGAGTCACCCCAATTATCAAGTTGCTGA